>CM076396.1:41716879-42357273 GCA_038363315.1 Mugilogobius chulae | reverse complement strand
CATGGTTGAGAGGGATGGCATCGGACTAATGATACAGTTGTGTCTGTCAAAGGTGTTTTCACTGAATGGCTGTCAGCTCAGCGGAAGTGTGGCTGCTGAAGATAAAATTGTGTTGCGGTGTGCCTGGGACAAGGCTCCGCGCCCATCTCATCAATGTATCATGTCGCTCTGATTGGCACGACAGGATGTGCAAAAGGAGGGAAAATGAGCGGGGATCCTCCGCGTGGATGCGCGGACTCTCGATGAGCCCAGAGTATGAGGTCAATCTGATTGCAGAGCAGGAGTGAATGCAACAGCACCCGCGACAGATGCGTACCGGGACCGCCCTCAAACAAGACACGAAAACTACTAGTCTGAAGACAGAACGCGAAACAGGTCAGAAGTAACGGGGCACGGTGTGTGGCTAATGAGTTATTCATATGGGTTATATGCAGACGCAGTGAGATGATCGTAAGCAGAAGAGATAGTGGGACACGTATGGAAGAGAAATGTTTGTAGGAGTTCAAGTGGAAGTAGAGATGAGATTTTGAAAAATAAGCATATTTAAAAAATCTTTTTAAACGAGTCGCGAGGAGATCGCGGGGAGTTGCGAGGAAGCTCGCAACATTGCGGTGCTAGAAGACGTAAAAGAGTTTTAGTTGGAGAGGAGAGACCGGTAGAGGAGGGACGGAAGGTATTAAGGCTTTAAAGGAAGAGAGAAGCGAGGTGTAAAAGTTTAGGAGGAAGAGGGTGTTTGGTGAATGGCTAAGGGTTAAGGGAAAGAGGAAATGGTGAGTAAAGTTGAGGTAACAGAGCAAGTTAGGATAAATATAAGTAGAAAGTGTTGAGCTAGTCGTTTTAGGAGCGCGTAAAGGAAGACATCATGCACCAGAGATGGGCGAGACGACCATGCAGCTTCTGTCGTAGAGGACTGACTAGTACAGAGACTACACTGAGAAACACGTAAGAAGCGATGCATGGAAGAGGAAAAGACGAGAATAAAAGTGAGTATTGAGATGAGTAAGATGAAAAAACGCGTATAAAGAACCACAAGACGATATTATTTTATTAGAGGACGATCAAGATATACTTGATATAAATTCACCATTATTATACTAAAGATACTAAAATAAATGTTGTGGTGAAGAATAAGCCACTCCGAACGTAAAATAATAGGATGGGTGAATTATTCAACTTTCGCATTATAGGAAGTTCGGTAGGTAGTTCCGCCAGAGGTGTTCAAATTATTACAATCCGTCCTCGGGCGTTTGGATCGGTTTCAAGGGGTTTGATGTGATATCGCCGTGAGCGAAAGGCGAAAGATGGGTGGCATATGAGGGTAGGTGGCAAAGACCGTGGACTGCGACAGACACGTTCGGTGATCATCAGAGCAGGGGGAAGTAGGAGATCTGTGGAATTCGTGAGCCATCTATCGAAGACGTAAAGATGGAGGGAGGGAGTTGGGGTGATTCAGAAGAGACGCGTCAACGCCTGCAGGAGAAATAGGGAGAGAGTAGAGAGAGAAGCACGAAAAAGAGCGAGGAGAGGGAGAATAGAGGAAGAGTGAATAAGGAAGAGAAGGAGAGAGAAAAGGGGGAAGGAGAGGGAGGAGTGAAAAAGAGAGGGAGGGATGAAAGGTCAAAAGAGAGTGAAACGGAGAGAGGGAAAAACAGGAAGAGAAACAGAGAAAGATGGGGGAAAATAATGGAGAGAGAGAAAGAGAGAGGAAAGAGAAATGAGGGAAGAAGAGAGAGGGCAGGAGAGATCGGGAGAGAGTAGAAAGAGAGGAGAGAGAGAAGAGAGGGAGAGTGAATGAGGGTAAGAAAGAGAAAATAGTGAGAAAGAGCAAGAGAGGGAGTGAGAGAGAAGGGAGGAAAGAGAATAAGAGAGGCAAGAGAGAGAGAAAGAGAGAAAGGAGGGATGAAAGGAAAAAAGAGAGCGAAAGATGGAGAGAGGAAAGAGAGGGATATAAAAACAGAAAAGGAGAAAATAAGGGAGAGAGGAGAGGGAGCGAGAAAAGAGGAAGAGTGAATGAGGGAGAGAAGGAAAGAGAAAAGGGGAAGGAGAGGGATGAGTGAAAAAGAGAGGGAGGGATGAAAGGGTAAAAGAGAGCCAAACAGGGAGAGAGAGAAAAGAGAGAGAATAGAGAAAGATGGGGGAAAATAATGGAGAGAGAAAGAGAGAAGAGAGGGAGAGTGAATGAGAGTGAGAAAGAGAGAGAAAAGATAGGAAGGAGAGAGAGACAGAGGGAGGGAAAGAGAAAGCGAATGAGGGAGAGAGAGATGAAGAAAAGAGAGAAAAAGAGAAAAGGAGAAGAATTGGCAGAATTTTCGAAAACATATTGTGGCCAAAGTCTGATCCAATCAGTAGTTCCTACTCTTTGTGAATGTGCCAAAAATGGAAACTAGAACTAATCAGAAATAATAGAACTACAAAAGGCTTCTACAGGTTCTTGTGTTATTCATGTGTAAATGTCTAATGTCATCGGTTTGAATCCACTCCTTGGTTATTAAAGATCTTTGCTTTCTCCAATCCAAACCCAAAACATCCTGGACTGTTCTTCTTTACTATTGTGTCCGAAGTTTGGCAGCTTGAGCCAAAAATATCCGTCTCTGTAAGCGAGGATCGGCGGTGGATTTCCAAATGCAAAGCAGACGGACTCGGCGGCGTCCGGAGCCCACACGGAGCAGCAGAGTTCAGCCCGGTCTCCAGGTCTTTGTGCATGTAAAACACAGGTTATCCCAGTTCACAAGCACACATCTCTGCAGAAATGGTGAGTTTGACTTTGGCTGTTTCGTTGAATAAATCATAAAAATGTGAAATTGAATCTTCTCACAGAGGAGCGCTGTGTCCAGGATTGAGCTGAGCAAAAAAAAAAAAAGATCAAGCACAGTAAAGCAACTTGTTCTCTTTAGGATATGTGAGGTTTGTCTGTTATTATGTCATTAAATGTGACCGTGGAGAAATTGCAGGCCACTTGCAAATGTTAAATTAAAGCTTTTTGCAGTTTTAATTGGTGAAATTATACATATAGTTAATAGAAATGTATTTTCTACACAAAGCTTCAGCTGCTTGCCACCATTGGTTTCATAGAGAGATGAATGTTTAAACTATCGATTTAATGAGTGGTTGGGGTTTGGACATTATTTTGCCGGGCTCAGGTTTTCAGGAGGGAAATATATTCTAAACATTTGACCAATCCTTCAGTGTAATGATGGGACTTTCGAGTTTTTGAATGTATTCGAATCATCGTGAATTGTTCATCTCAGAGTTGTTCAAAAACAAATAAATTAAACAGCAAATGTTTAAAATGAACTGGGATTTTTTTTTTTTTTCAAAGCAGAGGAGGAGAACTTGAGACAAACACAACTAAACCAGAGAAACTGAGGACAGAAGGACATGAATGACTGCTGAGACTTGTTCCTTGAATTTTAAGGTTTAAAGTGAACCCTGACTATAACGACAAATATGGCTAAAATGCAAGTACATCTCATGTTTGTTCAAATAAACTACAAACAAATATAAAACTGCTTACTATGTTTATAAAATCTGCATTGTTTTGAGCTACTGGGCGCCGCCATATTGTCCAGACACAATGCATTCTGGGTTGATGACATCAAATGGTTGCTTTTGGTTGTTGCCATGGATACTCCTGTGGTTCGATCGGTGAACAGTTGAAACAAAAACACCACTGACAGTGTCCAGTTCTTGTCTCTTCCTCTTGATTATCTTCAGTTTTACAAAATTCCACATTATCGTTCTGTATTTGGCCAAACTCCAGCTCAAAATGAAAGGTTTTAACTGTTGAATTCATGTTGCTTAGTTACCTGTTACCTTGACAACCACCAGAGGGCAGACAGACAACCATTTGACGTCACAGCCAGGACAAAATGGCAGCCATGTGATTTCTTTGAAACATGATTTTGATAAAACTACAAATACTTTCAAGGTTTTTGTTCTGAATTTATATAAGTGATGATATTATAAGTGTTTTAAGGTAAACATGTGATTGTAGCCAGGGTTCGCTTTAAAATGATGTGTGTTGTATTACGACTCATATTCATGGAGAAGTGAGCCAAATAAGGACACAAACTTAGACTAACAGGTCTATTTTGCCCTTTGTCTTAGCCTTGGTCTTAATTATTCCTCTGTTGGCCACTAGTGGTTCTCTCCAGGCGCTATACTCTGTCTGTGTAGAAGGTGTGGCTTCAGCCAGATGTGGGGGTGCAATTTCCTTCAGTGAACCTGAGATGTGTTTCATCTGTGACAAGTGGGCAGCTGCATTAAGATCACAGGCAAAAGTGAACTGTAGCAGCAGCTTCACTTTGGGAAAAAAAGTGTAATAATAGAAATCTATTTGGTGAAAGTCTATTCATATGACAGACTTTAACAACTTTGTCTAAAAATGTGTCTTTTCTTTTACATAAGGTTCACTGAAGGAAATTGCACCCCCACATCTGGCTGGAGCCACACCTTCTGCACTGACAGTGTATAGCGCCTGGAGAGAGCTACTAGTGGCCACCAGAGGAATACTTAAGACCAAGGCTAAGACAAAGGGCAAAATAGACCTCTAAATGTAAAGTTACTGCGGGAACATGGTCAGACTTTTATCATCACCACCACAACCTCCCCATGAAATAAAATCTGTGATCCCGATCTGCGAGTCCAAAGACAACGACAGTACACGACACGTGTGTACGTGCAAATGTGGTGCACATTTGTGTAAGCAATACACACTGTGTCTGAGGCGACACCATGAGATGTTTAAGTGAAAAAGCCAGCCTGTTCTCATGGATAAGCGTGTCAATACCACGCTATTGTAAACAGCGTGTCATATGAACGCTACTTCTATTTTATGCGTGTGTATTTGACGCGTGTCTGTCCTAGTTCATTTCAATGGTGAATGTTAACAGGTGTTATTATTCATGAAAACTAACACAATCCTAATCCTAACCTTAACCAACTCCAAGCCAAAGAGCTAAACTTACCTAACCTTGCGCAGCAAGATGAATTCTCGCGGTATTTGTGGGTTTACAAATCCACGAGAAACCATCTTGAAGGACTCCCGCCCTATGGTTTGAGCCGAGTATCGAATCCTCGAACCAATCAGAAGGCTTCTCTACAGGAGGAGGCGGGATTTACAGATGTGACGAAATCAGCGAGTGCCAGGCGCCGCGTCACACGTGCTCACAGCAAACAACAAACATGGCGACGCAGGCAGACGCAGGTACTGTTGCAAAGGCGATTGATTCAGTTTTAACAGAATTGCCGTCAATTTCTTCTTTGAAAAAAGAACAAGAAGAAGCACTTATTGCATTTGTGAGTGGGAAAGATGTTTGTGCATTTCTCCCAACTGGATTCGGCAAGAGCCTTATTTACCAACTTACCCCTCTTGTTACGAAAAAGCTCCAGCGGGTGGAGAACCCTATTGTCATTGTCGTGTCCCCTTTGGTGGCTCTCATGGACGATCAAATTAAAGAAGCTTCAAATCTGAGCATTTCTGCTGCGAAACTTGGCGACAACGATGGAGATATTATCGATGGAAAATGCCAACTAGTGTTTGGAAGCCCAGAGTCTTGGCTGCTAAATCAAAAATGGAGGAATATGCTCGCATCCGAAACATATCAAAACAACTTGGTTGGAGTAGTCGTAGACGAAGTGCATGCAGCATACAAATGGTAAGAAAAAAATACAATATTTACAACTTTATCTATTAAAAAATTGCGAAATGCACTAAATGCTAATCTGTCTAGCTATGTAATGAGGGGGAAAATGCATTTTGATAATAACATGTAGTTCACTCAATACACTTTCTCATATGCACTTGATATTCTTTAGGGGGGAAGGAACCAAAGGACAGCCAGCCTTCAGAGAGAGTTTTTCTAAACTTGGAGAGCTTCGATCTATTGTCCCAGAAGGTAATGTATATTTTAACGAGTTACTCATTGGTCACAAACAAAAGTACAACATAACAATTATTGAATCTGCCTATGTTACAGTGGGGAAGAAGTACAAAATTCTGTTACTGATGTTAAAGTATATAAAGTGGAGCACTGATGTGACAGATAAAGCTTTATTCAAGTAGCTAAAAGTATAAAAGTAGATGGGTTAGAGAAAAAATAAGCCTTCTCTGCTTAACAATTTCGTTTTATAACAATAAGGTCAGTCTTATTATTATAAAAACACTAAGATTGGTCACTTAATTGTTTCTATAGGTTTTATGTGCTTACCTTAAGCTTAAACAACTGTTATCTGAGCCATTTGTACTACATATGAATAATGTGATTGGCTGTAAAATTATGACTAATATACTTGCTTCCACTGTGTTTTTAAGGAACCCCAGTCCTAGCATTGACTGCTTCTGCTGAGACCAAACACAGAGACCGTGTCACCAAGCTCTTACACATGGAAGCTGCTACACAAGTGACTGTTAGTCCAAACAGACAAAACATCAGACTTGGGCTGGGTTCACTTTCTCCCAACAACCTAAGCAGCTTGGACTGGCTTGTGGAGATGATTAAAGAAAAGGAACTTTCACTACCTCATGTCATCATCTACTGCAGGACATTAAAAACTGTTGGGAGAGTTTTCTGCCATCTCAAAGCTGAACTTGGGGAAAATGCATGGGTAGACAAGGATCACAAGTCTGACAATTTAATCATTGGAATGTTCCATAGTAACACCTTACCTCAAAACAAGGAGAGAGTGTTAAAATCTCTTAATGGGGAAGGCAACTGCAAAATAATTGTTGCAACAACAGCACTTGGGATGGGTCTAAACTTTCCAAATGTATCCCACGTTGTTCTCTATGGGTCACCTGAAGATGTTGAGGCCATTGTTCAGCAGGTTGGCAGAGCAGGTAGACATGGACAACAGTCTCATGCCATTCTATACATTCAAGCTACAAGGGATGATGCTGTCAAAGATGTTGTTGCTAAAGCTAAAAAGAGTTGCTTTCGACAAGCTCTTTTCTCTTATTTTGAAAATGATACACAAAGTGTAAAGCCTGGTCACTTATGTTGCACCTTCTGTCACTCACAGTGTCTGTGTGAAAGAAATGGATGTCCAGAACCCATTCCTTTGTATGAAACTCTGGTAAATGTCAAGAGTCCACCACAAAAGAGCCGAAATGTGACTTCTTCTGATAAACAGTTAGTACAAGATTTGCTTGAGGAATACATGGAGTCGTTGGGAAGTCAAACAAAACAAGTGTTTACAAGCAAGGCAATGTGTACAGGATTTAGTGTAGATCTTATTGTAGCAGTATTAGAACACTGCCCGTTTATTTTTGATCTGAACTACATAATTAGTAATCTTCCTGTATTTAGAGTGGAACATGCCAGAGAGATTTTAACAATAATAAGTGAGGTTTTTGGTGACATTGATAGTGCACAAGCAGTACAGGAGGAAGAGTGTCTAGATCTGGATATAAACTTTTTGGGTTATTTTGATGAAGAAGATGACGATTTTGAGATTACAACACAATACAGCAGCCAAGAGTCACTGTTCATGTAACAATTGCAACATTTGTGCCATTTATTGTATGTTACTACATATTGTTATTAAACATTTTGTTTAAGAAAAAAAAGTTGTTATTTATTATATAGAATCAAGGATGTTGCACAATAAAGTAGCTAACATACACAAACAAATAAAAACACACAATATTTAGATAGGAACACTTCTCCACTCTTTTAGTTTGGCCTTCATCCATCCCCACAGCTTTGTGTGTGTCGTTTTTGCAAAAAGGTCCCTCTCGAATTTAGGAAAAGCAGTAAATTCTCTTCCTGGTATGTTCTGAAAGACTTTGGCTTCTGTAAGGATGTGAACTAGACATGCAACATCATCTGTGAGGCTTGGAGACTGATGGATGCCACTTTTCGTTACTCCAAGTTCACGGTCTGTGATCTCCATCATTACCTTAAGAACACCAAGTGCCTTGCTCACTCGGTTAGCAGCTTGTTCTGTTATATTGGGCCCACTACGCTTTAAAAACGACTTAAGAAAGTTATTGAGGTGTTCAAGATGGAGGTCCAGGGGAATATTTCTACCTTGACCACCTTGCCCATTCCAGAACCGGTTCCATTTAATGCTGTGTGCAAGGGAAGGAGACAGAGTGGCATTAACTTGTACTGTCAGGAGAAACGTACTGTAAGCATACTGGTGATGACCATATGTTTTATACAGCAGAAAAGCAACAGAGTACAGGCGCAGCAGTCTTTCACCATCACCTTCCTTCACAGCATCCTGCATGTCCATTAATAACAGTCCAAAACTGAGCCTGGCCTCAGTGTGTTGCTTTTTGTGGTCTACTGTTTGTGTATTATGTCTGTCAGTTATTGCCACTGATGCGGATGCAAGGCCATGCACATCCCTTTCATGGTTCTCCCTGGACTTTTGGTACTTGTATATGATGGCACAACCTGGATTTCGACATGGGTACTCGTTAGCCTTTGTGGGCTGGCTTTTTGCAGCTTCTTCGACTCCAGTTGCAATATCAGCAATGTCATCAAATGTGACAAAAATGTCAACTATTTTTGCAACTGCTTCATGTAGCCAGCTTCTTTGCATCTCTGGACTTCCATTAAGAACACTGTCTGGAATAAATCCCTCTGGGGTGTCTGTTAAAACATAGAATTGGAGTTAAGAAATTAGAATTTTAAATTCATATACAAACATATACAGCATGTCACACAAAGTGTGGTATGACTACAGCAATAATTAAAGGTATGTATAGGTATTTATTGACCTGCAAGATCTTTCATTCCAAAATGTTGAAGAGTTGCAGTCAGAAAGAGAGCGTAGGTATCTTTTTTCACAAACTCCTTGTATGCATTGAATGCTGCATGTGGGCCTTGTTTAGCATTATTGCATCTGTAATTGATAAAAACATGAATTACATTATCATGTAATATGGCATTTTAATGTACTTCACATGCAGTACATTAGTCAAATTCATAATGGCATGATGCACTTAAAGCATGCAAATTATGAAGATCCAAGTCAGAATTCGTGTTGCCTGGACTTCATATATTTTGAAAAACTATTATAATACAGTTAATAGATTATTACTGATACAAATAATATCACTTAATTTATACCATAAAGTTTAGTTAACTTTCTAAACAATAAATTTGGTACCTCAATTTGTTCATATTGGATACAAGTGTTCCATGATCTTTGGCAGCACTCTCTTTGTAAAATATGTGATGATATATCTGAAAGCAGATTAATTTGTGATTCGATATTGATTCATAGTAATGACAGCAATTCATTTGCTACTTATTATAATACAATCCAGTATTGTGTCATTATTAGGGATGGGACGATTCACTTAAGTCACGATTCGATTCAGTTTTAATTTTTACAGCCACAATTTTTTATTTTGTTCGATTTTGTTGGTTTATCTATTTTAACTTTTTACTTTAAGACACAAAATAAACCATAATAAATTATATTTAAAAGATACCCGCTGTTTGTGAGTCTGAACTTGTATTTTTTATCAACATTTGAACAGTAAACATTCATATTTTGTCTCCATATTAATAGTCGTTAACTCATCAGTTGTTAACGCAAAATAACAAAGCACATTCAGTCAGGTCTTGCACAAGTTCACACTTTGTTTCTTTAAACATTGTGGCTGTTTTTGTATTATTGTTTATATTATACAACTACACAGTGTGTGTCTTTAAGTCTGTGGCTGCATGAGCAAGACTGTTTGATTCTGGCTTTTTTGATTCGATCTCTGCAAACTTCGATAGATTTTTGAAGTTTTCAATCGATTTTCCATCCCTAATCATTATTTGTGCAGGAGTTATGCACTTATCCAAATAATTGGCGAAAGATATACTAACATAAACATAAATTCATTTTGTCAACACAAATTTGGGAGGAGATGTCAAAGAATGTAATTTGGTAAATTATGCTATACAAATATAATATATATTACAAGACAAACGACCTGTTCTGAAGACTTCTCAAATTTACATGTTGAATGCTTACTTCAAAGAGGTTGCGAATGGCATGCCAATCCTCAAATTTAAAGGTTAGTCCTTCCAGTCTGTCCTCTTTGGTGTCTCCATCTGCAAAGGCCCATTGAATATTGCGACTGTTTCCTTCAGTCAGCCTATCACCCCCGACTAAGATGCTTGACAGTCCATGTGGGCTCTTTGGAACATATCTGCAAAATACAATAACTGTGAATCTCAAATGCATTTCATGTCACAGAAACAAAACATCAATTAAAACTTACGTTTTCTGTAGATGAGACAAAACGTCAACTAAATCACTTGATTTATTTTCATCCTTAAACAACAATCCAAGTGGATGCTAAAATGAATCAAATTTGTGCAATTTAAAATATAACACACATATAAATATTTCTTTTTCCTTTACTGTAACTTACATGAACAGATGCTTCAGCCATTTCAGTAGAGTACTGATGAGGAATGTGATGTACCACAACCGGGGACAGTGGCTTGAAAGCGTGGACATATTGTGTCAAAATCCGACTGCCAAGTACAATGAATTCACGACGCATATGTGCTGTATGTTTGGGCCGGGAAGAGATTTTCCAATGTTGTAGTCTACGATAGATTGCACTGGCTTGTCTCTGTTAAGATTATATATGGGAACTCTGTCTTCAACAGCCACGTGGTGAATCCAGTGCAGGGAAGTGTTTCCATGAGCAAGTGACTGGTGGTGAGTGCGTATACTGAAATCCAGATTGTCAAATATAATACAGTAAGATGGTGGTGGCAGTGACGGTTGTGCTGCTGTTACAGTTGGCAACATTGTGACTCCAAGATCTGCCATTTCCTCACTGGTAAGAGAAGAGAAAGTTAACTCTGAACTTTCATCCATCTTTGAAGATGTAATGGTGGCTGTTTGGTCTGGTGTCGAGCTCTGTGTGTCTGTTTTAAAATAAAATACATGCATTAAGAAATTATGTAAGAAAAAAAAAAAAAATATATATATATATTATATATATACACTGTATATATATACACACTGTATATATATATATCTCACCTGAAAGGTTCAGAAACTGTACACTTTCTCTGGCTCTTTCCAGATCTGCATCACTGTCAGACGTAGAAGCACTATGTTGTGTTGACAGTTAAGATGTACCTCATGTGCAACTTTTAACAGATGTAGATCCTCACCACAGGTACTGGCCAGTTCCTTCTGCTTGCCTACAGCACAGGAGTGTGAAGTAGAGATCCCAAGTTTGCAAAGTCTTTTAAAAACAGCCAGCTTTGCTCCACCATATAAAAGAATATTATCGATGTAATAAGCAAAGCTGACAGGCGTGGCTCTCTTCCCCTTAGTGCAATGGCAGCAGCTGAACATGTTGAAAGTTTTGACTGTTGGTTATTTGGGAGAAAATGGAAAAAAGATATGGAGACATCCGCTGAAATCAGTCAAGAGATTTTCAAATGAAAAACTCTTTAAATCATTTGCAGATGATCTCCATAACATGAAACCTTTGTATGGATTACAGAGGAGTTTCGCCTCATCTTCAACAAGACGTAGGATGTGGTCCTTGATTTCTGAAAAAGATCTTCGTGTCTTACAAGAAGATTCATTGCAGTTTTCCATTTTCCTTTTGCAATGTTTCAATTATGCCAGCTGTATCTTTTGGACATTTTATTCTCTCAACTCTCTTAGATGGGTAGTGAATGGTAACTATTGAAAAAAAAACAATTAATTATGGAGAACTGAAGAAAAGTATTTGGAATTTCACATTGTAGTGAAATTATTTTTATATTCTATAAGGTTATGGTGTCACACACTCAGATGGGGGGCAAGATTCAGTTTGCCTATAACACTTTTATCTTAGAATAACCACAGAGTTAAGTTTAACTTATTGTT
This sequence comes from Mugilogobius chulae, assembly GCA_038363315.1. Lineage (NCBI taxonomy): Eukaryota > Metazoa > Chordata > Actinopteri > Gobiiformes > Gobiidae > Mugilogobius > Mugilogobius chulae. The sequence goes on along the minus strand of CM076396.1, from coordinate 42,345,420 downwards.
AGAAAATTGACCAAATCACTTTTTATATCTTCAACAACATCCAATCTCATCAGTATTAAATGTTAGTTGCTCCCAATTTGTCTGAATAGCATAAATAAATAAAAATGTGATATCAAATGAAATACTGCAATATTGCAGTATTTCATATTATTTGCAGTCCTTTTGTCAACTACCATTGGAGTGACAATACAGTCTTCACTAGCTATTGTGAACTACTTTATCTTTATCTTTATCTAGTGAAGATCAAAACTGTGTAATGCTATTGTTTAACGTAACCCACTGATATCTGTTAAAGTAATGGTAAGACGGACCATCCCAACCCTATACGTATCGTTGTGTAATTAACCTTACAACATTACCAACGTTGATCATTTCTTTTTATTACAATCCACACACAAATAGTTACATAAAAGAAATCACCGATTGTTTTGCACTTACTTCAAGCACACTTTGTCGTAGTGGCATCTCAGTGGAAGGTCGCGCCCATGTTTGAGATGATGCTGAGCTGAGGCCAATGATGTGGATGCGGGTTGAGTTGGTGTCGGTCTAGGCCGCTGTTTTTTAGTGGCCCTTGGAGTTTTCGAAGGAGTATCTCTCTGACGTTTAAGTGAAACTTCTTCGGCATCTGTATTTGTGTCCTTATCTTGCTCTGTCTCCATATCCTGCCATTTTTTCAGCATTTCAAAGTCACTCTCCATTCTTTGAAGTTGGCGAACACACCGGCTACACATTCGTACTGACTTCGACTTGTCATCTGACAAGCTACATCCAATAATGCCAATCTTTCGCAAATGGTTTTATCGGAAGACGATTTACTTCGCTCAAAAATTAAGCTGGTGCAACTTAACACACCTTTTATCCGCATATTTGTGTTGCACAAACGACAAAAATCGCTCACCGACATGATGTCCTCATCATAAATATACAGCATGCAATTGTTGTGCTTCCCACCGGCGATACGTCATTTTGATTGTGTCTTGTGATTGGCTAAAACACCGCTAAGGTGGGGTGAGCGCTTTGTCCAATCAGATCGACGTATTTCGCGAGAACTCCCTCCCTTTCCCAACTGCTTTTGACGAGAGCCCTTCCAGATCGAATATGTGTAGAACTCAATGCAGAGTGATACATATATCGATCTGGCGTGAGCCAGGTTAAAACTTACCCATTGTAACTTCAGACTTAAATTTCGCCGTTAATCCCTTGAAAAACCTCGTGTTTGTCGTCAACCACTACGCCGGAAAAAACGAGCGTGTAATTGCACGCCAAAACAGGCAGAGGGCGTCGTCGTGACACGCAATTTGTCATATTTTACGCATTCCATGAGAACACGTTGAAAAAGCGCCCTTTTTGTCCATGACTTAGTTGTTTTCTCTCCATTGAAGAAATGAATCATTCACCTTCGTGACTCGATTGTCAGAATTCACAGTGAGTAGTCGTTCAAAAGAATCGGATTGTTTGTCACATCACCAAACTTAAGTTGGTTTTGGTCACACCGCTTCATCTAGGTTCGCTGATTGGCCGATTGCTTATCCTAGTTTTGTTTAAAAGAGTTTTGCACACCAGAAGTTGAAGTTGAGAGTAGATTTTTAACCTAAATGTTTGATAACTTTTAACTAGAATGTTTACTTTTCAAAATACCTATTGGCTTTTAGCTTCATTCATGGTTGTTTAAAATGTACAGTTTATGCGTTGAAGAAAAGATAGTGTAAACAAAACAAAAAGTTATACAGCGTAATGAGAAAACTCCATATTTCACCAGGATCAGGCAGATGTAAAGAAATCTAAGTTTCTGTGTGACTTGTGAAGGCGTCAGGGCTGAGTCCACTTCGTCCTCCGCTGACCTCGCTCACACAGATAAGTCACGACCAAGGCGAGTCCAAGGAGCTCAGTCTAAATTTAGGAAACTTGTCCGGCACGTTAATTGGCCAATCAATCACCTCGCGTTTTAAAATGGCCCTGACCTCCAGCATTTCGTCAAAGAGGCACAAAGTCACACAAATTCTACCAAATCTTGTACAAAAGATTTTAAAATACATTGCAATTCATAGGGTATTTCTCTATTAATAGTTTGTGCTATTTTCTGCTTGTATCTTCTTTTCCGCAACTTCAAAATAAACTTATATTTGGAGATTCTTGTCTGTCATTGGAACTGTCAAAGTTTGGATCAAGATCCTAAAAAGAAAAAGACGAGGAGGAGCCAATAATATAAATGTATGTAAGTGCAAAAATAAAACAAAATAAGTGAAGCCGAGCAGACACAGGGCAGACAGCAGCACTCAGCGGCTCCAGGGGCGGAACCTCAGATCACACAGGTTTGAACAGTAGGGTCCCGCTGCAGACTGCAAGATGGAGGCGTGTCGTTAGATGGGCGTGTCGTGAGCACAAGTGTCGTGAGCAGTCTTTGCACTAGGTGGCGATATTCACATCAACCCTTGACGATAAAGACGCCAGAGACGATGTAAAATTTGAAACCTCGGTGAATATACGAACTCTATAAATGGAAAGTTGAATAATTTAATTATTATTTGTACTTTGGGGCATTTTCACCAAAATTACGTTTAGTATTTTTTAATAATAATGGTGGAATTATTAATATTTGACTCAATAAATACATGTCTTTGTTTATAGTTGTTTTATTAATTACATACATTTTATTTTGTCTGATTTTACGTGTTTTCCAGTGGTTAGTGCTGATAGTCAGGTCCAGAGGGACAGAAGCGAGGTGGTTTCCATGGTGATGAGTTTAGGGTTGCTAAACGAGTCTAAACTGTTATATTTTTATCTTAACCTTTACCCAAACCTTTTTCCTAACCTTAGCCATCACCCAAACCCTTCTCCTAAACTTACCCGTTCTCCTAAACTTAATCGTCGTCCCTCTGGTTCCAACTAAAACGTTTTTCTAGCACCGGAAATGGAGCAGCTCCACTCCGCGTCGACTTTTAAAATAGATTTTTTTAAAATGCTTATTTTAAATTACACCCCCGGCTTAAACATCTTTTCCCATAGGTTTGGACATTTTTTGTATGAATACGGTTTGTATACTCGCCAAATAACGTCATTACTGTCATAAGGGGCGTGTCGTTAGAAGTAGGCGTGTCGTGAGGGGGCGTGTCGTTAGTACGGCGGGCTGTTTTGCAGGCTGCAATCAGACATACTTGGGTTTGAGAGGGGCGCACACCGGAGGAGCCTGCTCATTCCTCTGCAGGTGGGTGCAAAGAGGCGACATGAAGTGATGAGATGGGCGGAGCTGTCCAGGCGACCTGAACAAATTCAGAGCAACATCGCTGAGGCGACAGCCATTCAGTGAACACCTTTTGACAGACACAACTGTATCAGTGGTCCAGGCACTCAACATGCTCCCTTAGACAACTTCCCGTAGAGAGCTGGAGACAGCACAAGAGCGACCAGGGCTCAAGGGGCGGGTTTATCGCTTCTGGTGTGAGTCAGCTGTAACAGCGCAATCACACCAGCAGCAACTCAAAAGAGTAGTTTCCATTAATTACCTAGAAGCTGGCATAGAGAGGAGACAAACAGAAGTGAGATAAGCGCAGCGACCCAGGTGACCTGAGCGTGGCAAAGATGAGATAAAGTTAACTTTACACAAATTCTGAGCAACATCGTCTCGGCAACGGCCACTCAGTGAACACCTTTTCACAGACACTCTGAAAAGTTCTTGTGGACAGCTGGAGACAGCATGAGAGCAACCGCGGCTCAAGGAGGCGAGTATATCACTTATGGTGCGAGTCCGCTGTAACAAACTTAATGCTGACTTATTTAAACCAGTATTAATGTTATTTGTGAAAGCCATGTTCTATTTAGCAAAGATACCAAAAAAAGTAGTTTTTTGTTGTCAACCATATTGGAATTGTGACCCATTTATCAAAATCCTTAACACAACCTTTTAAAGAATGATAAATCTGCAATTGTCAGAACTCATCAAACTGAATCTAACTTGTCTTTATTCTAATCATGCACGTGTACAGTTCTGGGACTGGGACATTTAACCGTGTGCTCCCCGCAGTCCTAACCTTCACTCTGCCTCCACAGGGTCAAACACTCGCCAATCCAATATTTATGATATTAATAACCGCCTTTAGCAGGGAAAAAAGAACATAAATAAAGGACAAGTGCAGATTAGGAAGTCCATTTGGTTTAATGAGGCGACAGAGGAGAGAAAAGAGCCGGATCCTGCAGCGAGAGTCGACCTGAAACACGCAGGGATTTTATTTCAACTGTTTAACTCTTTGAATGCTCTGAAATGCCTGACTTACTGTATATCACACAATGTTCTTTAACCACACATTACAGGATACATGTTAGTCTTACCTGTTTGTCAAAGCTTGATCTCAGAAGTTCTTGTTCTTGCATGAGACCACCAGAACACCAAGAGCCACAGTGGGACGGCAAGAGTGACTTGTCGTGTCCTTGGGCAAGACACTTAAACCAGCTTGTCTCAATGTCTGCAGACACTGGGTGAATGAAACTGATGATTCACTGAAACACTGTCCCTCTAGTTGGCTGGGGAAACTTCTTTGATAAAAACAACAAAATGGGACGAGAGCAGCTGTTTGGATCAGGTCTGGACCGGTCTGACAGACGTCTGGCTCCTAAAGCTTGAGACAGTGTTTTCTCAGTGTTTTTTCACCTGAATGTAACGTGTATGACTCATAAAGACAAATATTCGCAAATGTTGATTTAGCAGGATAACTTTGTTTTCACACAGTCATAACTCTTGTAGTTACTGACAACAGCGCTGGCTATTGTTGCTGCTACAGCTTGTGTCAATCAGCCGCAGCTCTTTCTGCTAACCTGTTGCGCGCATCGTTGTCATGTTGATAAACAAATAATCCGTCTATTAGTTCATCTGGATTGGGTTCAGCTTTAACAAATCATCCTCCTTAGTTAGTTCATTGGTAGTGCAGTGAACAAATCCTTCTAGAAAGATTTTTTTTCCCTAGAGCACAATGCAAACACAGACTGCTTGTTCTCAACAAAAAGAGCATTTGCAGCTTTAAAAATGGTCAGATCTTGTGTACCTGTTTCACATAATAAGCCTTTTCCAGTTCAAAAGTTTTTAATTTTGTATAAAACGTCTTTTTATTTTTGTTAACGTCTGCTCACTGTGTGAACTCTGGCTCGTCTTTGTCACACAAAGAAATATGGGGAATGAACAACTGCATTTCTTGTGTTCTGTGTTTGTTTTATGGTCAAATTTCCTAAACTGTGGCAGCGTAAATGTGGCTCTTTTTCACACTGTATTGATCGAGATTTCTTATGAATCATTGTCTCTTTTAATCTATTTTCATTAACAAAATCTCTCCATCTCAACATTGCAGAGCTCTCTTTTCCCAAACACGTCTTTATTTTTCCCAACGCAATCATGCCGCTTCCTGGTTAGCATATCTTTCCCAAATCCGTAAATTTAACCAAATTGACATAACCTAACCCTAATCCTAACCATAACCTTACCCAAATCCCTTAAGTAAATATTTTAAAATATAAACTTTTGCTAGCATAGCCACCAATGCAAAGTGATGGTGTATGGCATAGCTGAGTTGGAGAAATAAATCAGGCTTCCCAAACACCTTTGGCTGCTCGATCCTCTGTTGCCACGACAACGGGGTTGTACTTCCGGGTCACAGATTGTATTTTAGCTTGTTTAAAGTTTAGCTTTTGATTGAAGATAAAATGACAATTTGTTTGGAGAATGATCCATGTCGAATAGCAATAATAATTTAGTTAAAATCTTTAGGTAAAAAAGACACAGGATCATTACATTTACAGAATATTAAGTCGATGTAATCCCTCGTTTGCTCAGGAGTGATCCAGAGTAGAGTCAATCTGACTGAAAATGACCATCAAAGGATCTTTCAAAAGGCTGTCTATAAGTACAGGGACAACTCTGAGGCAACTTAGCAGACATTTTTACAAATATGGACAAGTTTCACAAGACTAAAAACTCTGGTGATGTTCGTTTTTTCTACAATTTACTCGAGGTAAATCTGTGTTAAGAATCCATGTAGATTGTAGTGAGAAGAAGAGTTTGTATCGAGTCCAGGGGTAAAAGGAGGACTATAGACTGAAGAGTAAGACCGATTTATGGATGTTGAAAAAGAGCAAGTGAAGTTAGAGCAAACTCTCAGAACTGATGCATTTTAAATCAGATTGGTTTGTGTTTTTGCTCAGTCTGACCTCATTGATCCCAGTCGGTGTGACCTGGCTCTGGGCAAAGTCAAAGACGCTCAATATGAAGAACTTCTCCAAAAATAGCACATGTATTATTAACAGGCCAAGTATATAAACAATATAAAAGACCTCCTGTATTTTCTCCATGAGTTTGGTTATAAACTATGACATGTGGATCAGTACAATTGAACTAAGAAAGAATCTGCATGAAGTGTGTTTTTGCTGCGACTTTCAAGTAATTATATAAGCATTCTCATGGAAATCTGCATGAATTTGCTTGGCTTGGGATGATATAAGACCTTTCCTATGACCTTAAGAACAAATGTTGACATCTTTACTACAGCGGGTGTGTATTTATAACTATGTACGACCACTGCAGTTTGTTGTTAATATGTGTCTTTAGCTACTATTTTATCTCTACTTTGAGTCTTTTTTTTTGTCCAATTTTGCGGCCACTAAATATAAGTTTTGTTTGCCTTTGAGATCAGTGAAGATGCATTTGCAAAAAATATCTTTAATTTCTACAATTCTTTATGACGGGGTACACCTTGATAACCTGGCCAGTCAGACGGTTTATCTCGCGATATTTCACAAACACAAGATAAACCATCTGGCCTTCCAGCCGCCCAATTGGTTTGAGAGTCCGAACCAGCGGTGCTCTGGTCCAGTCACATCACAACAGCGTGGTTTTGAGGCCCAATCACATTTTAACATGGCGGGCTTAGACAGGCCATTAGCGTCAAGTCTAATTCAAGCCTAACAAAGATAGTTCTTTTGATGTGGTTTTAGCAGAAATATGAAGTAATTTCCTTTTGAAAGAAGAGCCGTATGTGTGACACGCACTTGTTCTATCTCATGCGGACATTGGATACACCATTATGAGTTGTTGCTGTGATTGGATAAGCACAAATAAGGTGGGCCGCTTATTTAATCAGCTCTAAATATTTCACTAAACACCCCACCTTTTCTTAAACACTTTCAGTGAGTCAAGTTCCAGATGGATACTGAGGGAGAACTCAAATCGTAGTTCAACACAAATCCATCTGGCGTGAGCCAGGTTAACATCTTGATGTATGTATAGCAAAAATATATTTTTGTCTAATCAAGTGAGTCATGTGACATACACACTGATATGTATAAAGGAGACAGGTGCGTCTAAGATTTTTTATGTGAAACGTCACTAGAAAAAACTCTGAGAACTAAACTTGTAGTGCAGATCTTCTTTGCTAAACATTTTGAACTTTGGACAAATCTGGACTGCAGTTGTGACAGTGAATTTTGCTTTGTTAATAACTGAAAATTTAAACAAATAATGCAGATTATTTCCAAATCTTGTCTTAAATTCGTGGGTCCAATCTCATGGCTCATTTTCATGAAAATTCTCTCTCGGCCCTTTTCAACAAGTCACTATTGGAAAATACTCTTTTATTTCATGGGTTGTTGTTGGGAAAATCCAGCTTTTTCAGCTACTATAGCCTTGTCTTTTTTTCAGACGATGTTGTTTCAAACTCATCTCTTCTTTGTATCTCTCGTCTCAAACCCAAAGTCAGCATTGGGACATAAATTCTGTCGTTGTCAGCTCGCGTTTGTGGATCGGCGTTGTGTCTGCGCTCTCCTGTTCTGCGGTTTATTTAGAGCCAAGTGTCAGGCTCCATAAATCGTGGAGAGGAGGGGTCCGTCAGAGCTGCCAGGCCCAGAGAGGAGCACCTGTAACGGGGAAGGTGACAGCAGGGACACCCCTCCTCAGCTCCACACGCCGAACAGCTCCGGCTTGTTCCAAATCAGGAATAATAAAGCAAAGTGTCAGTCGTGTTTGTGACTGGAACAGGCGCCAAAACAACTTCACCAACGATGGAGCGTGACTCGGAGAACGCTGGCTTTCTGTCAAGAAAGTCCAGAGCGAGGACTAAAGGTCTAAATATTGTAGATTCATAATCATTGATATTAACTGATGACTTTTAATCAACACAGTCTCTGAAGAAAACGTAGATGTACAACGAATTGTCAAAATGTACAATTAGCATGTTTTTATGCTTTTTTTTTTAAACATAAATATGCTACAAAAAGCCAAAACAAAAAATGTAGTTTGAAGCCACAAGATAACATTTTCTTTGGGTTTAACGGGTAAGTTTAGGCTTCAATAGTTTAAGTTTTCTTCTATATCAGACAAAGGCTGAAGTAGTGTAAATGCCTTTACATGTTTCAACGGTGACTTCCGTCTTCGTCACACGATGGTCGAAGACGAAGTCAGTGTCAAACATTGTTAAACATTCACAAGAAGCGCAACAGACTACTAGCGAAGGATTTCTGACTCATGAAAACATGCTCTGGAAGCTCATGAACGACACAATGAATGAGCTGCTGTGGGACTTAACCTACAATGAACGCACAGGTGTAAATCTGAAGTAAGCTCTTCTCGGCTCCGGTGAGTGCGACTGAAACATCCAGAAGTTATTGTAACATTTGTTTACGCGGTGATAAGATTACTAGCATTAGTAACTACGAAGAAACACAGAAACTTTGTCATTTCAAGTTAAGATTGACAACTAATTTGTATTTCAATACAAAAGTATTCCAAGTATTCAGAATACAGAACCTACATTTAGCCAAGAAACCGAATATGTTACAAACTACTTTTCATATGCATTCGAAGTAGTATAGCTGGTGTCAACTTTTCTGGGTCTGAGCTACACAAAATTTGGCATATTTGAGGTATTGATAATTCCATAAACCAGTTTTCCCTAGTTTCTTCAGAGTTGTGTTGTGTTCCTGGTTTTTCATTTCGATTACCGTCCCTCTGACACAAACAGAGCGCCGCTGATGCAGGTGTTTCCGCGCGCAGCTGTAATTCATTCACCTTTATTTATCCCGAGCGCTGCGTCGGCTTGTCACATGACACGAGGAGGTTGTGTTAGGTTAAACGTGACCGCGACACATCGGATTAGAGCAGCGAGGAGGCAGATGGAGCCGCACTGTACGGAAAACACACAACACGCATGAGCCGACGGTGCTTAATGAGGCTGGAGCAGGACAACATGGAAGGATTTATATGAATACTGCTCACTTTCAGTTTATAGACTGTGCTGATGTGTCTCATTCCAATTATTTTTATTACCAATAACATCAAAAATAAATAATCAAATCTCAAAGTAGTGAGACATTGTATTGATTTTATGCTTTGTTTATTAGAAGTTACACTTTTTACTAGGGTTGTAATCCTTTAGCCTAGCATCTATTTGAGTCAACTAATTATTTTAATTTGAGTATAAGGATAAGACGGTGTAGTCCCTCATTCATCCAGGAGTGATCCATAGTAGAAGTCTTCAAAGTAGTCGAAAATGACTTTCGGATGAGAGTCGAAAGACTTTGAAGACTTCTACTATTGAGTATAAGGATAGAATATTGAACAGTCGGATAAAGAAGTGAATCAGCACAATGTCTTTTCAAGTGTCTTTTCCAAACAGCCGTCTTGTCGCCAAACATTTGCAGAGTGAGCATGCGCATGATATAAGGCTTGACGAAAATTACAAAATGTAAATTGCAGGCGAGTAGTTGTCAAACTCTTGACTGAGAACAGATATTTCTAATCTTGCCTCACGGATTAAACTCAACTTCTATTTCCACGTACAGTTCAGACTTCGTACTGCGGTTGCTGCAACTTCTTTGTCTTTGTTTTCCTCAGACCAAAATGGTTGCCATTCTCCTCTGTACTTACGTCCCGTTTGAACCGTGTAAATAACAACAACCAATGCTCGGCTAAATACTGTTTTTCCGTATGCATTATTTTCGGTTTTCCGCATGATTTTCCTGTGGACTGATTCGCTGGTTCTCCTGTAGTCACGAGCCAATCAAACTGTATTTGCGGCAACAAGCGACTGCTGGCAACGCAGATTCTTCAAACAAGTCTTCAAAACCCCACCTCCGCGACTTGCTCCGCTCTCCCCTGACCCCCGACAACTTCATTCACACCAAACACACGTGAGTCACCTGATCTTCTCATTCTGATTTAGGAGCTCTTTTTATGCAGGATTACATTATCTTGATATTTAGGCCAAATTCATTTCTTGTCCAGTAAATGTTTTGTTATATACAAGATCCAATTATGCATTCATTACTAAACCAATGTTGCTACCACGGTTGATAAAAATAGTCATTCAGTTCTTATTTTACATTCTCCTTAAACACCGTGCCTTTCCTCCTCCAAACTCGAGCGTATTTAAATCTCCGCATTGATCAGAAGTTGTGTTGGTACAGTACTTGACCTCTGCAGTAACAGTCAGACTCTCATCTGGTCTGGGCAGTGCGACGGCTGCTTATCTCGCTCACATCGATTGGTCGACGGTCAGCGGCGACTGGAGGCTGCAGCCAATCAATGAGGGCATTCCTGTCTCCTTGACCGGCCGCGATTAAAGCTCTCGGCTGATTGGTCGGATCGGACGCACTGTGAGAAAGTGTCCAGGGTTTTGCAAATAAGCAGATTGTCACACAAATGAATTCACATATTTTTATCATCAAATTGTCCAAACTAAGCACAGTCAGATCAAATGGTGCAATCAACAGTACCATTAAGAACTAGTAAAATGAGAACATTTCAGAAAAAAGCTATAAAGGCATTACTTTTTTATTATGGATACGCAACCGGTTAGAAAGAGCCACTTCTGACTGACACAAATTGTAGCAGCAACACTAGCCAGCTCTGTTGTCAGCTAACTTCAAGAGTTTATCACTGTGAGAAAACAAAAGTTATGCTGCTAAATCAATGTTTATGAATACAATTTGTCTTTACAACTCAAACACGTTACCTTCAGGTGTTTTAAGCTTCAGGAGCCAGTCAGACCAGTTCAGACCTGATCCAAACAGCTGTTCTCGTCCTATTTTGTTGTTTTTATCAAAGAAATGTCTCCAGCTAACTAGACAGACGGTGTCTCTTTCTGCAAGCGACATGCGCAGTAGAGTGGCAAGTGATGATGACCGACAGTGTTGGGTAAGTTACTTTAAAATTGTAATACATTGTATATTACTAGTTACAGGAAGAAAAATATAATACATTTGTATTACAATATTACTGTCTCAGAAATGTAACTGAGTTACACTACTGTGAGTTACTTTGAGTTACTTTGAGCTAATCACACATTTGTTAAGACATTATACAACACTAATCCTGTTACATTTACACTTGGTTACTGGTTAATTTGTGGAAATGTGACGTCACAACACGTTTTCCTCATAATATTTGATTTACCTTTAAGCAACAGACAGTATTTTAGTGGTGTTTTGGTCCTGAAGTGTCGTTTTTAACAGAATATAAAAGCAATTAATTTATATGAAAGTAACTTGAGTTACTCAGATTGTAACTAGTAATATATTATCAACATTTTTATAAGTAATGAGTTACACTACTGAGTTACTGAAAAGTGGAATATATTACAGTAACTAGTTACAAAAGTAACTAGTTACTCCCAACACTGATGACCGATAATCTCTTTTTAGAAACAGGCATCTGAGGAAATGTGCATTCAGAGGAAATGACCTCTGTGGGACAGTTCATTCATTAGAACAGCAGTTTTATCAAGGCATATAAAACTGCATCGCAGAACAAAAAAAACAAGAACAATCAACCAATCAGCAAACACAGAACAAGTGTTGTGTTGGCTAGAAGTTAGAACCAGCCCAAGTTGAGATAGCAGACTGTATACGTATGTTCTCATCCTTTGACCTCGTGTCAAAAAATGATATTGTAGCTTTTAGTTTGTAAGTTTACCTTGCTTATGCTCTGCTTCCTGGACGACAAAGTCATTGCCTATTGACCCTATTTTGTCCTGCCCACTTTTCTAGGATTTGCACTTCCTGTTTAGCTCTGTTACGGTAGTTTACATGTTTGTCTTTCTGTCTTGTGGGGCAATTTCAAACATATGTCATGCGTTAAAATAAAATCATCGTCTGAAGTCTACAGGCTTAATGCAGCTAAACAGGAACTACAATTCCTAGAAAAGTGGGTGGGACAAAATAGGGTCAATAGTGCAAGCAAACGAACCTCAATGGTCTCCATTACTTTTGAGTTCTATTGACAAGTGAGGTGGAGGGGCTTCAGTAAATCATCTCACTGTGAAGCGCTTTGTCTCTCTGTGCTTACTAACTTAAAACGCAACTTAAAATGCAACCTAGATTTGCGTTGTGATCAGCGTCGTACCATCAAGTGAGTGACCAAACACTGTAAGAGAGATTCTGTGACGTTTAAGGTGGGACAGAGCAAGACAGGCCTGGTTGGATGGGGTTTGAATTTTTAACCATAGGACTACCTTGCACTTGAGTTTTCAGGCCCTGAGGTCGAAAAGGTTAAGAATCCCTGATGTAAAGAACAATTTAATTACATTTAGCAAAGTTTCAGTGTGATCTTATTTTTTAGAATTTCACCAACAAGCTTAAACAATTTCAGTAAGTAGTGATTGTTTTGAAAATGCTGTTTGAAATAGACAAAAAAGGTGCCTTAGCTGTCCCAAGTCATCGTATAAAACTATAAATGCTCAACACTGTCTCTCTGAAATATATTGCTGTACTACGAAATGTAATGTAATGTAAGTAGTATCATGAGCACATTTCCTGCCCTAAGACACAGTTGTTTTAGTTGAATTTTCTTCAGGTTTAACTGCTAAGTTTAGGTCTGAAGTAAAAAAAAAAATAGGTAAGTTTATGACTGAGGACTGCAGACTTAAGACTCATTTGTGACTCTTTTCGAATTAGCTGTGCTTAAAATAGTCTTATTTAACCCCAAAGCCTCATAAAAGAGTTCCCGCTGCAAACCATTCTTCCAAACAGGCTGCCAACTTTATCTATACCACGTTTTTCTTGTCCACAGTTGCCAACAATAACTTCACATCTCCTCATGTATTAACCAAACTGAAGCAGGTGTAAAAATGTGCTTTTTCTTTGTACAAAATGTGAGAAAGGCTGTGTTCATGTTATTTTCACACTCAGTACATTTGTCTTTGGCGTTTTGGGAAAATCCTTCACTTTCTCCTTCCTTCTTGTTGTTGTTTGGTCCAAAGTCAGTGTATCGGACTTGGTGTTGGCAGCTGTGATCCTCTAACTGGACTTGATCTAAACCCAATTTACTTTTGTTTGGGCTCCTGTGTGTCTGCTGCTGTCGGAAGAGCTCAGATCTCAGCCTGAACGCAGATAAGAAGCCCGCTGAAAGGGGAGGAAGTTCACCACTGTGTTAGCATTCATTCACCAAACTTTTTAAAGATTCAATTTACCTGTTGTTAAGCAATAGATCCAGAGTGCGTATGACAAGCTTCTAAGAATTTTGCATTTTATTTGAATTTGGAAGAAAAACACTCGTAGTAAATATAAATGATAGTTTTATATGAAGTTTGTGAAGAAAAGCTTGAAAATATGTTGACAAATAACAAGAAGTAGAGCAGAGATTAGTGTGTTGCAGTGTATATATATGCCTTAAAGCAAACCCTGGATATAATCACATGTTTACCCTAAAACACTTACAATATCATCGCTTATATAAATACAGGACAAATACCTTGGAAGTATTTGTAGTTTTATTAAAATAATGTTATGAAGAAATGACATGGAGGCTGCCATTTTGCTGCAGTTGACATAAAATGGTGTTGTCATGGTAACAGGCAGTAGCAAGTAACTAAGCAACGTGAATTCCTCAGTTAAACCTTGTCAGTTTGAGCTGGAGTTTGGCCAAATACAGAACGATTATGTGGAATCTAGTGACACTGAAGTTAATCAAGAGGAAGAGGCAAGAACTGGACACTGTCAGTGGTGTTTTTGTGTCACCTGTTCACAGATGAAACTGTGGGAGTAACCATGGAAACACTATTTTATGTCATCAACCAAAATGGCGGCTCCCAGTGGCTTGAAAACAACATAAACAATGACAATTTTATAAAAAAAAAAAAAAAAAAATAGTAAGCAGTTATGTATTTGTTTGTAATTTATTTTACTAAGCATGAGCAGTATTAGCATTTTAGCCACATTTGTCTTCATATCCAGGGTTCTGTTTAAGAATTAAGCCTATTTTGGGTTCAGTTAAAAGTCTTAATCGTGACAAATTTTAATCAGTTGCACATACATCAAGTCACAGTCCGAAGTCCACAAGTTTGGGACCAGCCCTTAACAAATTCAGCGCACAGATCAGTCACAATTTCAGGTCATAAGAAGAGGAGGTGGGCGACACTGGCAGACAGTGGACGTGGCGCTGAACCCACAGCTATACTGAGACTCTGAAGGCTTTGCAGTAGCTCTTTCCATGGCCCAGCGCAACACACTACAAAGAGGCATTAGCAGCACACCCAGTAAAGACTGAATTTGTCACACAGCAGATGCTTACCAGCGATGCCAGGCATTAGTTGTATTATTTTTGTTGTTGGCTATGACGGCCTTCGTTGGCGGCTTGACTCTGCTATCACGAGTCAACGGACATCAACATCAGGCTTTACACACTTTAGTCCTGAACCTGCACAGCGACACCGGTGAGTGATGTCAGAGGATGGAGAGGATGCACCAGTGAACAACTGGTGCACAACAAATGTCGCAAAGCATTGTGGGTGCAAACTGCGGACAAACAATCGCGAGCGGTGGTTCATGATGACACGAGGAGGCACATGACACAGTGGGAAAGAGAGCAGGCCAAGGAAAAGACGGAAAAGCAAGTCGATGGCAGTATTTCTGAGGTTGGGCAGATTTCCAAAGTGGATAACTAGAAGCAGGTACATTTGTTCGCTGCACTTTTTGGGAAAGGCCTTATTTGAGGCTGCACGAACCAGAACTAGCAACGCTAACACACTGTGAGCTTTGGAAGCGGTGCAAACGAAGTACCCCAACAGAACATCCCAACCAAACAGCCTGCCAACCCAAGCATGGAAGGAAACGGCTTTTAACACAAGAAAGCCTGAACGAAAGCACATCATTACCATTGGAACATGAGACGAGTGAGGTAAGGTGAGTGTCTGAGGACAAGTCGCCTGAATGTGACTTGGAGTCAAGACTGTAGACAAAGCTACTCAAACAATACTGCAAGTATGTACTTGGAGCAAAAATGGAAACTATGATATAAAAAAAAAATGATGCCGCAGTACTAAACAAACGCAAACTTTTGTTTTTGCTCAGAGATAACCTCTTGTAGCTTCTGGGCATGCGCACATCAACCGACTAAAGGGGTTTTAGTTCTACAGTTTTGAACAGAAGTCACCCGGACCACGACTAGTTTAAGCTGGTTTAGATCAATTTTGGGTTTTGCAATGAACAAAATGTAAAAAACTGATCTACATTATTGAATACTTATTTTTGTTTGTTGATGCACAAACACAACAATCAGCAATTTTCTCTTCCAAATGTGTGAGACAGAAACAGCTTGGAATGATTGGCCGTTTTTCCTCCGGAGCCGGTGTAAAGAGCTGAGTAATTTAGAGAAATTCCCGTATCTCTCCCAGAACCGCGATGTACGTCTGGATTACACATGTCCCAGTCGCTCCGGGACTAAATCCAGCGGAAAATAGCTCGGAAGGCGGCATATTTTTGGGAGCCTCTTGTGTTTGGGAATTATGTGTTCTTCTGCTGAAGCGGAGGAACTGAGCGTGGAGTCGTGGGTTCTTTGGCAGCGCTCGAGAACACTTCAGGATCCTCACGCATATGTTAGAGAGAGAGAGAGAGAGAGAAAAGAGAGAGAGACTGCCAACTGTGCCCAAAGTGTGCCACGCTTTGCCCACGTCTCTACACGCCTCCAAACACACAGAGAAAATATGAGAGGAGAGAAATAGCAGTGAGAGAGATGGGGGGGGAGAGAGAGAGAGAAGTGAAAGACAATTTGGCAGAGAGAAACTGAACAAGAAGAAGGTAAGAGAGAGAGAGCAAGAGAGAAGTGAAAAAGAGAAAGCAAAGAAAGGAAGTAAGAGAGATTGAACAAGAAAAGAAGAGAGAGAGAACATAGGAACAGCTGGCAATGCTATTTATCAGAGGGAGAAAAAGAAGAGAGGAGAGCAAACGAAAGAAAGAAAAGAAAGAAAGAAAGAGCAGTGGCAGTGACAAATGGAAGAAAAAGAGAGAGAGTGAAGAGTATCTCTAATGGCTTAACATAGAGCGAGAAGACAAAAAGCAACCAAGTCTCTGAAGAAACCTTTAATATACAACGAAATGTCAAAAACGTACGATAAGCACGTTTTCACGCAGATGTTACGAAAAGCCAATATATAAAAATAACCACAACTTCACTAGAACAAGTTAAGATCATTAGATTTAAGATTTCACTAAACATGCACAAAGTTCGTCCCAGTTTAAACCATTTTTTATGATTAAAATGCACTTTCCGTTCATAAATGATGATTCACACTAGGGGAGTTACTTAGCGACCGTGTCATAAATTGGGCTAAAATTCTCTCGTGTTCGGGATAGTGAGTGATTGTCTAAACTAAGCAATAAAAGTTCCGCCTACTGTAAATCGAAGTAATTTAATGATGCAAACACAAAACATTTGGGCGTTTACTTAACCCTAGAGCATATCGCCGGGTGATTTTCACCTGATCAAATGTATTTACATGATTTCATATGTTGCATTTTTCTGAGTGTCATGAGTCCCTGGGTAGCTTCACCATTGTTTTTGACTTCTATGAAGGTGTGGGTGTTTCCCTAACCAAAGCCCACTTTTTCCTACAGGCTTGCTTTCGGGTGATTTTCAACCGGCGATAGTGAAAGAGGGTAATGTACGTTTTGGGTGGATTTCACCCGGCGATAGTGTTAGTGTTTAAAATCAAGTGATTGTGCCGCATGTCAAGGTGACAACATTCAGGATCACCATATTTTACCATATTACTGTCCTCGTCAACTCCAGCTTCATCTGTTGCAGGATTAGTGTCTCTGACATCTCTGCTAAGTGACTAACACAGGTTTGCTTTCGGGTGATTTTCACCCGCAACAGTGATAGAGGGTAATGTAGTTTGCTTTGTTTTTTAGCCAAAAGCTATATTATGTAGCTAGTATTTATTGTGAATTATGAATATATATCACAAAGTGGTGAATTCTTATGGTGAAAACAATATTTTAATCAAGTGGTCATTTTTACACACTGAAAAAATACCCATATTTGTTCCTCTCTCCTGTAGCTGTTTGCGTGTCAGGAGTCTGTGCTTCACCAGGGAAGTCTCACATGTCTCAGGAATGGCTGGACCAAAGACCAAGTTTCCTGTATCAGTATTTTATTTTATTTTTTTACTTTTTTGTTCTCAAATCCAAATTTATCTGTAATTTTCTAGCATGTTTTGTTGAATCTTATGTTTGTTACACATACCACAGTTTAAAATAAAAGAAAACCATTCTAATTTATCAAGTGTCTATCTATTTTTTTTTATGACAAGTACTTTTTGTTGGGTATATTATATCTGGTGAAAAGTGATAGTGTAACTTTTTATAGCGAAAGTGGGGTTAAGCTTACATTTCTAAGTTTGTATTAGAGAAATTAAAACATAGTAATTGACAGTTAATAGAAACGTGACTACTGACCATGCTATAATCAAAGTTATTGAAGTAACTCTTTTCTCAGCTAACTTTAAAGTATTTCAGAGAGTTTTTTATCCAGCAGGACTCGTGTGAACAGAGGCGTCACCCTGTGTTTATAAAGGAATAGAGGTCAAAAAGTCCGCTCAAAAAAACACATCTTTTCTTTTCTAAATCCAAACACGTCGTGAAGAAATGGCTGAACTTTGTATTATAGACACAAGTACACAAACAATCAAAGCACCACAGCGATTTCTGCAACTGAATCACCAAACTTCACTACGTTCATTTAACTTTTAAACATTTTAATTTTCTTGTCATATTGTTAAGCCACCATATTAACATTATTGTGGAGCCATCACTAAACCAAGAATGTTTCAAAAAAGGCCGTATAATCAAATTCTTCTCCTGAACACATTCTTTTAATTTACATTTTTATTGTTATATGCAGTTTAGACCAATAAAGAATTTCTTTAAATTTAATTATATACAAAACAAAAACTTGCACAATGTAAAAACACGGTGGCGCAGCGGTTAGCGCTCTGGCCTCATAGCAAGAAGGTCCTGGGTTCGACTCCCGGGCCGCCCGGGGCCTTTCTATGTGAGTTTGCATGTTCTCCCCGTGTCTGCGTAGGTTTCCTCCGGGTACTCCGGTTTCCTCCTACAGCTAAAAAACATGTCCATTAATGCCTCCCTGACCCTTCCCCCAGGGCTCCCTGCAAAAGAGATTCTGAATCTCAGTGGGACTTCCCTGGTTAAATAAAGGTCAATTAAATTAAAAAATTAAAATGCTGACATGGCCAAGTCTGACACATTGACCAGTTAAAATTAAAGGTACAAATCATTAATTACAAACATTAGTTAATGTTTGCGTGTGATCAAATATGTAACATTTTACGTCAACACACAGAGGAGAAGCAATAAAGCTCACAAAATGTCTGTTCAAAGTGTTTTGTTCTTTCAGGGACAGCTCACGCCTTTAAAAACCCAAAGCCCTCTGTATGATGAGATGAACTTAAAGGGACTGTACCTGATTTTTCCATCCTAGAAATGTAAACAAACAGAAATAATTAATTTTAACCTTTTTCCTTCAGGCTACATGATTTCCTCACGTAGCTAATGCATTCTGAGCTTCAGAATTGTTCATCATGTTGAGTTTTAATGTTTTTTCACAGCTTTTAACAGCGAGGTGAGTCACTATGCTAACAACAGTTAGCCACAATGCTAAAAACAAAAACAGAAAAAGCTGCACACACACGGGATTTTATTAGACATAGACAGGACTTTGGGGACTAATTTCCACTTGATTAGATACATTAACAAGGCATCAGTGCTAGGGGGAATGTGCTTTTAAGTTATCTTGTTGCAAAGAAATCGAGTACAGTCCTTAAAGGGACTATACCTGATTTTTCGTCCTTAAAAATGGAAACAACAGAAATATTTAATTTAAACTTCTTACTTCAGGCTACATGATTTGCTCACGTAGCTAATGCATTCTGAGCTTCAGAATGTTCATCATGATGAGTTTTAATGTTTTTTCACAGCTTTTAACAGCGAGGTGAGTCACTATGCTAACAACAGTTAGCCACAATGCTAAAAACAACAACAGAAAAGTTGGACACAAACTGGATTTTATGAGACATTGATAGGACTTTGCGGACTAATTTGTACCTGAATAGATACATTAACAAGATATCAGTGCTAGGGGAAATTGTTTTCAAGTTATTTGTTGAAAAAAATCGAGTATAGTCCCTTTAATATGGTGAAATACAACTGCTAGTACATATACAGCCAACAGTTTAAAATATCGCACTTTTTAAACTCAAATAAGTCCATTTTAGCACCGTGTCAGATTAGTTTTTGAAGCTATGGAAATATAACAGAAGAAAAAGTGAATCAGTTGAAAATCTCAAACCGTGTCAGTAAATAATAAAAGTGTCTCTGAGTAAATCATGTCATGTACAGTCAGTATAAAAGAATCACTAGACTCCAGAGCCAGAGACATCAGGCTGTAAATGTGTTTTTCACTGCAGCAGAAGTCACTTTGGGTTTGAGTCTGACTTTGTGAATGAGCGAAGTGAACGATCATAAACGTACCAACACGTTCAATACGCTTAGAAGGACTTAATGTAAAAAAAAATGAATGAAAGGTAGGTTATTCAGTAAACAGTTGGTCTGCATGTTACAAAATACTGCCATACTTTGCCTGAATCACACATTATTTGTTTTGGCTTTTTTAAATATTTTCCTCTTGCTCTGAGCCTCAGAACATCTTTATAATCTTTAATCGACTTTACTTTTCTCAAGATGTGGATTGTGAACTGGTAACACAATTGAGTACACAGGGGGCACAGTGGTTAGCAAAGAATGTCATTCCCAGGCAGCAGAAGGTGTTTCATCAGCTGTTTGTTCCTGTAACTAGGCCAATACTGTACATATCCTACTGATAAGATTGGCTAATAGGTTATGAGTGAAAGACATGTTCTACTTTTCCAAACAGTTTACAGGGTCTTTTATTTCGAGCTTTGTGCACGTGTAGCCTTCTTACCGGTATTTCAAAATGTTGTCAGTCACTACCAATATCATGGCAGATTTTCTTATTTTAATTTAAAAGCATAGCTGGGGTGAGATAGTATAACCAAAAAAAAACCCTTCAACCTAAACTATTATTCACCAGGTGCATGTGCGTCTCATTCACACAATGTAATGACGCTCGATTGTATTTTGGCCATAGCATCTTGTTTAGTAATTAGAACAAGGAGAAAACTTAATGTCATGTTAAAGTGCGTATGATAGGTCTGAATGTTTTTCATATTTTTGTTTAGTTTGGTAGATTAAAACCTGTTGTAATTATAAATGATAGTTTTATGTTAATCATTAACACGTTTGTGGAGAAAAATGTCAAATATGTTGAAAATACCAGGATGTAGAGCAGAGTGAACTAAACTGATGACATCACACTGGGGAGACACAGACATTTTTGATTTTTATGGCCCTGTAAACACACATTTAGTTTTAGTGTATTTTTATGGCTCAAGTTAAAAAAACAAATTTACATTTGAAGAGTTTGGGCCCAATTTATTAAATGGTCACTAGGCAACTACCTAGCGTGATGTCATCATTGATAAACAGGAAGTAAAATTTTAATGCTAAAAATGGCCAAACTGGAATGAAATTTGAAAAATGTTTAGTAAAACCTTAAATATATTGATCTTAACTTCATCTTAGTGAAATAACAGTTCAACCTGTCATGGGCACTTTAATGACAAAATACAAACTTAAGAAAAGAGAGAGATAAATTAAGTCTTATTGTTTCTCTTCAAACCACTCAGACTCAGCTGATCACTGTGAGCGCGACTTTACACAGAGGTAAAGGCAAACAAACTTGATCAGATATCGGCCAAAATTGAGGCCAATCCCGGCATACAAAAAAATAGAATATCGGCTGAAATATCATCAATCTGTAATATATAAGAATTAGACCTAATTTGTGAATGTTGGAATGCTTACATCAAGCGAACTCTGCTCTGCTTTGCAAGACCAACACAGTCTCACTAGATGGCGTACTTTTACCACGACACAAAAATAGCGTATTCTGACCACGACTTCACAGCTATTTCTAGTACTTACGCCGTGCATTTAGCACGATATGAAAAAGCGTAAAAATGACACGAGATTTCACGGCGTCAAAATAGGACGAGTTTTGGTTGAAGCCACGTGGGGACGTTTTCTTCAAGTGAAACGGGTAAGTTCAGGCATAAAGTTACTAAAATGGGTAAGATTAGGTCTGGGGCTTGGGGTAGGTCAAGATTAGAATCAGGATTTCATTAATATTCATAAATAAGAACACGTCTTAACAACCACCATTGAAATGAATGGGGACTGTGACGCGTATAATTACGCGAAAACAGCCGTGAACTTGTGCTAATCATACCTCATTTACATAATGTGTAATGTCGTGGTAAATGTACGCTTTCTTGTGAGATCGGGCTCGCAAGACTCAGGTGGTTGTGGTACACCCAGAGCGCCAGATTTCCTCTGCATTCTGTGTGCTGTAGGTGTGGTGGTTTAGCACTAAAAACATGTACAAGAGACTCATTTTCTCTTCTCTCTCCCATTGAACTCCACTGAAAAGTCATTTGGACTTTCACATTGTCTGATGATAGATTGTTGGTCCACAATATTCCAGTGTCTGCTGGTTCATAGTGTTAGAAGTTGTCTAACTGCCTTATAAAATTCTTCAAAACACATTGTCCAGAGATTCAGAATCCATCAGAGAAGTGGTAAATATCACTGCAAAGTCGGTCATAGCACAATTAAAAACGCTTCCAGACTTTAACTTACAGTATCTGAGGCTCAGAGCAAGAAACTATACATTATTATAGTCTTACTATAACCTGCCCGTAAAACTAAAGTGTCTTGCCTGACTCCTTTGACTTCTGTGCGTAAAGATATGTATAGATTTTTCTTCTTGTCTTTATAAAACTATTCTCTTCCTCTGCCATAGACCGAGCACAATAACCGTTTGCATAATCCTTCTACTTCTATGACACCTTCACCTTTGCCGAGACATTATTGACTCGGGCCGACCTTGTGCCGCGCTGGAGGACGCAGCCGTGATGGAGCTCGTCCTGACCTTTGACCCCGGCTGCCTGGTTGCCGTGGATACGCCCACAGTGTTGACGAGCGTACGGCGATGACTCCATGAGGTGAAGGACGATCAGGCACGAGAGATAATTACTCTCATAATTGATAGTTTTTTTCTACATGGAGCGTAATAAGTACAGTATTTAAAATAGTCACATTCTGTACAAGGAAGTTACTTAATTGGCTCTGTGCATAAAAGATGACTTTAGCGTTAGCATTGACAGACAAACACTCTTTTTATAAACACACTTTGGTCCTTGGGATAAATATTCTTCTGATTTGTAAAGTATGTAACATGTTTATAGAGAAAACAACTAACAACAACAACTCACTGTTTGAAGTTTTTTTTTTTTTTTTTTCATTTTAGACTGAGGCATTGAAACCTAATTGAAATGAACTAAACAGGAAATGAACGAGAAGAGTCTGGCTGCAACCGATGGGGAGCGCCATATTGAGTGGAGCTCCACCGGAAGTAGGCCTGCATAGCTCCACTTTGTTTTTTTTAAGCTGCACTTGTGGAAAGTACGATGAAGATGCCGGAGACAATGCAAAATTTTAAACTTCGGTGAGGGGACAAACTCTGTAGATGGAAAGTTGAATAGTTTAATTATTATTTGTACTTTGGGACATTTTCACCTAATTACGTTAAGTATTATTTAGTAATAATGGTGGGATTATTAAAATTGGCTTAGTAAATATATGTCTTTGTTTATAATGTATTAAATAATTATTTATGTCTTATTTGACGTTTTTTCCGGTGTTAGTGCTGATAGTCAGGTTCGGAGGGACAGAGGCGAGGTGGTTGCCATGGTGATGAGTTTATAACTGTTGCTAACGAGCCTAAACTGTTATATTTTTTATCTTAACCTTTACCCAACCTTTTTACTAATTTAATTTAATTGAATTTGATTGACCTTTATTTAACAGGGAAGTCTTAGCCATCACCGTAACCCTTCTGTTCTCCTAACTTAGTCATCGTCCCTCTGGTCCGACTATGACGTTTTTCTAGCACCGGAAATGGAGCAGCTCCTCTTCCGGTGGAGCTCATCCGCGTAAGCTGCAGCTTTAAGATATATAAGCCAAATGACTTCTGTGCACAGAGTCAATTAATAATTAAAAAACTCCTTAAAGGTTGTATGGAGAATTTTCAAATATTTGTTGTCAGTCTTGGTCAAAAACAGTTGCATAGATTTATAACAGCCTTGTACTTATACTAAACAAAAATTGAATTATAAAAATATATAAACTGTGGACCTGTAGACCAATAGAAACAAGGTACCTCGTTATCTATTGGCCTGTGAATCTGTCAAGCAAACCCTCAGTGTTCCTCAGTAACTCATTGGCCCTGTTGCAGTGAAGGGCGTGGTCCTGGGAGGAGAAACACATGTGCGTCATTTGAAAAACAGCAAACAGTTGTTGAATTTGAAAAATTATCCATACAACCTTTAAGAATGTGCCCCATCTGGCCCCCGGGCCGCAGTTTGTCCAGGTCTGCCAAACAGGAACAAGCAGTAGAAAATAAATGAATTAACTCACTTACAGTAGGAGGGAAAAAAACAAACAAAAGTGCTCGTTCATAGTGTGTCCAGTGCATGCTTTTAATGCTTTTGTCGAAGAAAAACATTAGGATCAATTGAAAAGTTGAAGACAAAGACATTTTTACCAGACTGGATTGTGAAAGTTACCAAATCCTAATTTTAGCTTCCATTTTGTTCATCTGTGGTCACCTGCATTAGCATATCCCATCAGAGTCTAAAGCTCTTTCTAAGTGAATCACAAAGCAAAACCGCTCGCACCAATTTGGCTAATCTTCCACCCAACCCATTTTTGCCCACTTCACCAAAAACCGTCTATTTAAATCTTTTCTGTGGAGCTGGTGGTGTTACCAGAGCCGTGCGTGTCCCAAAGCTGCTGTGTCCACACTGTTATTGTGAGGGAATAATGGGGTTTTCAGCGGTGCCCAGGGCCCGGCATGTTTAATAAAAAGAAACATAACCTTTAAGATTCAAGGCCAGGCTGAGCGAAACATTTACCTGGTCTGCGCGCTTTCTTTTAGCTCTTTCACAAGCGCCGCACGAGGAAAAAATGAACTCAAACCATTATCACCTAAAGGTCAGCTGGGTCTCTGCGAAAGGGGAATTTATGCAGCTGCAATTTGAACATTTGAATCATGGTCTTAAAGGAGACATGTTGTTGACACATTAAACTGTGACATCAGTAGATCATCATAAGTGGTTCGTAATTTAATATTTTGTGACTTGTAAATCACAATGTGATGTGAATTGTACAGAAGTAGGTTAATTGGCTTGACATTAATCGTTGCCCTAGTTCGCCTTATGAATATTAACAAAACCTTAATCCCATCTTAGTCATCTCCAAACCCCAGACCTAAACGTACATTTGTGTTTGATGAAGCAAATACAACGTAAGAAGAGAATTTTTTGGGCCTGATCTAAACTCTAAAAAGACGCTATGAAAATGGTGTCTCAATTCTATTAATTTTAGAGCGAGTTAATAGACACACCAAAAAAGGTTCTGGGATCTTATGCAATCCAAGCCCTTTTTGCACCTCCAGTACACTGACTGCGAGCATCTGAGCATCAAACCGTGTCGTGAGGCTTCATACTGAAAAATCCTGCGCTACATGTGTACCAAAACATCCGGTTTATTGTGTCGCTGTTTTGATGGAATTTTCGGGTTTTCTGTGATTGGTTGACTCGCGCTCGGAAACCCTGAACCCGGCGCTCTGATCCCAGACCATCACGGTTTGTAAAGTGTCTGTCAAACCGTGTAGGGACTGGCTGGTCTGGCAAGTCCACTGCGGTCCAAAGCTGTGTGTATGAAAGTCGCATCAGACCACTGCAACCTCCGACAAATATAGACTATCCACTAAAAACCTGAATCGAATCGTGACTTAAGTGAATCTTCCCATCCCTACCCTCTACAGATTCTTTCCGTACTCATGTGCGTTTGCACTGCTCCGAGGTCTGTGTACAAGGACGCATTCATTTTAAGTACTTTCTAAGTCTGGTGAGAGCCTCCACCAAACTCGCACTCAGTGTAGGGCGGGTGTTATGTGGAGTTTGTTCTCTCTGTGTTTGCGTAGCTCTCTTCCAGGTGCTTTGGTTTTCCTCTGCCACTAAAACATGTCCAATAGTGTTTAATAATTGTCCTAATAATTCTTAACCACCACGACTTTGATGCAGAACTTTGGTTTCTCAAGCTTACGTGCAACAATACATTTACTGGCTGACTAAATAGTTGTATGGATTTAAACAGCTTGAATATTGAACAGTTGTGAGTTAGGGTCACAATGAAAGCACACTCTGAAATATCTACTTTTTATCTGCATTGACTGTTTAGTTGTATCCAAAGTTGTTTCAGAGAATGTGGCAGTGCCGTATATTTTTGTTCGGTGTTTGACTGTAGTTTCTGTTCAGTGATTGGTGGTGGTGGATGGACAATATCAGTCTGACCTCAGGCAACTGCAGCTACAAGTTTCTCACTAATCTAATCCAACATTGAGTGAGGAGTGAGTGAATAATAACTTGTGTGGCTCTTTGAAAACCAAACAAATATGAAGCATTATTCTGATAGCTTGTGCCTCTGCGTGGGTGGTGTCGCCCATGGGTGCTTTGGTTCTCTCAAACTCCACAGAAAATCCTTCAGAAAGTAACATGACCCTGACCCTGCTTGAGATCTGGAGGACCTGTTTTTGACAAGTTCACCCTCGACCAAAAACAAGTCAAAAGCAGCGTAACTTTAAATGGAATTGAAGACACTGTCAGACATTGGAAATCAGAATCTACTCAAGGCCAATGCAATGTTGGAGAAATCAGGCCTAAGAGAAAGAACATGTTTTACTTTGGGGAGAATATAATATCGACAGTTCTGATAACATACATATAGACCAGGCATGTCCAAGCTGCGGCCTTCAGACTTTCTGATAAATTGGCCCAAATGTAATACAAAAATGTAATAAATATTATTGTCAATTCAAACAATTCTGTTTTCATTATTTAAGCTACAACCAGACTGATGTGATACAAGCCTAATGTTAAGTTCAGTTCCTACTTTAAGATGTTGTGGCTCATCAAAACTAAGCCAAATGCAACAATTTGAATTTATTAATTTAATTTTATTGTGTGGCAGTCTACTTCAAAGGCTTTTAATAAAGCGTCCCTCAGTGAAAAAAGTTTGAACACCCCTGGTTTAGACCCAGTTACTCTTGGTAAACAAAGATGGCTGCATGCACATCACTGTGTCCCGAGTATATAGTGACTGTCCCAGGCTTTTCAAGATACAAACATTAGGTATGGATCAGCTAGCATTTATTAGCTTTTCTTTGTGCGCGCCTAAAATATGTCCTACTACCACAGACAACTGTACTGAACAGGCACTAGAAGTAGCCTTTGCTTTCTTTACAAACAATCAGAAAATCTGTTAGTATTTGTAAGTTTTGCGCTCCCTCTAATGCTGTGTTCATGCACTTCGTCCCCTATCATCATAAATACCACGCCCATGACAACGCTTCTGCTTTTTTTGTGTGTGTGCAATTACCCACCTGTATATTATATATTTTTTTTTTGAGTGGTATGGACACACAATGTGGTTGAGGATAAACAGGAAGTTTTATTTGAGGTTAACGACTAAGGTCTGAAGTTACAAAAATGGATAAGTTTAGGTCTGGGGCTTGGAGTTGATTAGATTAGGATTGTGTTAGTATTCATGAATAATAACACGTCTTTATATTCACCATAGAAATTAACTGGGACCAAAACACGTGAAATACACACGCAAAAATATAAATTGCGTTCTTGTGACACGCTGCTTCGAATTACGTGCTATTGACACGCTTATCTGTGAGAACTCTCTGCGCACCCATGTGATAATGTGATGTAGGTGCAAATGGTGCCACCAGAAAACAGAGGTGGGACCAAGTCACTGTTTTGCAAGTCTCAAGTCTGTCACCACAAGTCCCAGTCGAGTCCAAGTGTCTGCTTTTAGTTTCAAGTCAAACTGCCAAATACTTCTTCTATTTCTACAATTTAAAACTAATTTCAGGTGACAAAATTTGCCTGATGAAGGCCACAGGCCGAAACGTTGCACTGATTTAATAAATTTCACTGGTGTTGCAAGTACAGTGTGCGAGAGACTTTTCATTCATAAAGTTTTGCTAGCCTTGCGCGAGTCTTCTCTTACGCACCTGGAGGAAACAGGAGTACCCAAGGAAAACCCACAGTATCACGGGGAGCACATGCAAACTCCACCCAGAGAGATTGTGAGATGTTGATTTGGTTCGACCTCCATATTGGCAAGCCAGTGCTCTAGCCACTCTGCTACCGTGCACCCCATGTTTCAGTTTGTAAATGTAAAATTGCACCATTTATTTATTTATTTATTTTTTTGAGAACGATCAAGTCATTTCTAGTCGCTGATGTTCAAGTCCAAGTCAAGTCCCTAGTCCATTTTATCGAGTCAAGTCTCAACTCAACCAAAAAGTGACTCATGTCTGACTCATGTCCAAGTCAAGACTTGCAAGTCTACACTTCTGCCTGAAGCTCAGGTACCAGTAGGGATGGGACAATATATGATAATATCGCTAATTGCAATAATTAAGGGCCGCAATTAAATAATCGTGGCGTTTTTTCATAGTCGTGATAATTGTACATGATGATTCGCAATTATAGCAGCAAGCGCGCGTCTGTGGCTTCATAGGAGCATCTAAAATCTGACCGCTGTGAACCCAGTAAGAAGCTGTTTTATGGTTAAACAAAGAAAAGGTTCATGTGTTAAAGTTAATTAATGACTCTGAGACAAAGTTAGTAGATTTTAGCTCAACATTGTAAACATTTGTTCACTTTGAATCATTATTGGTTGTACTTAGACCAAAATACAATAAGTAGGTGTTCAAACACATACATATGGTGCACTAGTAAATATTTCAGTGATTTTTAATCTGTGCACTTTAACATTTAGTAAATTATTGTGATAATATTGTTTATCGCGATTATTTTCGATTATCATGAGTGCAAATTTTAATATCGTCCCATGCCTAGGTACCAGTAATGTTACACATACCACAGTTTGAGAAACACTGCTTTTAGAGATGTATCTTTAAATCCCCACATTAAAAAACCCAGGTCTTTAGCTCTAAAACACTGCTCTGGTGTTTGTCAGTGAAAAGTAGAGTCCATTTTTCCTGTTGCGCCGCACTGGAGCACGCACTCCTTCTGCATAACAAGTCCTCCTCGGGATAATTGCACTTCCTGGTCGATGAAATTTAGCTTCAGTGTGGAATCCATGAATAATTTTTACATACCAAAACAAAAATAAATGCACGCCGTCAGGAGGAGCAGAGCGTGGAGATGAGCTGCAAGACCTAAGATACATTTCCCCCCAAAAATGTTTAGAATATCTCGAATTAAAAGTTGTGGGGAACTTTGTGGCTCGTGGAGTAATTTATCAGCGAGGACTTTCCAGGCGGTAGAGCGTATTTGTCACGTTAATACAGAAATACCTCGTGAAAGACTGGAATGTTTGGAATCACAGATAACTTTATTCAGAAATGAGTAATTTTGTAAAGTGGTGAAAGGTTACAGATGGACTAAAGCCACGGCTCCACATCAGAGAGACAGAGACGCAGTCAGACTCATTCCTGATCTGTAAAACTAAAATATGTAGCATTTGCTTTGGTGACTTCAATTGCTTGCTCACAGTTCACTTTTTACATTGCTGTGTCCAAACGTCCACACTTGTTTTCTGTCTTCTATATCACAGCGTAGTTCTGCCCTGTTTACTGGGTTATAGTGACAATTTCGTCTAGTTTGTATCTCATGTTAAGCATTAAACAGGCTGAGTAATTCATATTTTACAGCTCAAACTAAAGTAAGCAGTCTTAGTAGCCACCGTTAGCATCTTGACAGCTAACGATAATGTGCATTTAAAGTGCTCTTTTCTCATCTTTCGCACAGTTGTGTTTTTCAAATTGTCTCTGTGCATTATGGTCTCTTTGTATAAACATAATTAGTAGATACGTAGCATCTGAGCTAGTCTTGTAAGATTTGAAGAAGCGTTTCCCTGTTTATTTTCTATATGTTAGCAATAGCCTTAAAAAAAAAGTTTTAAATTTATACAAAACAAGCTTTTTAAGCGTTGGCTTCAGTTACATCTGGTACATCTTTACCACAACACAAAAAAGCGTATTGTGAGCATGATTTCACACCTTTTTTGTGTACTTATGTTACGTCGTACATTTAGCACGATATGAAAAGTGTAAAAATAACATGGGTTTTGTTGAAGCCACATTTTCTTTAGGTGTAACGAGTAAGTTTAGGAATCACGTTACTAAAATGGGTAAGATTAGGGTTGGGCGGTAATATTCATAAATAAGAACACGCCTAACAAGCGCCATAGAAATGAACTGGGACTGCAGCACGTACCAAAATTACCCAAAACAGCGATGAAATTGTGCTAATGCATACATAATTTAATAATGTCCTGTAATGTCATGGTGTATGTATGTTTCTTGTGAGATCGGACTGGCTCGCTCTATAACTTCTAGTCTGATTGATTAAAACAGTCTGGCTTGTGCTCTCGACTCTGTTCGGTTTGTGCTCGTCCCTCAAGGATTAATGGGAGGAGCTCAACTGCTCATGGCCACCCATCAAAATGCTAACAGTCAATGTGGCAGCGAACGCCAATGAGTCAAAGCCAGAAGCATTATTGACAAATTTGAGAGCACAAATTTGTGACCTGCTGGACATCCGGACACCACTACATACAAGCATCAGAGGGATTATTTGTTTATCAACTCAGGAAATTCGAGTGTATCCGGATTGCAGTAAGAGCCACAACTGACTGACATAAGCTGTAGCAGGAACACAAGCCAGCACCATTGTCAACTAAATACAAGAGTTTATCATTGTGCAAAACAAAAGGTATGCTGCTAAAATAACATTAGTGAATGAAACTTGTCTTTACAACTCACACGTTTCATTCAGATGAGGGAAAAAAAACAAGGAGAAAAACACTGTCTCAAGCTTCAGGAGCCAGACGTCCGTCAGACCGGTTCAAACTTGAGCCAAACAGCTGTTCACATCCCATTTGTTGTTTTTCTCCAACACAGTCTCACTAGATGGCGTACTTTTACCACAACACAAAACAGCGTATTTTGACCACGACTTCACAGCTGTTTTTAGTACATATGTTACGCCGTGCATTTAGCACGATATGAAAAAGCGTAAAAATGACACGAGATTTCACAGCGTCAAAATAGGACGAATTTTGGTTGCAGCCACGTGAGGAAGTTTTCTTCAGGTGAAACGGGTAAGTTTAGGCTTCAAATTACTAAAATGGGTAAACTTAGGTCTGGGGCTTGGGGCAGGTTAAGATTACAATCAGGATTTCATTAATAATCATAAATAAGAACACATCTTAACAACCACCACTGAAATGAATGGGGACTGTGAAGCGTACTATAATTACGCAGGACAGCCGGGAACTCGTGCTAATCATACCTAATTCACATATTGTGTAATGTCGTGGTAAATGTACGCTTTCTTGTGAGATCGAGCTTTTCTATCAAAGAAGCTTCCCCAGTTAACTAGACAGAAAGTGTATCTTTCCGCAGGCGACATGCGCAGTAGAGCAGACAGTGACGTTGACCAATAATCCCTCTATAGAGCCCAATGGGGAATAATGTGGACATTCTGACACAGTGATTTTTTTAGCTCATGTATTTCTATAAAAGTGTATACCTGCAAAAATCTCCATGGTAACAGTTGCTGACGCTTCAAGCTAGCTGAGAGCTGTGGAAAAGAGATCATCATGTTTTTTAACAAATTATATTTTAACAATGACTTAGCCCTGAATAATAATAGCTTTAAAACTTTTTATTGTTTGAAGAGTGCCTTGTTTTTGTCTTTTTTGTGACTCAGTGTAAATTCTAACTTTTCTTTGTTCTCAAAAACAGACTGTTTTCAATTGGCCAGACTTTCTTCTAACTCAGCCGACGGTAACGACGTGAGATTGTGCTAAGAATGATTGAAAAGTCTGATGGGAAAATGTATCAAAAGTTGGCCGGTGTTTTTTCAGTGGCAGACGCCGGCTCCCTGCCACTTACTCACTCCACACACTATTATTAATATTAATTGCAATCATAAATTTCACTTGTCGTGTTTGTCACCCTTTCAGTCTTTGGCTAATGAGCTGGAACCCGAGCGCTGCTGTTGCCTCGGCGCCTAAAATATAAATAAATAAACCCGACTTCAGATGTAACACGAGAACAGCGCGCTCCGGTGTGGAGGCGACTGCATTCAAATCAACCTGTTTAAAAAGATATGGTAGATTTCATTACACAGACATAAAAACAAAGTGGGAGATATTGTGATCTTAAAGAGAAATGTGAATTATACCAGAACATGTGAAGAATATTGAGAGATTTGTTCAAAGAAAAACATCCTGGTTTAAAGGGGCACTATGTAAAAAAACAAACAAACAAAGTGATTTCCACTTTTGAACACTAGAGGGAGCCTTTCACATGCATTTTGCCTATCTACCATGCTGCCGTCTAGCGTCAATGATCCATATTCCGGCCCGTAATAAAACATTTCAAATACGTATAAATGTATCACAATTGATGTGGATTGGTTAACAGTGCTCTCTTAAGTATTCATGTTGTACAGAATAAATATGATTTAAATGTTTGTGGACTATAAGTGATAATTAAAATTCCTCTCAATCTTACACAGTGCCCCTTTAAAGACATTTACAAAAGTCTGTTTAAATACATATATTTTTATCAGTCATGTCCAAAAATTTGAAGATGTCATGAGGTGTGATGGTGGGCAAAAGCTGGGTGCCTGAAAAATTCATACGAGATATATAAAAAAATATATCATCTGACCACCGTGTCCCTCTTTCGAATTTCAGTGGCCGTGATTGACAGATTAATTAGCCAATCAGAGACACGCATCGTCAGATTTCTGCAGAATCAATGAGTGAAGCAAAAAAACTATTTTCATGTGAGGTGAGGGAAGTTAGATTTTGGTCTAAATGACAGACGATTAATCAGCTTCTTTGTTTCATCTGTGTTACGCATAAAAACTAATCTGATCGTCCGGTACGTTGTGGAGTTGATCTGAAACGCAGGCGGGGGAAGTGGTGACCAGATTCACTCTTTGCAATTTGCTGAAGCTGAATCCCAGGCAAAAGAGACAGTAAATAAAATAAAATTCACACAAAAATCAGTTTGGTCCCTGCATATATATTATTACAGATCTTACACAGATATCACAGATGAAGGTGGGACCAAGTCACTGTTTTACAAGTCTTGAGTTTGTCACCTCAAGTCCCAGTCAAGTCCCAAGTCAAAGTGAGACAAGTCCAAGTCGAGTCCAAGTCCTATGCTTTTAGTTACAAGCCTTTAAGTCAAACTACTAAATACATCTTGTGTTTCTACAATTTCATAGGTTTTATAAATGACCCCATTAATTTTCTACTGTTTGTTCCCATTAGGGGTCATGGTTGACTGGAGCCTATCCCAGTGACTTTGGGCCTTAGGCGGGGGAACATCCTGGACAGTGACCAACTTGTTGCATGATTAGACAGACAACCATTCACTTTCTTAGTCACTGACAGGGGAAATTTACAGTGATGCTCAATTAACCTAAACATGCATGATTTTGGAGGTGGGAGGAAACCGGAGAAAACCCACGCTGAAGATGTAAACTCCACCCAGAGAGATCGTGTGATGTTGATATGGTCCGATCCGGGAGTCGAACCCACAGTCTCCTTATTGGGAAGCCAGAGCTCTAATGGCTCTGCAACTGTGCACTTCAAGTGTCTACTTCCATTCTCAGAGAGTGAGAAAAAAGGAATTTCAAAGAATAACATTTTTTTTCAGTGTCTCCTTTCATTGCAAAAAAAAAAAAAAAAAGACTGGATATTCTACATTTGAAATGCCTTGTTTTCATTGGAATTAAGCAGTTTGACCAAAAACTGGAGAACTTTTCTAACTCAAACTTCAGGTCAGTGTTGTTTTGTCTGTTCTACTTTTTGTTGAAAGGATATGTTCAACTAAAATGAAATAATGTCTTTACAAGTATAATCCGAGAATACCTAATTAAAACAATATTGACAATTGTCTTTTTCATCTTTAAACTAACAAAAGCTGTGTTACAGACGAGAAAGCAGCACAGCACTTTCTACTTTCTGATACAGATTATATAGATTCAGTTTGAAAAGAAAGCTGACCATTTAGAAGCAAGTGATGACGTAAACACATCCAACTACACTGTATAACAAAGAGCACATGTATTTCCCAGTCACGTGACCTCCTCTGGGTTCTAGTGTTCATTCATTTCCACCATCTGCAGGTGAATCTGTGAAACTGCATCATGTATTTGACTGTAGACACAGTCAGCACGTGTATAAGTGAGCCCCACATTAATGCAGAGAATAAAAGGTCTATGACGGAGTTACGATTGGCCATGGAAAGAAGGAAAATTTCATCCTTGGCAGAGAAAGAATTATTATGATTTAATGTACTGATGTCAGATAGTGTGCAAAAGCCAGTTTTTCCTTTTAACAAAGTAAATCCTGATGTTAAATGTCCAAAAGATAATCCATATAATCAATAGAACTGAGGAACGACCCAATAACCTGCTGAGTGACTGCTGTAAATACATTAATCACAGATCTGCAGCGTCAAACTGTCTCTGAATGAACCTCCTGTGAATCTCCGCTGGTCTAACATCAGACTGAACTGAAAATTGGACTGTGCTCAGAATGGGCATTTAGCATCACAGAGCGTCTGATTAAAACGTGGTCGCGGCGGCTCCATTTACAAATTAAAATGAATGAGATCTTGCGTGGCCCGACCCTCATTTAAAAAGCCCTGGTTGTTGATGAGCTGCATTGATTTGAGGGCATCGGTAAGCGTTTGATAGGAGGAGGTCATCCAAAGTAATTTAGGCGTATTGAAGGATGTTGTGGCCCCGCGGAGCTGCCACAAGGGCCCACTTCACATCTGCACTGCAAAAAAACTCAGTCTGCGTCAGCGGAACGTTTTACATTGTCTGACGGCTCATGAAGTGCTCTTGGAAATCTGTTTTTAGGGTTATATTGGGATAAAAAGAAATACGTTGGAAGCTTTCAACGTCTGCTGATGTTTTAGGGAAAAAATAAAGTATTGCAAGTTTTTCATCATGTCATATCACATTTTAGATAAAAAACTAAACAATGGACCAAACTAATTTATTGATCACAGTTTTTCTCAATCGCTATTTTGATTTCTTGATTCAAACTTTTTTTCTGAACAAAGGTTGAGGTGGGCAGAACATTTGTGACGTTTTTCATTAATTCCCACAGTTTTCAGGCTCTTTTTCAGAACAGCACACACAACTCTCATTCACAAACTCACATGTTCAGTTAGCTTAGTTTGTTTCTCCAACACTACAGACCTGTTCACACATGGTAAAGGACTTTAGTTTTTGTTTACAAATATACGCATCACAGCAAAAAACAAAATCATATGAGCAATAAAGATCAAACAACAAATGCACATTTGAATCAAACAGGACAATGATCTGAGCAAAACACAAAGGGTCTCATTCATGAAAGTGTTTTTAAAAATTGTGCATAACTTCCACTTTAAGAAGCTGCTGAGAAAACTTAACATCAGATTCACGACGAGTTTATAAGAAGTCAAATTCTTTCTTAACAGCCTTTACGCTAACAGTGGATTTACACTAATTGCAACTTGGATGCGAGTCACGCAGAACTTAGAAAGTGCTTAAAACCAATGCGTTGATTTACACCGTGCTCCGACATGTCCGACTGCGAGTGCGAGAGTCGCGCGACTCTGCGGAAAGAATCCGCATGAAGTCTATTTTTCCCGGAGACCGCAGCGGTCTGGTGCGGCTTTCAATTCATTATACGAGCGTTCTCGCGGGAATCTACGTGACTCCACGTGGCTTTGGACGAAACCGGACCGCAGTTGGCAGCATCTGGTGTAACAGGCACTTAGCAAGAAACCCGCACGTGTCCTGACCCGCACCAGCCTCGCAGTCTGTGTAAATCCAGCGTAAATTTACCAAGCCATGACTGGTTATTTACATAAAAATGATGCGTTAAGGAAGCTGTTTCCTTATATGGCAAATATGAGCTGCCGCAGGACTTCACCCAAAGAACTTCTCTAACGTAGCGAAGAGGAAATGAGGAGGAAGTACAGCAGCAAGTCTCCAGACTTTCACTGATTCAAAACTCAAGCGTCTTGAAGACACTCACACATGAAAAATGTTCAATCACAGATGGGTTGAAACAACGATGGGATTTTGCCGTTTTTATTGTGTTTTTGGACGCAGTTCAACGCACGCGTGTGGGATGGGGACAGCGGCTGTAGCAGAGGTGCATAGTGTCCTCTGGTCCTTGGGGGTGACACAAGGGTCCTAAGTCCTGTGGGAGTCTTTTTAGAATGAGTGATGACTTTTTTGTCTCTAATATTTTATATACGATAATTTGTAAAAATACCTACGGACATTTTTGTTAAGAACACATTTTGTAAATGCCAAAAATGTTTGTAAGATGCCCTTAAGAACAAATTTGTTTGTTAGAAGATGTCATGAATGAGGCCCAATGTGTTGCAGTTTCTGTATGAAATGTGCTAAACAAATACATTTCTTCTTCTACTACTTCATGATTTTGTGTGGGGTAGCCTACATTTGTGCTTAGGGGTCACAAATACCTACGTTTGTCATATTTTAAACTTGATGACCGCTGGAATAAAATAGACTGGTTACAGTTTCTCTATTCACTAGATTGTATTTCAAAGAGTTAATCTTTCTATACAGCACACAGTGTGTCCCGTAAGTCCGTGTGATCTGATGTGGTCGTTCTTCTTTACGGTGAAGTAGCTGCATATGGATGTGCGAGCGTGAGAAGGCTGACGTGCGGAGGAGAATCTAAATGCTAATGGTTCCTTTAAGAGCGCACTGCCCTTTAGCTTCTGCAGTCAGCCGCTGAACGATGCCTGCTGAAGCACAGACACAGGCGGAGGCAGAATAATACAGAAACACAGGGTCAGGTGGTGTCCTCTACAGCTGAAGGTGCCCCAGCGTCCTACACCAACACCTACACCGCCAGAAGAGAGAGATGAAAAGGACAGGTTAGAAATGAGCAACGTGGCTAGTTTGAATGTCTTTAAGGACAAGAAAGACACAGGTTCAAATGTGACAAGTAAAGAAGTTGAAATTTTCAGTTTAATATTTATAGAGCCCAAACTGTCTCAACTGTCCATAAACCCTTTTTTCTTGCATTGAGCTGTAATAAGTAAGATTTCTTCCTGCAGATTAGACACTGGTAGTGGTGAAGAGGGAGAAGGTTTGGGTGTAGCCTACACAAGGCTGCAAACACATTGATGATGAAAAGATGACCAGGACCCTCCCAATCTGATTAGTAAATAATCAACTAATCGTTGCTCAACGGCTGTTACTGACATTTGCAGTCCAGCATATTTAGAGATGAGTAAGGTATGTTAAGGGTCTGGGGTCAGCTGGCATGTGTGTTTATGTTGTAAAAAAGGGGGTCTTGGGGTCCTCACCCAGAAAATGTTGAAAGAGAAATCATAGAATGCAGGATATGGCTAGACGGTTGCACAAGTCTCACCGTAAAATTTTGAGCAACAGAGAGTGAGAGACTAGGCACAGTATGAGCAAAATTGAATGCACTTTGCATCTTTGTGCAAACTTTGAAGCCAATAAGTAACTGGTGAAAATATGTCCAGTATCCATATCCAATGTCGAGTGAATTTCTTGAGTCTTGATGGCGGTCAGATAAAACTCTCGTCCCATATTTCCTTTCACCTGCACACCGACTCTTGAGCACAGGAGATGGAGACCCATATAGAGCAACAGTCTCTGAAAGTCTCTGAAGAAAACGTGGATATACAACAAAATGGTACAATACGCATACGTTTCACACCTTTTTTGTGTCAATATGCTACGAAAAACCAAAACGTCAAATAACAATGAATTTTGGTTGCCACGTAGCAACATTTTCTTTGGATTAAACATTTAAAACTTTTTAAAAAATGTCGGCTTTTGTCTTAAACCAAAATTTGCGGTTGTTTTACGTTTTGGTTTTTTTTGTAATGGAAAAAAAAAGATGAAAAAAACAGGCTTATTGTACGTTTTTGACATTTCGCTGTATATCTACCTTTTTTTTCAGAGACTGAGTTGTATATTGCTGGGTTTCAGGG
Organism: Mugilogobius chulae; assembly: GCA_038363315.1. Taxonomy (NCBI): domain Eukaryota; kingdom Metazoa; phylum Chordata; class Actinopteri; order Gobiiformes; family Gobiidae; genus Mugilogobius; species Mugilogobius chulae. The sequence goes on along the minus strand of CM076396.1, from coordinate 42,307,814 downwards.
CAGGAAGTTAGCGCAACCGCGGAATCCCATGTATTTCCCATAGATGTTAGCATTAGCCCGAAATAAATGAAAGTTAAGAATAATTCTGAGAGTGTCAGCTGGTACAAACCCACCGACCACATTTAGGAGAGGTAAGAGCCTCGTTAAAAGACATTTTTGAGTTTAGAAGCGTTGTGAGATTTTTAAAATAGTTAATAATTAGCCGCGTTTAGAACTGCGTTTCTCCATAGAGCGTGTAATACGTATGTGTAACAGTATTTATTTGTCTGTTGTGGAGTGTTACTGAAGTGGGAAAGTCGTGAATGTAAGAAGACTCAACAAGAAAGTGGCAGTGCATCAGATCCACAGTTTATGTTTAGTTAGAATTCGTACAGATCTGCCATTTAACTGTATGTGACCTTATCACAGCGGTATTACTACGCCACAAAATAGTTCCTCACAACAACATTTTACTCTTTAAGAAGGCATAGTCCAGATTAACAAACCTTATATATATATATATGTACTATCAATGTTTTTCACTCGCTGTGCCCATTCAACAGCCCTAATTCTGTGCGGTCCATGATTGTGCTAACCTGTCTAATCGAGAGAACGTTTTTCTGCATTCGTATTAAGCTGCTACTCACCCAAGCAAAAACGAGACAACTGCCATTTAGAGCTTCCTTGGATCCTAAGTGTTTGACCCGAGCAGAAACAAAATAATCGGAAACTTCGAGTCTTTTGAAGGCTTCATTTGGCTCAGTGTAGAAGGACATCTGCCTCATCGCAGGTAAATCCTTCAGATTGTATGTAAAGTCCGTCTTTTTCAAACTGCAGGGGTCATATCCGATATGTACAGTCATTTTTTCCTGATATCGTGTTTGTGCTAGTCCATTTAAGGCTTTGAAGTACTCTTTGTTGTTCACTGCGGCCATATCAGGCCCTCAAAGCAAATCAAACCCATCTTCCAAACATTACTAAATTTGTTCTTATTGGGTTAGTCTAAATATGTATTCTTTTTCTTCTAGCTTAGTATAACCTAATATACATTTTGGAAATTATTTTACTACAACAATCAAATACAGTAGTGCTTAGATTGAACAACTGGTGGCTTGATGTCCACCTCTGGTCCAAAGATCACAGTCCAACAAAAATTCGCCGGTGTCTCATGCCGACAGTGACTCTGTAATGCAGGTCATGACACAACTCGTTGTCTGGACTATACATTAGGTTTTCGTGGCTCCTTAACTGAGGAGTGTTATTGTTGTAAAAGCTGATCTAAGATGAACAGAGTAATTTTGCGACTGAAATTTGCAGGTAAAAAGTGTTGTCTTTGTTGCGATAAACAAAGCCTGGGTCAGTGTCATTATGGTGATGCGTTCAGGGCCACAGAGAGAGAGCGGGAGAAGTGAGGAGGACCTTGGAGAAATGCTTTTAGTGGCAGATCAGTTGTAAGAGGCCAGAAGATTCACCATTCACAAACTGTGTCAGTGAAAGAAAAAGGAAATTTATCAGCGAAAATCTCCAAAAGTAAATCTGTCTCCAGGGACGGACAAATAAGTGAGGCTAATTATTTGATGATTAGCTTCTTAAAAAACAGAAATATTTAATTAAAAACTTTTTACATTAGTCACGTTTTACTCACAGACTTAATGCTTTCTGAGCCTTTGAATTAGATGCTAAATATGTTTTGGGCACTAATGACGACTAGCCACAATGCTAACAACAATAACAAGCAACATTTGTAGATTTTAGTGACCAAAAAGAACAGAAAAACAGAAGTAGGTGAAACTATACCAACAAATTAATTTTTACTTCAATAAATAAAATGAATATATTTGTGCTCACGTAAATGATTATAGGTTACTTTCTTAACAAAAATCAGGTTTTAGTGCTGTTAAAGACAGATATTTAGTGTCTAATGTAAGCACTGTAATTGGCCAAGACCAGACTTTTATGGCCATCTGAAATAAGATCTGTTAACAAATGTTTGAAATAAGTCATATTTTACTCATCTTAGGTATGTTTGACTATATTAAAGGAAGAAATGCTAGAAGAAAGAAAAAAGATGAGTATGTTCTCTATTGAAATGGGGGAGTGAGGATGGGTCTATGCGGATAGTGTGCTAACATTCCATAGGAATACAATAGCCAAAACAATGTAACAAAGCAAATAAAAGAGCTGTACAACAGCCTGATAAATTGCAGGATTATCACTTATAAATGTATCAATCACTTTCTTGTGTCAGTATCAGTTTGAATTAATGCTAATTTAACTCTTTCCCAGCCAATTCTTCTTCGCATCATTGCGCAGCTAACCGTAGATTTTCCATCATATAGTCCTTAATTCACCACCAGAGGGAGGTGTAGTATGAGTACAAAGAACCAAAGGAAATCACAAGACTAGAAAATACACACGCTCTTGTTGACACTGCGAGCGTAGTCAGCTGTGTTTACGTGATCAGCTGTGAGCGAGTGAAAAGTGTCAGAGGAAGTCAAACTACTGCATTTATTCAATATAATCTCTGCTCCATGAAGAGGCTGAATCTATAGAATCTGCATCAGAAAGTAGAAAAGTGCTGCTGCCATTCCATTCATTCCATTTTCTTCCGCTTCATCCGGAGTCGGGTCGCGGAGGCAGCAGTCTGAGCAGGGAGGCCCAGACTTCCCTATCCCCACACACTTCCGCCAGCTCTTCTGGGGGAATCCCGAGGCGTTCCCAGGCCAGTCGAGAGACATAGTCCCTCCAGCGTGTCCTGGGTCTTCCTCGAGGTCTCCTCCCAGTGGGACATGCCCGAAACACCTCCCCGGGGAGGCGTCCATGAGGCATCCGAAACAGATGCCCGAGCCACCTCAACTGGCTCCTCTCGACGTGGAGGAGCAGCGGCTCTACTCCGAGTTCCTCCCGTGTGACTGAGCTTCTCACCCTATCTCTAAGGGAGCGCCCAGCCACCGTGCGGAGAAAACTCATTTCGACCGCTTGTATTCACGATCTATTGCTGCTGCCTTCTCGTCTGTAACAGATTTTGTTGGTTTAAATGAAACACTTGTCCTCATTGTTTTAATCATGTAAACCTCTTTTTTTTTTAAGACATTATTTCATTGTAGTGGCTCATATTCTTTCATTAAAAGCTGAACAAATGAAAACAACACTGACATGAAGTTTGATTTAGAAAAAGTACGTTATCTCAAAAGTTTCTCGTCAAACGTTGCAATCTAATCTAATTAATGCAAAAAAACAGTTTTTTTTTTCTTTTTAATGAAAGTAGACATTTGCCAGTCACATTTGATGTACATAATGTCATGACAATTCCACAAAATTAGCAAAAAGACGGGGCAGGGAAGGAGGGTCAAAGCCAGAATAGGGTTGAAAGAGTTAAATAGAGAAATGGTAAATCATGATTTCATCAAAAAGTTGATTGTCACATTGATGAGCTCACAATTACTTTTATTACAATACTTGGTTTAATGGATATGAACAAAAAACTACAACAGAATAGACTTGAATCTGCCTCTATAGCGGACAAACCCTCTGTGCTGCTGCTTCTCTCTAAACTGTGGACTATATGGACTAGTTTGAGTGAATGATTGGTAATAATTATTGATGAAACCCAAGGGCAGCGCCTGTCTCTCCAGTGTCCGCATCGATTTATCTCACAGCTATTTCAGTCTGGCTGCAGAGTCACACGGGCCGCGACCGTTTAGGGAAAATATACAATTACATTTACATTGAACAATATTGAATTTGTGATTAGTTCAGTGACATCATTTCTGTGAGATTCAATAGACTGACACTTTGAGAAGAACTGCACACACGGACTACTGATGTCAACGTTTTATCCAATTCTTTTCAATGAGGCGGCATAAAAACGAGAATGGAGGATGTTTGTAGCACTTTATTAGCTTTAGCGGCTTGGCTAGTTCCAGTTTGCCTGTAGGATAAAATAACTGTGGATAGTTCCTTTTCTTTCCGTTCATTTTCTATGGGATTTGTCAAGGTGCACTAAAATGAAAATCACAAAGCAGAGAGCAGATTTCCACTTAGATAATCACTCTCAGCGGGTTCAGACCTTCAATTATGGGGTCATATTTCACCAAAAAAAGGCTAGGCATGTTTTTAGTGCAATGCTAAATGCTAACAAACAGTGGAAGATCTGGAAGTAATTATCCCCAATTGTAAAACTTGAAAACGTCAAATATTAAGAATTTAAAGTGAGGCTAAAGACGCGGTCAGAGACTTACTCCGCCCACAACTACACCTCAAACAGACTCGCAAAAGTAGGAGATGCCCGGAGGCCCTTTAAGAGACGCCCAGTGGGTGTGAACAGACATTGGATGACAGCACAAAATAGGGACAGCGAGCTTGTGAGTGATGTGAGTTTTGACGTGCGGAGAAGTTCACAGCTCTGAGGCTGTGCACAGGTCTAGTTTCTAATTCACACATCAAGATTCTTTTTTATTAGCTTTGCAGACATGAATGAAGCCTTTGCTTTAGCCTACATAAGCACATGAGCTTATGATGACCGATGATGTCATTGTGCAGCGGGCGACTGATTTCCAGCTTGCCTTAGCAGCTGTGTGAGAAGGAGAAGTTTATGTATCCCACCTGGTTGGCTTGTTTGTGGCGTCAACTCGATGTGACGTCGGTGTGAACTGAAAATGCACTGACAGTGTTTGACCATCATGGCAGCAGTTTTGTCGCAGTTTTTGCACACATACAGTAAGTGCAAAATTAGCAAGTTTGCACAAAAGATTGACCCCAAATACATAGTTTGACAGTGAAAAAAGTTGATTCTCTTAAAGACATCGTGAGCTGGCCGGCTATGTGCTAACTCAGTTTTAATCATCTGACAGGATCGAACCTGCTCAACTTTGCACCTCCTTTATCTAGTTGATCCAAATGACAGATGATTTTGCTCCGCATGGCAACCGCTTTCCAACTTGCCTTAGCAGCGGCGTCATAAGGTTTGTTAACTTTGTTGTTTCTAAAGCTGTAGAAACCGATTTTGAAAAGACAATCCTACTGAACTAGAATTCAGAGAACACAACATAGAACTAGGATCGTATTTTTGTCTTTTTAAGCATAAATATTAACTCTAAACTTGCTCAACAATGTTTTCAGTCCAAGTTGTTTTGTCTGTATTTCGTTTGAAAAGAAAGCCGGCCTCCAGAAGGACCTGATCACGTAAACACATGGGGATGTTAAAATTTTTTTGTTTCATTAACTTTGTAGTTTATAGAGCTGCAGAAACTAAATAAAGTTGTAAATGTTTTATGGTCATTACACACCACTAACCTTTTTTTCCCCAGAATACCTGTAGGAGGTTATAATGAGATTCAACTTAATTTCCATTCAACTTCAGCTAAAATATTAAACTAGAATCTGACAGACTACATTCTCCTCCACAGGACTTTTGCATGGACCTTTACTCATCTTTGTTTTCCCTCTAAACCAAACTTTCCTTTCGCAGGTGCTCGTTCTGACTCTTAACCACAGACTGTGAGATTGGCTAATGGGCCGCGATTAAGCACATTCATGTTTTATCTTCACGCTTGGACTGATAATGACAGAGAACGTTATCTGTCGCCTCGCACTAAACTCCAGCAGGATGCTATCAGCCGCGGCACAGAGACTTCAGGACAAGTTCTGAACACTGATTCTTATAATGATTGGAGATGCATAAATAGTAGACCATTATTGTGTAGAATTTATCTGGAAAGCCACTTAATATAAGTTATTAAAGTTGGGCTACCTGATTTTCACACTGCAGTCGTTGATAGTTAAATAAAAGCTCTCACACATTCTTCCACATGTATTCTTTTTGGCTTAAGAGCATCTTTTTATAAACTGCAAAATGAAACTGGAGTGGTCCATCCAAGCACAGCCAATCAGAGCGCTGCTTTGGCAACCCAATCTCGCTAAAATCCTTTTTGCATGTGTATGTCACACGTTGCTGCCTTAACTTTTTCTATGGTGAATGTATTGATGTGTTATTAAGAATATTATCAAAATTCTAATCTCAATCAACTCCAAGCCTCAGACCTAAACTTACTAATTTTAGTAACAAATATAGACGGCATGTAATAGAGACGCAAAAATGGGTTAGAAACATGCCCATGGGCTAGTCAAGTCAGGTCATCTTTATTATCCCACAAGGGGAAATTAGTTTTGCAGCTTCTCACAACACATAAAAAAACAGTCGACAAACAAACAAACAAACAAACAAACAAACAAACACAGTAGATTCAATAAGCACATACGGTGATTTATCACAATATAAAAAGAGAAAAAATGCAGATATGTATACACATATTTTCTAAAGTGCTATGTGCCATTAAGGTACTTCTATTCACAGCAGTCAGAATAAATGTAGTTCCAAAACTTTTTGTCCTTCAAACAAGAACTTAATAGCGCCGCCCAGAGGGCATAAGTTCAAACCGCCTCCTGAAAGGATGGTCTAGAGCAGTGGTTCCCAAACTTTTTTCCTCGAAGCTCCCCCTGACGGAATGAGAGACTTGTCGAGCCCCCCCTGTTTAAACTGAGGGCCTCTAAATTGTTATTGTGTGATGAAAATTGGAATTAAAAACATTGATTTCAGCCAAATAAACAACTATTGTGGAGTTTTGTTGCTTAGATTTGTGTTTTTTACTAATAAAGTTTCACTTATAACTACTTGTAGAACTTGACCCTCTGACCAGACAAAGCACTCGGGACCCCCTGGAATCTCAGGCGCCCCCCAGGTTGGGAACCACAGGTCTAGAGAACCAATTATGACACAAGCCCTAATCTCCATCCGTTTTCTGCACAGATCTCAGAGCTGAGTCTGCGGAGTTCCTGAAATCTTACTGGCCACTTTGACCAGACTTCTAAGTCAATTAAGAGAAAGGCAACCAAACCATGCAGCTATACAGAAAGTTAAAACCGATTCAATAAAAGCTTGATAAAACAAAGTCATCATTTCAGATGAGTCTTTAAAAGTATTCCTTCGCCTTAGAAAATACATTTTCTGTTGTTATTAACAACAGAGAATATTAACATGTTGCTGTATAGATACATATTTCTGTGAGATCATGTTGACTTTTGATTATTTATGAGTGTTTGAATGCATTAATATTTTTCTTAGACAGTACACAGAGGTCAGTAAAAGTCCCATCTGTCAGTTCATGTTTCCAACCTGTAGCAGGAGCTACCATCAGCTCTCAATCAAGAAGCTCCCCAAAGGATTATGGAATCATGTACTTTTAAATCTCATTAAATGCATGTCTATTGGCACTGCCTAGTGCAGTGGTTCCCAAAGTGGGGGTCAGGGGAAATGGTTTCATTGTGTAATTTTACACTTTTGACTTGGTTTTGATGTTTTTTTAACTGGAAGTATTGTAAATGGCCGAATTTTTTGTCATTTAAAGCAATACTATATTAAAATAAACTACTTTTAACACAATTTAGATTGTTTTCCAACTAGCTGTAGGGTGTACGGTAGCCAAGCGGTTAGAACTCTGGCTTCCCAATAAGGAGGTCGAGGGTTCGACTCCCGGGCCGGACCATGTCAACATCTCACGATCTCTCTGGGTGGAGTTTGCATGTTCTCCCCGTGTCACCGTGGGTTTTCTCCGGGTACTCCGGTTTCCTCCCACCTCCAAAAACATGCATGTTTAGGTTAATTGGGCATCTCTGTAAATTTCCCGTAGTGAATGAATGAGAGAGTGAATGGTTGTCTGTCTAACCCTGCGACGGGTTGGCCACTGTCCATGGTGTTCCCCCGCCTAAGGCCCAAAGTTACTGGGATAGGCTCCAGTCACCCACGACCCCTAACGGGATTAAGCGGTAGAAAATGAATGAATGAATGTAGGAATCACGAGCTGGCTACATGGTTTATTTAGAGGTCCCAGTCTGAAAAATTTAAGAACCTCTGGCCTATATATAATAAATAGAAAGATGGTTAATGTAGAGATGTTTTGCCCCAATTTATTAACCTGTCATAGGCACTTTAAAGACATTCAAGAGAAATAAATCAAATCAAAATTCTCAATATCTTGGTTCTAACACAAATAAATCACCCACAGTTTCTCCTAACGTGTCTAATTCCTCTTTATTTCCCTTCTCCATCTTGAGTTCGTCACATTATCATCTGTTGTTTTTCTACAGAAGGTGTCGTGTAAACAAACATGTCGTCTACCCGCCCGAGGTTCAGAAAGTTCCTCGTAAACATGTTGCCTTGAGACTCGCGGCGTCCGTGTGCGATTTCTCCTGTTTTAGCACGACTCTGGCTCTTTGACAGCTGCTTCCTCGTCGGCAAAGCAAATCAAAATACCCACGATGCACCGCTCTGCCTCGGCTGTAAACCTGCCTACAGCGTGTGCCAATTTATTTATTAAGAGGAATCCAGTGTCTAATAAGCCCTCGCTGGGATAAGCACAGCCAAGCGAGAGCAAGGCTGCACTGTAAAATATGTACATTCAGAACCACTTCAAGAGCTTTATGTTTGCCTGACTCATTTCTTATAGATGAATTATATCTTGTGAAAGGATTGGAAAGGAAACTCCAGAAAAAATCATGTGTTCTCTCATTAGTTTATTCACTGTCATTCACTGTTTTAGTTGGATAGATTCATGAATGTTTATGTAAGCTGATGCTCCAGAGTTCAGAAAAGTCCTGTTTTCACCTTCCACCTATCCCCTAACATCACTATACACTATACAGCAGAGGTCCCCAAACAAAGTGTATTAATTTTAGTTTTTCTTTTTTTTGCTTTATCTGAACAAAATTCACTCAGACATGCTGCTTTCAGTCAAAAAACTGAAGAAATACCAAGTCACAGTTGCAAAACTACATCTTAAAATCATCTTGTGATCCAGATTTAGCTTTGGGAACCAGTGGCTTAGTTTGTAAACTGATTATTTAATCATTTCTAAATGTACTGACGCTGGGGCTGACCTTTCTCAAAATGCAGAAGTGTATTACATTATGAAAAGACTCGCTATCAAATACATTTTTGTCCATTTACGCAATGTTTTATTTTGTAAAACATTGTGTAAATTCACGTAGTAAATGTTTGAGGGTTTGTTTGTTTTTGTTATTATTAGATACAGTTGTGGCTCTTACTAACTTTGATTTGGTTTGAATTGGACAAATGTGGCTCTATTGCTGTTAATGGTTGCAGACCACTGTCCTACAGCTATACTCCAGTGTTCAGAAAAGTCATGATTTCACCTACCACTCATCCCCGCCAACATCTCTATACAGTACAGTGTGATCTATATTCATTTATTTGTTTCATTAAGACTCCAAGTGAAGCATGTTGCGTTAAAAATGTGACATGTCAAACTTTACAACAAATAAAAAAATGTACTTTTTGTTTTGTCAAGAACAACTAAACACTGCAATTTCTGACCCAACGCAAAAGAGAAAACCAGAGTCACTAGGACAGAGGACAACAAACATAAAAGAGGCAATAGAAAAACAGAAACGTGCCCCTGCTGCACTAAATCGAGATGAGGGGGCTTTCCTACTGTTTCACACTTGAGGATACTGTTCTAAACAAGTTGAACTGCAGAGGGAGCTGTTGTCTTTTGTCTGCCGGAAAGAAAATTGCACTAAAGACTGTCTAACTTAGCCGTCAATACAAGTCAGAGTAACATCATGTGACTCTTCTGAAGAGGACAGCAAACAAACAGTTGGAACCTGTAAAGGTCTGACAAATAAACAACCACTGGTCTGACATAGGAAATCCAAATATATGTGAACAATAAGCTTTATGCTGCATGTCTCCATGAACATGAGCATGTGATGCTACCAGGACATACATGTCAGATCTATGGAGAGGTGAGCCTGTTTACAGTAAGAATGCAGGCTGTCCTTAAACAAAATGTTTAAAGGACAAATATGATGCATTTTTACTTTGTCATTTTCTCAGGCATAACACCAAAACAAAGTGTAGATGTTTCCCACATCAGGAATTCAGAAAGAATATTTAGCTTCAAAATGATTACTTAAGGGGAAAATTAAGCCAGTCTAGTGATCTTGAACACATATGAACATAAAATATACAATGCATTAACTGAATAAAAAAAAAAAATAAAAAATGAAATCACTTTGAGCATTGCAAACACTTTGTGTTACATTGTTGGTATGAATATTTGATTTGATGTTAAATCTGTAGATAGAGAAAGTGCCAATATACTATGTATATTGATGGTACTTTAAAGTGGCTTCTTATGCAAATTCTATTTCTGAAGTTCTGTCTGCGCATAGATAGATCTCTGAGATCTTTACACTGTTTTTAAGTCCATAAATCATCAGACTGCTTTGAGCATTTCTGCAGCATTAGCAGATAGATTTGATATCTAACCCTGTGAAAGTTACTTTTCAGTCAGTACATAACTCAATTCCTGATGTGGGAAACATATGACAGTCATGTGTGCTTTACTACACCTTTTTTTATTGTAAAGACATAATAGTAACTCATATTCTTTCTCCAAAAAGTAGAACAGATGAAAAGAACAATGACATGAGGTTTGTATTAGAAAAATGTTTTCTCAAAAGTTTCTTGTCAAATGTCTATAAAACAAGAACGGATTAATGTATAACAACAATTCTTGTATTAAACGAAAGTAAACACTTGTAGCTCCCATTCGATGTACAACATGTCATCATTCCCATCTCACACAGTTTTTTGTGGAGTCACAAAAAACAAAGCCTGGCAATTTCGAATATTGGTCAATAGTACAGCTGCATTATAGACATTATAAGACAATAAAATAACATCTAACTGTAAACAATCTCTAAATCATAAGCTTGACAAAAATAATCCACATTTTAATTGTCACGTTCATTTCTTCCAGCGCAGAAGGTGGCTGTGGTTTGTTATTCGGTGCACAGTGGCAGGTGGAGCGGCGGCGCGCTGATATTGATAAGGCCATTAACAAGTCAGCAGTCGCACAAGTTTAGCTCCGGACGCTAATTGCACTTTAATTTGGCCGTGTCACATCATACGTCTTTGTTGGAGAAAATATGCAAATACACAAACCTGTTTACAATTTGTCTGCAGCGCTCGGCTCCGCCCACTTCATTTAGACGGCTTAATTCACACGAAACGCAGCCGTGTGGAAATTTCACTTTAAACAATCGTTGCATGTTAAATAGCACCATTTTTATTCAGAGATACACAAAAAGAAGAATGTTTTGTGCATTAAAAAGGCTGCAAAAAGTTGATTTAGATTCATCGGTAATAGAAGTCAAAGCAAAGCAGAGTTAACAAAGTACACACTTTTGGATTAAATTAATTGAAGATAAAATGAAATAAAATAGGTGGAGCAATTTTATTACAGCTGAATCAGTCATTATTTACCATAAATGGCTTTGAACATGGAGTTATATGTGACATTTCAGTAACATTTACATAAGTATTTACTGTGCCAGTCCAGGGCCACTAGACTGGAGGTGTGCAAAATATGAAATTTTAGATGATATTGTAATTAATGTTTTGAAGATATCCAAAAATGTAATATTGAGTAGATTGTTAATAGTAAAACATGCTACAAAACAAGTGCCAAATGGACCAGTTACTCTGCAGCTTATCCAACAGAGTTTGTGTTCAAATGTTATTTTACTTAAAGACATGTGGTTCTCCACCTTTTTGATGTGACAGACCAGACAATTAAGCTTTTAAATACAGCAAAAAAAAAAAAAAAAAAAAAAATGGAAAAATCCAAATGAAAAGGGTTAGGTAACATTTTATAAGGGAGCATGAATTCATTGATTATCATCATGAATTCATAATTGTTCATGATAAATTAATGCATAAATCCATCGTGAATTCATGATGTATTTAGCCATTAGTACATCATGAGTCATCAAGACTCAAGTGGCTTCATGAATGAATGCATTTATGAATTCCACCATAAATTCATCTAATGAAGCCATGACTTTTATACTACTATGAATCCAAGGAATTCAGTTCAGAAATTCAGAAATGCCCCATATACCAGGGCGTTTCAACTTGATTTTCTCAAAGGCCACATTTTTCTGCGAGCCTTGGTTTCTGGGCCGGAGGTGTTAGAGTGTTCCAGGGCTAAATAAAATACAACTTTATCAACATTAATCTACTTTGTCATTTACTTATTAAACAAAAACTAGACACTAGCCGGGTTTAAACAAAGACTAACCCAGTTTCAAACGGGTTCTAAACCAGGACCATCTTGTTCAGAAAATGGGTTGCGAGCCGGATTTAACTGGTTGAAAGGCCTGATTTGGCCCCTGGGCCTTATATTGAATAGCCCTGCTATGCACTATAACAGGGGTCTACAACCTTTCACTGCAAAAGAGCCACATTGGTCCAATTCAAACCAAATCAAAGTCAGAAAGAGCCACAACTGTATTTAGTCTAAGAAAATGTTTAGACAGATAAGTGACATTGTGAAAATTCACAAAAAATGTTTTTGATGGCAATAGAAAACAGTTTGTTTCATTTAGCACTTCTTTTTGTGCGTTTTTGAAAGAAAGAGTTCAGATTCAGACTCCAGATACAACTGTCAATACATTTTGAAATGATGAAATAACCAGTTTAAATACAATAAACCAGTGATTTTCAACCAGTGTGCCAGGGAAAACTAGTGTTTCTTTAGAAACTACCAGATGTGTCTTGAAAAAATGAATTTGTTTGAAATATTTCACTTAACCAAACAATCACAATTTTCATTAAATAATTTTGTTTTCTTTGTGACATAAACAAAAAATTCTGAGAAAAAAAAACAAAACCCGACCCCCTTAACGCCTCGAGCCAACTGCACCGCCTTGACCATCTTGAACACGACTATTGCCACCAGTGTGTATGTGTGTAAGACTTTGGCCCTGTCCCAATATCCACCCTTCCACCCTTGTGGCCCTCAGAAGCGCGTTCTCGCTGTGGGGTGGGAGTGCGTAGTGCGTCCCAATTGTCACAAACGGCCTTTAGCCCCGCCCACTTCACGCACTTTATCTGCACTTCAGTGAAGCCCGCATGGAAGCGGACTTGGCTGAAGTGTATTACCCAGAGTTCTTTGCTGCGTTTACAAAAATGATGATGTCAGTTAGGTTGATTTTATTTAGGTTGTGTAATAATCGTACAGTTGTAATTTTGTTTTGTAAATATCAAATTGTACACAGTATGATGTATTATTAATGAAAAAATAAATAAAATAAAAAAGTTCGTTTGACCATCAGAGCACAAGCTCTCTCTCTCTTAAAGTGACAGTAACGTAAAAATATAACAAACATTAAATAATATCCAGAAATCAAAGTAAATACAATCAAATGAATTTTGCTCATTAATTCAGCTCAAAATATGTTTGTATGAATGTAATATATGTAAAACAAAAATATAATATTAACAAAATAACAACACTTTTAATACAAACATAAGCATAAATCCACTGTCATCCACAGCACTGCTCTTATTTGTTTTAAGCAAAATCAGCAAATGATCCAAACTAAAGTGAGCTGTGGCAGCAGTTTAAGAACACAGCTGTTTGAGTTGATCACATCAAGTGAAGTGTGGACTGTCCCGTTTCTTATATTTACCTGTCCTGCACACTTGTGCAAGTGCACACTTTCAGAAAATGCACACTTCAGTGAAGTGTGTAGTGTGTAGTGTGAATATTGGGACAGGGCCTTTGCCTTTTCACCAGTTGTGTCTCCTTTAACTGCAACTCCTCCTCTAGCCCAACCCCTCCTGCTGTAGCCACGCCCATCCACACCTGTGTTTTCCCTCCAAAATCAAGCTTCCACTATAAAAACCTCTCAAAATCTCTGCTCCTGTTTCCCAATCTGGTAGACAAGTGTTGTTGTGCATGTTTTGATGGAATTTAAGTAATACGCAGAGGCCAGGAGAAACTTTTTGGAGAGGCTTGGATTGCGAGCGAGATTGGACTAATTTGTCTACATGAAGATGCTCCTGTTTTGCCTCTTCAGTCTGAACGTTGGGCACAGTAACTGGACTTTTTGAAGACTTGAAGTACATTTCTCTGCTGTGATCAAACAACCAACAAAGGTCAGTAACGAAATCTGTATTTTATCTTATCATATCTGGCTGAAACATTATTAAAAAGTTCATGTCTGAGTCACATCGAGCTTATAGAAAGATTCACCTCGAAGCAAAATCAACTTTATTTCTCCTGATTCTAACATGTTTGACTCTCTGGTGAAATGCGATGCATTCTGGGTAGTTTATGCAACCGTTTCTCGAGTGGACGTAGCGTAGAGTCGGTCCAGCGGGGAGACAAGCGAGCGCAGACCCTGATATCAATGTGTTTTATCGATCCGTGTTCAGGTTCATGTGTGGACGGAGCTGCAGATGTTTGGAGAGTAATGTTATGTTGATGCGCGCCTTGATCAAGTCTGCGGTGAACGGAGTTAAAAGTTTGTGAATCTATAAGCTGGAAACTGAGCAGAAGTGTGGAGCAAGAGGACAGACTGAAATGTTATGAAACTTGAAAATACTACAGAGTAAAGACGTAGGCTAATAAATGTGTTTTGAAGAAACTTCTGGTGATTATTTAAGGTTTGTTCAATGCAAAGTGATGTGATGTTAACAGTAGAGATGCTTCAGTTTGTAGTGAAAGTTCAGTTCAAGATTATTTATATCGTCTTTGGGTCTTAATTTGAAAGCAACACAAAGCAACAAAGTAACACATTATTTGTTGTGGTTGGATTTTTTTGGAAAAAGTCACAAAGTCCCGGTTGGCTCTGGGAGTCAATAATATGACAGACTGTGAGGCTCTTCCACTGTGTTTCCATATTAAGTTTGTATTGGCTGATTTAAGGAAGTAATCTAATGTTGCTACAGTTAGTTTTCAAATAAAATGGTGTTGTCTGTAAGTATAATAAAAATTATGCAATGTGTGCGGCTTCACCAGGCTCTCATTTATCAAACTTTATGTATTTAATTATCCAAGTTTGTTAATTTCCCATTTCTCAGCACAGATCTCTTTCTGGCTCGTCTCTGAAACCTCAGGCTCAAAGTTGAGAACTTTCAGATTGGATTGCTCATGTCTAAGTTGTCATAAATCAAAAACATAACGTGAAAAGCAACATACTTTATTGTACATATGCATGCTTTATAAATAAGACCTCAGGTACTTTAAGAGTCCCTGCTCAGTCCTGGTTCTAACCAACAAGAACTGAGCTGTTCTGACAATCATCTGTCTGAGGCTGGTGGAGTCTATGGCCAGGGAGTTATACCGCTTCCACGACTTGTGTCTATAGAGTTTCTGATCTGCAGCTGCTCATTTATTTATTGAATGGCAGTTGTAGCTGCACAATTGTATTGCTATCCACTGTTGACTTGAGCTCTACCCATTGACTTGTGCTTTGCTTTGTTTGATATGTTTTTACTCATATATATATATATTTTTATATGTTGTCTGGTATGGTTGAAAGCATAGCGAGAAGCTACGAATGAATTGCCCTCGTGGACAAATAAAGTTATCTGAATCTGAATCATGAACAAAACACAACACACACAAGTCGAGTGACTGAGTTCCATCGTCAGAGAAATCTCCAAACGGTCCGACTTAATCGTGAAAGTGGCATAATTATAGATACCAGTTTGTTTTGAGCCGTTTGATGCAGGACAAGTATCTTGTTTGATTGTATGTTTCTATTTTACTTGCTGTTCGATCCCTTTGTGTTGCAACACTGAAATGTCCCCATTGTAGGTCAAAAAAAAAATCTTATCTTTATAGCAGACCAGCAGGACTAAATATCACTAATGTAAATGTGCTTTATTGTCATAAGTGTAACAAACTGTGATCCTGTCATGAGTCATGTTTCGTGCAGTGGTTCTTAAAGTGAGGCTCGGAGACCTCAGAGGCAGAGGTTGTCTATACCAGGGTTCTCAAACATTTTCAGTCCAGGGACCCTTATCGGCTCAAAAATCTGCCAAGGACCCCTATCACTTGTCGCTCTGGTATCACATTAAAATTCGGAAATTAAAGCTAAGCTATAGATCAAATTTGAATAAATGGTTAATTTCCTATGGTCATTTTTACTGGTTTACTTGTTTCTAGTCAAAGCTATCCATCTTTTCAATCCAAAATTCTATGTTTAGGATGGTAGATCATAAGAAATTGTTATATTGAAAAAAATCACCAATGTTTCAAAAAAATTTGGGGACCCGGCAAACATGGTCCAGGGACCCCAGGGTCCCCAGACCCAAATTTGAGAACCACTGGTCTATACAAGCATAACAGAAAACTGAGCTTGAATTTATATTTACTCTACTATTATAATAATTTAAATCTGCATTTGTAGTTCATTTGTAGTTTCAAGTGACCCCTAAAGTTCCTTGTAAGAGTCAGCACAGTCTTTTAATTAGATTTTATAGTAAAAGGGAAGTACCAAGATGGTGGTTGAGAAGTGCTGCTGTATTTAAAAGCTTAATTGTCTGGTCTATCACATCAAAAGGTGGAGAACCCCATGATACTGGGTAAAATCACACATGGACATAAACTCTGTTGGATAAGCTGCAGAGTAACTGGTCCATTTGGCATTTATTGCAGCTTTTTCAGCCTTGTGGTAATATTATCTCAGCCCAGTAAACTCACCTTCACATTGCTGATAAATATTAGATTGAACCAGATTTTCTGCTGATTTGCGGCGTTACTTTTCTGCTCTGAACTCCAAACTGTGCCAGAGCGTCTCCAGGATCCTCTCGTTTGTTCTCTGGGATCTCTGCGTTTTTACCCCAGCAGCAGCAGCAGCAGCAGCAGAAGTGTGTGTCCTGGTCAGATCCTCACGCCTCACAGGTACAAATGTGCAGATGTTCACCATGAATAAATGATTAGGACACATTTTAGGAGTCTCGTAATCACTGGAGGTGGATCAGATCTGGTGCAGGCCTTTGGCTCCGAGCGCTGTGAGAAAAGAAGTTTAAAAATTCAACAGCTTCCCACTCAGTTTCATAATGTTACGTTGGTTTTCTGCAAATGAGGTCTGTGGAAGAATACGCTGTGTTTCACAAGAAGAAAGTGAACGTGCCCTGGACCTGGAGCCTTTTCGGTTTGTCTGGAGCTTATAAAAACGAAAAGCAGCTTTTGCATTGTCTGCGGACACTCGGGTGTGTGATTGTGATTGAGGGTTTGACAGTTTAAACCAGCCGTTCCCAAACTACAGTATTTTGTGAAATCAAAGTTTTCCTCTCTGGTTAGGACGTCCAAAGAGCACAATGATAATGTGTGTGGGTTTATAGTGCTAAATGAATCAAATTGAAGATGATAACTTCATTTAAAAAATTTGAGAAAAGAAGGTTGAAATAGTTTGTTTTTCAGTGATGATTTAATAGTAACCATGCCAACGCGTTTTGATGACTTGTCCGTCTGCTTCAGGGCGAGTGCATAATCATAGGTGCAATGATTCCTACTTAAACAACAGCAGTCACTTTATCAGAAAAACAAAAACATTCCTTAATTGGTAGAAAAAAAATACATACAGATAAATATCAATGATAGATTGCAGTTCATCTCTATCATGAAACAAAAGGAAGCACCACAGTTCAAAAGGATAATTATAGCATATCTTTGATTATTTAAAGTTTTTAGTTTATTGCAGTTTCCTCCAGTAATTACTATGAAAATCATCGCTGTAACAAAAAGTGCCTGAACCTCCTTTTGTATGAGCAACTTTTGTAAGTTGTAGCTCTCTCGATTTGATCCAGAGCAAGACTCCACAACCACTAGTTTTTATGAATTTTCTTTTTCAGTTTGTTGTGTAGACAACAAGCACAGGGCCTTTGGGAATCCCTGGTTTAAACTATTAGTAGTGACAACAAATAAACTGAGTTTACCACACAGAGCCTTGTAAATAAATAAGAGGCAGCAGCATTGCTCTCTGTGAATTACAAGACAGCCAACTAGCGTTTTGATAGAGAGCAATGATGTGTTCGGAAACTATCCCTTGTTACATAAAGCGGTGTGATACACAGTCTCTAACATCGGCTCACACTGCATCCTCCAAACTCCGGCCATTCGTTTTCATGAAAAGTATTGAAAGGCTCTCATACCATATCTGGTCCTAACCCTTTTCCTTTGCAAGGAACTTTGTCTGGACTGCCAGAGCGCTCTGGAGCCTTTTTTATTGAAGTTGTGAAAACAGCACGGTAGCAGAGTGGTTAGAGCTCTGGCTTCCCAATAAGGAGGTCGTGGGTTCGACTCCCAGGTTGGACCATATCAACATCTCATGATCTCTCTGGGTGGAGTTAACATGTTCTCCCCGTGTCACCGTGGGTTTTCTCCGGGTACTCCGGTTTCCTCCCACCGCCAAAAACATGCATGTTTAGGTTAATTGGGCATCACTGTAAATTTCCCTGTGAGTGAATGAGAGAGTGAATGGTTGTCTGTCTAACCCTGCGACGAGTTGGCCACTGTCCAGGGTGTTCCCCGCCTAAGGCCCAAAGTTACTGGGATAGGCTCCAGTCATCCGTGACCCCTAACGGGATTAAGCGGTAGAAAATGAATGAATGAATGAATGAAAACAAGACATGACAAACAGGGAACCAAGTAAGCACTGGTGAAATGCATCTTCTGGTTTTCAAAATAAGTGCATGACAATATTACAACTATATACCGACAAATCATAGACACATACATGACTATGCAACAGAGAGAATGTAAATAGACAACCTCCATTGTGTGGCAACAAATGAAACAGAAAAAAATGACAAAGCAAGTGTTTGCTTTGTTTTTTTTTTTTTTTAAATATAATTTATTGTCTTTTCAACAAAACAAAATACAACACAAATCAGCACAGCACAGCAGATACCTAACTATATAGTTACAAGTGCTCATAGAATGTAGGACAGAGTTACATATCAGTAGGTCTTAAGGTGCAGTCAGTTATTATTCTTGAAAGCAAAATTTAAGCCTCCTTTACAAAGTACTTCAGCTATTTCCCGAGGTAGGTGATCCAGGAAAGGTTGCCATGTCTTATAGAAAGTGTCGGAGTTATCCTTTAACAGGGCACTGAGGCGTTCCATTGGAAAAACTTTAAAAGTTTCTCTGTACCATTGTGTTACGGTTGGAGGCTGTGCTTGTATCCATTGCAACAGTACACACCTCCTTGCCAGGTGTAAAAGTTTCCGGAGCAGCATCATCTGCCCAGGTAACACAGGCAGCCTCTCAGACTGACCGAAAAGAAACAAAACAGGGTCCAAAGAAATAGTTTTATGAAAAATTGAGCGGAGCTCTAAGGCAACGTTTCGCCAAAACCTTTGTATCCGCTCACATTGCCAGACACAGTGATAGTAAGTCCCCACAACGTTCTTACACTTTATACAGAAAGGTGAACGTTGCGGGTGAATCTTATGTAAAAACTGCGGAGTACGTTGAATTCTGTGTAGAATTCGATACTGGTTTTCCCTGAGCTTGTTACATGTAAACATTTTCTTTGCAGACATAAAAGCATTTGACCAAGTTTCAACACCAAGCTCAATCCCATGTCTGCCTCCCAATGAGACCTAGACCTCTTAGTTGTCAAAGGGTTCAGTGCCATTAGTTGTGTATAACAAAGAGAAAGAAATTTCTTTTTTGAGGTGGCATCTTTGTTAAATTTGAGAAGAAAGATTTCCACTGGGTTTAGGATTGATTGGTCACCTGGAAAAATGAGTGAGGATTGAACAAAGTGTCTCACCTGGAGAAAACCAAAAAAATCTTTTTGCAAAATTCCAAACTTATTTTGAATTTGTGCAAAAGACATAAGATCATTATTTTCAAATAAGTTACAAACAAGTTTCAAACCTTTGCCATGCCATTGATTAAATATTCCAAGATCTATGCCTGGGGGGAATGTTAGATTTTTAATAAGAGGCTGCATTGCACTTGAAAAGTTTTTCCAACCAAGATGATTCCTGATGCTATTCCAAACTCTAAATGTTACAAACAAAATGTTGTTGTTTTTTACCCTCGCTGGAAGTTTGGATAAATCTAAGGATAATAGACTCAGTAGTGAGAAAGGTTCACAGCACCAACTGTCTATATGTGATTCAGATTGGTGTAAAAATGAATTTAACCATTCTGATATAATACGTACATGACATGCCCAGTAGTAATACTGAAAGTTAGGTAAAGCCTGACCTCCCCTGTCAGCCGGAAGCTGTAAAACCCTCATCTTCAGCCTAGGCTGCTTTCCATGCCATATAAATTTGGACAAGAGTCTTTCGATTTCAGCAAAAATGCTTTTGTTAATTTTAAATGGTAACATTTGCATAGGATAGAGTATCCTGGGAAGGATATTCATTTTTATTAAACTTATTCTGCCCAGAAATGACAGCGGGATGTCAAACCACCTATTTAGATCACTTTTAATAGATTGCAAGACCGTCTTAAAATTTAATTTATATAACTCTGAGGTATTTGCAGATATCCTTACACCTAGGTATGTAAAGCCTCCAAGTGACCACCTAAAAGGAAAATCAGCAGGAGGGACCCATCTCTCCCTTTGGTCCCCAGCGGCAATGCTTCAGATTTGTCAAAATTAATTTTATATCCTGAAATTTGGCTAAATTGATTAATAATATGAAGTAGAATAGGAATAGATGTCTCTGGTTTTGTAATAAACAACAACACATCATCTGCGTAAAGGGAAATTTTATATTCTGTGTTACCTAATTTGATTCCAGACATTTCTGGATGAGTCCTTATAGCCTCCGCCAGGGGCTCCAAAGCAAGTGCAAATAATAAGGGAGAGAGGGGACAACCCTGGCGTGTTCCTCTACCCAAAGCAAAACAATCAGATATTGATCCATTCACCAAAACCCTTGCAGTGGGAGCGCTGTATAGTAATTTTACCCAACCTGCAAACTCGAGGCCTAAACCAAATTTTCCAGTACACTGAATAGGTACTCCCACTCCACCCGATCAAATGCCTTTTCAGCATCTAATGATATTGCAAGGGCTTTATTATTATTTTGTGAGAATTGAATAATATTTAAGAGTCGGCGAACATTGGAGTGGGAGTACCTATTTTTAACAAAGCCAGTCTGGTCAGGCTTCACCAGAATCGGTAATACTTCCTCCAGTCTCTTAGCTAAAATTTTAGATAAAATTTTACAATCTACTCCGAGCAAACTGATAGGTCTATAGGATGTACACATATCAGGCGGCTTGTCTTTTTTCAAAATTAAGGATATATGTGCCAAATTTAAAGTTGGTGGAAGTGCTCCACATTCAAATGATTCTCTATACATATTCAACAATGGACCAACAATTTTTTTAGCCATTTTTTTATAGAAGTCAGGCCCAAACCCATCAGGGCCTGGCGCCTTCCCACCTTTCAGCGATTTTATGGCCTCTAAAACTTCTTCAGTTTTTATAGGTTTACCCAAATCCAATCTTTGTTGTTGAGACAACACAGGCAAATTAATTCTACTAAAAAAGTTTCTACAAGGTTTGTCATGTTGTCACATTCTGAGGAATATAGTTCTTGATAAAACTCTCTCATAATTTTACATATTATTTTAGATTCAAAATGTAAACCACCTTTTTTGTCTTTGAGAGAAGGTATTGCATAAGATCCACCTTTCCCCTGAGCTAGTGGGGCAAGGAGGCGTCCAGGTTTATTTCCAGATTCAAATAACCTGTGTTTTGCATAAAATATTGCCATTTCTGCCTTTTGGGTAAGTAATTGGTCTAGAGCAGACCTAGCTGCATCTAGTTTCTTAAGCACAGAGGGCGAGGAGGATTGCTTGAAGTCTTTCTCCAAAGTATAAATTTGATGTTCAAGATCTAATTGTTTGGCAAGACAATTCTTCTTCTTTGCTGCAGTAAATGAAATTATAGAACCCCTAAGAAAGGCCTTGCCAGCTTCCCACAAGATGGAGGCACTAATCTCAGGTGTATCATTTTTAGATATAAATAATTCCCACTGGTCTTCCAGATATTTTATAAATTTAGGGTCACTCAGAAGAGATGAATTCAATCGCCAACGCCTTGACAAAGGGTCATAATAAGGCGGCAATAACTCTATAAAGACTGAGGAGTGATCTGAAAGAACACATGGATTAATGGAGCATAGATGGGTTCTATCAAGGATGGATCTAGAAACAAACAAAAAATCAATTCTAGAAAAAGATTGATGAGGCCGAGAAAAAAATGTAAAATCCCTTGAATTTGGATTACAAATCCTCCAAGAATCGAAAAGACCAAGATCATTGCACAACTCACTTGTTGCCTTTGCCATTTTAGAAGGTGGTTGAGACTTAGGTGGGCTGTAATCAGAGCCAGGTATAAGACCAGTATTAAAATCTCCTCCAATTAGTACATGGGTAGGACATATAGATGAGACCTCTGATAGAAATTTTGAATAAAATGCACTGTCAAATGTGTTTGGAGCATAAACATTACCAATCAATATTTGTTCACCATATAAAATTCCAGTTATTACCACAAATCTTCCCTCTTCATCTTTTACAATTTTTTCCACAGTAAAGGGTATATTTTTATGAATAAGTACTGCTACACCCCTGCTTTTAGAGTTATAGGAGGAATAGTAGATCTGTCCCACCCAGTCTCGCTTTAATTTTGAGTGCTCGGGATCAGTTAGGTGAGTTTCCTGTAATAAGGCGATTTGAACCTTCTCTTTTTTAAGCATAGAAAGTACTTTTCGCCTTTTAATGACGTGATTTATTCCCTTAACGTTAAGGGTTAATATTTTTATGTTACTCATTACATACACTCACTATTTTGACATAGAATAGTGCACCACAATAATAATAATAAAAAAAACCAAAAAATACCAGTAGGGCTGCTGTGCCGGCAAGAACATTACCATCAAACACTGATGTCCAAAGAACAATTACACACTTATCAAACAAGAAAAACAATGAAAAATAGCAAACACATATTTGAACGTGTTCTAAACACAAAGAGCCACCAAATTGGTGGTGTAAAAAGACCCCAGATGTAGCCAAAAGAAGTTTCCGCTCCACAGGAAAAAAATGAATTTAATCCCACTCCCGCTCCCCCAACTAAACATATTTTGTCCACCGTCCAGAAGAGTATTGATCTATACCTCAGGAAATTCTTGCACCAAAAGTCATCCTCACGTTTGTGAGTGCAGTTCGATAAAAGCAACATATGTCCCAAACTTGTCACTTACGTGTCCAAATTACTAGAAACATAAGGCACTTACGTGAGCCATCCATGTCAGCCAGTCCGTGGATCACTTCATGGTTGTTACGTCCTTAAACCAAAGCCTGGACGAAAGCCTCTGCTTCTTTCGGAGAGGAAAACTTGTGCGTGACGCCTTGGTGCGTCAGGGTGAGTGTGGCAGGGAAAACGCATGTTAAAGCGGATGCCTTTGTCAATAAGCACACGACATACAGCATTAAAAGCTCGTCTCTTTTCGCGCACCGCTGACGATAAATCCTGGTTGATAGTAATCCGCTCCCCGTCGTGTTCCAACACTGGTGCCGCTTTTACCGCTGCCATGATCCGCTGCTTGTCCCTGGAGTTGTGTAGCTTGATGATAACTGGCCGCGGACGTGCGCCTTGTAGCGACCCGAGGCTTCTGTGTGCCCGGTCCATCTTGATGCGTGTCACGGCGCTTGGTCTCTTGTCCAGGCCAAGAACCGAGGGCAGCCAAGTTTCGAAAAACTGAATGGGGTTTGTCCCCTCCGTACCTTCTTTCAAGTTAATGATTCGAATGTTATCTCGTCTGCTCCGGTTCTCCAAGTCATCCACACAGTTGACCAGTGAAACTATTTTCTTTTCTGCCTCCGCCAGCCTCTTGCCCAGCCCTGTAACTTCGTCCTCCACATCCGAAACTCTCTGCTCAGCGGCTGTAATGCGCATTGAGTGGTCGTCCAGCGTAGTTGAGATTTTGTCCAATGTTTCAGAAAATTTAGAGAGTTTTTCTTCCATCGTTGCTCCAAAACTTTCGGACACCTTCAGTATTAAAGCCTCGACATCTTCTGGCGCTTGGGTCTGGCACTGTTGCAAGTCCTCTGCTAGCAAGATTTCCCTTTGGCTAGTGCTAGCACTAGCATTTGCGGACGTGATCTTTTTCGTTTGAAGTTTTGTTTGCTTCGACATAGTTTAACGTCCACACACCAAAATTATCACTCAAAAATATTAGACAGCACTTCGTACGCTCACTTGAAGGTAATGTCGGCGGTAGCGGTTATTACACCTTAGTAAATGTTGGGTGGGAGCAGGAGCACAGCAAAAACACGTCTTCTAGGCAGCCATGTTCACCGAAAGTCCGTGTTTGCTTTGTTTACCAGTACATCCTACATGTGTCAGTGATCGGGTTAACTCCCAAGTTGAGCATGTACCCTGGTGAACTTGTGGTCTCCGTATATACGCATGTATAATCCTGTCTCAGTGAGTGGCCTCTGGATCAGGATCTGCTCAAAAATCTGGACAAAATCTAGTATTTTTTTTTATGTGCAATTTTACTAGAGTTTCTGTTTATTAAAGTCTGTTTGAGCAGTACAATTACATTTCTCACAATGCCTGGGATACTTGTACCAGCTTTTATAGCTAATTTCCATCTGTAGTTCTGAAGAAGGAAAAGGGAAGTTTAACCCTTTTAGTGGAATGGGAAACCAGAGCATCCGGAGGAAACCTACACTGCTTCTAACTTCTGTATTACGTATAGAATGTAACCTATTGTATGTGGGTGTCTTGGTGCGCATGCTCTTTTAACTTTGACCTGTTGTGACCTCCTATAGGCATGTTACTCATCTCTTCTCTTCAGCTCAATAAACAAAGACATGTTCCTGTCCTCCATAGATCCTTTACTTTTCTTTGTCCTGGTAACTACAGCCTTATAACGCCTATATCTTGCCCGTTACACTATTCTTCAGTCAGTGGTTGTTCAGGCTTGTCTTTACGAAAACGTGAGCTTCTGTTTCCTGTGGTTGTCGAGTAAAAACATGAGAGCCGCTCCACATGCGAGTACGACTTTTCTCCTCATGTTTCTGTGTTTGTCCGGTGTCTCGTGTCACTGACAAACCACCGAGTGACCTTCTGATTCTCTCTGTGGACAACGACTTAATGCGTAGGACTGGTTACATCCCATTTATCAGTAAAACTAGTGAACAGGATAACATTTCCACTAAACATTCTGCTTGTTTTGATGTGGTTTATACTGTAAATGTGTTTTGTCCAACCTACCTTGTCTGGTTTGGGTGGTTGATGTAAAAGCCTTTTCCTGGCGCTGGAGAGAGGTTGTGTGCAGAGATCAGGACTCTTCTCGTAGCGGCTCAACTACAGTCTGTCTGGATTTGTTTGTGTCTTTGGAGCTCGTGGTCCATATGTGTCTAATCCTGTGGACTTAGGTCACATCTGAGCAGAATTACAGCTAATACTGCGTCTGTAACCAGCTTTTTACGACAGTTTCATTCAGAAAAAAAAACACGACGACTAACTGAATGTGCCGTTTTTGTGTCGGCTTTTAAAGTCTTGATATTTTTAGGTTTATAATTGTAAATCCTATTTTCAAGCGTTAAAAACATATAGGAACAAAACTATTATGTTAGGGAAAAAAAGGTGTGATTCCTATGTTTAGACAAATAGACTCAATACCTCTCCTGATGTTTTTTGATTTGATCTTTTTAACCCTATTCCCTACACCACCTCTCTTCTCCAGTAATACGTAGTTTTATTCGCAACATGGTTAATAAAAATTGTCCCAACATTCCTGATAAGCCAGTACGCTATTATTTTAAAACGAGATTCCCAATCTGGCGCCACCTTGTGCCTCCACTCGAGGATGGTTGTGCGTCTGATTGATTTCTGGGTGCTGTTGCTTGGCAAAAGTGTCATTGAATTGAAATGAACTATATTTCACTCCAGCTACAGGTCAGGTATCACAGCATGGAGACGTTCCCAAAAAGCAGGAAGTACAATCAGCGAACAGGAGCAGAGCGGTGTGTTGGCTTAAAATGTATTTTAAAAATATTGACACACTATCACTGACACACATGTTTATGCTCTACTTCCCGAACGACAAAACAACCAAAAAGCAGCAATTGGTTAAATAAAAAAAATAAATAAATAAATAAAAATCCCCGTCTCCTGTGAAGCGAACAAACCCAATGATGAAATGTCCACAAGGTTTCCACAAAGTGAAATAAACTGTCTGATGTGTTGGCTAAATCTAAGGTAGAACCTTGTTTTAAAATAATAACACAAAAAATTCAATGATATTTTAGTTTCAGATGAAGTAGAACGATTTAAAGGTTTTTAACATTTGTTAAAACTTGAACCTTGACCTTTTGTGTAATTTGCTAAATAAGATTCTCAAATAAAATTTGTCAAACATTTAAAATTTCAACATTTTCCATCTGAGATTTAACAAAGAGAAAAGAGGCTTCACTTCACAGCCTTGACCTCACTTGATTCTTCAAACGACTTTAGAAAATCCAACAGAAGCTTTTCAGATGAAAAAACATTTGACTTCTGACTTTTTAAAATTCTCTCTCCAGTTTTCAGATTAAAAACTAAAAATACAGTTTGACAATAAAGAAAATGTTTAGAGTTTATCAGTCGAATCCGACAGAAAAGAAATAGGAAAACACTTTTTCAACAGGTCGTCCCCTGCATTATTAATGTTAGCTCCCAAACTAGCAACAAGAGAAATTATCTTAAATAAATGAAAGAGAACTCATCTCAACATAATACCTAATACAGCAGCATGCAAACATGTGGCTCTTGGCCAATCAGAATGTCTCTTCACTTTGTGTCTCTTTTACAAAAGCCTGTGAGTCTGTGACAGTTAAAGCTGCTGTAGGTGAGACACTATGGATGATAACAACACAAGTTAGTATAAATTGTATTTGTTGTATATGTGTTTCATGGGAAATCTAGACTATAGTCAGTAGTTTTTAATATATCGTCTGGCTTTAGTGGATGTGATGACAGAAGCGCAGCTGGATGAATTCTCATGGTATTTGTGGGTTTACAAATCCACATGAAACCATCTTGAAGTGGTTCAATCAGAGTATTGAATGCTCGCACCAATCAGAATGCTTCTCGACAGGAGCAGGCGGGATTTACAGATGTGACGACAGCAGCGAGTGTCCGGCGTGCTCACAGCAAAACAACATGGCACCGCGGTCAGACGCAGGGACTGTAGCAAAGGCTGTTCAATCAGTTTGGACAGAAATGCAGACTATTTATTTTTTGACAAGAGCAAGAAGCGCTTTGTGCAAGAGTCTTACTTGTGATTTTGTTCTGTGATTGGCTAAAACATCGCTAAGGAGGGCACTTCGTCCAATCAGATCAAAGTATTCTCCTAGAAGTTCCCGTCCAGATCAATTATGTGTAGAACTCAACGTGTTCTCATAGACCACACTGTGTAAAATATTGTCTTCCGTGTTTATTACACATCTGTTTTATTGAAGTCGTATAGACACGTGTTTTGGTTGAGGACAAACAGGAGCTTTTATTTGGGGTTAATGGCTACATTTAGGTCTGAAGTTATATAAATGGGTAAGTTAAGGTCTGAAGCTTGAAGTTGGTTCAGATTAGGATTTTGTTAATATTCATCAATAAAACCACGTTTTTCCATCCACCATAGCAAACAAAACAGAACAAACGCATAATAGAAATTGCGTTCATATGATGACATACTGTTTAAAACTGCATGGTATAGAGGGATTTTTTGTTTATCAACACAGGCGATGCACGCACACCCTGTCTGTAGAAAGAGCCTCTGCACATAGACAAAAACAGTGGAAACAAGTCGAAAAAGTCTGTTGTCAGCTAACTACAAGAGTTTATCACTGTGTGAAAACAAAAGTTACGCTGCTAAATCAACATTTGTGAATGAAATTTGACCCTACGACCCTTAAAAGTTACATTCAGGTGAGTGAGAAAAACGGCAAGAAAAACGCTGTCTCAAGCTTCAGGGGACAGACGTCTATCATACCGGTTCATACCTGAACCTAACAGCTCGCTGTCATCCCATTTCGGTGTTTAATTTGAAGAAGTTTCCACATGTAAACAAATGGAAAGGGCTCTCTGCATGACGCATGCGCAGTAGGGCGAAAACAGACGTCAGCCAGAAATCCCTCTATAGACGTGCATGTCTGTGATTAGGGAAATAAAAATAATCCCATCTCATATTGATCAATCTCTATTTTTGATTCAATTTTGTTTAACCTTTTCAAAAACAAATGAAAACCGCCAATCATGAACATAAACAATAAAAACTTTGTTTTTTAAGCTACATAACAACATTCTGCCTCAAAGTTTGCTTCAAAAAACAAATTTTACTGACAAAAGATTGATTTTCAATCTTTTGATAAAAAAAAAAAAATATATATATATATATATATATCAAACTCCATTTTCTTTCATGCTTGTTTATGCAACATTAGAGGCTGTGTCACAGAGTCTCTGAGGCTCCCGGACCCCTCTTTGGGAACCACTCATCTAGATCATCATTCAACCCAAGAAATTCTGTTGCTTTTAGAGTTTCATCGAGTCCTTCTCCACCAGATGCTTTAATATGTTCAAATCCAGCTATTTCTAATCCATTGGAGTTCAGACATTTATTCCAATAAGATTTCTGTTGCTTTTTGGGGTTTTAAACAAACTCAATCTGACTATGTGACTCTATAAAAACATACATTTTGCCATATCTTCCTCTCCTTTTGCCCTCTGCCTCGTAATCTTTGAGGTGAAAATAAATCACAGTTGTATATGGACACTTCCCTTTATTTGTCTTTTTCCTATTGGATGACTCACGCTTAGATCATTGAAAAAACACAAAAGCACCAAACATACATTTAGTTGTGTGAAAAATCCCTCTCTGTGTCTTTTCTCCATAACGCGCCCACTGCCTCGGCTTGCTCCGGGATAATGATGCGTTTGAGACCGACTGCGAGAACCCGGCGCTAACTTAATGGGAATATATTGCGCGCTTTTAGACGTATATACCGGATCATTTGTGCAACAGGAGCAGCCGTAATGCCTCAAATTGATCTAATGTTTTGGAGATAAAAAACGCCGCGTTCTCTCTCCGGTTTTAAATGGTGCAGTGTTTCAGAGGCAAATGGGAAACACTTACATAAATGTATAAATATGAGTCGGGAAATAGATCATGAGATAATGGAAAGAGCGTGGGTAAGTCTGCTCACAACGGAAAGCTTTGGGAGAGATTGTTTTTTATTATAATGCGACAAAAATATGTTCCACAAGGATGAATCAGTCTGTAAAGTGTGTGTTCATTAAGAAAGACGATCTATAAGTGTCAAGAGTCAAGACCAGAGTCAGGGCTAAACGTGGACCAGAGTCAGGGCTAAACGTGGACCAGAGTCAGGGCTAAACGTGGACCAGAGTCAGGGCTAAACGTGGACCAGAGTCAGGGCTAAACGTGGACCAGAGTCACGGCTAAACGTGGACCAGAGTCAGGACTGAACATGGATGGACCAGAGTCAGGGCTAACGTGGACCAGAGTCAGGGCTAAACATGGATGGACCAGAGTCAGGGCTAAACGTGACCAGAGTCAGGGCTAAACATGGATGGACCAGAGTCAGGGCTAAACATGGATGGACCAGAGTTGGGACTAAACGTGGACCAGAGTCGAGACTAAACGTGGACCAGAGTCAGGACTAAACATGGATGGACCAGAGTCGGGACTAACCGTGGACCAGAGTCGGGACAAAACGTGGACCGGAGTCAGGGCAAAACGTGGACCAGAGTCGGGACTAAATGTGGACCAGAGTCGGGACTAAACATGGACCAAAGTCAGGGCTAAACGTGGACCAGAGTCGGGACTAAACATGGATGGACCAGAGTCGGGACTAACCGTGGACCAGAGTCGGGACAAAACGTGGACCGGAGTCAGGGCAAAACGTGGACCAGAGTCGGGACTAAATGTGGACCAGAGTCAGGACTAAACATGGACCAAAGTCAGGACTAAACGTGGACCAGGGTCGGGACTAAACGTGGACCAGAGTCGGGACTAAACGTGGACCAGAGTCGGGACTAAACGTGGACCAGAGTCGGACTAACGTGGACCAGGTCGGGACTAAACGTGGACCAGAGTCAGGGCTAAACGTGGACCAGAGTCAGGGCTAAAAGTGGACCAGAGTCAGGGCTAAACATGGACCAGCCTCAGAGTAAAGACATAGACTGGGCCTCAAAGTCAGGACTAAACATGGACCAGAATCAGGACTAAACATGAACCGGCCTCAGAGTTAAGACTAAACCTGGACCGGGGTCAGAGTCAGGACTAAACACCAGTATTACAGCTTTCAACATTATCAGACTTCTGAGTTAATAACTTATTCTAATCCAAAACTGCGTGACTAGTACTTACGCTGTGACTCCACGAAGTTAAAAACAAACAAACCTCAAAGTTTAGTCCAGGGATTCCTCTCGGTTGCGTGTCCTGCGCAGTCATTGCACATAATTTAAAGAACTCCTCAATTCTGGCAAAAACAAAAGGCCATTTTGACCATAAATAGAACAAATAAAAACTGAACTAGAATCATATAGTGTCATTTTAACTACTCTTTACTGACTGCTGCGATGGCATAGCTTGTAAAGCATTGGTCTCTCGCCCGGGCGGCCTGGGTAGGAATTCCAAGTGGAACAAAATTGGAGTTTTAAAACGGCAACACAATGTGTTTGTAAAGAACGTAGGATTATAAAGCAATTTTGCTTGAGCAGCTGTACAAGTCAGAGGTTTAACTTACACTTCTGCGGTCATCTCACACCAGAGACTTGTGCGCTGTCCACCCGACCACCTGACAGCAGACATTATCCTGATGCTGTAGTCACAGATACTGTAGTTGCATGAACACGCTGCAGTTAACGCTCGAAAGCTGGTCACGTTTAAAAAAGCAACTATACGCGAGAAATTGCAAAATTCACGAATTTGACGCCTCATATGTGAACGCAGCATTAGAGCCGGGACCTAACATGGATGGACCCTAGAAGGACGGGACTAAACATGGATGGACCTTAGAGACGGGACTAAACATGGACGGACCTTAGAGACGGGACTAAACATGATCAATGTTAAAATTGAGGTTTCAAACACAAAAACGTGTTTTTTGTTTTACTAAATATATTTTTATGTTTATATATTTTGAGGGAGAGAGTTTTTGCCGTGTTTGTGATCAGTCTTCAGTTTTGAGTGGAGAGATTAATGCTGATTCCACATAGAGCCTAGAAATAACATTGACCTTTGCAGTGAGACACAGCTTGTGATTATTTTGACTGAAAACTTGCTTATTTGCTCAGTTTGTGCCTGTAACTCAAGGAGTTGACTCTCCTTTTGGGTA
Organism: Mugilogobius chulae; assembly: GCA_038363315.1. NCBI lineage: Eukaryota > Metazoa > Chordata > Actinopteri > Gobiiformes > Gobiidae > Mugilogobius > Mugilogobius chulae. Next base: position 42,276,565 of record CM076396.1, on the reverse strand, counting down.
ATTTTAGTGCAGAGAGGTTTTGGCTTCATCACCTGTCAAAAAACAAAAAGGCAATACGAAATGAAATTCAGATCTTACATCAGATTTAGCACAATGATTGAACTAGCCACATAAATTAATTTCATTTTGTTAAAATTCTTTGAAAAAAACTTGTGTTCTTACTTACTTTTCATTCAGTTCTCATCATATTATTAGCTTCCAGTTCATTTCCCAGTCTTGTGTTATCGCCTATTCTCTATAAAACGATTACCAAAGTCTCTTCTCTCCCTCTCTGCTGCTTTTGTTGTGATTCGGTTTGACTGACAGTCTGTGAACCTGTGAAGTTATAGAAAGACAATAACTCTCTCTCTCTCTCTCTGTGACACACATTTCCTCAAAGTCCCCCTAATATTTCTGAATTTATCTTCTGCGCGCTGCCACGACTCTCCCTTCCAATCGTTTCTGCTCCCACATGACTGACAATCCTCCCTCCAAAACCTCTCAAATCTCCACTGTTTTTATGACTTTAAAATCTGAGAAACGGCACAGAGATGCGGTGCAGAGAGAGCGTGCGTAAGTTGAAGTTGAGCGTGTCTGGTTTGAAGCTGTGAGCTGGTCTTAATGGGAGCTTTGATGTTTGCAATCAAAACAATGTCAGACTCTAGCTAGCTGCCTGTCCAACAAAGCGCTAATTCCTGCACAGGATTTTTAAAGGCGAAGGTTTGAAGTTTTAAAAGCAATCCCAGCATGCAACAGGAATAAGGAGGGATAAAACCACAGACATACACTCGTATTTATCGATGGTGTTGCTGTCACTGATGCTAGCAGTAGTTAGTTTTATATTTTAACTATACCCAGAAACAAATTGTGACCCAAGAGCCAATCTTGCTGTGATTTGTTAAAAGTATCTATACTGATTCTTTGTTTTTAGTTGTTGCAAAGAACATTGAATCTAGCCTAATTCCACAAAAACATTCTATCATACTGGGGTATATTTTTGACAGCCAACGATGTTTGGACAATCTAAACTGAATATTATCAGGTCACTTTCACTCAACAGGTGATTCATCTCATTGCAGTGATACCACACTGCAAAAACTATATACTGTATCTAGACTTGCTTAAATGACTTGGAATGAGAATTTTAATCCGGATTTGAGCTGTTTTAACTGGATAAGATTTAATTGCTTGTGTAATTGAAGATATTTTACCGGGTTTCAAAACATTTTGAACTGACTATAAATAATTGGCTTACAACAAGAATAAAACTTTGCCAATGTGGTAAGAACAGTTTTCTTGAGCCATTGGCAAATAATTTGTCTCAAAAATAAGAAGTATTTGAAGTCAGTTCAAAACAGTTTGAAACAAGGAAAATATTCAATGTCTCTATAATAAATTTCGGTTAAATTAGTCAAAATGCTTGAATTTTGATTCAAATCCTACAATCAAGCAACTTTAGCTTGTCTTTAAATCTTTTTTTTTGCAGTGCATAAGACAAAATAGACATTGCCAAAGTCTTATTCAACAATTATTTTAAAGTCAGTCCTGCCTCCTCAAATTGACCCAAACACTTGAACATTGTGGTTTTCACACATGCGTTGGGGTTCCTTAAAATTTGAATTCGTCTTGTGACAGCTTGAGGAGAAGTGGGACCTTTCAGGTATTTTCATTCTAATGAGGGGTGTCGTACCCCAACGCAAGTCAAAATATGACATAACCAGAAGCTTCCGCACAAGTGTGTAATATAAAGTCTTCTAAGTTTTTGTAACATCACTTTTTCTGCTTCAGTTTGAGACACATTCGAGCTACAGTACATGTATGTTGCATTTTTTTTTTTTTTACTTTCACTTAAGAATAAGCAAATATATATATATATATATATATATATATATTTATATATTATAATATATATATATATAATATTATATATATATATTTGCTTATTCTTAAGTGAAAGTAAAAAAAAAAAATGCAACATACATGTACTGTAGCTATATATATATATTATATATATATATATATATATATATATAATATATATATATATATTATATATATATATATATATATATATATATATATATATAATATATATATATATATATACAGGGTGCGATTTGCTGGGGGGGAAGGGAGGGATTTTCCCTACCTCTGGATTGTCCGTCCCCTCTCTGCTTATAATTTCCCCATCCCTCCTTCTGCATTTATCTTGTATTATTTGTAGGGGGGATAAAAAAAATAACATAGACTGTGTTTCATATCCTAATTTTCAGAGTGTTCTATCAATCCAGCGTAGTCTCATTTATGCTTTTCTCTTCTCCCGTTGCTGCTTCTATGCTCAACAGGCAGCTCTCATAACAGCCAATAACGTCACACTTTCACATACAGTGCTTCTCTGATTGGTTATTCCTCTAACTTTTGCGTGCACAAGCATAGTTTAAATGGACAGATCATAACATAGGCGCCGCCGCGCCGATCTGTCTTTCACTCTCTTCTCTTACGCTGTCATTTGTGTAGACTCGGGTTTGGTCACTCTGAGCCGCTGTGCTGCTGCTCTGTCCTCTGCCCTGAGAAATCATGGTTTAATCCACGACTGTGTGCAAAGCAGAGCGGGAAGATCAAGTCAAGGAACATGTGAGACGGAATGTTGAGGCGCGATGCGATTCAAAACTGGACAAGACACGTAACTGCACTGCTCCTGTTTATAGAACCCGATGCTGCTGAGCTGCACTGAGGGGCACGAAAAACCGGGGCTCTGCGGAGCTTATGTACTAGATAGAATCTGTTCATTTTGGGAGAAAACGCGCCAGAAGCCTGTTCATAGCGAGTGGAAAAGAAACTGAATGAACACGGGAAAGAAGAGACGTGACTGTGGTGGCGCGCGTGCACAATATGCACGTGTACGTAGTGCGCGTGCATGTAGTGCACGTGTACGTAGTGCGCGTGCATGTAGTGCACGTGTACGTAGTGCGCGTGCATGTAGTGCGCGTGCATGCTATGCGTGTGCACATGGTGCGCGTGGTAGAATGACTTATAATTTTTCATCCCCCTTCTGTTTTTTTGACAAATCGCACCCTGTATATATATATTATAGCAAATCATTATTTAACATTTTGTTCATAGTAAGCTGTAATATGGGTTGGACATGACTTATTCATAGCAAGGGAGGATAGGTTTGAAAAATGCAGACTTGATGAGCTCTTCTTATTTATAGTTATTTAGATCTTATATTTGATAACCTAATCATCTGCTTTAGTTGCACTTAGTCCTTTAATCCTGTTTATCGCTCATCATCTCTGAGCCTCACAACAACACTCTTTCAAGTTTCCTCAGTTTGTGAGCTTACGTACTGTACACGCGCTGACTGAAATTATCACTTACAAACCTCTTTTTACAGACAGCAAAGTGAAACTGGAGCAGACCACCAAGCACAAACAATCAGAGTAGCTTTGTGTAGTTCACTCGAAGTATTTAAGGGGCAAAGTCATTTAAATGTTCAGCTTCGGTTTATAGTATGAGATCTTTACTATATTCTCCCTACACAAGATGGCTGCCGGAACTTGACACCTTTGCTATAGGTTACAATGGCTATGCTCTCTTTAGTCATGGGTTAAACATATAAAATGGTCTTCTTCTTCATTCAGAAGGTTGTGCCGCTTGCTCTGACGTGACCCCGGGCTCTGTACTATTCCGTTGAATAGAGCTGTATATGATTTCATTGTTGACCTTTGACCTCACTACTCACTGTATCGTCCGGATCGATATGAGCAGTAATAGTGCCGTGTGGTTTACGCTGTAGTGGATGGATTACAGTTCACTTCCTCTCGTGTCTATCACGGTTCTCACGTGTCGTAAAGGCAGTAAACTTATCAAGACTTGTACTGGGAAGTAGAGAGTATGGGTTTACTTGGATTCACCGGGCTGTTGTGGTGAAGAAAAAGCAGAGTTGTTAAGGCATTTTTGTTCCTGTTTTCACCTAAGCTTTGGTAAATCGACATACCTGCTCACTAAGATCATACGTTTTGGATAATGACAAAAAAGACAAGATAGAAGATACAAAGTGTGCAAATGAGCGTCCTCTACTGGGTTGCTGGACGCTCTGAATCAAGCTATATCTCGTGATAATTTTTCCAAAAGCAATTTTATGACACCATTACTGACACATTAATTTCAGATGTGACAGATATTTTGAAAACAGTTTTGTTATTTTGACGGACTAAGATGAATTTTGTGCTTTTAGTTTCAGACGAAAAATAAGTAGAGCTCCTTGGCCAGGGAAGCCAGCTGAAGTGGCTCAAGATCTACTCTAGATACCAGACGGGTAAACCTCCCTTGTTGGGTGTTCTGTCCCATTGGTATGAGGAGAAGAGGATTGTGGATTATACTTAAAATTTCATTTGTTAATGGTGACTTTGGATGAGTCCATGGGTTTCGTTTCATGCAACAGTTTTCTGTCACAAAAACAAAGCAGAATATTCAGAGTCAAACATGGTTCGAACATTAGTGGGTCATTTTTGTGATGGTTACTTCTTATGCTTCATTCAGACTGGACAGCGTTGAAGGATCCAATTTTGTGGGGTGAAGCGTGTTTTGATGCAGAATATTTTCAGAGCTGACGTCCTAAAAGGCTTCTTTACACTCCCACTTTTTCCGCAAAAAGCTCTGTTTGTATATGGTTAGTTAGGAAAACTTCTTTGAATAGAACGACGCATGGGGAGGAGAGCAGCTATTTGGATCAAATCTGACAGACGTCTGTTTCCTGAAGTGTGAGACATTGTTTTTCTCACCGTTTTTCACTCACCTGAACTTTTAACCCCTGCCGTACACTGAGTCAGAGTTCAGTGCGAGGCCGGACTTTCACAACTCCCACAAGACTTGGAAAGTGCTTCAAACCAATGCTTTATTGTACAGAGACCTCGGTGCAGTGCGAGCGCAGGTCGAGAGTCGCACAAGTGTGCAGAAAGAATCCCTAGGGAGTCTATTTTTGTCGGAGGTCGCAGCAGTCTGGTGCGACTTTCTTGCCTGACCAGCCTGTCCCTACACACTTTGACAGACACTTTACAAAGACGTGAGGTCTGGGATCAGAGGCCGGGTTTCAATTTCGAGGGTGGGCTTTCCGAGCGCGGAGTCAACCAATCACAGAAAACCAGAAATTCACCAAACGCGACACGCTAAACCGGATGTTATAAGTAAATATGTAGACATTGATTTTTCAATGGAGCAGCATAACCTTCCAGGTCTCTCTGTATTTTGGATACGCGTATCGCCCGTGTTGATAAAAAAATAATCCTCTATATGTGTAAACGTATTCAGTCATTGTAAATCTCAGTTATTCTCTAGAGGATTATCCAATCAAAAAAGCAGAATGAGCCTCACATGACTCTCATTAGGGTTGCCAGTTTGGTTTCTTAGGTTTGGTTCTTTCTCATTGAGCTCCACCCACTTTGTGTAACAATATTATTCTTAATGAACCATGTCTGAGAAAGTGACCTATCATTTCCCATGATTCATAGTAAACCTTGATTCCTGCTTCTAGTCTTAACATATGGGCCTTTTCCCAATCTGGCAACCAAAGTTCATCTGTGATTAGTTGTGCATCTTACATACTGTTCTTTAATGCTAAACGCATTTAAGGAAATCAGAAATAAATTAGAAAAATACATCAATAGTTTTTGGTTATTTCATGTAAAAGTAAATGTTATTAGGAAAAAACTGCCCCTGACTTTATGGTATCATCAAATTCTACTAATTAAAACCAACATTGTTCCATAAATGTATTGCAAATTCGCCACGATTTATGTCACACGTAAACTGAACTTTCTAAGAGGTATTTAGGTCGCCGTATTTGCTCTAAACTCAAGTGTTGACATCTCTAAACTCCTCAGCTCTGCTCCTAAGTCACACGGACCAAACGTGTGTCTGAAGTGGAAATGTGAGCGCAGACTTAGCTTAGCAACTCCCGGCACTCAAAATAAACTATAAAGCTAACTTTTCATGTTCTCTTCTCCTTCTCACTCCATTGACTGACTCCAGTGCTGCTAATTTCTCCCAACTTTTTCCTTTTTCAAGACAATTAAACCAGCGATGAAGATTTAGTGTATGCGCTAACAAATGCACTGAAACAAATGAAAAGTGAGGCATTTTATCACAATTCCTGCTCTACCTGAGGCGCGTGGGATCCTGTTTTGACACTTGGAGAATATTAAAACTTCTCCGCCTGTCTCCTGACCGTAATGTGAAATGAAAGATGGTGGAAAAAACTTTTGAGAACAGAGAAAAAGATAGAAAAGGCCACTTCATATCACGAACTGTCCGCAGACTCTGCTGTCCTGGTCTGGTCTATCAAACGCTGCTGGCATTGTGGGGGAAAAAAAAAAGATCACGACTATTCAAAGGACATGCATTTTCTTGAACTGTAAGTTGGAGCATTTCATCATGTTGGCATAGCATAGTATTTTTGTAGTTTTTTCACTGTGGTCATACATGACTAGACTGATGCATTAGCTGATTTCTTTGTGGGACTACATCGCACCATTGGGTTTGTTCGTGTTACCATTTGTGGTTGTGTCGTATGTTATGCGCTTGAACACAGTAAGTAAACACATTAGCATTGTCCTAGTGGAGTATCAATGTTTGTCATTTATGTGCAGTAAGCTTAGAAATTAAAAGGTACAATTCAAAGTCTAAGGTGAAATTTGAGCTGACATCACAGGAGGACAATGTATGTTTTACAGTTTGCATGGTTCTGTCTGCCGCTCTGTTAGCTGATTGGTTTTCATGATCCGTGTGCAGTTTTGCGATACCAGACCCAACAGCTGGAGGGAAATTATTCTGACTGTATACAGCCTGGATATGTACATGTAGGTGAATGTTGGAGTCACCTTTTTTGTGGGGTTTGCTAGGAGCAAAAGGTAGTGAACCAGAGGTCTAATAAACCAAAAACTAGGTTGGGTTTCAATACAATTTTTATGTAAATAAATGTGATTTTGCGCGACCGGGGCTGAACGCGGCTTCTACACACACACAATTAAGTGATGCAGCGCTAGTTTATTACTTGGAATTTTAAAAACTTTTTCTTGGACTTTATTCACCGTGCTACTTATTGGATGCTGTGTGAATACTTCTGATGGATTTACATGACTACGCGCTTGTAAAAACTTCAGAATCATCGCGGGAAAATGACGAACATTTGGAACTCACCGCTGTCAGCATTCACCTGTAGCATACATGATTTCAGCGTACCGTTACACCCTTTACTAACAAATTAAATTTAGAATAGTGTTTGTTTTATATTTTCAAATAACAGTCAGGCGCTCTACCCGACATTTAGCCATGGATGTTTAGACAGTGTCACACATAATTGTTACATGAATGTGCTGCAATTACCCTTAAACGTTGGAAGTTGGTCACTTTACAGAAAAGCAACCAACTTCACGTGTATTTGACACTCTATGTGTGAATGGACCATTAGTGTTTCTCATCAGAGGTTGTACATGGAGGCCAAACCAAGTCGTTGGCGCTAGTCGGTGAAAAGGGGATTCTGGAAATGGCTTGAAAAACCCAAGTTGTGACACGTTGGACCTTTAATCAGAGGAATGCAAAATAGAGCCAACAGAGGTGGACCAAGTCACTGTTTTGTAAGTCTGAAATCTTTGGCCTCAGAGTCAAGTCCCACTTAAAGAGCAGCAAGTCAAGTCCTAAGTCAGTGCCCCACAAGTCCATGTCGAGGTCAAGTTTTATATCAAATTACCAAATACATGTTGTGAGGAGGTACAAGTTGCATTTTGGGTAAAATCTTTATTTTTTGAGGAGAAGCACAAGTCATCTCAAGTCACAAAAGTCCTAGTCAAATTGTGAGTCTTAGTCTATTGTATAAATTTTCAAGTCATAAAAAAGTAGGTCAAGTCAATGCCAAGTCTACACTCCTTGAGCCAACTACAAACAAGATGCAATTTATTCACATTAACTAACAAAAATCTTTAAAAATACAATGAACTTTAGTCAGAAAAGTTCCATGTCCATCTTTAACTTTCTAATTACACAGTGACCTGAATTATGATAATTATCGATAAAAACCCACACTCTGGACACACTTGTATCTGGTGCACGGTTTGAGTCCCCTCCCTCTGGCATGCTGGTAATAGAGAGCAGTAATTGGGTGCTATAAATCCAGCGCGAGGACGGGCCGGGTCAGAGCGGCCTGATTACTTAGGCATTACACTCAATCTGACTCCATCCTTGAATGGAAGATTTGTCCAGGTGCGGTTCTCATTCTGTATTAGCATGTGAGGTTCAAGGTCCTCGCGCCGTCCTCTGGGGTAAGGTCGACTTTCACTCGTAAACATCACAACTCATTTATTTCCCGCCGTCTCGCCCACAGTTTTATAAGAGTGATCGGAGCGTGTGTGTGCGTCCGGAGCCTGGGGGGAGCGGTGCGTTCAGGAGCAATCCGGCTGATGGGTTAACGGAGAGATTAGGGATGTAACAAGAACTGAGGAAATATCAGACTTTTTATGACCCAAAACGACTTCTTTTCAAAACAAAGCCAAATGGTAGAGATGAGCAGTTACTGTTGATACTTTTCAGACTACTTTTTAAGAAAGATCAAATCAATTTATTTTTTTTGTATAGCCCAAATCACAACAACTGTTGTCTCTGAGGACTTCCCAAGATTGGTTAATTTAGAAAACATGAATGGTAGAAAATAAAAATAAAACACGACAAACCATTCAATAACACAACATTCAGAAACAGTCCTCTATGTGTTAATGGGCAAATGTCAGAATTTCAATAGTTTTCCTTTCCGGATTTCCACAAGGATGTCTATTATCGTTTCCTTTTTTTTTTATACACGGAGGGACTGTCAATTCCTTTTTTTATTATACACGACTGTCAATATTGAAATGATTGCCAAAAAAGCTCAGCTGAGAACACATTTGATATGTGAGCGAGAAAATTCGTTAAGTTTGTTATTGCTCTAACATTGAAAGTCTTTTAACCTTCTCTTTTGTTTTCTGTTTGAATGTGTCTCTGGGAAGGAAAAGAACAGTTTAAAGGTCTGTTCTAAAACCACTGGTGCTCAGCAGTTTTTTGACATATCTCTAGAAGAATCAAGTCACTAAGAAGTCACCAAGACATTTTATCTTCAGATTTTACCTTAAAAACAACAATCCCATGCATGTACTAAATACTTGTAAGCGTCATTTCCGGTTTTCCGCACAATTTTTCCGTACACTGATTCACTGGTTCTCCTGTAGCCACGACCAAAACAGAGCATTTGCAGCAACTGGCGACATAACTCTTCAAGAAAGTCTTCAAAATCCCTCCCCCATGACTTGCTCCGCGCTCCTCTGACCAGTGACAGCCTCATTCACACCAAACACTGTGTTCAGACGGCGACTCGCTTGGTGATTCTTATATTGCTGCATTCAGTCTGCACAACTCTATTTAACGAATCACATCTACATTCTCCAGCCTCTCAGCAAGTGTTTACACTATGGCTGCGTAGTCCGGTACCGACGGGAGGGTGTTTGGGTTCGGAGTACAACTTTCGGCCACCGGGGTCTACAGGATATTTCATAGTGGTAGTAAAAAGTGCTGTCTTCTTGGTAACTGTTCTCTTCAGTCTAATTTTAGCTTCATATTCCTTCACATGCCTGCAAAACCGTACTCATTCCTCTGTGTATATCTTGCTATTTTTTCCCGTGTCATCGTCTGAAAAAGCACCTCTGTGATTATCTCCATCACTTAACATGGACCAGATTTATGGCAATGTGTCCAAATGAACCTCTGCGATACTTCTCATCTCTCTTGCACTTCGCGCCTAATCCATTTTGAGCTCACGGTGAGAAACAGCCCAGAGTATAGCAGGTGAATTAAAGTGGAAAGCCGCTGGTTTGTGGGCGTGACTTGGCGGATTACGGCAACAGTAGTCGCAGCTCCCGACACTTTGAGCTGCTTGATTCGCCTTTTATTTTCCTAATATTTGTGAAGTGACTTGTTCAGACTGTGAATTGTTCATCTGGAGTTGGGGCATGTCTCTGAGTCACGACTTTTACACTGCATTACTGTCAGAAAGGAGTAAAATGGTGTGGCAGAAGTGAGCGAGGAAAGAGCGGGGACGGAAAACTAGGTTGGGTTTGAGCTTGCATTTGAACGACAAAACGGGTTTAAAACCTGGACTAACACCGAACCATCAGGACTGATTCTGAATTCAGTACTTCCCAATCAATTGGAACAGTTTGTCTCTAAAAACTGTTGGTAAAAGGTAGAACATAAAGACAAACAATTGAAGCTGATTTGCTGAATTGTCATAACCACTGACCTACATAAAAGATAGAAAACCAATGGTCACTTCTGCCCGTTCAGTCAAAAAAGACCTCACTAATCTTTAGATTAAAATGGCGAACAATAGCTCTCACCCCTCCTAGAGAACAATAACAAATGCATTTTAGGCGTGCATTGTTGTTATTATGTGATTTGTTTTGCTTACATTTTGTCCACATTGGGGTCTTTATTATTTTGTTGCCTGGGATCCAGAACCCACACTTCAGCATACTGCGAAGAGTGGGTCTGGTCACCACGCCCCTCTTCTGCGTTTCAGATCAAATCTACATTGTACCAGGCAAGCAGATTTTTATTTGTGTGACGCAGATGAAACAAAGAAGCTGATTGGTCGTTTGTCATTTAGACCAAAATCTAACTTCACTCACCTCACATTAAAATCGTTTTTTGCTTTGCTCATTGATTCTGCAGAAATCTGCGATGTTTTTCAGTTCCACGTGATATTTTTTCCATGTATTTTTTTTTCCGTTGGAAGCAGCCATGTTGGTTTTTATAAGGCAGAAGATGCGTGTCTCTGATAATCTGTCAATCACGGCTACAGAAATTCAAAAGAGGGACAAGGCGGCCAGACTGTATATTTTTTATATATCGTCTGGATTTTCCAGGCAAGTTATTTTGTGGACAGGCCTGTCTTATATTTTATTGCTCTTGTCATTGTTGTTGTAATTTTTCCATGTGTCTATTCCTTGTGTTTTTTTTAATATATATTTACGCTATATGCATTGGTCCTGTGACTCATCACATGACATGTCCTTGTTTAAGGACACCTGTTGTTTGTCTTTTTTTTTTAAACAATGTCTTGACAAAGACCAACCTCAGGTCAAAATGCGCTGGTGTCCCTCTGAATTAAAGTACTTTTGTCTTACAGAGTGCCTCAGTTTTGAATCTACCCTCTCTCCTCATCAGTGAGGGTCTTTGTTTTATCCATGATTCTTTGTTCTGATGAGCACCTGAGTGTACATTCTGCATATAGTTACTTTGAATGACCCAGTGAAGCGCTCCTCCATCACAGTTTCTTGTTAACAACTGTAAAAGATTTGTTGGTCTAAAATAACCCACTCCAGATTTAGTGATACTGCATCTTTTATTTTCAGTTTCTGGGGCAGGATCTTGCATTATTTTTTTATTGTGAGAACATTTATTTAGCCTACAATTAGTTTTGTCTGCCGCTTTGTGTATATTTATGAATTAGAATGATAAAACTCCACTTACTTGTTTGACAAGATTGGCAGGCTCCCGAAACTAACGTTTGCTTAGAGCCCCCAAAAGGTTAAATCCGACTCTGATCCAATTGAAAAACTCCAAAGACGGCTGGCTATTATTAGTATAAAGTTACTAATATAATGAAAATCTGAATCTCCAATGTAACTTATCTTATCAGTGGACATATTACTCTCATAAATCCAACTTTCTTCCTGCTGTGCACATATTTCTCTCTCCCTTTCCTCTCGTTCCGTGTTGAGATGACTCCTGCTCTTAAACCGTGTCATGAATGCTAATGAAGCTAACGTGATAAATATGCTAGCACACACACTGGCACACGCACAGCTGCATTCACACCGTTAGATTCATGTCAGATTTATTCCGAAGCTCCGCGTGAAGTGCCGCCCTCTCTACGCCACTCGAGCTAGCATCACAACACTTAGCCACTTAGCCGCAGCAGCTCCATTTGGGACCACACGTTTTAGCGCTTTTAGCTTAATGCACTGCACCGTCGCGCTAAAGCATGATTATTCTGCAGAAGTGAAGGGGGAAAAAACAAGCTGGTAGTGTTTATTGTATTTAGTATCAGGCGAAACACTCAGATCCAGACAGTTTATGGAGCTGTTAATGGGCTCTTTGCATATATTTGAATGTGATAGTGATTTTCAGTGCAGGGGAAACAATAGTTGGTTTGAGTGTGTTTACTGTTTTGGAGATTTGTCTGGACTGTAGTTTGTGTCAAAAATCATGACCAAAAACTAAAAAGTAACATTAAGTTTTATAGCAGGCCATTATAGGTCAGTTCTGTTGAGTGGATTAAAATAGTTTTTGCCATGTAAGTGAATTAAAACCACATTTACTGTGAAACATTAATGTAAAAACACAAATGGCAGACCTATTATTTTGGTAATTTTAGTGTAAAATAGGCAAGTTTGCATCTTTCAGGTTAAAGACTTCAAAGTTGTCATCTGGACAACGTATTTGATTATTGAGACGTTTTGACTCTCATTTTGACTCTCTTATTCTGATGTAAGTGACCTGTCACTGATGTAAGTCTGTATTTCTACTAAACTGAGTTTAGCCCATCCCCTGAGGAGGGGCTGTACCCTAACGCCTGTTCATAAACTGGTTCAGTGGATCTTATGCCTCTTCTCTACTGTTGTCTTCCCCTAGTGAATGATTGAGAGTGTCAATGATTGTCTATCTAACCTGCGACGTGTTGCCACTATTCAGGGTGTTCCCCCGCTTAAGGCCCAAAGTCACGGGCGTAGGCTCCAGTCACCCGCGACCCTTAATGGAAATAAGCAGTTGAAAATGAATGAATAATTGCCCTGGCTACGTGTGAACAATCTAGAGTGGTGAATAACTGATCTGGTCCCAGTAATAAGTCACTGAGACTGTGCTAAGAATCTAGATTTCTTTCCCTTTAAAGCAGGGTGCCAAAGTGGGGCCGGGGCCAAATTCGGCCGCCAGATGGTTTAATTTGGCCCGCGAAGGGTTGTTCAGGTTTGTTAGGACTAAATGTTTGATTCAATTTTGTTTGAAAGACTGTCAAATGATAAAATTAATGTGCAATCTATTAAAACGTGTTTAAAAAATATTTTAGTCTTCATCTCTTCTCAAAATGTTTTTTTAAATGCGAACTAAATTATGTTTGGCCTTGCACTCTTCAATGCAATACATTTGGCCGCGAAGAAAAATCTGGAAGTTTTGGCCCACCAAGGAAAAAAGTTGGGCACCCTGCTTAAAGGAAGGAAATTAAAAAGAAAACAATAGAAGAACAATAGAGAGGAGGCAGACAATAGAGGGGAAGCATAGGACCCACTGACCCTGGACACTGACTGCGGGTCCCGCAGAACTTAGAAAGTGCTTAAAACCAATGTGCCCATGTACACTGACTCTAAGGAATGCAGATGCGAGATCGGGAGCCGCTCAGGTCTGCGGAAAGAATCTGCATGAAGTCTGCTTGAACCCCAGAAAACTGTCAATTGATGTATTTTTGATGACATGTGGAGAGATTCTGTTTTAGAACTTAAATTACTTTCTGTAAATGTCTAGTTGTAGTTTTCAATTTCTTTATGAATTGCATTACAACTTAACTGCTGTAAAACTTTGATAAATATTTTCCGCAAAGACTATCACACCACACCAAGGTAAATTGAAGAAATGTTATAATCTGTCATATGGGCTTTAAGAAGGCTCTCTAACTGGCTGACTTTTTCAGTCAAGTCCACTGGGAAAATGAGAGACAGTTCCATTCTCTGTAAAGGATTGTAAATTGATGAGTTGTTGACTGACCAATTACCCTCCACTTGTCTTGTATATTCTGTCCTGGGCCTTGAGCTTTAATTTCCTCACGTACCAATATTCTCTTTATTTTGAAGCAGAATTTCTCGTCCTTCCAAGGTGTATTTTGTCAAGCTTTAACCCCCATTTCAAGTGCAAATTCAGTCACCAATTACATCTCCAAACGACACGACATAATCCCGAAACCACTTTGAACTTTGCTTTGAAATACCAATTTCTGACGTACGACTGAAATTTTTAATCTTTTGCATAAGCCACAAGCAAAAGGATTGTACTAAATATGCGACAGGTTTGGAAAAGGCATAATTCAGCTGCATTAATCATGGCAGGACAACACGGCACCACAGGAAGTCTTGGACCAATTTATCTCCAAGACAAATGAAGATCTACGCCTTCATCTGTTCTTGTAATGGATGGCTCATTTAGAGATTGGTTTATCAAATGCGTTAGCGTCATAAACAGGGGCTGATTGTGGAAACACTGATCGAGAACTTGTTAAGGCGATGTTTTGTCGTGTTTTATCATGATTGTTGCACTGTAAAAAGTCATTAAGTCAATAGGTTAAACTAACTTAAGTCTATGTGTTGATGTAACTTGACAGTGTGAGTCAAAGGTTTTCAACTTAGACTTTCAAGTTATTGAAAAGACAGACAGACAGACAAGAAAGAGGATGGAGAGAGCAGAGAAAGAGGAAAAGTCAACCAAGAATGTCTAGCGTCAACCCAGCTAAGCCTATTTTTTTTTTTTCTAATCATCAAAGTGCAACTAATACTGTACATTTAGACATGTTTGATGTTTATGTATCTGTAAGCAGACTTTTGGCCTATTAATGTTAAATTTTTGCTTGTGATTGTTTATTTAGTTGCCTAAGGTTCTGTCAAACTGGACACTGAAACTTGAAGCAGAACTAATAGTTACAGTAAATGTCTTTGTAACTTAGCGTCCTTCTGCTCCAAACAAAGCAACTTCAACTTCTCTACCTTGCCCCCTACCCAGTTACTCCCGGGGAAACTCTGGCTCTTTTATTTTTTATTAAGAAACAGTCATAATCTCAATGTAGATCAAGGAGGCTTTGTGTAGAATAGTTTTGTTTTTTTTCTCAGTTTAATTAAAATCAAACAAACAAGTGAGGGTTAAACAACAATGAGTCGTGCATTATACAGATCTAATGCACGACGCAGAGTCAAGAACACCATGATGGACACAAACGGCACAAGAGAGCACCTCGCACTGAAATGTCCCACACTAAAAACAACGTTAAAGTTAGCCCAATGGCATTGGTTTAGGACGTGGCCCACTACTCGCTAACATAAGCGCCACAGCGTCGTGCAGTCACCCGGTTTTACGCCCGACAATCAGTGACTGCCGGGGTTTATTTGGCATTAGTATGGCGTCCGACAGCTATCTTTTACTTGAGCGAGCATAGAGAACATCATCGTGCGCAGTAAACAAGAAATGAGAGCGTATAAATTGAAATTGAGCGCAAAGTTTTCCTTTCACCGTGATGGTGAAAGGAAAACTCATGATGTTCATGATGTGACGTCATTAAAATAGGAGCTGCAGTCGATCACACATTCACAGAAGTGATGGGATTTGACGGCCAAAACAAACAGATTTCATGAAATAAAGCTATTTTTAGTAATTGTACATAAGAATTTAATATTTATAGCCACTAATCACTTGTACACGTGGTTTTTATTATTTAATAATTGCATTTAGGTCAGTGACTATGGTAGAGGGGGGTTACACGTGGATGATTCTTCTTTTGTTTTTAATACCGCCACCTACTCTACTACAATTGCATTCTTTTCTAGGTCTTATTTACTTTTTTATTTTTTTAGGTCAAATATATTTGCTTATTTGACTCTTTAATAGTATATGTGATAGAGATATATATATGTAAATGCATATGTAAATGTATTACTATAAAAAAGATCAAACGTGTTTATGTTCACATAACATCTTTATTTATACAATTACCAACTTTAAGAAAAAAAAAATGCAAATATTAAATAAAACCCATGAAATCTGTTGGTTTTCGCCTTCAGATCTCCACACTCCTGTGAATCTGTGATCGACCGCAGCTCCTATTTTGATGACGTCACATCATGAATGAAAAATAACAGCACGCTCAGATAGAAGCAACGCAAAAGAATCCAACATCACGCTGAGATACAAGCAGCGCTGTGAAATGAAAACAGCACGTGTAGGCTCTGTCTGCGCGCACTGTTTTCCTTTCACGCTCAAGTTAAAGATAGCTGTCTGACGCCGTACATTAGCTCAAACTAGCTCTGCATTGTGTGACGCCAGAAGTGGAAGATTGAACCGTACTTGGATGGTCCGTTTATACCTTTCACCTCCGTCATCAAAACAGAAGCGCTATAAGTCATCTTGCCACACATACTTTTTTCGTAAAGTCAGTTTCAGTGTGGATTTCGGTTGATACTGCTAAAACGCTTCACACAGACATTTCAAGGGTGTCACATAAAGTGTCTAAACTCCCCAGTCGTCCACTTAGTCAAAGCTAAAGGTTGTGTTCTGTCAAACTCCTCTCACCGAGAAGCCCCAAAGTGAGCGATTCCACTCCTGAAACAGTTTAAAACCAACTCAAATTACCTCAACATCCTTTAGTTTTCGTCTGGTCTGGTAATATTTCAGGTCTGGCTTCCCCACGCTGCGTTCAGGGTCCCGCCATCCTCTGTTCTTTGGAGCTTTTTCCTCCTCTTAATGGACTCACCTGCCAAAGACCCCGCTGTTTGCAAAATGATTGAGCAGCCAGAATCCACTTTACGCCCTTGAATGCTAATTACGCCGCGTTTAAGCCAAGTCACGTATACTCCAGGCTCTCCCGAGGATCTGAGCCAGGATTTTCCCCACCCAAAAGCGGAAAAAAAAAAAAAACGCATCGTGACATGTCAGCGTAACAATGCAGGCCTCTTCTGCTGTGACACCGTTCTCCAATCAGAATGACAGCTTGCCCTAAAACAAATTAAAATGTATGAACGCAGAAATGCAAATGCGAGCGGTGAGCGGTGTGTGTTTCGTGATGGAGTTGTTTGCAGAAGCAGAGCAGACAGAGCAAAGCCACGGGCAGGTTAACGTTGGAATTTTTTAGAAATGTTGTCGTTTTATTGACAGCTGAGCGGCACGAGTTTGAAAGGTGTGATAAAAGTTAAGGCGAATGCTTTGTGTTTTGTCGGAGTTTGTTTCAAAATGCGAATGTTTTTTGACGTTTTTAACCCGAGATGGCTTTGTGATGGAAAGAGAATATCTGAAAATTGTAATGCTTTAAGACTGAAAAGTTATGAAGTGACTCATCTTACAAGTTGTTTACGTACACTTGACTCACCTTTAAGGACAAAAAGTACTTCTAATGATTTTGTGAGATTGTTTTTGTCTGGTACCTAAAGGGAACATTTATTTTAAAATCTACTGAGAGGTAGCCATGTTTTAGCTGTGTTTGGACTCGAATCGAACTTGAGTCACTATTTTGAAAGGTGTATACATGTATTCTCCTTTTTTGCATGTCTATGATTGCTTTGCCCCAGTTCATTTCTATGTGTTGTTATTTATGAATAATAATAAAATCTACTCTAATCTTATCCACTCCAAGACCCTAAACTTGGACATTTTTGCAACTTCAGACCTAAACTTAGCCGTTAAACCCAAAGAAGATGTCTGTGCGTGGCTTCAACTAAAACCTGTCTATAACAGTGGTTTCCAAAGTTGTGAAATTTGACAAATATTCTGTATTTTATCAGTTATTTACATTGCAAACAGTATGTTGTAATTTCAGTCAAGTAACCCAACAAACTACTGTACTAACCTAATTAAGATTAAATTATTTTTTTTGACCAGATTTACAACTTCAAATCTTTAGAAAGGTCTTTTTGATTTTGAAGTTGGGGTCGCAGGTGGCTGGCATGGTTGTTAGGTAACACCTGGTTTATAAGACGCTAAGAAAATAGTGTTTCTATATGACACCCTTAAAAGCTTCACTTGATGAAATGGACTAAAACTTGGGACTAAGACTTGGGACTTTACTTGGACTTCAGGCCAAAAACTAAAGATTTACAAAACAGTTGCCGAACCAGCCACTCCCTAAGTGTTTTGACAGACAACTTTACTAATATGTGAGGGTCTGAAACTAGACCGTCAGATTTCAATTTCAAAGGCAGGCTTTGAAAGGTCTACCAATCACAGAAACCCACAAATGACGCTGAAACAGCGACAAGCTAAACCAGATGTTATTATAAATGAGCATGTGTGAAATACCTCAATATAGTTTGCTTTTCAGATTTTAAGGAATTGATACATTCCCAGTTGTTCAAAACCAAAGCAAGAGCTGAAGAAACAATCCCAGCTACGTTTGCCATCTTGAATGTTTTAAAATTGGGCAGGAGAATGGCCATTTGAGAATTTGATTGGCTCTGTATTTGTTTCCAGACCCTTCTTCTTTCAAACAGAATGTAGGAGGGTCTTGCTGCTCAGGCAAGCAAAACAGTGACATGGGCTTACTACTGTTTCTTGTCATTAGTTAAAGTTGTGACAAAGTTTGATAGTTTTGTTTCAGTTTCATTCTTGTGTTGGTTCGATCCTCATGTGTCCTTCCATAGCTCTGTTTTGTCATTTTGGTAAAGTTAGGAAAGGGTTGATTCCACTGACATTTCTCAGTCAGGGCAAGAAAACAGACTTATTGTCATTCTGTTCTTATCGAGGTGAGTTTTGTCATTCTGTCCATTTTTGTTTCACAAAAATTGACCCAGGAATGACTGAAATATGAACTTTTTTAGACATAATCTTTATAAATCATAATTTCATTTTCTGAAAACTACATTAAAGTATGAACTGTGACCCAGTTATCGAGCCAAAATTTTAATTATTACAAAACAGAATTGTTCCATCCCTAGTATCTACTCAATAATAATTTGTTTTTAAGCCATTACAAAGCTTTGTAAATGATGTATAAACATTCATTCATGGTGTGCAGTTATTATAAAGTGTTGATTGCAGATTTGATCTAATCCATTATTGATTTAGAGCTTGTTTAAATACTGTGCCACTGCTGAGTGCAACTAAACAAAGAAGTTTTTAAGTGCATAGTCTATATCTCTCTAATGCAATCACTTTAAAGTTGTTTACAAGCTGACTTCGGTTCAATGTTAAACTTTATTTTTGCTCAGATACATTACAGATGAAGGACATGTTGTTTTCCCTCAGATCAAATAAAAAAGCCCATTTATATAAGATAAGGGCAGCTGCTTTCATGGTTTCATTGGAACATTAAGCACATAGACTGTAATACATTCTGTTTTATCCAGTCGCTGAACGTTTGGCTGTGAGGTTAGCGACCTGCTCCGTTCTTATAAACCATCTGAACTTGAAACATGGCGCCGAGTTTTATTACATCTGTGAGAGCGGCCTCGGGTTCAAACTTTTATTACTGTGGATATGAAGGCGCAGATGTGCTTATTTCCTCTGAGACAAACACTGTCCACCTGACGTCCATCCAAAAGTCGGCGGTCCAGCTCCTGCCCGGTCAGAAGTGTCACAGCGGAGTCGCAGACAGACTTCGCCTGATCCTCTGTGATGTGTTACGAGTCTGAAGCTATTGATACTTTCACAACTCATCATCCAAACGGTTTA
This sequence comes from Mugilogobius chulae, assembly GCA_038363315.1. Lineage (NCBI taxonomy): Eukaryota > Metazoa > Chordata > Actinopteri > Gobiiformes > Gobiidae > Mugilogobius > Mugilogobius chulae. The sequence continues at coordinate 42,257,086 of CM076396.1, read as the reverse complement.
TATGAGTTTATATGAGACTGAAAGTAGGACATGAACGCTGTAACAAGTTCTTCGCACAAGTCAGTGACATACTGGAAGCAACAGGAAAAACCTGAGGTGTGACGAAGAGAGTTTGGTGGATGAATCACAAAAAAAGCTTAAGGTCTTTATTCAAGTGTGCTCCTGTATAGTTATTGGAATTCATAGTGTGACAGCTGATGATAAAAAAGAACAGATGAGATGGAGAGGGAAAATCAGCTTCTAGGGCTCCTAACAATTAAGCCATGTTTCAAGAAATGCAAAAATGTGATCAATGCTCCAATTTCTGCAAATGTATCTTGTCAATCCACAACTTTTAGGAATATTGCCTAGTTCTTTTTCAGGTGATTGAAATGTATTTTTAATAGGTTATAATATCAATATATATTTAATCTAAAATGTACCAAATGCAAGAAGTGACAGATTATTTGCTCAAGCATTCCCAAACAAGTCTACTTTTTTTTGTAAAGTGTGTGCAAATTCACATTTCTGTTTTCATTTATTTTGTTTTAGTAAATACAGTTATGACTATATACACTGCTTAAGATTTAGCTAATTTGTTGGCATAGGTTGCAGACCCAAGTCATGGATGGTTATCTTCAAGTCTGCAGGACAAAGAAAAGAGACAGAGCAGAGACACAGTAGAATTATCAGTTGTTTGGTGTGGTTGAGTAGGAGAGACATGGACAAAGATGGGTCGTGGTCCTGTTCCTGAAACTTGGTGAATTACATGAACACCCATTTTGTATTAAACAGCTTTTTAAGCTTTAGCTAAAGCTATCGCTCCTCACACCTCTGATTGGTCGAACAACCAGGCCAACGGTTTCAGTTCCACTTAGATCATTCCAAAGAATCATGGGAAAAATACAACTGTGCATGTCTGATAGTTGGTAGAGAACCTTGCAAAAGGCTAAAGATAAAGAGCTAACCCAAACAGTAATGAGCAATGCTGACGCAAAGCACCAGCCATATGTGATCTTGGTTGAATTCGGTTGAACATCAGCTTCTCACGATGTTTCTGGTGAGTTGCATGTTCTCCCCTGTTGGCCACAGCCAGGTTATTCCCTCCGCCAAAGGGCCCAAAGTTACTGGTAACCCAATGAGAATGAGAGGTAGAAATGGATGAATGAATGAATTAGTTTGAATTCCGAAATACATTAATTATATATTATAATAAGAAAGTTATTAAATTAATGTGTAAGTTGTGGCCATACCTTGCAAAAGCTTGATCCTGTCAGAAGCTAAGCATGTTGGGCCCGGGCAGTATTTGGATGGGAGACTGCTGGAGGAACCTCAGGTGCTCCAGTGGGATGAACAGAGGAGAACCTTGTTGTTGTGTCTTTAGGCAAGACAATCCACCCACATTGCCTAGTATACGGTTCTGGTGTGTGTATGAATGATTGGAGGTGGTCGGAGGGGCCGATAGTGCAGAATTGCAGTCTTACGTCTGTCAGTCTGCCCCTTGGCAGCTCTGGTTACAATAGTAGTTTACCACTACCCAGTGTGGAATGAATGAATAATGCATAATGTGAAGCGTCCTTGGTTGTCATGAAAAGCGCTATATAAACCAATAAATTATTTTCTGTATCACTCTTCTGACTTTTTAAGGAGTTTAAAAGATTGGTCTAATGTTGCTTGTGGGACAGTCCGCATAAAAGATTTCTCAGGAGCAGTATCAATATATCATGATACCAAATCAAAAATATTTTAATATCAAAATAGAACTATTGCTGCTAAACTGCTACAGTAAAAGACAAAAGTACCGTGGAATGCAGTTCATCTCAGTTTGGTTAATGCCGTCTCCAGGTCTCGTAATGTTGAATATAAAGTGAATTTCTTTGTCTAAAGGTCTAAACTGAGCATTGTTTCAAGACTAGATTCTTTCTTGTATTCCAAAAACATGAAAGTAAACCAGATTGAGAAGGCCTCGGACGTATTTTCCCATTATTATGTTATTTGTCTCATCTAATATCAGACAAACTCGTACAAATTGGAGGAATGTATTGAGCCAAAACAGACTTCTCCTAAATAAGCTGTTCTACCTGATTCTTGGGGGGAAACTTCAAAGACCTGGCAGGAGTGTTGTGAATGGAACACGGATCGCCGCTTCCTTAAACTCTTTGGGCATTAAATATTGACGATGCCTCGGAGTGCACAGCGCCTGCTTTGAAAGTAAACTCCAAAGTCGCTCGTTTAGGTTTAAAAGTACTTCAAAAGAGAAAGACAAATGCAAAAGCCCGAGCCTCGCGGCGCAGCAGGGGATTCTGGGAGACTGAGTTCAGGCGCAAGGTGCTGGGTGATTGACAGGTGGGGTTTAAAAGGCAAAAATGCAAAATGTCTGGGACTGAGGTTAAACTTCACTGCAGATTTTTAGTTCAAAAAGATGGTTCCTGGACAAACTGGCACTTTAAAATCTGACCTTTTACAACTAATGTTTTCAAGACATAGATATATTGTTTATTGAGCCAACAAGTATACATCTACAGTGAGTCTTGCATTGGTAGGGTGAAAGTATTGATTAGGACAAATGCAAACATGTTGGAGGGAACATTATACCAGTGGATAGTCCCATTTGAAATCACAATGACTTTTAGGTGAAGGGTGCGAATGCACAGTGTGATTTTTTTTTATCAAGAATAGCCTTGAATAAAACCAATTTTAGTCGTTTTGATGTTTTTGAAGCGCTGGATAAATAATAAAATTTGGTCTTCCATCGATCAGGCTTGCATGATCAAAAATCTCACTAATATTGTCACCGTCCAATGTCAAATGCGTGTTTCTCTCCATGTCTGGGTGGTTTCTTCCAGTTACTCTGGTTTTCCCACCATCAATAACATGAAGGTTAGGCAACTGCCCGTGAAAAGCGCTACACAAATAAAGTTTGCCTAATAAAGTTTACTTACATGAAGGGCTTGGGGTGGAGTTTGCAGGTTTCTCCTCATGAGTGGGTTTCTCTACCTGAAGCTCCCGATACATTGCACACCATTTGGGTTCATTCGCTCCAGGGTACACCAGGACTTTTTGCTGCTTATTAATCTCACCTAAACATTAAAAAAAAAAAAAAAAACATTTAAACGTGTGTCAGTGATCGTTATCATTTCTGTGAGCTAAACTTAGTACAGAATCATATTCTAATTAATCTTTGACATGAGGTCAAAGGAGAGGAACATTTACAGTCTACATCTCAATACAAGTTGGTTCTGGGCAAAACACTGCTTCATCTCTGTTCACTGACTAGTCGATTGCACTTCCTGGTTTTCAGGAACCGTTCTGCAATACCTCATCTAGTCGCTGGAGTGAAATGAAACTGAGGAGAGGCTAAGTTTTAATCACTCATCCAGTCTTTGCTGTGATTGGCCCTGCTTCTTCACCACAGATCAGACCTGTAACAAGTGGTTTATATAAACATTTAATCCCATAATATCTAAACATCCAGATACAAAGAATATGATAAACTTCACTAAAAAGCAACATAAAAACATATCCACAGCTTTAACTAGTCACCTATGCTGTCTTACTTTTTATTTAGATTAGCATTCAGGATCTATATATAGTGACTGCTTACACTGACACCCTTGAAAAATGTAAATAATCTTCCCTAACACCACATGAATTAGCCTTGTCTTTGTCACTGATGGATCCTCGCAGATTACAGGGTTAACTCTGAGGTGAAGTGAACCTGCTCCTCTGCTCTGTGCTTCCTCGTGTGAGCTGCGTTCCTCCACCTCTCGGCCCTGACGCCATCCGAAAAGTCTCCATCCATCACTCCACACTGGGCTCCATCTGTGTAAATCATCTCACATAAAGGACGAGCAGTAAAGGAGAAACCGGGGAAGGTTCAGAACTCAGACAGAGAGGCAAAACAAGCTGAGCGATATTTCTAAATCGCTCAGATATTTGTGAAGAATTTGCGTTTCTGAGAGTTGTGAAAGTGAAGAGAAAACTGCATTTTAGATAAATATTTACCACAAATAGTCAAAATGCTTTTCAACAATTTCTAAGACAGCGTTTGTCAGGAGCATTCGTTTGACTTTTTATTGATTGCAATTTATCTTATGATTTATGTTATGATTTGACCACTGATATATAAGTGATGGATAACCAGTCACCACTCCTCCCTATTTAATCAAAATGTCATCAGATAAAAATGGCCGTGAGTTACCTAGACTAACCCTTCACGTCTGGGAATAAGATGCACTGTGTAACTTTCTGAAGATGAAAGGTTTATGTCACATCTCAATACAAATGGAAAGGAAAAATATTCTTTAGAACAGGAGTTCGCAACCACTGATCTGGGCCCAAAAATGGGCCACAGGCCATTTGCTACCGGGCCAGAGGATCTTTCTAAATGCATTTAGTCTTTATATTGTAGTCTACCGCTACTTCCTTGTGCTTCACTGTGAATATAAACCCACTAAGCTCAACAAACAGCAAATGCAAGCAATAAGAGAGCTAAAATACAAACAATTGTATGCATTTTATGTTGTTGATATTGGCGCTACTAAACTTCAACCGGGACCTAGAAAAGAAAACACTGACTGTACCAGTCTTTAAAGAAAAAGTTTCACAATGTGAAAAAAAAAAAAATATAGATGGATATAGATATAGCTAAAGCTAAAGAAGCCCTTTTCTATGTAAACAAACAAGAGGGCCTCTTCTTGACCAAATAATAGTTAATTTTGTGGCTATGTGAGAAGCGAGAAAAAAAGTATTTACTTAGTGTCACAAAGACATCTGAACAAGAAAAGCTGCTTTTATGTAAGTTTATCTTTTAGTTAGGATTAGTGTTGGGTGAAGGTTAAGGTAATTTGGTTTACTTTAAGGATTTGGGAAAGATACGGGTAACCAGGTAGCGGCATAATTGAGTTGGGAAAAGTAAAGACTTGTGTCTGCCACAAGTAACATGCTAATGCTAAGGTAAGTACTTGGCTACTTAAGGCCAGTTGTTAGTGCTACAGTAAAGTAAGATCGAGTGTTAAACTTTACCCAAGTTTTGCCAAAATACCCAAGGCACCTGACTTGTGTATTTAGCAAAACTTGGATATACTAGGCTGGCAGTATATGTCACAGTTAGCCACATTTAGCATGTAGCCATGACACGTAACACTAAGTAAATGGAGCACTCCCTCATTATACTGTATGCAGAAACCTGTTGGCAACGTGTCATAAGTCCCATGTTGATTCAAGAGGAAACGGAACATTTAACTTTCTTTTAAGATGTTTTCTGGTGAATTGTATATATTTTAGCACAACTAATTCAATTGAGTCACAATAGAGATCATATGGATGTTATTGATGTGGCGTTATCTCAGAAAAGTAAACCAATGTGAATAGATGGGAAAATATGCACACCTAAGACTAATATCACGTTAGTCTTTAGGTGCTATATTGTTAGCACTGTCGAATATATTTACAAATGTACAAACTGGGTCAATTTTCACTTGACTAGAAACAAACAACATTCATAATCATTACTATTTACCTGGAGTCCTGACGTAAACATATACAGTATTGTGTGAGAACGCCTTCACATTCAGCTAACAAACAACACATGTACCGGTTTCTCTGACAAACCTGACACGCTCAAAAAGCAGCCCAGTCTCCGCTCCTGTGTTCTCGTATGTCTGCGATAACCGTGTTCCTGCTAATATCCACAATTATCTCCACAATATGTGGGAAAAGGGGGGACGTGTGAAGAGGCGTTTTGGCGTGCGGTTAAAGTTTTAATCTGACAGTCTGCGCCGCGGTGAGGCTCGTGATGGGGCTGGAGGGGAAACAGAGATGCTTTGCGCGGAAGTTCACGTGTCAACAAAGCCCAAAGAGATCGGGAGAGCTGGAAAAGGCTGCGAGCGGATACATGTGTGAGACTGAATGGGAATACGATGTGTTTTATAGTGATTTTGTAACGTGTCTGTGTTTGGAGTGGCAGCAGAAAAGAACAGTTTTGATTCAGAAGACTTGAGGGTCAATCAGAAATAATGCATGATTTATGTGTTAGTTTTGATGTGTCATTAGTGGCAGGGAGCAGCTCGGATGAGAAAAGCTTTTGTAAGTTGTTTCACTCTGTTTCTGCTGAACAAAAATGATAGTCTAAGACATGGATCGCAACCTTTGTTAGCCGGCCCCCAAAATACAACTGTATGCATTCACAACCTCAACACCAAATGTAGGCTACTACCAAGTGATAATGTAGTCATAGTCTTATTTATTTATATTTTCAATACGTAAGAATAGATAAATTCATCTGTTGGCCAGAAATTGGAATCTACATCTAACACTGCATTTTCCAACAGGTTCATAAGTAACTCATAGCTCCAGAAACAGAAGAGGCAATCTGGGCAGTGTCTTTGTAAGTGGTAAGGTAACTTTATTGTCCCGTAGGAAATTTGTCCTCTGCATTTGGTATATCCTCCATACAACCTTTAATTCCACTCAACGTAGCTAATCACTTTGTCGTCACTCAACGTAGTTGAGTGGAATTAAAGCTATTATTGGAGTGTAGCCACAGTTGCCATAGGGCAGACAGATGGCATTTCTTTTCCTGACAACCCTCCTACATTCTGTTCGAATGCAGAAAGGTCTGGAGCCAAAGACGGAGCTATTCACTTTGTCCAATCACAAACGGCTGCTCCCCTCCCCCACTCCTCCTTTTTTTTTCCTAACGTTTCAAAACATTCAAGATGGCGGACGTAGCTGATAAGATTATTTTCTTCGGCTCTTTTTTTTGGTTTTGAACATTTACAAACGTATCAATTCCCTAAAACTTTGCGCGCATATTTACAATAACATTTAAATAACATTAGCTTGTCACTGTTTCAGTGTAATGTCCAGTTTTCTGTGATTGGTTGACTCAGCGCTCAGATAGCCGGTCCTTGAAATTGAACCTCGGCGCTCTGATCCCAGACGCTCACTTCTTTGTAAAGTTGTCTGTCAAAGCACTGGCTGGTCTTGCCTAAGTATAGTGACAGACCCAACATGCTTAGCTTCAGAAATGTGACCAGATAGTATGTTAACAAGCTGGTATTGCTTGGTTTTCACAATCTGAAAAACCTCCATGTCCCTCCAGCTCTGATCTCGTGCAGCCCCAGACGTCCTCTCATGGCTGGACAACAGTGTTTCTGACGGGATATCATATGTTTGCTTGTGGTTACTCCTCTGCTCCTCTCTCTTTGCCCGGAGAGCTTGTGGTCGACTGTTTGGGGGCTACGCTGACATTTTGCATTGAAATTCTGACAGTAGCCGACACTAGTTTGTTTAGACTGTCTCTGGATCTCATTTCAAATAACTGTTTCTCTGCCTGGCGCATTGATTTAACAATTTGGGTAAATGGCAGTGGGATTTTGTGAGAGCTGGAGAGGGAAAGGCCATGTGTGGAGTCCTGTTTTGTGTCTGAACTGAAGTGGGTTTAAAGTGCGAGAGATCACACAGATGTCTTTGGCAGAGGTGGACTCAGGATGTCAGGGATCTAAGGCAAAACGAAACGAGATTTGAGCCATCATACATTCTCAAAATTATTTAGATTTGTGTTGCTTTATGTCAGGGAGATTGTCTCATGTTTTGCTTGTCATTTGACTGTTCTGTCTATTTTACAACCAGTAGTTATTTAACTTTCTACTCCAAGTACCACCTAAGTAGAGCGATGCGATATTGACAAAATGAACATCTTGATAATTTTTTGCCATATTTCAATTACGATATTCAAGCAATAATATGTTAATCTAACAAAAAAAAAATCCCCAAAACGTCTAATTATCAAATATGAATGTATTGAACTTAAATTGGTTGAGTAAAAACTAGGGCTGGGCACCAAAAAACGGTTCCTATTTGGAAACATTCGGGAAAAACTGGAACTGAAAACATTACGCACTTTTGGTGCCATTTTTCGGTTTCTTGGCTTTAAATCTTCGTGTCAACAAGCAGACAACAAACACCACACATGCCACATGTGCGCCCCCTACAATGACGCGAACCACGCTCCACAAACAACAAAAAACATGTAACCTATGTGTTTAATGCTCACTCTACAATGTCACGTTAATTCACTTCTTACATTCTCCCAAACAAACCGCGTGACCTTAGGACAGCTAGTGGGACAATTCACGTCTCACTTCTCCCAAACAGACTGCGCCCTGCAACTGCAAGTGTCAGAAACAAACTGTAGTGTGTCGGCTTACCTTTTTAACTAGAAGAAACAAAGAAACTATGGGTCTATTTTAAATTAAAGCACAGTCTCCGGTGCGAGCTTTTCTGTCAAAAGTCTGCGTGTTGAGCTTCATAAATCTTCGTGATCAAGTCAAAACCTGAAGTTTACACATAAGAATAAAGTTGTGTTGCGTCTTTGTTAAAGTGCTGCAGCATGTGGCAGTCCACGTGAGGAACTGATTATTTGCAGCGCTTTGTTTTGAATCGTAACTGAACAGACTAAAGGCCTACGGGAGTTTTAAAATATAGTTTGACAACTGTAACATTGTTAAAGGCTGAAAAAATAATTTTGGGCTTATAATAACATTTGAAAAGAAGCAAGAACCGGGAAAAAAAAAAAAGGTTAATGAACCGGTCTTGAAAAGCAAGTACCGTTAAAGTACTGGTATCCGTACCCAGCCCTAGTAAAAACACACTCCCCTTTTTCAAAACTTGTAATTTCTCAATGTTTTGACCAAATGTTTAAGCTAAATAATCATTCGCTCAGAAGAAAATGCATGTAAGCAAAATTTTTAAATGTAAAAAAAAAAAGTGTAATCATTCTATACAATATTTTCAAATGCTACTTATACCAATTTGACTGACACCACAGAGTTTTTAATTGACTAAATAAATGATATTGAAGCAAATTGTGAAATAAAAATGAAATGAAATCTTGGCTTTTCAATGCTATTTTGAAAGCTTACAATTAGAGCTGCACAAGTTAATCGATTAAACGCAACTAACCGATTACTTAAATAATCGCCAACTAATTTATAATGGAATAATTGTTACCAGGTTTAGGTCTAAAAACATCCTGAGATGAGAAACCTCGTATGAACAGCAATGATGATGATGAGCGATGAAAACTGTGTACATTTTTTGTGATAAATCTATAAACCTCTCAAATGATGTTACTCTGAATAAAAACAGACCTAAATAAATTATAATAGAGAAAAAGTGCTTGAGTCAAGTTTATTTTTCTAGATGTACGTAAGTATAATTTGTTCTTCTCAAGATTCCTTAAAAAGAAGGGTAGTCGTTTTTATTATTTGTCACATTTTTTTTTCCTACTTTCAAGTGAGAATTGCTTATAATTTTCTTCTTTCATATAAAACTACATATTTTGTGCTTGTTTGATTGGTAAATAATATCTTAATACAGTCAAATCCCTTAAAAACGTATCAAGTTCTAAACAACTAATCGATTAATTGAAAGAATAATCGCACAACTAATTGATAACTAAAATAATTGTTAGTCGCAGCCCTACTTACAATACATGTTTTAGTAATTTCAGACATTTTATTTTATTTTTTGCACGATATTTTTTACATATCTTAAAACAACATTAATGATATTATCTAAAATTCAATATATTGTCCATGATATTTGCACCAATAAGTACAACTGGATCTTACCCAGTCAGTGCAGTCCAGTTACAGTTTAAGCTTGTGCATCTTCTATTTTTCTAAACACAAACAGGTTGAAATTAGCAGCTCTTGCGTACAATGGTGTAACATGTCCTTGAACGCCTCGTGGCATTTTCTCTCATATAAAACGCTTTTGTTTACCGCCTGACACTGAACATACACTGCCTTACACCATCATAACAGGTATTATTATCTGTGGCATATACAATAATTGGCTTAGTTGACATTTTGAACTCGATGTATAATCTTAAGCGTTGCTTCTTTATTTACCACATTTCCCCACACGTTCTAAACATATTTGACATTTAGATGCTTGGAAACAAACTGACCTCCTGCTTTCAGCCGCGCTCTGGTTCTCGAGTCTGGTGCTATAGAGCCCAGGATGAAATAAAACTGTTACTATGGAAATCTGACATGTTTGCAAAACGACTAGAGATACATTATTCTAAACCATTAAAGGACAAATCTTCCTTTTCAATGCTGAATTGAACTGTAACAGCAGCAGATTTTAGCTTACTTATTTGTATTAAGGAAAAGTCTGTACATCACAATTTTGAACCTTGTACAGACAATTGAGTAAATGGACGATTACTTAAACATGCATGAATCAATCAATCTAAATACAAACGATAAACAATAAACCAAGTAACTGTAAATGTAAATGTGATCCTGCTCACCAACGAGCAGGATCAAGCGTGACTACTTAAAGAAAAAATGATATAGTCAAAAGATAAACACAGATTTAATCTTAATGTCAACAATGTGTTTGATACTTCCCCGACTCTTGATTCCCTGCAGTGCATTATCCCGCCGCATCAGGACACTGTACCAGCCCCGCAGCTCATGGACAGTCCACCCCAGAGTGGCATGCCCTTAGTCTGGCTCAGATGGATATGTGTGGAACTCTGATTAGAGTTCTTCAATAGTATCCATCTGGAACTTTACTTGTTGACAGCGTTTGGGGAAGGAGAGACGTTTAATGAAATACACCAATCTGATTGGGTGTGTGGCTGACCTTATTTGTGCGTAACCAATCACAGCAACAAATTGTAATGGCAAATCCATTGTCCGCGTGGGATAGAACAAGTGTCTCACACACACACCTCTCCGCTCTAATTTCAAAAAGAAAATACTCTGTATTTCTGCTAAAATAGTCTCAAACACAGCTGTGTATCCACCCAGAGGGCCGCCATCTTTGTTTTGTTTGATTCAAATGGGACAAGCGGTACAACCCCCTCCTGCAATGTGACTGGGCCGACGCACTACTGTGTCAGACTCCAAATCAATCGGGCTGCTGGAAGGCCAGATGGATTATCGAATTTGTGAATTCAAAAATATCGCAAGATAATCCATCTCGCTGGCCAGGTTAGCATACCCTCGAGCCGCTTTCAGACTGTCCACCCTAGAGCGGCATGCTCTCGAAAACGGACCACTCCAAAGTGTGCTATGTCCCCACACTGTAGCCACAGACCTGTAGACACTGTGCCCCTTCGGTTGGCTTCACTGAGCAAAAGATTAAATCAAAAGTGGTATTAGGAAGGCATATGTTTCCTTTTTTAAATACATTTGTGTATATTTAATTGTGTCATTCAACTATCTAAAGTGCAGTTACAAAGTTAGTGACTGGGTTAATGGAATTGCAAAGTGGAGAAGACAAATTTCAATAAGACTAAAAGTGCTGCTGCAACAGCAAACATCCGGACTATACCACTGGGAGGGAACCATGACCACCACCATTGAACTGTTTATGGCTTGGACCTGAAAGACCTGCCAATCAACTCAAGGTCTGCGAAACGAACAGAGGAAGGGGAGGAGCTATGTGAGAAGACATGAAAAGAGACACTTAATTTCACTTCCTTTGAGTATGCAAGAGTGTGTAAACAATTCAGGACAGAAAAACTTTGTGGGTTAAGATCTGGGCCGGCGACTTGCATTGTAACATCTTGAAACTTTTGCGTGTTCCTTTTGATCAAAGTAAAAGCATCTTAATCTGAATTTATTGAGTCTGTTTGTTTTCTTTAACAAGGATTACAAAATTTTCCACCAACACTTGTTACATTAGTAAAACATTTCTAATAATAGTTAAATTCATGGCTTTGGTGCATTCTATAACTGCATTAAGAGCTAAATACAGTATATGTGCTTAAATGTAATGCAACTATCGGTGTAGATCTGTTAATGACATTCAAGATGGAGCTTTCCAGTTCACACGGCAACATTTTGAACTCTCCGCCCACACTTCCCTCACAGTAATTGTCTTTTTTTCACATTATCAGACACATCTACATAGGCTACAGCGGCTCCATCGCGGCCCACAAACCCATTGATCATTTCGAGTGTCTGCCGTAATAAGCTCTGCACATTAATCTGCGGTTTGATGAAAAATGGCGTCGCTTGGCAGGTGACTGGGGCTGGATCACCTCTCCCCTCTTCCCCGTGACTAATGGTACGACCCGCCCACACAGGAAGAGCCTACTCCATCACAGGCTAACCGCAATTAGCACCCGAAATATTAGCATGAAGACGGATTACGTGAGAGGAAGGAGAGGTCTTTCCCGAGGCCGGTGGAGATGTTATTGCTTTCTGGAGCTGAACTTTATTGGACGACAGTATATAGGTGTTGTGATGTTGTTTCTAGGTCAAAATGACGTAGAGCAGTTTTGTTAAAATTGTGTGTGTATCTGTGAGGAAGTGAGACTGATAAACAAATGCGCCTCAGCAAAGCCACAACATTGAGATATTTTGTGTGTATGACATAGGTAGAGATAATTCAACTACTGTTACCTAGCAACCACATTGTAAATATGTGGCAAAATCCACATAAATTATAATCTGTCTCCCGCCAGATTGATACTGTCTGTGTATAACTCTGAGTTCTACAATTCTTCAGTGTGGAATGACGGCCACTGAAAAAAAAGTAACGCCATGACAATATGTGAATCTGATTAGTCAAAGTGCCGGAAGTATTCGAGAAGTCACATTTTTTGTTTTAATTCAGTTGAGAGGAAATCACTCATATCTTTTCATCCAAAAATGCGCAAATTGTCTCATTGTCTCTATGTGAAGCTTTTATAACGATAAAAATAGTCAGTTATTCTACTAAATTAAGTGGCCATACCAGCTCGCCAAAGCCTGATCCTCAGATTTCAGAAGCTAAGCATGTTGGGCCAAGGCAGTACTTGGATGGGAGATCGCTGGAACCTCAGGTGCCACAGTGGGGCAGAGAGAAACTTGTCATTGTGTCTTTAGGCAAGATACTTCACCCATATTGCCTAGTCTGGATCTAGTGTGAGTGTGAATGGTTGGTGGTGGTCGGAGAGGCGTTGGCGCAAAATGGCAGCCTCACTTCTGTAAGTCTGCCCCAGGACAGCTGTGGCTACAATGGTAGCATACCACTACTGAGTATAGAGTGAATGAATAATGTATAATGTGAAGCGACTTTGGGGGCCTTGAAAAGCGCTGTTAAAACCAATGTATTATCAAAATATAGGACAAAATACGTCCATCAGAGCTGCTTTGTTTATCTTGGTTCAACTACATCACAAACCCACATGATGATATTTAAATTGCATTTTGTAAAAGGAACACCCGGGAAGCAGTTTAACCTTTGAACGGGGAACTTCATAATTTAATAAATCCATTTTATGCAGCCTTATGTAGATCAACTTATACAACTGCTACTTTTATCTAAATTAAGTAAAATTACAAAACTGTGTTTGTGCTTGTGACAGTAAAACAATGTCATAGCACAATTCAAAACTCAGACAAGTACATTTTGCTTCACATGTGTCCTTTTAGAGTCCAGAACATAACTTATCTGAGTCTGGACAACACTTTCTTCTGCTTAGATCTGTTTTTCTGTCACAAACTCGTCTAAAGTTTGAGCTGTGATTTATGACGACACGGGCCACCCCGGCGTCTCTGTTTATCTCCTCTGATGCCCTTTCACTTCGCCCGATGGGTTTGAAGGTTGAAACGCTGGCGAGTTTGTCAAAAAAGGATAAAAAGCCATTAGAATCGGGACCTATCCATCGTACAACAAGTGCCTCCCAAACACGTGCGTCTATCTCCCGAACAAGCCTCTCCGGGGAATGTTATCGCAGTCGGGACATTTGTTAGCACCTTTCTCACCAACCGAACCATAACTCAGGAATTTTATCTCCTCAACAAGGAAACAGTTTGTGTGGAAGTGTGTCGTCTGTCACTATCAGGCAACTAGACTTGACTTCTGAGCAGAACATGTTGGTTGATTTCAGATTGTTTAAAGTTATATGGTAGACATGTCTTTTTACTGCGTAGTTTTTTCACTAATAATGTTTGAACATGAAAGTGATTGATCGGATGAATGGAAAGAACATGGTCGGAAACAGACAGATTTATTGTCATTGAACAACGAAATTACGTTTGGAGTAAACCCCCGGGCCGCTGCACCTTTTTGCGTGCCGCCACTCGCACTTAAAATGAAATGCAAAGCAAACATACAAAAAAAGGGTCTGGTGATAAATTATGGAAAGCAGCAGAGGAATTCAGAATTTCAGCTATTGCAATTTCTTATTTTTTTTTTTTTTTCAAAATCTGTGAAATTTACCAAGTTTTTGTGAAGCTCAGAGGATTTAGGCTCTGTTTATTTTCACCTGGCCTTGGAGTGAAACCGACACACCTAACAGATCCATTCACAAAGACGGCTGCACACTCAGTCTGTTGCCCTGAGTATGGCACTGTCCCAGGTTTTTCAAGCTCCGCGGATGTAACCCGATCCCGATGCTAATGTAAACCCCAGCAAAACCCGATTATGCTCACATTCTGAGTAGGCTTCGTCTAAAAATGTGTTAATCCGTTCTGGCGCTTGTCTCTTTCAGTTAAAACACCTTTTATTCTTACAAAAATAAGCCTGTGTAAAAACAAAACGAAAAAAAAAAACAACAACAAAACAATGTCCAGTGTTTCTTACTTCTGAATTGCAGAGGAGGAGTCACCAAAAGCTTAACTTCCAAAATCTCCCCGGGTGTATAGCCCAATAACATTCGTTGTTGTCAGAAAATTCTTGAAGCACTCTACAACAATTATTATTCCACCACTAGTGAGCAGCACTGCTGTCTAAATGTCTGTGCCTGTTATAGCGAGCTGTCCTCCCTGTGTTTGTGTCCAACTCCAGGTGATCCAGGTGTTTTCTCCGTGTGCACCAGGTCTGTGGTGCAGATCCCTAGCGTGGCTGAATAGAGGGATTTTCGGTGGACGTCACTTTCCGCCCACTGCGCATGCGTTATGCAGAAGGAGCTCCTCTCCATCTGTTTACATGGAGAAACTTGAATTAAAAAACGAAACGAGATGACAGTTAGCTGTTTTGATCAGGTCTGGACCGGTCTGACAGACGTCTCTCTCCTGAAGCTTGAGACAGTGTTTTCTTTAGCCGTTTTTTCACCCACCTGAATGTAACTTTTAAGGGTTGTAGGGTCTCATTCCATTCACAAATGTTGACTTAGCACAGTAATAAAGTCTTGTAGTTTGCTGACAACGGAGCTTTTTCGACTTGTTTTCACAGTTTGTGTCTATGAGCGGCGGCTCTTTCTACAGGCGAGGTGCGATAAACAAAAAAGCCCTCTATGATACGCCTCTACTGGTCCACTGGTCTCAGTCTCCAAACAGACAAACTGCATAGACTTGATCATAATCTGTATCTACAGTTTACATTTTCTGCTACTTATAGTAAAAAAACATTTCACAAGGCCATTGACCTGGCTACTAACTTACTAACTATTGAGAAATGTTTTTTTCGTAACAGCGCTCAAGAATGACGTAGGAAATTATCAAACGTCATTTGCAGAGAGGTCGTAGCAGGTTGTATGGGTCATTGTGACCATTAACTTAAAAATAATTAATTTAACACATAACACACATCATACAAATTTTGTAGGCCAGTATGCAAGTCAGCAATTATGTCACTGATGTCGGAAGTTTAAAATATATTGTTTACATTTTTAAGAAAGCAAAATCATGTATTGCACCTTTAATGTAAGTGTCAGTTATCCTAAAAAACCTTAACCTCATGACACCATCAAATTCTCAAACGTGAACATTTTTTTTTAATTCAGTCATTCATTCAACATATGTTTCTGCTGCAATCGAACAATCCACGTACAGTATTTTGTCCACAACCTCTACACTTCATCCAGGCACCATAAGCTGCCTCCCTCCATCTTTGTTCCTCCGCCTGGACTCCATGTGTTTCCTCCACAGTTGTTGTTGTTTTGTGTGCGTCTTGTGCTGGTCGTCGCTGCTGTTGTGAACGGGGCATTAGCGCTTTGGCAAAGTCTCCGACAGCGGCATTAATCACATGACCACAGTTCACTGATCTCTGCCTTGAAATATGGGACTCATTTCTCTTTCCGGGATAATCAACTTCGGGAGCCGCAATCCGATAGCTCACCTTGGAACGGCCGGACTCCCGCTCCTCTCGCGTCGCACACTGTCCCCAAAACACAAATAAACAAAAGTAAAAAGATGTCCGCGGGGCTGTAAATGTCAGGGAGGAGAGGAGATCCGCGTCATATGTCAAACTAATTAAACCGCTTCTGTTTGCTCGACGCCATATGCCGGGCTAAATGTCCTTTTTTTTGTATTTTGTCTCACATAATGTATTTTGGAATTTTATATATTTGACACATTTGATCTTTGCCTAGAATAATATTTACAGGGCTGCAGCTAATGGTTATTATTTTGTTTTGCAAAATTTGAGAAATATGACGCCAAAAAATGCCACTTGATACCTATTAGTTTTACCCATTATATTTTTCACCTTTTTAGTGTCATTTTGGAGAAATTTCTACTTTGTGTGTGTCTACAAATGTCTTCTCTCAGCTCATGACTGGCTTTTAGATTTTTGAGGCTAAATTTATCCACAATCATTGTCGCGTGGCCCTAATACTTACATAGTATGAGTAGATAAGGTTTCAACATAAGAAGTTTGGTCAAGTTTTTAATGTTCTTGTCTTTTAAACATGTTTTTGACAAAAATAATAGAACATACATTGACTTGGAGTTCTATCCAATGGTAAAGAAAATGACACGGTTAAAGAGTCAAACTGTTCTTGCCTGATATGTTTATGCTGCAGAAGCGCTTCAAGTGAGTCTGGATGGTTTCAGAATATCTTACACTGTAAAAAATAAATAAAAGGCACCTTAAATTAAAAATGTAAGTCCAATTTCTGCTTTAAAGTTTTATGTGGGGGTGCACGGTAGCCAAGTGGTTAGAGCTCTGGCTTCCCAATAAGGAGGTCGTGGGTTCGACTCCCGGGTCGGACCACATCAACATCTCACTATCTCTCTGGGTGGAGTTTGCATGTTCTCCCCGTGTCACTGTGGGTTTTCTCCGGTTTTCTCCCACCTCCAAAAACATGCATGTTTAGGTTAATTGGGCATCACTGTAAATTTCCCTTAGAGAATGAATGAGAGAGTGAATGATTGTCTGTCTGACCCTGCGGCAAGTTGGCCACTGTCCAGGTGTTCCCGCCTAAGGCCCAAAATCACTGGGATAGGCTCCAGTTACCCGCGACCCCTAACGGGATTAAGCGGTAGAAAATGAAAAAGTTTTATGTAGATTAAACTAATGTATGTAAGTTGTCTGACATTCTCGCTCTTCTTTCTCTCTCTTTTTTAAATTTCTCTCACTCTTTCACCCTTTTGCTCTTATTTCACTCTCTCGCTCCTCTCTCAGTCTTCTCCGTGGCTGTCCACTCTGTCTGTTTTTTTTAATCCTCTCGCTCTCTCTCCCTCTTTATCTCTTGTCTCTCTCTCTTTTTATCTGCTTTCTCTCTCTCCTGTCTCTCTCGCTCTCTTCTCTCTCTCTCTCCTTCTCTCAGTTTCTACTCTGTCTCTCCTGTCTCTCTCTCTCTCCTGTCTCTCGCTCCCTCTTTCTCTCTTGTCTCACTTTATCTGCTCTCTCTCCCTCTCCTTCTCTCAGTTTCTACTCTCTTTTGACTCTCTCTCCTGTCTCACTTTCTCTCCCTCGTCCTCTCCTGTCACTCTCTCTCCCTACTGACTCTCTCTCTCTCTCCTGCCTCTCTCTCTATTTCTGTCGCTCTCTCTCTCTCCTGTCTCTTTCTTTCTCTCTCTCCCTCCTGACTCTCTCTCTCTCTCTCTCGTCAAGTTATATCAACAAAGATGTGAGTTAGTTAAAACGTTTTGGCCTCAGGATTAGATCTACTTATGACATCACATAACAAATGAAGGAGAGTTTTTGTGTCTTGAAGGTAGGACACCATATCTATCATAAACATGGAGTTGTGAGCGTCCACGTGAATCAGTAAAACCGGTGTAACAAATGAAGCCGGTGTAATGCCTGTACTTGACCAGAGTGTGGCGCTGGGACTCTGACACAGAAAGTCACAAAACCAGAGAAGGACTTCACACTGAGCATGAGCAGAAAAGTTGCTGACTTCTTTTAAAATCAGCAAATCTTCTGAATGACCAACATGGATTTAAGAGCTAAAAAAGAGACAGAGAAAGTGGATTTATGCTTCAGATTCTTTGGGATATTTTGACAAAGCTTCAAAACGGATTTAATGGAGATTGTATTGGATTTATTTAATCTTCTGTGGTTTATGGTGCAATGAGACGACAGATTTTGGCAGTGAACATCACATAAAGGTCAGTACATTCTGCAGAGATGTAACCGTGGGGCGGTGTCGGCAAAAATTGTTGCAGATAAACTGTGGCACCTGGTTTCATAAATGTCCGTTTTCAGTATCCTGAAACTTTTACTTTGTGTGGACGATGTGTGGTTTATTTGTTCTGAAGTGCCTGAGCTTGACTTCATGTGGATAAGGTCTGAGCTCAGGATTAAAGGTATGGAGCTCAGTCACATTGGAAGTGCTTAGACTAGAGCCGCTGAGTTGGCTCAGACATCTGTTTTGTTTGCTCCTTCGTGTCCCATTTGCAGGGAACCAGAAAGAGGGAACAGGACACGCTGGAGGGATTATATTTCTAGACCGCCCTGGGACGTCTTGAGACCTGGAAGAACTGGAGCAGGTGTGTTTGGACAGTGACGACCGGGCTCCCTGCTCAGACTGCTGCCTGTGACACAACTCTAGATAAACTGGAAGAAAATGGATGATGACGGCAAGATCGCATTGATTCGTTTCCTTTTACATTTCATCTGTAGTACTCTGATGCTATCGAACACTTAGCATTTTAGCTAGTCCGGTAAGGTTTAAGCTAGTCCGGAACGTTCTACTGTTTATTTTCCTATAGCCGTTAGCATTAGCCCTCATAAAACGCAAGGTATGAAAGATCCAGAGAGTGTCAGCTGATACAAACCTACCGACCACATTTAGCAAAGGTCAGAGCCTTGTTACAAGTTATTGTTGAGTTTACAAACCTTTTAGTATTTTACTGTGGATAAAATTTGTGTATGAACTGCTAACGGCTCACGAACTTCAACAAGAGATTTCTGATCTTGTGCATCTTTTAAGACTCTAACACCAAACGTCTCTTTTACATGTTACTAGTGAAAACAGCAGACAAATTACATAAATAACACCAAATAAAAGTTATAGCTTCACTTTTCTGTGGAGGCGCGACTGTTGCATCGACAAGGGATGGAACATTTCCATCCTAAGAATATAGTAGTTTGAGAAATATAATCTCACATTAATAATGTTGTTTAAAAAAGCTTCATAAGACACAAATCAGTCCTTTTGCTCATGGGTTTGCTGAAATCGCTTGTTTGAGCTTGTTTTATCCATAAACGTACAAGTTCTGCCATTGTGTTTAGTTGATTTGTGTTGTCTCTACCGGAGGAATATGGCGTTGCGCTGTTCGAGTTGCAGCAACAGCAGAGCTGCTGATTGCGCGTCTACTATATGTCTATGCTCATAAGTGTCTTTGAAGGACAGGAACAACAATTCATTAAAAACCTTCTACTATTTGTATTATTTACTCTAATCGACCTGTTTGTCACTTCCCAAATGCCTGAGTCTGTTGTAAATGTGGGATTAGGACAAAGCGTCTTCATACGTCAGGCTAATTACACCTGCTGGACTCACTTTGAGCAGATGGAAAACAAAGCACAAACATTATGTCCTTGTCTCCTCTGACCTTTAAGACTTCGCACTGTTTCTATTGTTTTCAACACTATTATTTCACCATTTGTGGCAATAATTATTATTTCAGTCATTTCCACTGCTTTCACCTTTAAACAAGCACGATCAAACTCCCACACATGACTTTAGAAAGGGACGTTTTTTTACCTTTCCTTAGGTAAAACTAAGAACAATTGGTCCAGTTTACTAATATGTTCATTTAAAAGTTATTAAGTGGAGCATTTCACAAGTTATGACAAGGCTATCTATATAAAATGCTCAAATTTGTATGTTTGGATTGATAATCTTGTTTTATTCTGCAGCTAATGATCCTGTGCTCAGAAAACCCTTATTTTCACCTATCCCCTGTCTTCGCCCACTTGTTTACCTTTTTAAGAATGTCTTTGTAAGGTCCACAATTGTCAGGTAGCCATTTTTCAACCATGGAAAGAAGTGACCGTTAAATTTTAGAATAAAGAGGCGGGGCTTATTGTCCTGCTGCATTTTGCACAAGCTGCAGACGCACGAGAGGGAGGCCTCACTGACGCCACTAAAACATAGTTAAGCTCCTAATATTTGAGATTTTTCTAAATATGTTACAAATTTCATCCCACTTCAGCCATTGTTTAAGAATATAAATGTCTTCCTCATTATAAATGATCACACTAGGAAGTAATGGGTGACTGGAGCCTAGCCTAGTAACTTTGGGCCTTAGGCGGGGGAAACACCCTGGACAGTGACCAACTTGTCGCAGGTTTAGACTGTCGGATGCACGGGAGCAGAGTGGTTAGAGCTCCGGCTTCCTAATAAGGAGGTTGTGGGTTTGACTCTCGAGATGAATCAACATCTCGCAAACTCCACCTCTAAAAAAGACATTGTATGTTCTCTTCATGTCGCTGTGGGTTTTCTCCGATTTCCTCCCACCTCTAAAAACATGCATGTTTAGGTTAATTGAGCATCACTGTAAACTTTCCCCTGTGAGTGAATGACAGAGTAAATGTTTGTCTGTCTAACCCAGCAACGTGTTGGCCACTGTCCAGGGTGTTCCAGCCTAAGGCCCACCTTCAACCCCTAACAGGATTAAGTGGTAGAAAATGAACACTAGGAAATGCTTGTTTATTTTTGACGTAAGCCGCGTGACACTCTTTGGAGCCCTTTGTTTAAAGATTTAACTTTATTTTTTCCTTTACTTGGACAAACAGAGATTGATGATTGTATCAAAGATGCTAGATCATGTTGGATGCATTAGCACTTTTAGCAGCAACTTTTCATTGATACGTTTTGCATAAAGGATACAATGCCCTGGTCGTCGTTAGAAGAACCCCCGACTTGATTCTTTGGATGGATGCAACTCTTGAAGCGCGGTTTTCACTGCTAACTTCAAAAGCCTTTGAACTTAGCGGTGAGTTGACGACGCACGTTGTTCTCAGCTGGCGCTGCGCACGACTGTCTCATCACACGAGACGCATGACGTGTTTGCGGTTTACTGTAAGTTGTTAAAATTCCATAAATAACCTACTGTGGCGGAAAATGTTCACGATTATTGAAAAAACGGTTAATCTTGACATCCCTATTGAGGACTAATTTCTGCCTGAACAGATACATTAACAAGATATGTGTTCCAAGGAGGACATCATTTTTTGGTTATTTCATTGTAAAAAAATCTGATATAGTTCTTTTAGTAAAGTTTTTCGTTCAGTACCTCTCTCCCTATTGTACAACAGAAACAAAATCACATTACATGAACACTTCTGCTCTCACACATTTGCATATCTGATATTATTGTCTTCCATCCAATCTGCGAGATGTTACATAATCACTCCACATAAACCAATTTTCTCTTTACTGCAAATTGTTTAAAAAAAAAAAGAAAAAAAATCCACAGAAGAATCATTTGTTTCATCTCTCTCTCCAAATGTATGCACGCTCGGCTCTCACAACAGCTGCGGCGTAAACAAATGGTTCTAGATGGAGGGAGGTCTGATTACTTTGGGCCCGCGGCGGATAAATGACTATGCGTTTATCTCCAGAGGTCACAGCGCCTCCTGGTGGTCGATTGTGATGTCCTACTCCTGTCCTGCCTCAGAAACATGTTTAATTCAGTCTAGGAAAAGACCTGAGGGACCTGCAACCACAAAAACCAGACTCAGAGACAGAGAGAAGGAAGGAAATACAGGAGACTAAATGGGAAGAATTGGAGGGAGACGTAAAATGAAAGAAAGACACGGCTTTATTCGATTTTTGAATCTCCATATGTTGTTGCTAGTCTTCCTGGATCCATTCAAATGTTTGCTCATTTAAATGGACCCCAGGAAGACTAGCAACAACATATGGAGATTCAAATAACGAATAAAGCGGCGTCTTTCTACAATAACATAGAAAAAAAAAATTATAACACAATACAAATATAATTAACATACTCTAATAAGGCCAAAAAGCCAATTCAACAAACCTTTCCTACAATACGACCCAACAAAATTGGCCTAGGCTTGCAATGAATCATGTGTTCAGTGCATTATTACATGTAAAAAAACAAACATCAGAACCAGGCAGGTTATCAACTGAAATTATTGGTAAAAAATGAAGATCACTACTTCGGATCACTACACAGATTATTTTTGGAATGTAACCCCCGCGATATACGAGGGACCACTGTACCTGACAAAATTACTTTTATTTCC
The DNA here is from genome assembly GCA_038363315.1 of Mugilogobius chulae. Taxonomy (NCBI): domain Eukaryota; kingdom Metazoa; phylum Chordata; class Actinopteri; order Gobiiformes; family Gobiidae; genus Mugilogobius; species Mugilogobius chulae. The sequence continues at coordinate 42,234,697 of CM076396.1, read as the reverse complement.
TGCCACAGTCCTGCGTATGTACTGTGGTTGCTGTTCTTTGTTTTTTCTGTCTAAATGAGAACCCTCCTCCCTGCTTAACATCCCGTTCAAACTCGTACAAATAACAACAATCTATTCTCAACTAAACTGTTTTTTCCATATTGATTTTCGATTTTCCAGAGCACTGTTTTGCTGGTTCTCCTGTTGCCATGAGCCAATCAAACATCTGCATATGCGGCAACTGACAAAGCAGATGCTGCAAACAAGTCTTTAAAAACCTGGGGTGTACAATGAACTATTAAAACATAATATACAAACCATGTCAGATTCATCATGCATTACTTGGCATGCTAAACTGGCTCACGCCAGATGGATCTGTGTTGAACTTCGATTTGAGTTCTTCCACAGTATCCATCTGGAACTGTACTCGCTGAAAGCATTTGGGAAAAGGTGGGACTTTTAAAGAAATACAGCGAGCTGATTGGGTGTGCGGCGGACTTTATTTGCACTTAACCAATCACAGCAACAGATCGTAATGGTGTATCCATTACAATTGTGGTGGGATAGAACAAGTGTCACATACACCTCTCTGCTCTTCTTTCCAATGAAAAATATTCCTTATTTCTGCTAAAACAGAATAAAACGCAGCAATCAAACAAAATCAGTACCACCTAATTTTGTTTGAATCAGGTGGTACTTCTTGTCAACCAACTCCCCTCAACCCGCCTTGCTGCAATGCGATGTGTCAGACTCCAAACCAATCGGGCTGCCGGAAGGCCAGGTGGATTATCTAGAGTTTGTGTACTCACAAATACCGTGAGATAATCCATCTGGCTGGCCAGGTTATTAGCATGCATGTTATTGATTTTGTAAAGACAATTGTTTATTTGTCTTTTAAAAAATAGACCTATTTGTTGGTGAATTCCAGACAGCTGTAGTCCTATAAATCTCTTCTCCATTTTGGCACAATCTTCTTAGGTCATTTGACAAGTCGTGTGTGTGGCAGAACCCCTGGTATAAAAGTTTGTTGAACCCCCTTGAAAACGAGATGGCCCATCTCAAGGGGCTTTCCATAAATAAATAAATAAATAAATAATAAATAAATAAGCATGCACCGCAACCTACCAATTTTGTAGATTACCAATTAAGATGACAAATGGTGAATGATTGTCAGGGAATGTAAATGCAGATTAGAATTCATACTTTCGACATTGTACTGTACGTTAAGTAGCGCTTATACAAGTTTAGTTTTGTTCATATAGCTAAGTTTGTGCCTGTGCTATAGACTTATTTTGCACAGTCAACATGGGATTTGATTTTCCATATTTAGTCATATGTCCAAACAACACTTATTGCTTCATTTGCATATTGCTGTTGTGTCAGAAAATTGAATTCATTCTGTGGCTCTATCGACACGTCAAGGACACAAGAACGCTAAAGCACTGAGCTAAGCATTTCAATTATTGACGCAGATGCTTGAAAAAAGGACATTTCTCAGTCAAATATGACAAAGCGGCACTAAAGCACACATTTACATTATATTAAAATGTCTTGCATCAGAAAGACTCTAAGCCCTGCCTCTTCATAGTGACAGTGTCTTTTAATAAGCAGCACATTGTTAAAAGAAAAGCTAACCCCTAAGCTCCTCTCACAAGCACATTTCAAACATAGCTTGCAGCTGGAAAAGCATTGGGAAAGGGTGAAATGAGGGGCTGAGAGTGGAGAGCAGCAGTGTGGTTTTCTTGACAGTATGTTATCAGGACAGTGTGAGGGCAATACATGCTGATGTTACAAATGTGCTAGAAATAACATTGGCTGCTGCAACTTAGCGTAAGTCAAAATGCTCAAAGTTGCACAGTCTGGTCTCACAGATAAGCGTGTCTATACCGCACAATTTGAAACAGCGTGTCATATGAACGCAAGTTTTGTTTTTTTGCATGTGTTTTTCAGACGTTGCTGTATGTAAAGACGTGTTATTATTCATAAATATGAACACAATCCTAATGCTGTGTTCAGACTGGACAGCGTTGAAGCGTCCAAAGCGCCCAGTTTACATGTTAAGTCAATGCAAACCTGCGTCTTGAGGCGTCCAGCAAATTTGCGGTGTAAATTTGCATCTATCGCGTCGACGGGCATTTGCTGTCGCCGCATGTTGCAAAGTAGACGCTCCAACCTGCAGTGGATGCTTTGGCTGCCTCATCAGGTGTCCAAGCTCGAGTTGGGCTCGTCAAACGCCCGCGTCCACCATTCAGACGCCACTCTTCTGTGACAGTGTTTTTTTTTTTTTTTTCTTCTCTAACATCAAAAGGGAAAGACGGCTGTTTATTGAAGTCTTGTAATAACATTTTTAACAAAAGGTTGCTTGTTAGTTAGTGTCTCTGAAAATCTGGTGGCATGGCAAAACAAACAAATGGGACATGATCTGGACTGACAATGCACTCACGTGGATCTATTAAACATGCTTGTTGCCGGTGTAAACCACTGTGGTATTCTGCCCCGACACGATTCTGCTTCACAATAACGCTCGAAATTGGACGCTTAAATGACGTCTGGTTTAAATGCAGCAATCCTTAAATAACTTTGCTGTTGACCCCAAATAAAACCTCCTGTATGTCCTCAACCAAATTGCATGTCGATAATATAAGAACATGTTGACTTGGAATATATCAAATTACAGTCCATTTGAAATTGCCATGGATGTGTGCCATGATGTTTTCTAAATTCACCAAGACTGCTTCTTTAAGCACATGCAGCCTGTTGAATGGGCGTGGCTCAGGCCAAATTCAGGTGATTGTGTTATTAATCACATGCATTTATTTTCGCATAAGCTCCCTGTTTTGTGCATCAGACCGATGTTGTAAATTTATATACTTATAATAAAAAAAATAGCTTCCTAAACCTCGTCTGGAGCTCCACACCGATGCTGGGCCTAGACTCGACATGCTTTTGACAAATGGAGAAATCTCTAAACTGCACTGGGGGGAATTAATATCTCGATAGTGACAGCAGACCCTCACCAAATATCACATATCAGCTATTGCTACTATTCCTATTCATACTTGCTTTTAGTTTTTGATGCTTACCTAAGTTCGCTGCACTCTTTGTGTCTTATTCTTATCCCAGGCAGATCCCTCTAACCCTAACGATGAGGAAACACAGTTGTAACCAGGTTAAAAGCTCATTAAAGCTGATTTCTTCCTCTTTAAGAATCCTCCCTCTGACATTTTGACACCGACTAACCGTACAAAACCAAACGAAATCTATTTATACCTGAAATCCCTCCACATAATAACCCCTCCTGTCTCTTCCCGGTGTTTACAATTTCTCTCTTTCTCTCAGTCTTGTGTCTCTGTCCTGCCTGCTCCCTCCTAATCAAGAGCTTTATTAGACCCACTCTCGGAGCCATGGATTAGCCCAGCTCCCCCAGGTACGCTCCAAATTGGTCTGGAGCGGGCCGAGGCGGCGCGCGGACGGTGCCCAGGGAAGGGTCCACTTGCCTGGGCTGCCTCGCGCTGACCTTCCCCTCGCTTCATTTGTGATGGATCCCACGGCGAAGCGCTCAGATGCGTCAAGGTTAGCCGCTGCTTTTCAAGAGCTTTTTTTCACTCTCTCCGACAAATACCAAATAGTGCTGATGTGGTGTGATTCATAAAAGTGAAGGTTACCGCTGGCAACTCTCCTCAGATGGATTATGTTTCTGTAATTTTATTTGACAACGGGAAAGAGTTTTGGCTGAGGCAGGGACAGATGTGTTAACAAAAGGCCTGTTTTGCGCTGTGACATTGTTCGACATCTAAAACTGTCGTCGGGATGATTGACAGGCTTTACTCAGGACGTTTTTCACTATTTTACATTATGAAGTGCTTTTATATTGGAGACACTACAGGGATTTTTCTTTTTTCGTCAGTTTGTTCTCATAGAAACAAGAAAATTATCCAATCTCCTCCTAACTATGCTTTATTTCACTTCAGACATTTGCACATGTGGGTTTATTTGGACTTTGTAACTTCAAATGATATGATGTTTTCTTACATAAAATCAAAGTAGATCCTATATCAGGGCAATTTAAAAGTCACGGGAGCCAAATGTGGCCCTCTACGCAGTTAGATTTGGCCCAGAATGACAAAAGAAGCTATGTACCAAACTTATTGCTGTTAGACTGTTTGTTGTTCTTGGTATTATTCAGTAGACTTTTGTCATTTCAACCAGATTTTGTCATGCTATTTAAATGGTTAAGTCCTTCAAATCCTGGCGCATTCACAATACACTTTTGATTTAGATTAGGATTGTTTGCCTGGAGAGTTTGGTTCAGTAATTGAGTAAACTCTGATCCAGTCCAAAATGTAAAAAATCTTATTCGGTTGGAGAGGTCGGTCTCGACAGTTGAATTGAGCACTGGAGCGGTTCATTTGTTTTGTGAACAAAAATGGACCGAGAGCGAAACAAAACCAGGAAGTGAACAGAGACGTGATCCAGGCTTAGGCTCAGAATCAAACATACAGCATGTGTGAGATCTATAATCAGACAAATAATACGCAAAAACACATGAAAGTAACAGAAGGAAAGAGGATGATTCAGGCATAATTAAGATCATGTAACTGTATATCACAGTTTTCTCCTGTTATTTACAAAAATAACAAAGTTATCAATCTTAGATGGAAGCAAATACAGAAAGTAACACCACAGCTCACATTACTGCGGGAACATTACCTATATTCACCTAATATTTGGTTACACATGCAGCTAAGTGAGCAGATGACAGACCTTTCAGAGACAGATTTCTCAAATAGATGTTTTGTTACGTTTTATTCTGGCCATTTGGAATGGTCTTCTGAAGTGAAAGTCCATGTTGTCTTTGCTCCGACACTTCGTCTGTCACTCACACTGGGCAAGTAAAGATAATGTTTATTAAAGCACAATGGCACAAATGCTTGTACAAGATTCTAGCTTACAGCTAATTTCCATCTGTAGTCCCGGAGAGGGGAAATGTTAGTGTGAGAGAAGTTATGGGATAGATCCATAAAAATATAAATATAAAGTCCGGCAGTGTGTTTGTTTTGTGGAGCCGTAGCCGCTGATGTAGCAGAGAAGCCGGGTGTCTTCTGTACTGTTAGTGCAATGTGTTTCTGCTCCACAGCGCCTCTACAGGCGAGGAGCGCTGGCAGAAAGTGTATTGTGAACCGAGTCAGTTTAGAGAAAGATACCATGTTGAAACTTTGGTTCTCAATCAAGTAGAGTTATATATTTTTTTATATTTTTCCAAGTTTTTGTTGTTGTTGTAAGCAGCCATGTTGGTTTTCATACAAGTGACCTTGCGTCGCCCTGATTGGTTTATCTGTCAATCACGCCTACTGAAATAAAAAAGGGACATGGTTTTTCAGACAATGCATATTTTTTAGAATATATATGGTCTGGTAATTCCAGGCAAGAGAGGTGCAGCATATTCTACATGTTTTCTTTTATTCACAAAAAACAAAACACAGCGTTAGCTTTTACTTTTGAAGTGAGTCAGTCGATATATTTTATATTTCAGTCACTCTGTGCAAACCTCTTGTGACACTTCAGTTACATTTCACTTCTGAAATAAAACGATCTACTAAAACTACTTTCATTTCCCTGCTGAACGCTGCAGTTTTTCCCAGAGTGTCAAGCCCATTATCCTAAAAAAGTAGTCAGAACTTGAGTCTATAGACACAAGAAGAACATGCAAACTCCACAGAGAAAAAAACAAGAGTTGAACCGAGGAGCTTTTTACTTTGAGGCCAAGGCATTAAACACTGTCTTTGTCTTTAGTTTCTCACCTTAATAAAAAAGTTTGAGGAATAATTAACAGCTAGAGAAATAGCAATAAACAAATATGTCCTGCATTTACAATCTTTTATTTTATTGTCCAACATAGACTCTACATATCATTGGCCATACAAGACCTTTTTTCTAAATACATTTCGTAATAACAACTTAGCTGTATTCAGTATATTGATTTTCATAAAACACACCAAAGCTGCACAGTGGGAAATACATTTTAATAGCTTTGATTCAATCCATGTGCACAAAGTGTAAAGAAGAAACAGACACAATAAAACTCAATATTGATTCAAATGGAGCAGATTCATCTTTTCTTCTCTTTTCCCATAGATATACTTCAGGAGGAGTTTTTATTGTTTCCTGACGATTATCGAGGCATTAACGACTGTCATTACACTTTACTGCTGCTCTGCTCTGAGTCTGGCCCTTCACGTTATCATGGGTAAACTTCAGTTTATCGGCCGAAAAATGGATTCATCAGAGTTCATGATTTGTGAAATTACAATGACTTAAATTACTATTGGGGTTGGAGCCTTCCTGCTGTCTTTTTACATGGCTTGCTGTGAATAGAATTGATATTGGTTTTATGTATTTGTACATGATCACATTTTGTATTTTCATTTGAAAAGCAGAGTTAGGTTAAAGTGTGTAAGGCAGGTGCGATCTTCTCATTTCTGCTGTGTTGTTTGTTCACCAAAATCTATAAAGTTTGTTGTTGTTAGTATTGTGGCTAACTGCTGTTAGCAAACCAACACCCTTCTGACAGCTGTGAAAAACACGTCATGCTGTCAATTCTTTTAAGGAAACAAAAATCTGGTATAGCACCTGTAGTTTGGAGGGTTAATACTTGTAAGTATAAATGACAGTTTTGCGTAAATCTCAATTCAGAGGTATTCACATATCAATCAGGCATGAGCCAGGTAATAAACCAGAATGGAATTTTCTAAATATTTGGTAAAAACTTAAATATAATGAATGAAATGAGTAGTTCAACAGGTCAAAAGCACTTTAAAGTACTTCATTGTTCTCTTAAGAAATCTTGTCTTCTGATTTAATCCATCTTTTTTGCCTCAGGAGTATCTCCTTAGGAGTTCTGCATGTTGTGGTCCAGGAGTTAGCTTGAACCTGCTACAGTCATGCTGTAGGGCAAGGACACATTTCATGTAAAATTTACTTTTTGGAGTTTTTAATCCTGTTCCCTATCAAAAACACAGCTGACGTTCTGTAAAAAGAATTTTTCCTCTAAGCCTCAGAAAACACTGATTTTTACAGATGTTAGATGTCATGAATTGCTGAGCTCTTCTGTTCCGTAGAAGAGCTCAGCAATACATGAGCTTTTCATGTATTGAGCTCTTCAGCAATACATTGCTGGAGAGCTCAATCTCAATTGAGTCAATTGAGACTCAAACTCAGTAGTCAATGTTGAAATGTGTCAGGTTTATCAACCATCGTTTAGCGATTTTTTACCTTTCCAGGACCAACTCACCCAATATACACTGAGGGAAAGTACATTAAGTACATTAAGTTGGTCAAGTACAGTCCACTACTACTGCTGGTGTTCTGGTCTCCCATCAGAGTACTGACCAGGGGTCTCATATATAAAGCATGTGTTCGTACAATAATGTCCTGTGCGTTCCACAGTACATTATTGCTTCTAAATTTTCAGAGAAAGAGATCAGTGCTGAAAGAAATGAGAATGGATCAAGTTGGTCAAAGTTTGTTTTGTTCATAAACATTTCTTAACAATTTCATACAACATTTTACAAATAAACCCCCAGGTCCTATTTAGCTTCTGAGATGTGACAAGATTGGAGTTAGACAAACCGATATAGCCTAGAGAAATGAATGTGTAAAGTTCCCAATAATACATATAATTATTGAAATACCTTCAACCTTAAAGTGACCCCAAAAAAAAATACACATGTCCAATTAGCATAACATATTTGATTAAAAAGAAATGTTTCCAGTACACTTTTATATGACATTACAAAATGACATCATTCCCTCATTCTGCAACGCTCTCTTTCTGTCCCTGGATTAATCTGAAAATACATCATTGTTAAAAATACCCGTACGTCCACATCTAATCCCCAGTGTCAGTCCTGTAGTGACACCATAAAAAGCATGTGTTCTCTGATTAAACTTAATCCATAAGCGCTTCACACTGGGGCCATTGTAAATATAGCCCAAAGTCACTGTAGGTCTGAATCCATTAGCAGAGGACGAGATAAGACTGTGATGGTAAAGACGGTCATCAGATCTGAGACTTCCTGGAGATTACTGCTTAGAAACCTATTTTGTTCTTTGAAATACTCTAGTGTTCTTTTAATGTTTTATATGTTGTGTAGGAAGTGAAATATGTGCTTCAATCTTGACTTAAAGTTTACCAAATCGAGAGGTGTTTTATGTTAAGCCAGTTTGAGGCCAACATGGACTCATTGGGATCACCACAGGCAGAAGTGTGTAGAGGAGAGAAAAGGGTGGTCATAGCAGCTTGTCAAATCTAAGCACGTTGGGCCTGTGCAATACTTGGATGGGAGACTTTTTTGACAAGTACGCACATTAGATGTAGCATACAACATTTAGCCTTGGCTAGTTTGCAATTTCCGTCCTTAGAAGGGCTTTTACAACAAATTTACACCAACAATAATTTATACGTTGCATTACATAGCACAATACAATATTAATGCTCACAAATTGTGTTCTCTTTAAAACTAGCTTAAGTTCATGTTGGAAACTACCCCTGTCCAGGTTCAGTTTCAGCTCACAGCCCAGAGAGTTCCTCAAGTTAGCGCCCTGGACAGAGAATGCAGACTGTCCAAAAGATGTTTTTCTCAGGGGCACTTTCACATTTCCGTTTGAAGATCCGCGTGTGAAGGACTATGAGCTTGCTGAGTACATGTGGGGCCTTATTATTCAGGCACTTATACATCAATTTTACAGAAAAGATCATAGAATGCATAAAGGCATTTGTGGCTTGAAATGATAGACGGTCAGATTGGTATTTGACCTCTTTCACTTGCTTAATGTTGTTTCCATCTATTGTCAGGTGTAAATCCTCAGGGGGGGCGTGCTCTAGAAGAAAAACAAACTGACACTGTTTTATTGATATTAAGAGAAAGACCAGAATTTTGGAACCATACTGCTACAGGAGCCACAGTGGAACGATTAGAGGAGTAAATGTTGTTGTGTCCTTGAGTAAAACACTTCACTCACATTGCCCAGTATGAATCTGGTGTGTGAATGGTTGTGTGGTGGTGTGAGTTGATGGAGTGTGCAATGACTCTAATCTGGCGATATGATACGTATCATTTCTCCAGTGAAATTAGAGTGAATACTGCTGTTCTTAGCCTCATGATTATGGCCCTATATTTTTTTCATATTTTTCTTTTTGCTTGTGGCTGATGCATTGGTATGCATTGTGCTTGAAACGTTTGAATTACAGAAACTCATACATTCATATGACTATTTTGGTCTCTCCACACACAAGCTTAAAGCTAAAAAAAAAAAAAAAAGTACTAGTGCAGGTTGCAACATCACACATGTGCTTACCCAGTTAGGCCAAATGACTGGTGACATCATGAGTAGAGGTGACAAAATAATCGCTAACTATACTATAAAGGTCTATCTATACTTACTATATTTATATTTGGCGATTTTTTACATCACAAGACTCATTCTAGAAAGTATAGATGTTGAATTTAAAAAAAAAAGCACTTATCTTGTTCAGCGGCACAGTGGCAGAGCGAATAGCGCTATTGCCTCACAGCAAGAAGGTTGTGGGTTTGACTCCCGCTCGGCCCAGACATGCAGGTTAGGACACTAACACACTTTGTACAAGCCTTTCATTTCATCACATCCATAACGAGTCAGTATAACTTCCCCTTACCAATGACTCTCCGCTCTGCAAGTTCATACTTGTGCTTTTTGTTGTTGTCACTTTTAATGACACATGTGAAGGTACAGTGTTTTCATTCTGCCAATGGACCCTGGATCAGCACAAGTCTCAATCACGTCACACTTGCGCTCTGGGTAAATGCGAGCAGACACTGTATGATTTTTGATAGATTTTTCACTCGTGCAACAATTTTGGAGGTCGGCCCGAGTTTCAGCTCAGTCGTATGTCGTGCACCGTGTAGTGTACATATCTCTCATCATCTTTGTTGTTAAGCACGGGGCAGCTCCACTTACGGATTTTTCTTCTTTTCCTCCAGCTTTTATGTTGTGCTTCCGGATAGTGAGTGTGAGGACTCAGATCACAAAAGACCGATCGGCCCAACACAGTCTCACTAGATGGCGTACTTTTACCAGGACACAAAAACAGCGTATTTTGACTACGACTTCACAGCTATTTTAAGTACTTATGTTACGCTGTGCATTTAGCACAATATGAAAAAGAGTAAAAATGACACGAGATTTCACAGCTTAAAAAAAACACGAGTTTTAATTGAAGCCACGTGTTGATGTTTTCTTCAAGTGAAACGGGTAAGTTCAGGCATAAAGTTATTAAAATTGGTTAGTTTAGGTCTGGGGCTTGGGGCAGGTTAAGATTAGAATCAGGATTTCACGAATATTCATAAATAAGAACACGTCTTAACAACCACCATTAAAATGAATGGGGACTGTGACGCGTACTATAATTACGCAGGACGGCCGTGAACTCGTGCTAATCATACCTAATTTACATAAATGTGTAATGCCGTGGTAAATGTACGCTTTCTTGTGAGATCGGGCTCATCGGCCGTGTAGTGTGAGGACATGAATCGTGATCTGCTAACTTTTAACCCTACCGATTCACTGATACAGTCTGAGCAGGCGCTGCATATCCACCACTAAAAACATTGCACAGTGTCTGCTCGCCTTAAATCACCACTGAACTCGTGCCTATTGTGTCTCTGTCCTTCTGTGTCATGCGCGACTGTGAGACAAATAAACTCCTTATGTCTATGAGTAACTTGTTAGTTGTTTTCTAATATTATCCACATTCACACATACACAGTCCTTTTTCTTGCTGTAATTGTCTTGAATAGGTTGTGTTAACTTCTATACTGTGATCATATAAGACCAGATGATGGACAAGAGTCATTTCTATGTATATTAAAAACATCGCACACTAAATCTAAAGGGTCAATTGCACATTGTTTTTTTTCTTGATGCTTTCTATTAACGACCACTCACTTTATGCATCACAACAAAAAAAGCCAACCCTTCACGAGGTCTGTCTGTACTGTATGTGCGTTTTGTTCCCTGAGTTTTGGCTGTCAGGCTCGGCGCAGGAAGCAGATGGCTGGTTATTTCTGGGCTCTACTTCAGAAGTGTCCGGCTCAAATGGAGTGTTCTTTCACCGGATCAGAGACGCTTTACTCCTGCTCAGGGAAAGTCACCAACATTTGGACGGAAACGCGCAAATGACCTGTGAAAGTGAAACCCAAATCAGGTGTTTGACAAGTGTCTGACTTTGGAGAGGAGTTTAGGGTCTTCTGTCGACTGCTTTTGGTAAATCAGTGTGGAGTGTTATATCAGGGATGCCAAGCCAGAGTCCCACAAGTCCAAGTTGAGTCCAAGCCTTCTGATTTTAGTTTCAAGTCTTTATATCCAGTTACTGAATACATCTTCAATTTCTACAACAGTTCCATTTTAAAGGTCCGATATTTCACAAAACTGACTTTAGTTTTTTTGTCCTGATACTGTATGTTATCTCAGCAAAAAAACATACTTTGAGTTGTGATTTCCTTTGATCCAAATGTCTGAGTAATCCTGCATTCTGCATCTCTAAAGCTGACAATGCTCTGGTCCACCTTGTGATGTCATTGAGTGGTAGTTTTAAAGATACCAGCTAGCCTAAATTGAAGGGGTTTATCGTACAATTCTCTACTATTCTAATCTCTAAACTGTCTTAAGCCGTTGCGTATTTATTGTCCTATTTTTCTTCAATTGTGACAGCCGCAGAAGTTTTCATAATTTCAAGTTAAATGAGTGGTAAAAGTTTAAACAAGGCTAAAACAATCGCACAGTAACATGGATGAAGTGGTGCAAAAGATTATACCGAAGGTGATAGGTGAATAAAAGTAACCTGGCCAGATGGTTCATCTCGCTATATTTGTGAATTCACAAACACAAGATAATCTTTTGAAAGAAGAGCAGTATGTGTGACACGTACTTGATCTATCCCACGCAGACATTGGATACACCATTATGAGTGGTTGCTGTGATTGGCTAAGCACAAATAAGGTAGGCCGCTCACCCAATCAGCTTGAAGTATTTCACTAAACGCCCCCTTTTCCCGAACGCTTTCAGCGAGTCAAGTTCCAGATGGATACTGTGGAAGAACTCAAATCGTAGTTGGTGAGGAGATGTCATAATATGAATGAAAAATTAGCATAATATGGGCCCTTTAAATACATTTTCTTGTCACCTGGGACTTGCAGTTTGATTGACTTGCACAATTACAAAGTGTATGTTTCGAGAAGAATCTCAAGTCAGAGATTCAAGTTTTAAGTCGAGTCTCAAATCTAAGTCTATTGTATCAAGTCATTAAAATGGACACTCAAATCTGACTCTGGTGCAAGTCACGACTTGCAAGTACACACCTCTGATTATATGAATAATTATGTTTTTATGAAGGTCTTAGTAAGTGGACATTTATATCTTGGGTCTTAATTTGAATGTTCTTTTTCTCATTGTTGGCTTATGTCAAATTATATCTCTCTGAATTGAGCTTTACATCTTATCAGTCTGGATTGACTGTTGATAAAACCCATTGAGGAAATGCGGGACATCATGGCTGATAATTGAAGATGATTGGTTGAAGTGTCACAACGTGGTAGCAGCTGAGAAATCACTTATAAGAGCTGCCGTGGTTGTTTTGGTTCAAACATGCACTTCGTACAAAACACAAAGCTGCAGTGTGATTGGTCTCGACTCAGAAACTGTCAACACAAAATTAGAAATGCTACAATCTTCAAGTTTTTATGTCAAACTGAACCTTCCTAAAACACACCTAAAAATGAGACTCTTCCGTCTGTAAAAATGTGATTCTTCTGAGTCTGCAGCTTTAGTGAACAAAACACATCATTTTAAACTTTTGAATTGTGTAAAAGGTTTGGAGAGAAGTCAAACGGACCTCTCTGAACTATTACTCCATAGATTTTTACTGAAGTGGAAACATCATTTTAACTCTCAGAAAGTCAACTGAGCAGACACAAGACCTTTAGCTTCTGCTTTATTCTGCGCCTACATCCATTGATCCAAACCAGTTCATTCTCTGCTCAGCTTTTGTGAATATCTTTTTAAAATATAAGGTTGGTTCTTTTTAGTGCGGCATATATGAAAAAAAAATCTTACTGTAACAACTTCAGAGGCAAGTTTGGAAGACAGGAACTATATCTACATCATAATTGTCCTTTAAAGTGAATCTAAACCATAAAACATTTTGGGCTGTTGAACTGTTAACACAAATTAACATGAGCAAATAAACAAGTTTCAGGTCAAAATAGTCACAAACCACCTGTGTCTCACTGCTGTGGCCAGTGTCAATTCAATTTTTTTTATAAGTAGGGTTAGCTTGAATTTTTCTGCCGCAAGCAGTAAAGTTTTGCAGTCATTCTTATTAAGGAGCAGCATCTTCTTTATTTGAAACGGGTAGGTTTAGGCTACTAAAATGGATAAGTTTAGGTCTGAGGCTTGGGGCAGGTTAAGATTAGATCAGGATTTAGTTAATACTATTCATAAATAAGAACACGTCTTAACAACCACCATTGAAATAAACTGGGACTGCATAATTACACAAAACAGCCGTGAACTCGTGCTAATCATACGTTATTTACATGTTGTATAATGTCGTGGTAAATGTAAGCTTTCTTGTGAGATCGGGCTTGTATACCACTCAGTTTGTCTTTTGTTTTCATAGATAAGCATTGTTGGTTCATTCTTATGGTGGATGTAAACACATGTTATTTATGAATCTTAAACAAAATTCTAATCTTAACCAACTCCAAGCCTCAGACCTAAACCTACCCATTTTGTAACTTCAGACTAGATTTAGCCATTAACCCTCGAAAAAATAAAAGTCCTTTTAAGTCTTCAACAAAACACCTGTCAATAGACAGATTATCGCTTGACGTAATTTTCCGCTCTACTGTGTAGGTAGCCTATAGAAAGAGACGCTGTTTTTCTGACAGACATCTAGCTGACAAGAGCGCTGGCTAGTGTTGCTGCTACAGCTTGTGTCAATAAGGTAAGGCTGCGTGCACATCAATGAACAATGAATCTCGCTATAAGACACAAAGAAAGTATGCTGGTCAAAGAGCTTAACTTTTAAAGCTGGTGTAGCAACACTTTTTGGCATAATCAAGTTGTCTGAATATAATTAAAAACCTATGATATTTCAAATGGCTGAAAGCAACGCTCTGATTGGCTGCTATTGCTAAATTTTACTTTGCTGTCTGTGAAGCTGTAAAAGTAATTGAGGTTAAGCATGTGGATAATATTGCCTAAGAATCTGTGACAACTATAGTTGGTCAGTTTTAAAGTCTACTTCATGTTTTGTTGCATACTTTTTTCTTGTTTAACCAAATTAAGAATTTTTCAATCCCAAACATAAACAAATAATTAACATCTGACTTTTTCCACCACACAAACTTATGTCAGAAATTGTATTGTCTGACATTTGCATATTGTCATTTCCCACAGCAAATACAGTGATGCAGTCCTATCTATAAGCGCTTCAAACAGCCTGCCTGATCCGCGTCACTCAAGCCTGCGTCCTCTCTGTGACTCCGATAATGTCTGTGTCCTCCCGTTACTTCCTGGATATGAACCGAGACTTTAATTACACAAAGCAGCTCTGAATTAAACATGGCGCAGCGTTTCCATGCGCTGTGTTTATGTTGTAAATAAAATCACGTCGAGTCGATAAGCTAGCGGACGTCTGACGAGAGCTGACAGGCCTAAATTACCTTCAGTCTTATCTGGTCATTACCAAATATGGAGACGCGGGTGGTCCAACGAGACGAGACTTCAGCCCATCAGTTTGAACAGATCTGTATCTTTGTCTGGACAATTAACATGGAAAATGTAATTATGACTTGCGTGTTTGAGGAATAAATAAAGTAGTGGGGCAAACAGCACAAGTTCAAATATGCTGTGACAGATTGATGGTTTTTGTTTTTTTCTACACAGATCATGTCAATATTGGTTCTTTTTCATGTCATTCAAATCATACATGCTTACATCAAGATGCAAATGCTCACACCTTACTTCCATGGTACATACAAGACAAAACCATCGCTCCCGAGTTTAAATACAACGACTAAGAACAGTGTGTCTGTGCACAGTGTCAAAGCAGAGCTGTTTATTAGACCGATTGTGTTTTCAAATTTACAAGGATATATTACAGAATCAAATATTTAAAGTGACTTTTTCCAATGTTGCACAAATATAAATGAGAATGGCCCACACAGTCTCACAATAATGTGTGTATATATGGCATGACATGTGTAGCGTATGGGGAGTTACGCCGTATACATTGCACAATTTGAAAAAAGCGTCAAATAAACATTTTCTTAAGGGTTAACAAGTAAGTTTAGATTTCTTTAAGGATTTTAATCTTTACTTCACTAGTATTAGCAGTAACTTATTACAGTGCTCCCTTGCTCTCACGCGGTTCACTTTTCTCAGTCTCGCTGTTTCGCGGATTTTTTTTTTTTTAGAGGGCGCAGTTTGTACTTTTCTCTCAAACCCACTGTTTGGAGACCGTGTGACATCACAGCATTCACAGGCAACAGCACAGAAACTCTTTTAGAAGACAGTTTGGATCATGCAGGAGAAGCTGACCCAACGCTTTGGACTTTTCTCCAGGTGAGGATTTGACTCTTTGAGCTCGTAGTTACGATGTTGAATTTGTTCACACTGGAGCATCATTTGTGTAGTTCAGAAGTGTTATGGAGCTTGTTGTGACTTCGCTAGAGTTCGAATGTGTTTTGTGGCTGTTGTTCTGGAGCCCGTGTGATCCGTGGCTCTCCGGTCGACTGAAGTGCAGAGGGATGGGCAACGTGCCAAAAGCAGAGCAGGCAAAAGCGCACAGCACCTTAAAACCAAACAGTTCCCCTGAAGCGATCACAAAAATGACTCCGCTGTTGTATCTCGCAGTGAATATGTGTTCAGCGCATTATTACCTGTACAAAAGACACTAAACATCATAACCAGGCAGGTTATCAACTTAAATTATTGGTAAAAAATTAAGATGACTACTTTGCGGGTTTCACCTTTCGTGGTTTTTTTTTTGGGAACGTGCTGTTTTTAGATGTTATGAGGCGCGGCCAACCTGATGCAACCTGGGTCGCTCGGATTGCCCACGAGATGTCCTGTTGCGTCATGGTGTATAAACGCTTTCTTTAGAGATCGAGTTGGAATGTCACATCTAAAATGTATCAAAGAAAAGTAGTTGCATACAAAAATTTTCTGGCGATGACCCCCAGACCCCCTGTAATTACATTATCACCCATTTACAACTAAGTCTTTATCTGTGGTGTTAATGTAAATAAAATAAATCAACTTAACCCTTTGGTAGTGCAGCATATGGTGTAGCTCTTCAGCTCTTGGTCTCAGACCAATTATAAGATGTTCCGTTGCGGGCCGGTTTGATGGGAATATCCAACTGGCTAAATATTGAGATCAAGATGCAAGACAGACAGACCATCAATGAAAAGAGCGTTCATTGTTACAGTTGAGCGTTAACTGTTGTGCCTGTTTACTTTGCGAGAGCAGTTTGTTTCAGTACATAGTCAAATCAAAAAAATTCTTGCTCCTAACCCCTGCGTACACTGATGCAGTTTGGTGTGATATGGACTCGCGCGACTCGACAAGCTTACAAAGTGCTTAAAACCAATGCATCCTGGTACACAACCTCGGAGCAGTGAGAGTGCATGTCCGAGAGTCATGCAAGTGTGCGTAAAGAATGTGTAGAGAGTCTTTTTTTTCCATAGGTAGCAGAGTTCTGATGCGACTTTCAAGGCATAAATACGAGCATTCTCACAGAAATCCACTGGAATCCATATGATTTTGGGCAAATACGACCACGGTGGAACAAGACACGGAAGTTGCACATGTCCCGAACCAAACTTGCCTCACAGTCAGTGAACGGAAGGTGTAACCCAACACCAGGACTTGTCTTTGTCACCCAAAATAAAGTGTATTTCATATTTCATTTGTTTTTAGTTGTACATGTGATCACAAAGTAGAAAAGTTCTGCTGACACACTGTATTTTGCCTCCTCTGAAAAAAGGCAGCCTATTTTTTACTTAACAGTCACCCCAAGCCAAGTGAGTTTAAATGTTTAGCCCCTCTTTTAGTAACGTATTTAACTCCTGCCCCGGTAAGCCTCAGCCAGCCCTGCTTTTCTTTATTCACTGTCTGCTTTCCTCCTCTGAGCACCACAACCTGAATACATGGTGTTAAAGTGTCTCGAGCTGTGTTTGAATGGCTGCTGTCTGGAGCCGGGCCGTTGCACATTCCCGACGTGTCCCTGAATGCATCGTGGGCATAACTTCTGTCCTCTCGGGTCAGTCCACATTCATCTGAGCGTTTGTCCCGACATTGTGAGAAATGGCACTTTTCCCTTTCTGCCGCAGCACTCTGAACACCTCGCAGTGCCTCCACCAACACTGCAAAAACTCATGGCTGAATTAAGTAAAAGAAATGAATTGATCCAAAAAATGTATTACTGATAAGATATTCAGTGTTTGGGTTTAACGGATACTCCTAATTTACTCTTAGGTAGATGTAATGAGATTATTACTGATTGATGTTGACCCAGATAATGTATGAAATTATATTCACATAGAGTTAAGTTGTTACTTGCACATACATTGCACATACCACATCTGACCTAGTTTCTACTAAATGTATCTGTATTTACTGCTTGTCAAGGTGGAACAACTATAGCCATGTTTCTATAAGTCTGGGTTCCTCAGACTGATTCACTTTGAGCACTTATACAGTGCATTGGGGTTGGATAATGTTGGACACTTTACACACAAGATTTCATTGTTTGCCTCGACAAACTGGAAACAGCTGATGTTTATGTGCTATAGCTTTGCTTCTTAAGTCTGTCAGAGCATCAAATAAAGTTTTTTTGATCACTGAAAATGTGGCAGTTTGTCACAGGATCAAGGTTTGGTGAGAAACATTATTTCATGTTTCTGTTCTTGTCTAGCTTTCACCTGTGCTTTGTCTTCAATACTTTTGCCTAAAGGGGGACCGCAGTAAGGTCTGCTCCAGGGTCCACTCTGAAACCCAGCTAAAGCTCACTACGGCCCCAGCAAGCGAGGCAAAACAGGTTGCTTTGTGCAGTGGAAACAGCATAGAATCCTATGTAAACGAAGCTTAACAAGAAAGTCTCAATCTTTGGCCACAAGTCCCAGACTTAGTCTATTTTATTCAAGTCTCAAGTAATAAAAAAAGTGACTAAAATCTGACTCGAGTCCAAGTCAAGACATGCCAAAGCTATAGGTTAGGCCTGGGAAGTACATGGATGAGAAACCGTATACCTCAGGTGCGACAGTGGGCTGGTACATGGAAGAGTTGTCATTGTGTCTTTAGGCAAGACACTTCACCCACACTAAATCTGGTGAGAGTGGTGATGGTGGTCAGAGGGCTGTTGGTACAAAATGGCAGCCTCGCTTCTTATTTTGTTTTTTGCTAGACTTTAAGCATGTCATTGAATCGATTCGTTTGTCATTTGATATTTTTTCACTTTAAGTTGCTCTGAGAATTGTGCTACAAATAAATTTGCCTTGCCTTGAACTGCCTACGAAAATACACAATTTCAGTTTATTTAATCAAACAATTCAACACTGAGTGAAAAAAACTATTTACTAATCGGTTCACCATGTTAACTTTATACTTTTTACACATGATACATAAATCTTGATTGTGGCAACTGCTAACTAGAACATTTTCTTGTTTGTGCAGTCTTTCAGCGCATGTATGAATCACTCCAAAACCTACTTTGAGTAATCTATAGTGTAAAAACACTGCTAAAACCTCAGAAAAGTGAATTACACACATTTCCCTTTTATAACCCAATATTTCCCCTCTCATTCTGGTCCAATCGCTCCCCTTTTGCAGTTTACAGTTCGGACTTCTCATACATCAGCTCGTGCCTTTACCGCCGCTGATGTGCTCGCGCTAAAGGCTCTCCCGTAAGGTGCTATCACTGTCCGGTTCAAGGGCATCATAAATCAGGCCTGACACGTCCCATCTTTGTTATGGAGGGCGCGGAGGTCCCCAGTCTGCGGCGGGAGGGGGCGAGGGAGAGCCAAGTCTGGGGCCCGGGCGGGAGCATTAACACTACACTTCATTACATTAGAGACACGAGCCGGGCCGAGCTGTTAGTGGGAGTAAACAGTGAGCGACCAAGCCAAAGGACACGCACTTATGAA
This sequence comes from Mugilogobius chulae, assembly GCA_038363315.1. Classification (NCBI taxonomy): domain Eukaryota; kingdom Metazoa; phylum Chordata; class Actinopteri; order Gobiiformes; family Gobiidae; genus Mugilogobius; species Mugilogobius chulae. The sequence continues at coordinate 42,215,471 of CM076396.1, read as the reverse complement.
GAGGATTACATTACAATACGGCTGCTTATTTATGATTGTCAGAGAGAGAGGGAGAAGGTAGAGGACGGAAGCAAAAAGAGACAAAGATACAGAGAGAGAGAGAGAGAGACAGACCCAAAACACATGCACTTATGAAGAATATGGCTGCCTTTTATGATTGTCAGATGGGTGCAAATAGAGAGACAGAAAAGAAGGGGGAGACAGAGAGAGAAAAGGAGAGAGGGAGAGAGATAATGAGAGAGAGAGAAAGAGAGATGCAGAGAAAAAAAGAGAGAAAGAGGGAGAGAGAGGACAAGGAGAGAGAAAGGATGAGAACAGAGAGCGAAAGGATGAGAACAGAGAGAGGACAAGAGGATGAGAAGAGAGAGAGAATAAGAACAGAGAGAGACAGAGAGAGAGGACAAGAACAGAGAGAGGACAAGAGAGGATGAGAAGAGAGAGAGAATGAGAACAGAGAGAGAGGACAAAAGGAGAGAGAGGACAACAATAGAGAGAGAGAGGATGAGAACAGAGAGAGAGAGAGGACGAGAATGGAGAGAGAGGATGAGAAGACAGAAAGAGGATGAGAACAGAGAGAAAGAGGATGAGAACAAGAGAAACAGAAAGAGGATGAGAACAGAGAAGACAGAAAGAGAAAAAAAGGAAAAAGAACAGAGAAAGAGGACAAGAACAGAGAGAGAGAGGACAAGAAGAGAGAAAGAGGACAAGAAGAAAGAGAGGATGAGAACAGAGAGAGAGGATGAGAACACAGAGAGACGGAAAGGTAGATAAAGAGAGGGGTGGAGGCAGACACAGAGAGACAAAAATGGAGTCAAAAAGAGACAGAATGAGAGAGACAGATCGAGACAAAGCCACAGTTTGTCACATTAGAGACATGTGCCAAAGGACATGCACTTATGAAGAGGATTACATTACAATATGGCTGCTTTTTTATGAATGACAGCGAGAGAGACAGAAAGAGACAAAGAGAGAGAGAGATGGACACAAAGTAAGTGGTGAATATTTAAGCAAGTTTAAGTTCCCTGTGGAGCTCTTTGGTTGGACTGTAAGTTTGGTTCTTAATATTTGTGTTGTTGTTTTTTTGTTGGACTGTGAGTTTGTGTGAGTGTTTAGTCTTCAGCAGCAGCAGAAGCTCTTGTGCTGAAGTGGCCTTTGCATCGATCTGTGCTCGAGTGGCTTAGCTCTGCCGCTGTGTCAATACTTTCACCTTCACTCAGTCTTCAGACACAACACAGACCGGATCTGAGACCCGATCTAAGACAGGCTCCAAACTGGATCTGAGACTGGATCTGATCCGAATCTGAGACAGGATCTGAGGCAGAATTTTAGCTAGATCTGAAAGTGGATCTAAGGCTCCAAACTGAATCTGAGTCAGATTTAAGACATGATGGGGAAGCGGATCTGAGCCAAAGATAAGACAGAATCTGGACTGGATATGAGCCGGATCTGAGTCAAATCTAGGACAGGATGTGGGTCAGATCTGAAACAAGATCTGAGACAGGATGAGGGTCAGATCTGAGACGAGATCTAAGCCAGATCTGAGACAGGATGAGGGTCGGATCTGAGCCAGGTCTGAGACAAGATCTAAGCCAAATCTGAGCCAGGACCTGAGCCAAATATAGGACAAGATGTGGGTCAGATCTGAAACAAGATCTAAGCCAGATCTGAGCCAGGATATGAGCCAAACATGAGACCGAATATGGACTGGATATGAGCCGGATCTGAGCCAAATATAGGACAAGATATGGGTCAGATCTGAGACAAGCCCAATTTATAAATGTGTGGCAGAATGGTGACGTTAATGAGATCCAAATTACAAGTCCGTGTCAAAGAACAGAGACTCAAGTTTGACCCTCAAGTCCCCAAACATGACTGCTATAAACCTTTAGGTTTTGTTCAGAAGGAACCATTGTTTTTAGAATTAAAAAAAACATTCTCTGACGTTGCAAAATCAAAGTTTGATTTTTTTTTTTTTGCATAGTGAATCTGAAGATGGACACATTTGTTGGCCATTATTACAATAGTAAAGTTGCAGTACAATCTCTCTTGGATTGGCTGTTCTCGTCCTGCTAGATGAATTGCTTCCCTCTACTATAAGACTCTGGCTTCACTGATTTAAAGTTCTAATCACAATAGATACATGTCAGTCCTGCTCACATCTATAGCCTGATTGTCCATGAGTGTAGATCTTTCCTAAACTGTGGTTCTCTTTTTCTCCTTTTTATGTTTTTGAGTATTTCCTTGCTGAGAAGAAAGACTAATGCCTCCTGTACACTGACGTGAGTTCGGTGCGAGACGTGCGAGTTTCTTGCAAAGTGCCTATAGCTTCAGTCCACTACAGTCTGTATTTGCCCCAAACCGTGCCGTTTCACGTGGATTCCCGCGAGAATGCTCGTACTATGACTTGAAAGTCACATCAGACCGCTGCGACCTCCAGGAAAAAATACTGTAGAATCTTTACGGATACTTTCTGCTCCGAGGTCTGTACTAGGCCACATTGGTCTTAAAAGGAACCCCGAATATTTACATAAATAGATCGAAAATACTTCGCGTAGGTATACTTACTAAAAAGTAGAACTTAAAGTAAACAAATATTCGCCGTTTGACGTAAATTGTTATGTTTACAACAACTTCCTGATATTACGGGCGCCGCCATCTTGAGGTGATGACGCAGAATCGTGTGGCGCACTGGCGCAGTGAGCGTCAGTCGTGAGACGCACGCAACAGCTGCAACAGTTGCCGTTGATCTGGTTAACAGGAGCGTCAGTAGTTTTTCGTCGACAACACATTGTAAAATGGTACATTGTGTGGCTTTTGGTTGTGATTTCGTCTCGGGAGGAAACAAGGAGAATGCGGTAAGCTTTCATAACTTTCCTCGTAGTTACACGATTCGACGTCATACTACCCATAATGCACTGTGTTGTGAAAATATATTTCTTAAAAGTTAATAAAACGGTAGATTTTTCAGATTATTTTCGTGTGTATTTATATCTTTGATGATATAAGGAAAACTCGAAAACAAACATTAAAAAATTCTCGGGGTTCCTTTTAAGCACTTTCTAAATCTTGCGAGACTCACTTCGAACTCGCACTCGCTGTACGGACAAGGGATTCTCTGTAACAATCATATGCTTCTGTTGGTTTTAACCACTGACTGTTTCATTGTTTCATTTTTAACCATTTTGTTTGCTAAATCAACAATCTTGTAAAGTCCTCTGAGATACCATTGTGATTCGACCTTTACAAATTTTTAAAGACTTTTTGACATAGACTTGAAGATTTAACCTGAATTATCTTGCATGTTTACCAGCTGTTGTTTCTCTACTTTTCTTTAATAAATCTTCCACTTTTATCCAAACACCTGCTCTGATACAACTTCACCATTTCCGCCGGAGTTCCGAGGAGATCCAGTTCATTTGTTGATGGGTTTGACAGCACATTAAAATGCCCGACACACGGCTGCGATACTGGACGACACGGGTTTGATTGTCTCCATATCAGGGTTAGATAGATACAGCCGACCGATCGCTCCTGATTAAAACACATACAAGAGCAAGGTGACTGGAGACCGCTGCGATAAGAGAAAAATCCCACCGCAAACCGATGGCATCAATACGGCCGCTCTCACCTTGTGACCAATGACATATCAGACATCAGCCCAAACAGTGTCATGGCTGTATGAGTGCGAGTGTCAGAAACTGGTTTGATTAAGGTTCAAATGTGTAGATTAGTAAGATGATGGTAAAAGTAACTACTAAAAGTAGTGTCTTTGAGATGGAAATTGGACTAATGTTGATCTTGGTTATATTGTTATATGTTGCAGTGTTTTATACCAGTGTTTCTCTGTGTTTGTGAAACAGACTCATAGACTCATGGTTGATTATCCCTTTGTCAATAGGAGTAACTATGCAAATCATTTCCTGGTTCTTGCTAGATGTGACATTTCAAAGCTCTTTAATTTTGTGTTGGCCTGCTCTTTGACTTTCTGCTCATTGGGTCTCATTCATGACACGTTCTTACAAACAAAGGGCTCCATACCAACATTTTTGTATTTACAAATGTTTTTCTTAGCGGAAACGGTTCATCTGAAAGAACAAATCCTAAGAACACTCTGGATATACAGTGTAAAACATATCGTCTGGCCACCGTGTCCCTCTTTCGAATTTCTGTAGCCGTGATTGACAGATTAATTAGCCAATCAGAGACAGGGATCATCTGCCGTCTGAAAACCAACATGGCTACTCCAGACAAAAAAAATAAAAAATACATGGAAAAAATATCACGTGGAACTGAAAAACATCGCAGATTTCTGCTGAATCAATGAGGGAAGCAAAAAAAAAAACTATTTAAATGTGAGGTAAGTGAAGTTAGATATTGGTTTAAATGACACGACCAATCAGATTGTTTCATCTGCACCATGCAAATAAAATCTGAATGTACGTCTTTTCTTAACTGAAAGTAGAACACTTGAAGGTCTCATTTAATGTACAACAGAAAGTCACTGTACTCCATGTCATGACACACAAGGTCTTTTGTAGAGCTTAAAATTAGCAAAAAGGCCTGACGGGAAGGGGGTCAAAACCAGAATAGGGCTGGCGCTGAAAGAGTTAATGCTAAAAGAGATGAACTGGTCATGCTTAGTTTTTATTACAACACAAGATATTGGATAGGGCAAACTGATTTTCCTTCTAATATAGCCACAATTATTATTCTTTCATTATTACTACAACATTGTGATTTCAATAATGATATTAATTGATACGCTTTTTGAACGCGATTTATATTTATCCAGAGTAAAAAGAGAAAAGCGCAGAAGTCAGGCCTTTTTCACTAATACTGTGAACATTAGTGTGAGAATCCAGGTGTGGATCAGTGGGTTTGGAGGTCACAGGATCACACACATAAATATCTGGAGCTCGTTGGTTAATTCACGGCGTGTCGGCTCTGGAAAAGGGTCACGTCCTGCTTCTATGGACATGTGGAGCTTTATGCACCAGGTATACCAGCCTGAGAAAGAGAGAGAGAGAGCAAAAAGAAATATAGAGAGTGCAGGAGTGGATCAGGGTGAGAGAAAGAACTGGCAAAGAAGGAGAGAGAGACTGCAGGGACGAGAAGAGGCAAGAAGAGAGCAGGGAGAGTGAGAGACGGCAGTGAGGAAAAACTAATGAGGAGAGGAAATAGAAAGACAAAGAGGGAGACAAAGACAGAGTGAGAGAAAAATATAGAGTAGAAAGAAAGAGAGAAGACAAAGATAGAGAGGCAGAGAGAGGAGGAGAGAGAGAGAGAGCAAAAGAGCAGGGAGAGAGAAACATATAGAGAACAGCAGGGACCAGAGTGAGAGAGACAGAAAGAGAGAGAGAAGGGCAGAGAGAGAAAGGCAGCGAGAGAGAAGAGAGAGCAGGGAGAAAGAGACAGATAGAGAGAGAGAGAGAGGGCAGCGAGAGAGAGAACACAGCGAGAGAAGACGGAAGAGAGAGGGCAGATCGAGAGAGAGATACAACGAAGGCAGCAAGAGAGGGCAGAGATAGAAAGCAGGGAGAGAGACATATAGAGAACAGCAGGACAGAGGAGAGAGCAGAAGAGAGAGAAGAGGCAGAGAGAGAAGGCAGCGAGAGAGAGAGAGAGCAGGAGAAAGAGAAGAAGAGAGAGAGAGAGAGGCAGCGAAGAGAGAGAACGCAGCGAGAGAGAGAGAGAAGGCAGAGCGAAGAGAGAACAGAAGAAAGAGAGGGCAGAGATAGAAAGCAGGAGAGAGAATATAGAGAGACAGCAGTGGACAGAGAAGAGGAGAGAAGGTGAGAGAGACAGAAAGAGAGAGGCAGTGGAGAGAAACACGAGAGAGAGGCGAGAGGGAGAAAGGTCCGAGAAGAGAGAAGGCACGAGAGAGAAGAATGGCAGCGAGAGAGCAAAAGAGCAGGAGAGAATAGAGCAGACGTAAGAAGAGAGAGAGAAAAGGCAGCGAGAGAGAGGGCAGCGAGAGAGTCAGAGAGAGAACCGTGACATAATTATATGAAATGTCTAAACATTGTGCTTGCTTTAACAAGGTTTCTTAACGCCCATCAAAGTAATTTTCCATAAATCCTCCTCTTTAAACCTGCATAAATGAACAAAACCCCAGTGATGCAGAGCTTTAATATCAGCCTTGTGTTGTGGACATTAGCAGGTCACAGAAGTTAACGGTGGTTCGGTGAAATCCCTGAGCAGAATCACGTTTGGGGCAGATGGAGGCGAGCGGGAGACAGACAGATGCTGCTGATGAGTCACTAAACGACACATTTGTGAGTTTGAGAGGACAACTCAGGTCTTTAGGTCTGAGCACACACTTTACTGATGGTCCTGCAGAGATCCAGGCCACATTTACTCATACGGGACAAAAACATATCAACTCTGCTGTTCTCATGAGCACATTTGGTGACAGAAAATCAAAACTGAAGGTTCTCTGGTATTCTATCATCAATTAAGAGTTAAATTAAACTAGATTACTTATACATTTGTGAAGGAAACTAAACACAACTCTGGGGATGTTTTTGGTGAAGTAACAGCATTCTAAAATGGCTAAGAGAGTAATATGGTACTTTTAATTTGGCTCACATCAGATGGACATGTGTATCACTCTGAATTTGAGTTATACACATTATAAATCTATGACTGCAGCTGAAAGTCGTGGCAATATTTGAAGCTGATGGTTGAAGCATCTGAACTCTGAAGTAGCTGAGAAGTCTATTGATAAATACTACCGCCTCTTTTCTTCTCCTTTCTTTCCTCGACCCATTCCTCACAAAAAATTCCATCATGTGACCACATGCACTGTGATTTTTAAGTGTTTTTTTATGCATGCTTTGCATTTCATGTTTGGTAGAGCAAGTGGCGGCGTGTAAAAAGTGCAGCAGTCCGGAGGCTCACTCCAAATGTAATTTCGTTGTACTCTGTGACAAAGAGCAGAACAGAAAGATTTATTGTCATTAATATAATCAAGTGATAAGTAAGTAAGTAAGTAAGTAAGTAATCTTTATTTGTATAGCGCATTTCACAGACACAGAGTCACAAAGCGCTTCACAGTGAGCTGAACCCCTCCCCACTCAGTGATAGTAAGCTGCCCTGGGGCAACTCAGCGGAGGCGATTCACCTAACACCTGGCGCCTCAACCTCCGACTATCACCAAGTGTTCCCTAACATGCATGTTATCAGTTGGTGGGGAAACCGGAGTGCCCGGAGGAAACCACCCAGACACGGGGAGGAACATGCAAACTCCACACAGAAAGGATAAGCACAAAACATTTTCTGGTCTAAAAATTACAGATCTCTTTGAGCATGCGGTTATTCTGCTAATTGACCAAAGTACGTCCGTCAGCACTGCAATGTTTTAGTTCAATGTGTGTATTCATCCAAACCACAATGGTGTGCTGTGATTGGTCCGGCTAACTAGAGATAGACCGATATATCGGCTGGCCGATATATCGGGCCGATATCAGCACATTTTATTATATCGGCCATCGGCCTCAATTTTGGTCTTGAAGGCCAATTTAAATTTTTTTTTTTTTTTCTTTTTAGTTATTCAGTTTCACATTTTTGTAATGAAAGAAACTAGAAAACATTAATTATCGTAAAGAAAAAGTCAGTTTTTCATCAGACACCACTTGGGCAGCCATAGCCAGAAGGACCCCTACACACACTAGAGCTGGGGAGGAGCACTAAGCGCCTCAGCACCAAAGTTGAACGGAAAGAAAAACATGGTAAGATTCTTTTCTCTCTCAACATACTTGTATATTTCTGCATTAACGCTTAGCAGCAATAATTTTTCGAACTTTTGCTTGCAAGTCCTCTGTAGAAGCCATCACCGGGTGTTTGTTTACAAGAACTCATGCACGTGCTTTCCTTTCGTCGTGCTGTTGGCGGCACTCGGGAAAACGACACACTGTCATCAAAAGGGTGAAAACAACATGCAGAATTGCATATCGGCCACTGAAATCGGCATCGGCTGGTCAAATCGCGTAAAAATCGGCATCGGCCACCCAAAACCCCATATCGGTCGATCTCTACGGCTAACCTTGGCCGTCTCTAACCATACGGCAGAAGTCTCTTCGAATGGATTCTTCAAATTTTATGAAATTCTATCTGGTAGAGTCAGGTTACACACCAGTTGGGCGGAAGTAGCAAATGTTCACTGTATTATTGACATTATTTATTAAGCTTGTTATTTTGTTGAAATTGATCAGATGAAGGTATATGAATATAATAAAAAGAGAATAGTGATTTTGAGTCCGTTTTGGAAAGAGCTGCTTCTGCCAGAGCAGTTTCTTCAGTTTGCACATGCTCTGTTTGGTTTCAGTTGTGAGAAATCAGAATAGGATGTTTCTCATAAAAAGGAACCTCGAATAACAGTTTATATATAATGGAGTTTACATGGACACACACATTACCAGGATACTTCTAAATCCTTTTTCAACTTTGCACCTCACCGCTCATTCTTTCTGTACATTGTGTCCTGTGCTTACAACAACTGTAAAGTCCAAAAAAGTTACACAGTGCACTTTTATCAACTCCAAACCCGCTCACTTTCCCACATCCTCTAAATGATAAAAGATCATCCATTATTGAGGGTGTTTTGGCCTCTGTTTTGGGGGATTCCCTCTTGGATATTTACCCCTCTCTGTCTCTCTTCTCACAGCTCACACATCGTAATTGGTGGAAGGAGAAGGTCAGCCAAGACTCCTGCCGCCGCGGAGCCCAATCTGAAACCAACCGGACTAACCATCACGGGACGGAGCCGGAGCCCAGCCGCAGTGATTGACAGGTAGGAACTCGGCTCACGGTCGCTGTTTTATGGATAAGCAACAGCAGGAGGAGACAGAGGAAGAGAGAAAGTGAAGGAGAGAGAAAGAGAAGCTGTGATTGTGAAGGAACATTGTGCTGTTTTGGTGTAGTTGTTGTACCTGAAATCAATACCAGATGAATCAGAAGAGTGTGCTGGTCATTGCGGTTTGTCTTGAAAAAGTTGCAGGTTTTGGATGCGTCTTGTTTTTTGCAACAACTTTACCAATCCTTGCAGTGTCTCTATATGTCACTGATTCGTTTGAAAATGTTAGTATATGAGTAGCTGTTTGAGTAGCAGTTGAATGGCCGTGCAGGGTTCTTGGTCGATTCCAAATGTGTGCTTTTTTTGTTGTGGTCCAAATCTGGTCAATTCCTGTAATATAATGGCAGAACAACAGATGTAGCCAAATGTAATATCCAGTTGTTTGAGCTCCACCAATCAACACTGTCGGGAATGTCACTACACCTGCCCAACACTGTTTCTGATTGGTTACTATTACCGTTAACCGATGTATTCTTTCTGCATTTTGGTGCAATGTCACTTTGTTGTGATAAAGATGTTCAACTTACATTTGTATATTTTCTGCTGGAAAAGCTGCAACTTTGCTGATGCAAAACCATGCTAAAACTTTAATAGAACTGTTATATAAACCTAAACTTTAAAGATCTTTTTTTTCTCGACGGGACAAAATGTATGACAATGAAGCATGTTTAGGGTCAATTATAATTTTGTTTTGCCTTTAAAAAGTTGAAAAAATGATAATAAATCAATATTGAATTGTCCTATTCACATTTTTTGTAGATTATATCTGATCTGATCTGACAAAATTGAATGAAAAACATCATCTTTACAAATCTTAGCATCTCTTTGTGGGCGAATTTGGACCCCCTGGTGGGCCGGATTTGGCCCTTGGGCCCCACTTTGGTCACCACTGATGTAGAGCTTTTACCTCACACCCTTTGTACTCGACATATTGATTGACAGGGCTTGTTTTTAGTCAACTAAGATTTGCTTTGGTCAATTGAGCTTGGGAACTGACATGAAATACAAATAAAAAAACAACAGTTACCATAGAAACAATGACAAATATGCCATGTTATTTGCAAGTTTACTAAACTTTCATGGGAAGAAACTTACCAATGCAATATATTCATTAAAGTAAAGTAAAGAAAGGCTGTGGAACAACCCAATAAACTAGCAAATGTATCACGACGTATTGTCCGAATATTTGTGCCATTTTTATTAGTTAGCAATAATTAAAATCCTCAGTGGTTTAACATTAGTCCAACTGAAAATTCTGCTGATGTGTGATGTCATGTTTCCGAGTTGCAAATGAAAAAGAAAGGAAGAAAGCTGCCAAAACCTGTGCAGACCAAACCTGTCAGAAAGTGGATTCATTTGTCATGTTCAAAGTCCAGTAAAAGTCACCTTTATCCGACCACAATGTTGCCAGTTTAATTCCCACAGAACGTGAACGCTGCACGGAGGACGTTCTTGAAGGAATCCTGGATCACTCGTTCTCAGTTAGTCTCTTTTCGAAGGGGAACAACTGACCTTGTGTTGGAGAGACATGAAACGGCTGTCAGTCAATCGGACGCGCCGCCTTTGTTTCGCGCGGCTTGTCATCCTCGGGAGAAGTCGAGCCCAAAAAAACACACACTGATTTTTATGCTCTTGGCAAAATGCACGTCAGACGCTTTTTCCAACAAACTCAGCAACGCCCCGGGGTAAGGTGGAAGGAAGGTGAACGCAAACTTTGACAAAACGTGGGGAAAAAAGAGCAGCGAGTGTAACAGGGTTTTAGACTGAACATATTCTGGGTTGACGAAAGACATGACGATTGATTTGTCCAGTAAAACAGACAAACCTCCACTTGCAAAAGGACAACTGTGCTCTGATATGAATTTATCTGAGTCATGCTGATATCCATATTTTGGCTCCTGCTGTGGCTGATATTTAGTTGTGGTTGGCTGTGATGTTTAAACAGCAGAATTATATATATATGTTTTGGTTATTTTAGTTTCACGTCAAAATTATAAGAAACTGACACAGGTCAATGTCATATAGTTGTGACATCAGCGTTGCCTGGAAAATCCAGATGATACAGTATATAAAAAATAACTGTTCCTCTTCCAAATTTCAGTAAGAGTGATTGACAGATTAAATAGCCAATCACACATGGATGCTTACAAGGAAAAATATGGAAAAAGTATTATTTGGAACTGAAAACATCGAAAAACGCTTTTAATATGAGGTGAGTGAAGTTTGAAACGACCTATTAGCTCCTTTGTTACACAAATAAAGCTAGTCTGATTGTTGTGGAATCAATCTGAAATGCAGGCAGGGAGCGTGGTGACCAGGCTCACTATTTTCAATTTGCTGAAGTGTGGGCTCTGGATCCCGGGCAAACATAAGCGTAGATCTGGGCGATTAAACATTATTTTCGGTGGGCAGTGACCTGAATACCTGATACCAAGATTAAGCGTGAATCAAACCAGCAAAAAAGAACATTTGGCCCTCGGACCTTGTGATAGCCTTGGCATAGATTACTGAACCATCACATAGTTTGTCTCCAGAAAGTCACCTTTGAATTATTCAATGTAAGATTTTAACTTGCCATCTCGGCAAATTATCCAGAAGGAATGAATTGAACGAGAAGGAGCTATCCACTACTAGGCTTTTAGACAAATTGGAACTGAGAAGCAAAAGAGTTCTTAAGTTTAAGGTTTGTTTTTTTTTTGTTATTATTTTGGCATGTTTTCAGGGGCTTAATTATGTCTGCAGTGCAGAAAGGAATACTTACATAATTAAATAAAGTAACACTTAAATTGTTGTTATTTATAACCATGGGTAGAAATATCGCAGGGGCCGAAGTTAGTGGGTTTAAATATTGGGGGGTTATAGCCCCCTAACCCCCCATCAATTACATCTAAGCATATCTATGTTTCTAGTCTACAAGCTATTTTGTTCCACTCCTGAGCTTCATCAAACACAGCTCTGACTGTCTCTGAAATCTTCTGCACTATTTCCATAAGTTCATAAATCATCCACACTTTTCCATTATATCTGTGCTGATTTAAATAAAAGTCCACATTAACGCGGGGCTGTGCAAATAATCAAAATTCATTACATCTAAAACATTCTATTTCTGTGAAATCTGGCACCTATTTTACTTTATCCCTTCACTGTTTGCATTTAAGAGGAAACGATGCTCCGCGTTCTCTCAAAGGAATAGTTTGAATTTTCTCCTCTGCAAGTTTATTGTTCGGGTTGTTCAATAAAAAAAAAAAAGAAGAAATATCTGAAAGAAGTTGCCACTAAATCTGTTTACAGTAGAACTGTCATCTTGCAATTTGAGCAAGTGCCCTTATTTGAGTCAAAATGTGATTGCGTAACCACTCTGACCACAGCAACACTTTCCAGAAGAGACATGGTCAACTAATTGGTGAGTAATTATGATGTTGCAACAGCAGAAAATACAAGATCCACGTGACTTTATCAAAAGTAAACACCATGGAACTTTCTTAACACATTTATCTGTTTCTGACAATTTAAATAATAAAAATATAGTCGACTTAAAAAGCTAGCAAGTTGACTCAAATTCAGCAAATGACTCAAATTGGGAAATGACAAGCAGCATTTCTGACTCAGCACTGTCATATCTTTTTGTGTCATTGTCACAGTGCTACACTTTGTTACATGCATTATAGTGGTTATGCAGTTTATTTTGGAAAGGATTACATGTGAGCAAGCTTGTCCAGAATTCTGCAGGTTGTTGGGGTTTTTGAGCAGAAGATTAGGTGGGCAGGGCGGTTGAATGCAAGTGTAGCTGTCGCCTGATACAAAAACGTCCCCTCTGGATGAGTCTGCTAGACATGGTTTGGTCCTTCTTCACAAAATATCATGCTAGCAGCACACTTCCAGTTTCATACTGTATAAAATTAACACAAGGCATTACAAACCTATTTTCACTCGTAAAGACTAGCAGCAGAATGTATCACTTTGTAGGCTGGTTAGTGTCACATGTAGCTTGCGCGGGTTTGCTGCGACCTCGCTAAGTTTAACCTCCAAAAAGGCGTCTGCGTGGCCTTCTGTGTCAAACATGAATAAAATACAGCAGTGAGATGGGGTCGGCGCAGTCACAGGAGGCATTAAAATGTATGAAAGTGAAAAAGGAGAAATCCTGGAGACATGCCCCAAACGTCCCCTATTTTCTGCTGCCTGTGTGGGCTTCGTGTGGGACAGAGTCAGGACTAAAGGAGAGATCTAGGATTTAGACCTCAAACATGTCTGAAATGTAAAAACTTCTTCACTGCAAACGATAATTTCTATCTTGGCTCCATTGAAGTAAGAATTAATTTAATTTCCGGTTAATAGTGCTGTTGGGTAATTGTGAATGCGCAAACGCAAACGAACTCTGGTCTACAATGTCAAAATCTGGTCCAGTTGCTGGTCTCTGCTTGGTTGAATTAAGCCTTGGAGCGATTTGGTTTGTGAGCGCAAACAGACCAAGAGCGAAACAAAACCAGGAAGTGAACAGTGACGTGATCGACGCTGAGATGCTCAGAATCACAACAAACATCATGTGTGAGATCGATAACGAGACAAATAATATGTAAAAACACAGGAACAGGAGAAGGACAGGGGATGATTCAGTTAATTAAATTGTCAATTAATTATGATCATACAATTTACTTTATTTACAAAAACTACAAATCTTAGATAGAACCAACACTACAGCTCACATTACTGCAAATAGTCTATATTCATCCAATATTTAGTTATAAAGCTGAATGAGCAGATGACAGACCTTTCAAAGCCAGATTTACTCAAATATTAACGTTTTGTTATGTCGCCTCCCTCATCTTCTGAAGTGGAAGTCCATGTTGTTCGCGCTCTTACACTTCTGTCACTTACATTGCTTCCAGTGCGAAAAGCCTCCGTACACCGGACCGAAGTTGAAAAGTAATGCTAGGCTCTCACACGGCAATCCAACTGATGCGACGAGCCTCGCGGCTGTGCTTTGGTCGTCTAGATCTTTTCCGTGGGAAGGAACTTTTTGATGAAGTTGTGAAAACAAGACATAACAAACATGTAACCAAGCAAGCTCGAGTGAAGTAAATTACACGTAAATTTACAAAAGAAAATCATTATACAACGACTACTAAAACAAATACGTAAAAATTCTGAACATATCAACGTGTTCTCATGGATTTCGTAAATACCATGCTATGACAAATTGTGTGTCATGATGACGCCCCCTGCCTGTTTTGGCGTGTTATTACAAGCTTGGCTTTTCTGGCGTGGTCTGGATACACCTAGTGGTTGACGTCAAACACAAGGTTTTTAAGGTAAGGTAAGGTAAGGTACACTTTATTGTCCCCGTAGGAAAATGTGTCCTCTGCATTTGACCCATCCTTCAGTGCCTCTGCAGCATCTCCTCAGGAGCAGTGATCGCCGCAGTGCAGCGCTCGGGGACCCATCTCCAGATGTTGTTGCTAGGCTTGGTCAGGACTACCGTAGCTGGAGGATATTACCCTAACATGCATGTTATTGGTTGGTGGGGGAAACCGGAGTGCCCGGAGAAAACCCACCCAGACACAGGGAGGAACATGCAAACTCCACACAGAAAGGCCCGGCCCGTGCGGGAATCGAACCCGCGACCTTCTTGCTGTGAGGCAAGAGCGCTAACCGCTCAGCCACCGTGCCGCAAGGGATTAACGGCAAAATTTAAGTCTGAAGCTACAAAAATGGGTAAGTTTAGCTCTTAGGCTTGGAGTTGGTTAAGGTTAGGATTAGGATTGTGTTAGTCTTCATGATTAACAACACGTCTTAACATTCACCATTGAAATGAACTAGGACAGAAACACGTCAAATACACACGCAAAAAATAGAAGTTGCGTTCATATGACAGGCTGTTTACAATAGCGTGGTATACATATACACGACTCCTTACCATAGAGGATGTAAATAAACGTCCCATGCGTCTCCATTCTGCAAGTTTTTTTTTTGTTTACATGTGCTCCGTGATCACCTGAAGTCCGAAGTTGCTCGTGGACCCCCTGTGAACTTGTGGTCTCTCGATGCCAGCAGAGTCTGTACATATGCACGCATAATCCGGTCACAGTGTGAGTGGTCACCGGAGCCAGACAGTTCCGGATCTGGATCTGGACTGGAGGCACTGTGAGCCCAGCCTGTTCTCATGGATAAGCGTGTCAATACCACGCTATTGTAACAGCGTGTCATATGAACGCAACTTCTATTTTGTGCGTGTGTATTTGAGACGTTTCTGTCCTAGTTCATTTCAATGGTGAATGTTAAGACGTGTTATTATTCATGAAAACTAACACTATCCTAATCCTAACCGTAACCAACTCCAAGCCAAAGAGCTAAACTTACCCATTTTTGTAACTTCAGACTTAAATTTTGCCGTTAATCCCTTGAAAACCTCGTGTTTGTTGTCAACCAATAGGCATGTCCAGACCGTGCTAGAAAAAACAAGCGTGTAATTGCACGACAAAACAGGCAGAGGGCGTCGTCGAGACACGCAATTTGTCATGGCGTGCTATTTTACGCAATCCATGAGAATACGTTGGTGAGCCTGGTGTAAGGGCTAACAAAAAATGGTTCAAGTGCTGCATTTGGACCGCACTTTGGACATGGGCATCTTCTGAATGTATTGAAAAGTATGGAAAAGGAATACATCAGCTATTTGTCTTGACTTCCTTACTTGGCTCATGAACCATATTTCTTTTTTGTAATATTATTTAAAGCATACCAATTGTGATAAATACAACTTATTTACACCACATTTCTGAGGCTGAACACAATTAACTTCCATCTGTGTGTTTGTAGCGTCACTGTCCTGCTTTCATTCATTACAATTACAAATCTCCCCGTGTCATGTGACTTCCTGTTTCTCTTCCACACATTTCCTTTTGGTCCAAATAGTCATTTTTATCCCTGTTTTAATGGAGCACTTGTTTATATTTCATCTGCGTGCGTATGGATCGCTCTGCTTTAAGACAAATGGCTGCAATTACCTGACCTTTTCTGATTATTTATGATTACACATTTGTGCCGCTCCGACGCACACAGACTCGTTAGCATTTCATCGCTCTCACTTAAGAGCAAAGAGAGGAACTTCACTTCGATTCAATTAAACATATTCAAATGAGACGTAAGTCATGGGTTATTTTCGACTTTTATCCCCACATTTGGACACAGATTTTTATCCATTTCTAAAAGCCTTCTGTCTAAGCAAATTGCCAATTGTGAGAGAAAGAGAGCTAAATAGAAAGGAGAGAAAGCCAAGAGAGAGAAAGAGGAGAGAAACCAAAAGAGAGAGATGAGAATAGAAAGAGCAACCAAGATAGAGAGAGCAAAAGAGGAAGCAGAAAGAAACTAAGAGTGAGAGAGAGATGGCAAAATAGAAATTAGAGAGAAACCAAGAAAGAAGAAGAGAGACATGGCAAAAGAGAAAGGAGAGAGAAACCAGAAGAACAAACGAGAAGAGAGCGATGAACCAAGAATGAGAGATGATACAAGAGTAAGCAGAGAGAGACCAAGAGAGAGAGAGAGAGAGAGAAAGAAAGAAAAGGAGAGAGAAACAAAGAGATAAAGACACAGAGATAGCAAAAGTGAAAGGAAAGAGGGCGAAAGAGAAGGAAGAGAGAAACTAAGACACAGACAGCAAAAGAGAAAGGACAGAGAAGCCAGAAGAGAGAACAAAAGAGAAGGAAGCGAGGAACCAAGAGACAGAAATAACAAAAGAGAAAGAAGAGAGAATCCAAGAGGGAAAGAGATGGCAAAAGAGAAAAGAGAGAGAAACCAAGAGGGAAAGAGGTGGCAAAAGAGAAAAGAGAGAGAAACCAAGAGGGAAAGAGATGGCAAAGAGAAAAGAGAGAGAAACCAAGAGGGAAAGAGATGGCAAAAGAGAAAGAAACCAAGAGGGAAAGAGATGGCAAAAGAGAGAGAAATCAAGAGGGAAAGAGATGGCAAAAGAGAGAGAAACCAAGAGGGAAAGAGATGGCAAAAGAGAGAGAAATCAAGAGGGAAAGAGATGGCAAAAGAGAGAGAAACCAAGAGGGAAAGAGATGGCAAAAGAGAGAGAAACCAAGAGGGAAAGAGATGGCAAAAGAGAGAGAAACCAAGAAGGAACGAGATGGCAAAAGAGAAAAGAGAGAGAAACCAAGAGGAAAGAGATGGCAAAAGAGAGAGAAAACAAGAGGGAAAGAGATGGCAAAAGAGAGAGAAACCAAGAGGGAAAGAGATGGCAAAAGAGATAGAAACCAAGAGGGAAATAGATGGCAAAGAGATAGAAACCAAGAGGGAAAGAGATGGCAAAAGAGAGAGAAACCAAGAGGGAAAGAGATGGCAAAAGAGATAGAAACCAAGAGGGAAAGAGATGGCAAAAGAGAGAGAAACCAAGAGGGAAAGAGATGGCAAAAGAGAGAGAAACCAAGAAGGAAAGAGATGGCAAAAGAGAGAGAAACCAAGAGGGAAAGAGATGGCAAAAGAGAGAGAAACCAAGAGGGAAAGAGATGGCAAAAGAGAGAGAAACCAAGAGGGAAAGAGATGGCAAAAGAGAGAGAAACCAAGAGGGAAAGAGATGGAAAAAGAGAGAGAAACCAGAAGGAAAGAGATGGCAAAAGAGAGAGAAACCAAGAAGGAACGAGATGGCAAAAGAGAAAAGAGAGAGAAACCAAGAGGGAAAGAGATGGCAAAAGAGAGAGAAAACAAGAGGGAAAGAGATGGCAAAAGAGATAGAAACCAAGAGGGAAAGAGATGGCAAAAGAGATAGAAACCAAGAGGGAAAGAGATGGCAAAAGAGAGAGAAAACAAGAGGGAAAGAGATGGCAAAAGAGATAGAAACCAAGAGGGAAAGAGATGGCAAAAGAGAGAGAAACCAAGAGGGAAAGAGATGGCAAAAGGGAAAGGAGAGAGAAACGGAGAGAGAGAGAGAGAGAGAGAAAGGAGAGAGAAACAGACACAGAGTACTTTCAGCACAACTAATTCAAACTAATTGAGTCACAACCACTTTTAAACAGAAGTTATTGATATCCACATTTGCTGTTGTAGTTGTTGAGCAGTGAGCGATAAAGCTGTTGTTCTGATTCACTCTCCGGGTCAGATTTATCATGCATTTGCTCATGTGCAAAACAGGTTAGGGGGAGCAAAAACTTAGCATAGCTGACATTTTTTCTTTCACGCAGATACTAAGGATGAAGAATTTGAGGTGGTGCATATCTCTTTTGTGTAATATGTACATTTTCCAATATTAAAGCATGCATAAATTGCTCGCAAATACTATGTTTTTTTTTTGTTTTTGTTTTTTTTCAGTTTGCACCCGCTATTTAGCATCTGGCTTGATAAATCAGGCTGTCAGTGTTAAAGGTCCATTAGTGGTTTCTTTGCAGTGTAAAAATCAGCTATAACACTTTTGACATCTTGAGGCGACTGTTTACTTAGATTCCTCTTACAAACCTCACAATAATGCAATATCAGGCAGAGTTGTAGCCGTTTATACGCTATATCGGACTGTAGCTAGTTGTGTTTCGAGCTCGTACAAACATGCAACATCGAAATCAATCACTCTAGAACAGATTTTGTTGAAGAAACCGCGACTTTAAAAAGTAAACGTCGTCCATTTTGGTTCTTACAAAAGCCTAATGCGTCCTTAATAAGTGGACACGTCTCCGCTGTCAATGGAATCCGAGTGGCACATCATAAAGACGATAAGGAGCTAATACAATTACTGCGGCGTGATTAAAAAAGGTTAAACAGGTGATCTATTACATTGATCTTAAATGCATTCACAGCTAATTTAATTGAGCGCTATGCTAATGCCATACTTAAAATATGTCCTGTTAGCGGCGGCGGTTCATTATGGAGTAATTGTTGGTGCGTTTGGACAGTGTGCGGCGCCGGTGATTTATTTTCTCCTCAGATAGGTTTAATTACAGCGGATAGTCTTATCTGCAAAAGCTAATCCGCACTTTTGGACTCTGGCACGGTTGCCGCGGCGATAGCATCGTTGGGGCCGGCGCTCGGTGCAGGAAGGCGAGGTGATCCCCAAAAAACTCAGGAGTGAACGCAAAAGTCTGGATCTGAGCTGATTTAGACAAAACGTTTACTGACAAATGTGCTCACTTGTGGGAGATATTCAGGCTCAATAATCGAACTGATTGAAAGTTATTAGAAAGTTTATTTGTCTGTTATGTATATACTCTGACCTAAGCAATAAAGCCAAGCAAAAATGCAAATAATGAGTGTTTTAATGGACATTATGTAATTTCTACCATCTGCTCCTCTTGTCTCCAGAGAGCTTCAACTCAAGGAAATGTGAATGCAGCAGTATAAACTATAACACTTATGTCATATTTGTTTAAGCCAGTTAACTAAATCTAAGATGTAAAAATTACATACTGTGTTGGAACCATAAATGGAACATTTTGCATCAACAGGAAACTTTATGTGCTTAAGAAACATGAATGTACAGCCAGTTCAGGCGCAGAGACCAAAAAGGTCAATATGTACAATCCATATGCAACATATTGCAACAAGATCTCTAATCTTTAGTTGCTCAATGTTGTATTTTAATATAATTAATTATCTTGTTTGTTTGTTTTTTTCCTGAAGTTGATGCTTGAATGCTCAGAAAGTTGTTTTCACAACTTCACCAAAAACGACTCCGGACCGCTCCAGCAGTCCAGAAAAAGTTCTTCCAATTCTCTCTTTCTTCCTCTTCCTCCTCTCTCATCCAGACTCTCTCTCCCTCTTTCGGCACGGTGGCAGAGCGGATAGCGCTCTGGCCTCACAGCAAGAAGGTTGTGGGTTCGATTCCCGCTCAAGCCGGACCTTTCTGTGTGGAGTTTGCATGTTCCTCCCTGTGTCTGGGTGGTTTCCTGCGGGCACTCCGGTTTCCCCACCAACTGATAACATGCATGTTAGGGAACACTTGGTGGTAGTCGGAGGTTGAGGCGCAGGTGTTTGGTGAATCGCCTCTGCTGAGTTGCCCCAGGGCAGCTTACTGTCACTGAGTGGGGAGGGGTTCTTCTCACTGTGAAGCGCTTTGTGACTCTGTGTCTGTGAAATGCGCTATACAAATATAGAGGTCTTTCTCCTTGCTCTCCTCTCTCTATTCACCTTTCTCCTCTATCCCTCTCTCTTTCTTTTCTCTCCCTCTTTCCTGATCTTTATCTCCTTTCTCTTGTTTAAACTCACTCTTTCCTCTCTCTCTTACTTTCTGTCTCTCCTCTCTTCATCTTTCTCCTATCTCTGTTAACACTCTCTCCCCCTCTCCTTCTTTACTTCTTTCTCTCTGCTCTCTCTTGTTCACACTTGCTTCCCCCTCTCTTTCTTCTTCTTGCTCTGTCTCTTCTCGCTCTATTCATCTTTCTCTTTCTCTCCTCTCCTCAGTTTCTCTCTTGTTCCCACTCTCTCTCTTTCCCTTCTTTTGTCCACATCTGCTCTATTCTCTCTCTCCCTCTTTCCTTCTCTTTCTCTTTCCTCTCTCTCTCTCTACACCTCTACCTCTTTTACTTTCCTCTCTTTCCTTTCTCACTCTTTTCTTTCTCTCCCTCTTTCTCTCTCCCCTTTCCTTTCTCTCTCTCCCTCTCTTTTCTTCTCCTCTCTTTTCTTTTTCTTCTCTCTCTCCCTCTTTCCTTCTTTCTCTCTCCTCTCTTTTCTTTCTCTCCCTCTTTTTTCTTTCTCTCTCCTTTATATTTCCTTTCTCTCTCTCGCTCTCTCCCCCTTTCCTTCTCTTTCTCTACTCTCTCTCTCCTTCCTCTCTCTAACTCTCTCCCTCCATCTTTCTTTTTCTCTCCCCCTTTTTTCTCTTTCTCTCTCTCCTCTATTCTCTCTCTCCTTCTTTTTTATTTCTTTATCATCTCTCTTTGCTCTCTCTCCTATCTCTCCATCTCTTTTTTCTTTCTCTTGTTTACCCCCCTTCTCTCTCTCTCTTTTTAACTTAAAAGTTTAACTTAAAAATCTTTAACTCACATTGTTAATTTGAGCTAATTTACCATATTAACCCCATGACTTTTTTGTTCATATGTTGCATGTCTTCATAAATATTTTTTTAATTTGAATATCTTTTACAAAACTACACACGCCACAGTTTTATTACTAAACACATCTCTGAAAACATCTCCTCTAAATTAACTTAAAGACTCCAAAATGGCTGCCAACACCAAAGACAATGACACGTCTTGTTTGTTCCGAACACATTCCTCCGTTTTATTTAAGCACATGGTCTCGTTTAGGGGCTGTCGCGTCTCGTGTTGCCAACTGTTTAATTAGTGCGTGTGTGGAGATGGATGTATCTATGGAGCTGGCACAGGACTTTAATGCATATATTAAAGTCTGAGCTGCCAAATCAGATTAGCTTCACTCCCTGTTTACTACGTTTACCTCCCACGTACTGGAAAATGTGTCAGAAGACGGGAAATGTTTGAATATGATGATGTACAATAGGTTTTTTATTGATGCGTGTGAACAATAAGTTATACACCTCGAACCAAGCAGTATTTGATGAGAAAAAGTATGTTTATTGTATTCCTGTTTAAAACTGCAGAATCTTTATAGTGTTAGTGATAAGCTCCGTCTCTTTATTGTAAAATGCATCAGATTTGAACTTATAATACAATTCTAGTAAAGGCTATAACACTGTTGACTGTCTTAAAGAGTAGTAAAAGTTATTGTCATTAAAAAGCTCTAAAAGAAAACTAAAAAAATCAAAAGCCTATTTTCACTAAGCTTGTATTTAGATCATCTATTGCTTTCAATTATTTGACACATAAATAACCGGGTGCATCTGTTCTTCAAACAGAAGATTATAGTTTACCCCGGGCTCACACTGCCTCCAGATGCAGATGCAGATGCAGATCCGGATCCGTCTGGGTCCGCTTGTCACTCACACTGCCTCCAGAATATGCATGCGTATGTACGGACTCTGCCGGCCTTGCGAGACCACGAGTTCACGGGGATTCACGCTCAACTTGGGAGTTTCGGAGGAGTTTACGTGATCTCTGGCACATGGATATGTAAACAAGGAACACATGCGCCGTGTTTTGGGCTTATTTCACGTCACTTCATTTTCTGTTGGATTTTTCTCCGCACAGTGGGTAAGTACGGGACGTTTATTTGCCTCCTGTGTGTTCAATAGTCGCGTATATGTCGAGCATTTTGCCGTATTTGTTGTAGTAGTAGAAACAATGTTTTTACTTTGAAAACGACCGGATTCACTTCACCCGCGAGCGCTTGTTTCCTGTTTGTCGTGTCTTGTTTTCAAAACTTCACCAAAAAGGGCTGCGGATGGCTCCGGCTGTCCGGAAAAAGTTCCTTCCAACGGAAACGATCCGGACGTACGGAGCACATCCGCGCGGATCTCCGGACCGTACGCATTGCGGTGTGAGCCACTCTCATTACTTTCAAGAATTGGAAAGCCTCCGGAGTCCGGTCCGCAGTCCGGTACGTAGTTAGTGTGAGCCCGGGGTAATGCTGCGTTCACACCAGAAAGCGTATTTGCACCAAAATTTGCGTATAAAAGCGTATTTTGACGCAGAACATTTGCAAAGTTAATGCCCAAAACGCCCCGATGCGCGTTGAGGGACAAAAAGACACTTTTAACGCCCCAACGCGCTTCTTTAGCTCCCGCTTGTTTGCAGCTTTGTTTTGCTCGTAGACAGATCACGTGAGAGAGAGAAGGAGGGAGAGAGAGAGAGAGGCTTGCTGCATATTTCTACGTTGCTTACTCGATCGCACAACTTTCTCCTCTTCTAGGCAGTGTTCTTTTGCTTTTCTGTCCTCCTCAACTTCTCCTGTCTCAATTATTTTAATAGATCCATGTGAGGCGTTGTCAGGCCAGATCATGTCCCGTGTTGTTTGTTTTGCTGTGTCGCTAGATTTTCAAAGCAACGAACAGCCAATTCTTTGAAAAACGTCCCCTAACAAGCGACTTTTGTTCAAAAAAGTTATTAAAAGACTTCAGTAAACAGTCGTCCTTGCCCCTTGATGTTGAGGAAAACATGTCACGTGTCACAGGAGTGGAGTCTCTGATTGCTGACGCCGACTTCCAACGCGTGAAAGATGGATTTTCCCAAATCCTGCGGTGGCCGCAGATTCGAGCAAAGTTGCGTCTGCTGCAAGTTTGAGCTTCCAATCCGCAAGACTCCTCGTTTTCAGAAGCCTAAACACGCGCCAAAGGACGCCCCAGACGCCAATACACGCTGCAAATGCGCTTGAACGCTCAAGATGCAGGGTTACATTGACTTAACATTGAAAATGTACCAAAGACGCTGTCGGTGCGAAGGCACCAACTCCAGGGCCAAGCCAAGTCGACATCTCACTGTCTCTCTGAATGGAGTTTGCATGTTCTTCCTGTTTTATTGTGGGTTTTCTCCAGTTTCCTCCCACCTCCAGAAACATGTTTAGATTAATTTCCCTTAGTGAATGAATGAGACTGAATAAGTGTAAGTCTGTGTCTGTCGCTGTGTTAATCCTGAGATGAGTTGACCACTGCCCAGGGTGATCCCCCGCCTAAGGCCCAAAGGAGAAATGAGTCCTGTCGGAGCTGAAAGCTGTGCAAGAGTTGTGCACTTTATTTATTACTGCCTTTTCCACAGGCTTTTAAGACTGTAATTATTAATCTGGGCAAGCATTTTGCCTTTTGTCATATTAACTGTATGTCCTGTTAAATAAAGACATTAAATGAAAAATGAAGTCACTCCAGTCAGCTGCACAGTCAGCTGCAACCCGTAACAAGAAAAAGTGGGAGAAAATAAATGAATACAAAATTTACTTGTTTAATGTTCATTTGGTTGCGATTGAGTTTAAGTTTCACTTCAAGATCCTGCATATACCGATAAATTGGGGCGTCTGATATAAACAAAATATAACTAGTTTAGTCTTGGTTTGGAACTGTATAGTCTCACTGTGCTTTAGTTCATCTGTTTTTGATTGACACTTGGTTCTTCGCTTTCCTGTTTAAGTCTGTTTTTATCAAGTGATAAGTGATTTCTTGTACAATTTCAAGTGTTTGTATTTGGGCTAAATTTTTTTTTTTTTTTGAGCCTTTCTGACTAATTATAAATTTTTTTGGCAAATATCAGTGTTGAAACTTATTTTGGTGTGTATTGAAAAAATCATACAGTTACGTTGGCAAAACCATCATGGAGAACTCGTATGTGTTTTAGCGATGACATCTCATGGAGACAAGCCGACCCAGGTTACATAATGCACCTTTAAGATTTTGCAGTTTTGCAGTGCAGCTTTGGTCCTGGGCGCAGAAACACAGACCTCACAGACAAACGCGAGGCTAAAATAAACGTTGACAGATCTGCGTCGGACAGAAGTGTGTGCGGCTCGGAAACACGCAGCGCTTGGCCGGTGAAGTGGAAGTACAGTCTGTTTCCCCAGCTCCTTTTGGTCTGATTTTTCTGTGTTGTTCATGTTCTCTCACACGCGATGACAGCGAAGGGCAGCCGCGTTCTGATTGGCTGGGCCGCGCTGATGCCTGTCAGCCTCGTAAACATGCACAGAGACCGGAAAGAAAGAAAGAGACGGAAAGAGAGAGAGAGATGTCAGAACGGGGCTGCAAAAGAATACAAGACGACCTCCTACTAGTCTGAGAGCTTTCTTAAGATGCTGCAGGTGAAAATGTATAATTGTCATTGTGAAACTTCTTTTGTAATTTACTCACACAAAGCTGTTCTTAATATTTTTTTAATAAGAATAGAGGTATTTTAGGCAAAAATAAAAAAATGGGTGTTTGGGTCAGCTACATCACAAAAATCAACAAAGACAAGACTAAATTATTGAATTCAGTTAAATTTTAGACATGGTTAGACAGTTATTTTAACTTGTGTCATTTTATTTTTAATTGAATTATGCCCAAAAGACATTTTACACTGCCAAATTATAAGGAAATCAAAGAGTCAGGGTTTCTCAGGAGAGGTTTGTCGGGTCGGGAGACAGACATTGCATGAGTGAGTTTTCCACCTATGTCTCTGTTCTACTTCATTTCACTGCAGCTGCTAGTTCAAGTATCACAGAACTGCAGATGAAACCAGGAAGTACAATTGACCAATCAGTGAACAGAGATGAAGCGGTGTGTTGAGATTGCAGACTGTACATGTTCTCTTGCTTTGACCTCATGTCACATATTAACTTATTTTCTGCTTTTACGTTGTAAGTTTAGCTCACAGAAACAACAATGATCACTGGGGATGGGGCCTGATGAGATGTGTCTTTACAGATCTGTTGACTCTACACAAACCTTTCAATCCTGCAGTCAGCTTGTGAAGTCTAAAACTCTGGAAGATCTGTTCTTCCAGGCTGTTATTCCAAGACTCTGCTCTGGTCTCTGCGCGGTGCAGACTCTATGACTCTTTTAAGAAGAAGCAAAGACTCTTTCAGGAAAGCTTTTAATTAATTTGTTTATTTTATTTTAGCACTTTTTTGTTGCCATTTTATTGTAAAGCACTTTGTGATTGTTATCTGTGAAAAACATACATAAATACAGTTTACTTACTCACAACATATATGTCGATTCTCATTATCAGTACAATTTTCATTGATTCTTTTATCTATTTGAAAAAATATAAAAATATGGTCTAATGTACAGTAGTTTAGAAAATGAGCAATATGTTTGTTTGTTTTTTTCTTTTGACTGATGCCAGTTGTTAAGAATTCAGTCGATGTTGATATCAATGACTAATTTTCAAAAAATATTTTTCTTATTTTAGTTTTAGAAATCTATAGCTGGGATCAAAAAACAAAGCAACAACAGCAACAACAAAAGAAAGAGCTCCTTTTCAACACACAGTAACACGTGACATTATAATTGTGCCACTGTGGCCTCCAGCTTTCTCTGCCTTAAAGAACAAACTCATAAAAAAATAAAGACAAGATAAGAATAAAAACCTACTTAAAGACAAATCAAAGCTGCATCCTTACGACTGGAGAGAGATTAAAGAAATCTTACTGTTTCTCTCCAAAAGTATCTGGAAACTCCGCTGATCCCTGTTTGATCAAATATCGGCCAAAATATCTCTCTCTAATCTAGTCTTCTTAACCTGTATTTATCTTTTGAAAACATTTAGACACATATGACCTTTTCTCAATGATGATTCTGAATTAAACATAGACTAAAGTGAAAATGAAACCAGCAGATGCATCATGGGAGCTGATAGAGCCAAATTATGTTTCAAACACATTCATGACCATCGTGCAGACTTACAAAGACATTTAACAGGGTAAAATGTGTCTTAATTCTTCTGTAAATGCTAAACTGTGTCACTTCCCAGACCGTTAACAGTGTTTTCCAGACGAGACTCCAAACCTACAGCTTTTTCCTAAACTTACTTTGACGTTGTATGTTTTTTTTTTTTTTTCATTTTCGCCCAAATTAGTGTCATGTGGGCGCACGGTTCCAGCCAATTACCCACGTGTGTCTGTGGTCTGTGACAGAGCCAGTCCAAGTGATGTGGAGTTTAAAGCAGCTGAATGAATCTGTCCCGGAGCAGACAAACGGTGTCACATGTAGTCAAACATCGTCTTTATTAACCATCTGTGGAGCTGCAGAGCTAATTAGACTCACTGTGAACAAAGAGGGACACTTCAGGTGAGAACAGGAGCAGATCATGGAGAAAAAGAAGGAATATTTTGTATTTTGTGTTTTATTGTTAAAGATTATGAAAGTACAAGTATGTGAAATCATTGTATTACTAGTTAGTGTATTTGAGAGGGACAGAACATTAAACATTGTTGCCCTGTTAAGTGCAACGAATGACACATTCATAGGCCATGTATCATAGTAATAAGAAATTACATTGCAGGTGTAACGCACTAGGGGCTAAGGATCTGACTGCTGCCTAAAGTCGACGGAGGGAGCCTATGGTGTGTGAATAAAACACAAAACAGAAAATGTGGTTAAAAAATGATCAAAGTATTGAAATATTAGTTGAAGTAATTAAATATTATATATAGACCAGATATGCAATAATAAGTTTGTTTTAATAATATGTAATTAAATATGTTATAATAATAGGAAGGTATATATAACAATGACAAAACAAAACAAACAGTAGAGAAGTAATATAAAACAGTTCAAGAGTTCCTTTTGTTGGTGTGAGTTTGTTTTTGTTCCAACAGTTTGTTCGTTATTGATTGAGTCCAAAGTTGTGTATAATCCCAAAAAAACAAAAAAAAAGTGTGATCCAGAAAATGGTTGCAGTTCATAGGTCCGTATTTCAATAAGAGAAAAAAGAAACAAGGTTCGATATTCCTACCGCGTTGATTCAGTGGGTTTAGCTCGCCTTCCAGGATCAAACCGGAAACCAAAAAAAAACCTGACCGGTGAGCGGATAGTAAGATGTCTTTATATGAAGTCTATCCGTCGGGTCATTCGGTTTATTAAAGCAGTTTTTAGCCAAAATGCCAGTCAATGGGTCAGCCACAGCCGGAGCAGCATCGGAGGAGCAGCAACAAGTTTTGGCGTCTGACGTCAGCGGTTTAAAGGAAGTTGTCCCGCCACAATAAACTTGTTACAGGAAATTGGCGTTTGTTACCTTTATTTGGACAAACAACCAGGGATGATTGTATCGAAGATGCTACATCAAGTTGGATGTGTAGCGCTTTTGGCAGGACAACACGTTTTGTACATTTGGTATCCATCAGCTCGCACAATGCCCTGGACGTCTTTAGAACAGATTTTTTAGATGAATGCCTTCCTGGAGTGCTGTTTTTCTTAAAACGCAAGACATTTGTGCGGTTAATCGTGAGTTGTAGAAATTCCACAAATAACCTATCAAGGCAAAAATATTTGCGCCTAAGGAAAACCCGGTTAATCTTGACATTCCTAAATTTGATGCTAGCATCGCCTGTCGTGTTGTCACATCTACAAAACAATCTGTTCGTGTTTTTGAGAACAACCTCCATAAGACTCGACTTGAACAATTTCTGCCTAAAATAGTCTTAATTCACCAGGAAGTGTGTTAAAACAAACATTAACTCAACAGAGACGTTCTAAAACACGACGTGTTGTCTTCTGTATCTGTATCTATATTTCTTTTGTAGCACAAATGCAAAGTGAAAATAACTTATTTTTTGCCTTGGTGACAGTGCAGAGCTTCGCTAGCTTGTTTGCTAAAGGCTAATTTGGGCAATTTAAGACTTTAAGATTACTCAAAACTTGCTTTTTGTGGGTTATAGTGGATCTTCAGAGTTCCAACAGCCCTCCGCAGAAAATGTCAAGGCCTGTTATAAAAAATCAAACTTGCACCCTGTGTTTTGTGTAACACTTTTAAATAAAAATAACCATAGAGACCAACCCACAGAGCCCTCTACTTCCCTCCTTCCACTGCCTCGTCTCTTTCCCACAGTCACATGTTCGGCTGCACAACCCTCCGCAGATGTTTTAAGCAGACGTGATGTATTACTCCTCACAAAACACACATTTTCTCTGTCATTTGTCTTTCCGTCCCCCGAGTCTTCGCTCCCATTCTCCTCCCCGACGCTTTCGGGCCAACTTTTTAATGTAACTTCCAACAAGTTCCTGGTTTGCTATTCCGAACGTAGCCCCTGTGATAAAGTGCTCTCCCTGCTTTTCATTTAGCCGCATAAGATTAATGCATTTAAAGGCACATTAGCTTCATTTGCCTCCATTTACTTTGGCTGATGATGATGGCTTTTTATATATTTTCAAATCATTATTCTGTCATTAAGTTCCGAACCCTTGTTTTTGATTCGGTATTTGCATATAAAATATCACCTATTTCTCTTGCAGGGACATAAGTGCGTCGGAGTTTTCATTTGTTTTCACTTTGCAGCTGGTAAAAACTTTGTAATTGTGAGTCCAGGGACGGGCAGAGCGCTCTGGGATTAGATTAGCAAACATTCATGGTTTGTAATACGACATTAGCGACATGCATAAAAGCAAATGTTTGGTAAAAGGTCCGGCTATAAAGAGAAATAATGTATGAAATCATCTTTTTTTAAATTGCTAGATTGTTTTATGGAGCAATTATTTTTCTGTGCATATTTTCAGAGGAGAGTCTTAATGCCCAGACAAAAGTTTTGCCGTCCAGAAGTTTGTCCTGAGTTGCAACACATCCTCAGATCGTCTAAATCGACAGTCGTTTCTTAAAAAAAAAACATTTTATAGTCAAATATGTTTCACAAAACCAAATGACATGCCACATTCAATGAAGTCGTCAATGGTGGGGCTAACGGACAGCACTGGAGTGTCTAATTTTGCACTTTGAAGCAATTTTTGAACCAGAATATTTTCGAAGCTGAGGCCCCAACAGGCGCTCTAAACATTTAACTCCCAACGCGCTTTTCTGCGTTCTCGCTTTTTTAAAAAGATTTTGCTTTGTACGTAGAAACAGAGAGATTGAGGATTGCTGCTTATAAAACATAGCACACTTCCCTGATAACACAACTTCCTAGCTTCATCTCCTCCTGGCAATGTCTCTTTGCTCCTCCATTGTCACGTCGTACAGCAGTGGTTTAAACACGTAACGAGGATTTTTAATAAATCCATACGAGTATATTGTCAGTCATTAGGGTTGCCAGATTTTCAGAGAAAAAAAGCAAAACAAGTGATCATTTAATAAAGTTTATAAAATAATTAAGTAAAACTGTCCTTCTTTCCTCTTGATGCGAGAGGAGAGCAGCATGCTAACAGGAGAACAGTTCCTGATTGGTGGACGCGGTTCAGCAGTGCCCAACTCAAGCGTCAATGCAAAAGACGTGACATTAGCAGATGCCCAATCCAGCAACTTTTGATGCCCATAGACGCACATTTGCTGCATGATTCAAGATGCACATGTACATTGACTTAACATGTAACTGGATGCCTTGGACGCTCCAACGCAGTCCAGTCTGAACGCAACATTACACAATGTTATGAAGATTCAAAGCACAAGAGCTGCTCAAAGAAACAAAAGAGAAACAATAAGTGACCTTATCATCAGGCTCCTCCAGAGGAGACATGGGCCTTTTGAAGCAATGCGGCCACTCCTGAGGACTTTTACGACTCTGTGGTGGCATCAGCCTGTACAGTGAGGTCTGCTGGAGCATCTGCATCACAGAGAGGGAGACGAAGAAGCTGGACAAGGTCATCAGGAAGTCCAGCTCTGTCCTTCGCTGTTCTCTGGACTCAGTGTGGGAGGTGGGGGAGAGAAGGATCCTGGCTAGATTCACATACTGTATATGGTGGACCATGAGCTTCACTGACTGTTTCACCCTCAAGGCTCCTCAGGTTCTTCCTTCCTGCCACCATCAGACTGTCCAGTGAACACTGCTAACTCTGGACATAATCACATGTAATCTTGTGCAATACTGTGTTACCATGAGCCAACCAACTGATGATAAGCTCACATGAAACTATTAAAAATCCTCATTGTGGTGTTTAAACTGCTGTACGACGTCATGGAGGAGCACATAGGAAGTTATAATTATTAAGTATAGCTTTATCAAGAAAATTATAGCTTCGTTTACTAATTATATAAAAGCTATTCTTAAACCTGGTCTTACATCAGACAAAAAACAAAGCCATTTGTAATGAATAGGAACACTGAGAAGCCCTGTTCAAAAGCGAGTTATTTCAGATGCACATTCAAGCCGCAAAGCCATGCGCTGAGCCAGAAACTTCAAAAATATTGAGCGTCATTTTGATACAAAAATTATGTCAGGTCTGAACGCACTATTAGAGAGCCTAAAGACCAGTTTTACTCAGGTAACTGGCACATTTTAAGAATAACTGTTGCTCTGTATGTTTCTCTTTATTTATTTGTAATGGCTATATGTCTACTTTCATATACTTGCAAAAAATGAACAAAATAGAAGATTAAATAGCCTCCTTTCTTTTCCAATAACATTATCAACCGTAGACCCATAATACCTCTGGTTATGGGGCGAATGCTACATCTCCTGAGCCGGTTTCCCATCACTAAAACATACCTTTTGACTGCTGAATGTGACTCCATTTATCTCCATGATCTCATTTGTCAGTGACGCTAAAAGCTCGTCTGGTATTTGCATATTTACACGTGAGACAATACATTTAGTTAAGGCGACGCGTCCTCTGCTCTTATACGAATGAAATTAATGCATTCCGCGGTCGTCCGTCTGTGTGATGGAACGCGTGCCTTTATATCAAATGTTACATCAAATATTCAGCGGGGTGGATTCAGTTTTATGCTAATATTTGGCTCGTCGCGGCTCCATTCCACATTAACATTTAAGGATCCTTCTGTAATGGCATTAATCATTTGAGCGGCTGTTAACAAGTCTTCCAATTACCGCCATCACTCACCACTTCTGCACTGCAAAAAGAGAAAGGGACGGAAATTTAATAATCACACTATACAGACGAGGGGAAGGGAATACAATTTTAAAAGTATTTACAAAAAGAATGTTTTAGTCTGCTGAAACAAAAACAAACAAAAAACATAAATGCTACAATTTAACAGAGGTATAGGCCCATTCGTGGTGCCTCGCTCTTTCTCTTAATGCCTTTTTTGTCTACCATCTGATAAAAGTCAAGTACTTGGAAATGTGAAGGTGTAATCCTCTTATTTCTAGTCAAATCAGCCACTGCTCCTTATATAAACCTAAAGAAACCGCTCGTACATGGCCGATCCTTTCAGATCTGTAGAAGCTAGGCAGGTTTGAATCTCCTATATGCCTCTTGTGTTTAAGTGGAGCCCAAACTCACAAGAAAGCATACATTTACCACGACATTACATGTAAATTGCGTATGATTAGTACGAGTTCACGGGGATGTGTTCTTATTTATGAATATTAACAAAGTCCTTATTCTAATCTTAACCTACCCCAAGCCCCAGACCTAATCTTACCCGTTACACCTAAAGAAAATGGCCCCAAGTAACTTCAACCAAAACCAAGACTTATAAACTTAAAGTTTAAAATTGCAGGAAGTAATGTGAGGTCTCAAACAGAACTGACACAACTTTCCAAGTGTTTAAATAATCATTTAACACAATTTAAGTGTTGCAAAATATTTTCATTTGTCAAATCATAACATCTGTGTCATTTATGTGGGTTTTGGCTCACATTTTGGCTAGGGTTGTCAAAAAAAATCAAATCCCCGATACTAATCGATACTAAAACTGGTATCGATACTCGATGCTCATTTGAACAAATATCGATATTCACTAAGCCCCGCCCCCTTCTTCTCTTATTGGAGATGAAAATGATGAAACTATCAAATACTGTATGTATAGCCTATATATACTACATAAACAGCAAATGTGTCTGATAATAGAACAAAGCCCAGTCTTAATGTAAAGGTTCATGACTTAAGTTAATAATGAACAAATAATACATTAAAATACTATTATTTTAATAACATCAAAAAGAAAAATTAAAAAAGTATTAAAAAGTAAAAAATTCTATCAAAAAAAAAAAAAAAGTTGGCATCGTAGTACAAATCGGTATCGAGTATCGAGTTTTTTTCAAGTATCGAATCGAGTTTGAAATTTTAGTATCGTGACAACACTAATATTGCCTCACACATTGACTCACATGAACACTCTTTATCCTTGTTTTATGGGACTACAGATGGAAATTAGCTTTAAGCTAAATCTGGTGTATTTACGGTTTAGCTGTTCATTCATACATAATGTCCCCTCAAATAGATAAGTAAAATAAAATAAACATTTACTATGCAGTTGCTAGGTAACAGCTGTGGGTTCACATCTACATAATATTTGCTGGAGAAAATACAAAAACAAACCTCATAAAACTAGCTAATAGTGAAAACAAACAAATTGTTTGGTGAAATCTTAAATATAATCACATGTTTTTTATTGAAAATATGGTCTAACCCAATGTGAATTCTTTTTTTTTTTTTTTTAAGATAATCATCAAATCCAAGTCCCAAGTTTTAGTCCACATTGTCAGGTTCAATCTCAAGTCGTCACTTCTGATGTATATAAACCACAACAATAAAATCCACTCCTATCAACTGTTAGAAAAGGAAAAAGAGAAGTATCTAAATCTCCTGAAAGCCTCATATTCTCATGCTAAGTCATATATCTGCGGTGTGGACGGTCGCTGTAATTTGCCTCTCTTCTACCTGTTTCCGTTGTGTTGTAATCAAAATTCCTGGGCGTGCCTGGGGCCGACAGCTGGAGTTATGGGCCGGTAATGGCTCTGTCACCGTCTGACAATGAGGAGAAAGCCACACCATCATGCTCCATATTCAGGTTTGAAAATCTCATTCTGCCTCGTCTCCTCCGAACGTCCAGCTGTCAGACGCCAATTCAATGAGCGTCACTCCAAACGCATTCACGCATCTCACTATTTCACTTTTGTCCTGCGGTTAAACAGGCCCGGCCCGTTCATGCACACTCTGTATTCAGAAAGAAGAAAAAAACTCAACTCTCAGCTGTAATGGATATTTAGGTAAAGATTCAGCTTCACACAATTGAAGTTGTTTACAATGGTCCAATCTAGTGTTTGAAAACAGAACTCCAATAATATAATGTGATGATGCAATAGGACCAGCAGTGAAATATCTATAGATGTTGTTTACTCAATTACTCTGGTGATTTCTATTAATGACCAAATCCATTCACTTTTGGTAACTTGGTAAAAGTACACAATTATGCGTTTTGCCACCTTTTGTTGTAACTTGTCTGATGTTTAAATCTGTGTGTTTTAGTGACGAATATTCAGAGTTAAAGCAGTAGCCGTGCTGTCTCTTGACTGTCACATGAACGTGCCTTGCGTCGTCACACATACTGTATGTGATGGCAGAGTGTAAGGTGCAGCTCCCCGTCATTTAGTTTGCATTGTATAGCTGAAGCTTTAAAAAACATTCGATTTAAAGGAAGCAGCAAGTGCGTAAAAAAAAAAAATAAATAAATATATAAATTTTAAGGCATTTAAATCAGTTTTTGATAAATATTATCTAAGTTCTTTGCACGTTTTTTTTTTTTTTTTCTCTTTTTGTTATCGCCTTAGTGACAAGCCGCTGTCTATGAATGTTAACATGTATGCTAGAGACCAACATCGGGCGGGAATTCCCGCGGGACCCACGGGACCCGTGAGCTAACCCTCGGGATCGGGTGGTTTTAACGTTGCCTCGGGCGGGAACGGGCGGTCAGGCCAAACACTTCGGGTCCCGACCGGACCAGCGCTCTCTCTGCTGTCTTAAAAATATTCCGTAGCAAGGAAGAAATACCGCTTTTCAATTCAACAGAGAACTGGCGCTGCTGCATTTCCTAGTCTAGCGTGCGTATCAGCTGTGAGTCCTCGCGCCAGCAGCAGCCGCAGCTCAGGCGAAAACTTTCCCAGAGGAATGAATGAAGGACTGGCTTTTACGCACGGGGAGAGGGAAATAATACCCACGGAGTTTGGGCAAGAAACTGAAGTTGTGAGGAGCTTTGTATTTCAGGTAAGAAATACATAGACATCATCGCTTTAGGATTGAATGTCATGTCAAACGAACATAATTGCCTTGTTGCAGATTATAGGCACGTGCCTAATCATTTTAACTAGATGCAGAGAGTTTAGTCATTTGTGTCCATGTTGTTATGCCCTGGGGCCACCGCAATTCCGTGTCACAAAAAAAAAAAAAAAAAGTCGGGACCTGCGGGGTTTCTCGGGCGGGCAGGCACACGGGGGCGTCGAGATCGGGCGGGAACGGTCACGGATGCTTCGGGATCGGTCATGAAAATCTAGTCCTGTGCAGGTCTCTAATGTGCGAAATGCACAACCAAAGTTTCACAACAAATTTTTTGATAAACATTTCTTATGTTAGCTGTGACAAACTGGTTCTATCATGAATTATTGCAATATTTGCGACTTTCACAAAACCCAGGAATCCTTCTGGAGATACTCAAAGACTGTCCACTTGTGACTAATGGACCTCACAGTGAACTGTAAGTACGTGAGCTCAGACCAGGTAGTACTACAAAGACATTGTAATGGTACCATGAGGTTTCACATGCTAACTCATGCTGGCTGTGTAAGATCGCCGTAAAGACAAACAACGAAACAAGTCATTTTCTACTGTATGTAAATATGACAAAAAGTAGCCGTATACAGTGAGGAAAGACAATACTTAATTTAGAATGGAAACTGTCAGAACAGAAAACATCTGGCGTTTCATTACATGAACCACAAGATACAAAGCTGTGTGAATAGAATACTATGAGCTCCTGAAAGAGCAGGTATCCCATCAAAACATGTGCTTCCACTTTCTGATTTAAACTATTGTCTATGATTTCTGAGCTGCAGTAATTTTCACTTTGTCCCAGGTCACCCTTGAAGAAGTAATATTAAATCATTCTTCAAAACATAAACAGTTAGAATTGACTGAAGACTTTGTTTGAGGTTGACAGTAATTGATAAACTGTATAGACGTCTTCTAATATTCTGCCATCGTGCACAATCAGCCTGTTTCCTGTGACTTCTCCTTCGGGGGCATTTGGTCGGGAAGCTCTGTTCTCAGATGTTTACAGCGTTGGGAGGCGTCTTTATCCGGGGATGAAATGTGGTGTCACAGACGAAATTGAAACCAGTCGATATCAGTGGCATTGTGTGGAGAACAAGGCCGTCTGCTGCTGTCGACAAACTGTGGAGACGCTCAGATGTACTTCACATGCTCCGTCTCAGGTCACGCTATTCAAATAAGTGTTTTGTCTGCTGCTAAACAAAAGAGTCACAATAGTTTTCAATGGATGCTTCAAACAGTCTGTCGGTAATGAGACTGCTCCTGTTTAGTCGAAGTAACAGGCACAAGCTGGGTCTGATTTAAACTCACTGCAACTTTGAACTTTAGTAAGTAAGTAGCGTAGCAGAGTTAATTTAAATTGAATCAAAAATTGCAATTAGCAAACTGTAAAGAACCTGTAGTGTCATAATAAGACAACACAATAAAGTGAGTAAACAATGTTAATCCTGTAGTTCAGATCTGGACAAACATGTTCTGAAAAATGGGATTCTTTCAAAAATTGGTCAGTTCTTAATCCGTCAAAGTGTCAGGTTTATGCAAGGACAAGAAGGGGAAGGAGACTGAGACCAACCTATGGTACATCATCGAACTCTCAGATACCGGAACAGGAGAACACAGTAATAAATACTGTATATCAATCACAACCCTGGCAAAAGACTGTTGTCCAAATTACTTTTATCACTAAGGTGTATCTTTCGATTCTATTTTCCTGTTACCGCAGGTAAAGTGTATCACCATAGAGGGATAATGGTGATCTGCTATTCCTGCATGTTCAGCCTATTGGTTAAGTTACTTTTCCATGTGATTGAAACGTTTGCTGCATCGTACCATGAAATATTACTTTGAGGAGTGCCACTTCAAGTCAAACGCAAATTTCAAGCCCAAATCTTTCTTTAGGCCACCAGTTTCAAACCCCACTTTGACAGCTTTCACCAAAAAAAGTGGATTTTGATATTGAGAAACTGTTTAATAGAACCAACTGGAGAATTAACGACAATTCAACAAAATCACAAAATGGAAAATCTAGCAAAAATATTCTATTATTATAAAGCCAGGGTGGTGTAATGGATAAAACTAAATATACTGAAGAGGCTTTGAGACAGCTAAATAATACACATTATTATTATCAAAGATTGGCTTCAAATCCGATCAAAAATTCACAAAAACTCTAAACATACTATCTGCAGCCGTAGATGCAGGTTGGATTTCCAAGAATACCTACTTTTACATGCTTTCAAAGATCCACAAGTCGTTGGAGTCCCCTCCTGGTAGACCCATAATATCTGCAAATGGTTCTTTGACTGAACCTACTTCTCAATATATTGATTTTCATATTAAATCTTTGGCACAACAACTTCATTTTATATTCAAGGTACAACACGTGCTAGACATACTACGTGATTTGACAATACCAGATGATTGTTACTTAGTGACTCTTGATGTTGACTCTTTGTGTACAAACATAGAGCATAATGATGGACTCAAGGCTCTAAATGACTTTGTGAGACACAGGCTGAGAGATTCACTGCCTCCTCTTGAGTTCATTCTTGAAAAAATGGACTTTGACAAATGCTCCAACTGGAAAGAGGCTTGATCATGAAACGGAGCATGAGATTTTACTCTGTATACATTGTTCACAGCAGTGGTTCTCATGAGCCGGGAGTTCCCTTGTTTTGGTCAATAATTGATTGCAAATTACTTTTTTGATAGAAACTACAGGGTTTCCATAATATTCAGGGCAATTCATACAAGGATTTTCTGTAATGACAACCTCTACGGGCTAATCCTTTTTTTTTTTTTTTTTGGTTTTCCAGAACTCATGAGAACACTGAACTAAAATAAGAATGAATATTTGATCTTTCATCCAAGATGGTTATTACAATAGTTTGAATGTCTAAATTTTATAGAAATGCCTCTGTGGAAAATAGTCACATCACTGCTGCTTTTTACATCTGTCAAATTAAGAAAAGATATCTGTGATGGATGATTTGAGTTCTTTCCTGATTATCCATCTGGAACTTCCCCCGCTGAAAGCGTTTGGGAAAAGGTGAGACGTTTATTGAAATAGTTCGAGCTGATTGGGTGTGGGGCCTATCTTAGTTTGTGCTTAACCAATCACAGCAATGTATCATAATGACTTATTCAATGTGTGCGGGAAAAAAAAAAGAAACAGCAAAAACATGTAAATACTAGTGATGGGAAGATTACTCGATTTGCACCGATACATCGATGTAAACATGCGCGATGCGAGTGCGTCGGTAGAAAGGAGCTACATCGATGCAGATCGTGTGACAAAAGCAGCCTGCATCGGATTATCAGACTATTTACCGATGAATCTAGATTTTTCACGATTCACTGATTAAAGTGTTCTCCTACACAGACACAGATACGCACATACACTCACTCACTCACTCACTCACTCACTCACAAGCTGAAGCTGACACTGCTGCAAACGCTGTATATTTCTGACATTCCTTATGTAGGCTGTTTTGGTTTACTTTCACCTAAAGATGTGCCAATAACAAATAACTCTGTTCTGGCGTTTGTCTCTTTCAGTCAAAGCACCTTTCATTTTCACGAAGCTTACGTAATAACAACAAAACAGTGTCCAGTGCCTTACCTGCGTATTGTAGAGGAGGAGACAGGCAAAGCAAATCTTCCAAACGTGTCTCCGGTGTTGAAGATTCGCTTAGTG
This sequence comes from Mugilogobius chulae, assembly GCA_038363315.1. Taxonomy (NCBI): domain Eukaryota; kingdom Metazoa; phylum Chordata; class Actinopteri; order Gobiiformes; family Gobiidae; genus Mugilogobius; species Mugilogobius chulae. The sequence continues at coordinate 42,177,470 of CM076396.1, read as the reverse complement.
CATTGAAATCCGTGTGTTCAGAAGAAAAAAAGTTTGAAACTCCACAACACGTACTATTCCACCGTGAACGTGCAGGAAATCCAAGCGTCTTTGCCCGGTAAAAGCTGTCCTTTCCGTGTTTATGTCCAAATCAAGGCGATGTGCGTCTTCCCAACGCGCTGATCCTCGCTCCTGCCCGTGTTTGTTTCTGGCGATGTGCGTTTTCCCCGCGCGCTGTTCTCGTCCTCGCTGTCTCGTCTTCGCGCGCGGATTCTCGGTGCTTGCTGTGTTTTCTCCACGTGCTGGTTCTAGCCGTTTCTTCTCTCCTCATCCTCCGCGCGCTACCGTCCTTCCAATTGCACGAGCTGGATGCGGCACCTATATCGCTGCACTCAGTCTGAGTTTGGGCCGTAGCTGCGTCTCAGTTCCACATTCACTCTCCCTGCCGCACTGACAAACTACATAGGCTTTTTCATAAGCTGTATTCCGCAGGTTATGATAGTAGACCGAAAGAAAACGGTCTAGAATGGACTTATTATTTAGCTTTCTTTCACCCACATATTTATCATAACACTGGCCTTTGATTTGCCCCGCCTCCACAGCAGATCTGTCCAATGAGAGCGCTGGGTCTTACGCGGGGATTCCACATCCTGCATCTCCGCTGCGCTGCGCCGCGCCACAGACCGCCTCCGATTTTGTGCGCAGACCCTCACTTTTGGATTCAACTTTCCTCCGCCCGGCGGCGCAGCGAAGGGCTGCGAAGTTCCTTGAAAGCATGAATGAGCATGCGCGGGATATACAACATCTCGCGATAAAATGCAGCGTACCGGAAAAACAATAACAGTTCGCGTTTGTTCATTGTTTGAAGCGTGGGTTGTCGCCATTTAAACTGCCTCGTTTGTACACAGGTATTCAGAATGGGTGAGTAAATGACAAATTATGTGAATTTCGAAATTGTTTGTGGTATAATATTGTGTTGTCTTGAGTTTTGATAACTTTATGTGGTACTCAATTTACTTCTTTCGTTGTACCTACTAGCCTATAGCTTTATCAATCAATCAGGCATTACTTTTGTGTGTACCAACTGGAGACCTATACAAACCTGAGTAGTTTTAGCTTTACTTTGGGTTTATTTTCTATAAAGAAAATTAACTAACTTTTTTCTACATCTGCTCAGTTCGGATCAACAGGAGGAGAGCATTTGCTTTGGCTGTCCTTTTGGCCATGGCACAGAGGAGGAGGAGAAGAAGTCGGTTTTGGGTCCATCCCATAAACCAACAGAGGAGGGCACAAGGAGACTATTACCATCTGGTACAAGAGCTGAGGCTGGACAGTGAACGGCATCATCAATATTTCCGTATGTCTGTGGAGAAATTTGAAGAGCTTCTATCCATTATTGGCCCGGAGTTGAGGCGCCAGTGCACCACCTATAGGGCATCCATTGAACCTCAACAAAGACTTGCTGTAGCCCTGAGGTAATTATCAAAAATGACTTTTTATTGCACACAACACTCCAAATTATATTTCGAATCAAAACAACAATATAAATATTCAAGCTTAACAATAAATAATTATGAAAATATAAAATAGGTTTATAAAAATAAGCATTAAAATAGCTTTGTCAACAAATAAGAACTGTAAAAAAACAACAATAAATATTCAAGCTTAACAATAAATAATTAAGAAAATATAGAAGAGGTTTATAAAAGTAAGCATTAAAACAGCTTTGTCAACAAATAAGAACTTTAAAAACACAACAATAAATGTTCAAGCTTAACAATAAATAATTATAAAATATATAAGAGGTTTATAAAAGTAAGCTTTAAAACAGCTTGTAAAAATAAGAATTTAAAAACAACAAAAATGTTCAAGCTAACAATAAATAATTATAAAAATATAAAAGAGGTTTATAAAAGTAAGCTTTAAAACAGCTTTGTCAACAAATAAGAACTTTAAGAACGTGCAAAAATTCAACTATTTCTAGCTTAATAAAAAGTATCCTCTTCTGCCTCCCACTCGGATGGCTCTTCAGAAAGCAACCTCATAAAGGTCCCCATTGGCTGAGTTGCAGAAGTGTGAGGAGTGGATGTTGCTGTTGTAGGAGAGCATGGCTTGTCAGTGTAGATATAGCAGGGACTGATGGTGCTGACGAGCCTCGAGCTCGCAATTGTCCACTGTTTGAAGACCAGAGCGAGGATGCCATGAAGTAGGAACACTGGGCATGGTTTGATGTTGACTGTCTAAGCTGTGTAGCATACCCAAAATTTCTTTTTTAGCGTGCTGCCTTTTATCTTTACCTATTCTGTGTAAAATAGGGACAAGACTTAAGGCAAATGATGGCACTCGTCTAGCTCGGTTTCAGGGACATAAGGTGTTTGTGGCTCCTGCAAAAGTGTCATAAGCCTGTCTCCTATGTCACCCTGCTTGTTTGCCCTTCCTTTATTTGAGGCTGGTACAGTGCTTCTGGCAGTTGCACTTCGTGTAGAGTTTCCTCTATCTCGGGGGCTCCGAGACCGGGGTCTGTCAGTGCATGGGGCACTTGCAGCACTTTGGAATGATGGTGCAGGAGATGGAGTTGCCGTCCTTGTTCCCTCCACCTCACTAGTTGAAGGGGTGCTTGGTGGCACTTCCTCCACTTGTGGACTTGCATCCAAGTTGCTCCTGGAACTGCACACAAAGTATAATTACTAAATAAAATACTAAACATAATTTAAATTGAATTATCCACTCAATATATATACAAAGCATTAATACCTTCTGGGTTGTATGTATGGAATTAGGAAAGTCATCATTTTTCAAATTTCCACTCTTTCTGACTCCCTCCTCCTGATCCACTGGGTAAAGAGCTCCGCTTCCTGCTCTTTACAAAGCCGTCCCGCAATGCCCTCCATCTTGACTTGCACAGATCAGCTGAAATAATAAACCATGATAATAATTTCTTTCTTTATTTTTTTTTACAGATACTTGGCGTCTGGGGACTCTTTCGTGAGCCTTGCATTTAGCTACAGACTTGGTCAGACAACTGTCCGCAACTCGGTGTACATGGTTGTCAGAGCCATTGAGAAAATTATGATGCAGAACTATATTCCACGGCCAACTGAACAAACATGGAGAGAGGTGGCAGCGGGCTTCACAGAGAAATGGAATTTCCCTAATTGTTTAGGAGCCCTTGATGGCAAACATATTGACATTGAGAAACCACCACATTCTGGAAGTCTTTACTTTAACTACCATAAAGATTTTCGATTGTTTTGATGGCCCTCGTAGACGCGGATTATCGCTTCCGTGTGATCCATGTGGGGGACTACGGCCGGTCAAGTGATGGTGGCACATTTGCTAATTCTTCATTGGGAATTGGCTTGGAAAATGGGTCTCTTGATGTGCCACCAGACACCCCTCTCCCTGGAGCTGCAGCGCTAGTAATGTCCCTCACGTCCTTGTGGCTGATGCTGCCTTTCCCCTAAAGACTACATGATGAGACCTTCCCTGGTAAGCACCTTCGCCATGATCTCCGCATCTTCAACTACAGGCTTTCGAGAGCTAGGATGGTGGTGGAGTGTGCGTTTGGCATACTGGCAACACGATGGAGGTTGCTTTACAGAAAGATCAATCTCCTCCCTGAAAACGTGGACAGTTTAGTGATTGCAGCATGCATACTGCACAACTTCCTCCTGAATCCCACCGACAACGTGAGACTGTTGGAAGAAGCAGAGCAACATGGGAGGAGGTTGAGACACATCGGACCCCAGCGTGGCCAGCGTACCTCTGCTGAGGCAATGTCCGTCAGGGATAAGTTTTCAAGATATTTCAATTCTCCTGAAGCAGTGTGCCTTGGCAGGACAGAATGGTGTGATTGTTTTGAGGGTTTTTTGTGTGTGTGCTTTTTTTATTCTCATATCTAATAAGTTATATCAATGTTTATGTTTGTGCTTTGTTATTACAATGTTTATTATAGTAACCAACCTCTACTTATTAAATATTAAGAAATTACAATAATTTACATAAAAGCATTTACAATTATGAGACTTGAAATTGATTTTAACATTTTTTGGGATGATGTCATGTCTTTATGATACTTGCATCTACTTTCATCTTTAAAAGCATATTACAGGTCACATAATGTCGTTTTTCAACTTTCAGATCAACATGAAGTAACACACATTAATACACCTACAAATAACATTTCAACAATACTGAAATAAACAAGGAAGGCCTTTATAAAGTGTATTGTCTGGTCAGACTTCACCAAGCGTAGAAAAAGTTAATTATTCAGCTATTTCCCCCCTTTGTTTGCTTAAAATGGCGTTATGTACTTTTCGTGTTTATAGCGCGTTATATGTGTGAACTTACCGTCCGCACCGACAACTCTGGCAACCGCCTCCCACGCTTTCTCCTTTCTTTGCGTATCTTTATAAAAGAATGACTCGCATCAAAAATAATTTTATGGTGCTCAACTGCTGTGATTAGTTTTTCCTCATCCATGATGTTGACAATCTGACAATGGAGTCCTAAAAGTTTGCACCGTATGGGGCTATAGGATGTGACATATATGAAGAGCTTTCAAAATAAATAATATATACATCTTCTTTTACTGTTTTATTGGTGTAAAATTGTATTAACATTATGTATCATTGGATTCCGCGACAACAACCAAAACACCCAACCAGAAGGTAATTTCGGGTGTGAAAAAAACAATAAATTATACAACTCATATTTCAGATATTTTGTTCTCCGTGTAGCCAGTTTATTTTGTAAAATTCCGGAAGTAGTTCGTGTTCTTTTTCCTGTTTGGTGCGTTCTAATCTGTGGAGCTTGATCCGGTCGGACACGGGCGCAGAAGATTTTACCGTTGATCCGCAATTTTGGCGGATGGCGCTGGAGTGGCGGAGCTGAGGCGCAGACCTGCGCGCGCATATGCGAGATGTGGAACGTACCTCATTCATTTGAAAGGCTGCGCAATTGCTGCGAGGTCGTAGCACTGCGCAGCGCAGCGGATATGCAGGATGTGGAATCAGCCCGTTAGGCTACGTCTTATTATGCTTTTAAAGTCCGATTGCACACAGCACTGTTAAAAATATAATGCAAACCGAACCAAAAATAATATTATATATTATTATTATTTATAATAACTAGAAAGTTAGTAATTGAATTTTCAAGTGACTGAAAGATACTTTACATGGCTTTAATGTATCTGGGGTAATAAAGGCCCATGAATGATTAAACAGACTAAATATTTTTAAGTATTTGAATAAAAAAACAAGTTTGAATGAATCGAGATGCATCGTGATCAGGGGCATATCGAACCGAATCGATCGTTGGCTGTAAGACGTGTATCTTAAAAAAATCGTATCGCTGCAAGTGTATCGGGATGCACATCGTATCGGACAAAGATCCAAGATTCCCATCACTAGTAAATACACAGTAGGTGGCACCTTACTTGATTCATACACGATTTCCTGTTTTTGCTAACAGTCCCCCACCCTCGCAAACCAATCGTGCACATGGAGGGTAAAATTAATTTCTCTCGAGTTTGTAAATTCAGAAATTCCATCTGTCCTGGTCAAATAAAAGAGAAATGACATGGAAAGGAAGTCGTCTTTGGAGCAATGAATCTTACTCAAACATATATACAGAGTGGATACATGAGAAGAATCTATTTTAATGTCTAAAAATGTTTAACAGCTTTCCATTACACGTCTCTTTCAGTTCATAGCCACATCTGCCCCGGACAGACAGAAACAAGCCTGTACATTTGCACCATTCAAACTCGTCCAAACTGCAGTGTGATTGTGTCTGATCTCACTTGTGCTGTATTAGATTGCACTGCTCTGATTAAAGTGAGAACGAGAGAGGAGCAGGGTTCATAATTTCCATTACAGATTGTCACCAGAGTTTAACCGAAGCAGCCGTAAATCGCACCAAAGCTCCGGTGACATCGTAAAAAAAAGTGCCAAACTTTTTCCATAAAAATGTGGAGCAGGTTTAACGGCCGGCGCTGTGATTAAAGCTAACGACTCGAGGAGAGATTCAGGTCTTTCAGTCTGTCCAAGAACGGGAATTTGTCACCGGCGTTTTAGATTAACAGAATGTGAATTGTGTTTTAATTTGAGCAAGGAAATGGTTGTGTTTTTATATTTTAGGCTCTTGTAAAGCAGAGTTTGTATCTACTGTTGTGTAATGGACTCAAATGTAAATAGTAAGGCTAATGCTAATGCTAAGCTAAAGTATGCTCTGTACAAAGCCAGATAACGTCCTTTAGACCATTTTTCTTTTTCTCTTCTGTTCATTGTTTTGTCTCTCTCTTGTCTTCCCCCTCGTTCTCTCCCTTCCTCTTCAGTTTATCTCTTCTCTCTCTCCTCTTTCTTCTCCTATTTTCCTCTCACCCTTCTCTCTTTCTCTCTCCCTATCTTGTTTTCTTATCTCCTCTTTTTTGTCATCTCTCTCTCCTCTGTTCCCTCTACACTTACTCTCTCTTCACCCACTCCCTCTCTTATTTCTCTCCACTCCACTTTCCTCTCCTTTCTTCCACGTCTCTCTCTCTCTCTCTACCTCCTCTTATTTGGTCTTTTCTCTCTCTCTTCTGTCTCTCCCTTACCTCTCCTTTTCTCCACCCCTTCTTCTCTCTTTCCCTTCCCAAACCACCTCTCCCTTTTGCTTCCCTCTTTTTCCCTCTTTCTAATCCTCCTTTTTCTCACCTTCCCCTCCCTCCCTCCTCCTCCCTCCCTCCCTCCTTATGTACCTCTCTCTCCCCTCTCCTTCCCCCTCTCTCTCTCTTTCTCCTCTGTCCGTCCTTCTCTTTCTTTCTCCTATCACCCTCTTTCTTTCTCTATTTATTTGTGTCTCTCCCTTCTCTTTATTCCTCCTTCCTCATCTCTCTTTCTGTCACTCTCCCGCTTCTCCTCTCAATTTTTCTCCCTCCTCTATCTTTCTCTCTCTCTCTCCTCCTGTCTTGCTCCCCCTCTCCTCGATCTCTCCTGTTCTTCCCTTTCTCCCCTTCTCTCACTTCCTCTTTCTCCCTCATCCTCTCACTGTCTCTCCCTCCCCCCTCTCTCCTCCTCCTCTCACGTTCCTCTTTCTACTCTCTATCTCACTCCTGCTCTTTCCCCCTTGTCCCTTTCTCTCTCTCTTTCCCCCTTCTCTCTATCTCCCCCTCCTCTCTCTCCTCTCACTCCTCTCTCTCTCCACTCACTCCTCACTCTCCCTCTCTCCCTCTCTCTTTCCTCCTCCTTTCTCTCCTTCTCTCTCCCTCTCTCTTTTACTCTCTCCCTCAGTCCTCTCTCACTCTCTCTCTGTCTCCCTCCTCTCCCTCCCTCTCACTCCTCACACTCTCTCTCCCTCTCTCTCTCTTTCGATCCTCTCTGTCTGTCTCTCTCTCTCTCCCCCTCCTCTCTGTCTCTCTCTCCCGCTCTCTCTCTGTCTCTCTCTCTCCCCCTCCTCTCTGTCTCTCTCTCCCGCTCTCTCTCTGTCTCCCTCTCTTCCCTCCCTTTCTCCCTCTCTTTTCTCCCTCCCTTTCTCCCTCTCTTTCTTTCCCTCAGTCCTCTCTCACTCCTCACACTCTCTCTCCCTCTCTTTCCCTCCTCTCTGTCTCTCTCTCTCTCTCCCCCTCCTCTCTGTCTCTGTCTCCCTCTCTTCCCTCCCTTTCTCCCTCTCTCTGTCTCCCTCTCTTTTACTCTCTCTTCCTCAGTCCTCTCTTCCTCTCACTCCTCACACTCTTTCTCCCTCTCTCTCTGTCTCCCCCTCTCTCTCTCTCTCTCTCTCCCTCTCCCTCTCCTTTCTCTCTCCCCGTCTCCTTCCTCTCTCTCTCCCCCTCCTGTCCTACCCTCTTCCCTCTCTTCTCTATTTGTTCTCCCCCCCCTATCATTCTTGCTCTCTCTCTTTATCTTGCCCCCTTCCCCCTCTCTTCCTCTCTCTTTTACTCTCTCTCTCTCTCTCGTGCGCCGGTAGAGTGACACTAATTAAAGCCATTGATGTTTCAAATGAAGAAGTGCGTGTCTCGCTTGTTTTGGCACAAAGAGGCTCCGGTAGCGGCTCAAACCGGGCGCGTGCATCGTGTCTTTTGTTTGTGTCGCTACGTGTGCGACGCTAACGCTAACGACACCGACGTGATCCAGAGAAGCTCCACTCCAAACACCTATCGAGTTTTAATTTGAGCCGCGGCAATCGTTAGCGCGCGGTAATATGATACACGCTAGCTCGCCGAGTCCAAATTTAATCAAGATTTTATTTGTTTTAAAGTGTGAAAACAATAAAAGGAGAGCGTTTTATGAAGCAGATCCTCTTTCTGTGCGGGTTTTTTCATTATTGGGACAAAATGATACAGCGGAGAAGACGTTATTGCAGACAAATGTGTGTTTTTATGAAACGCAGATCGGGTTGGAGCAGAGTTGAGCGGGTTTTAGGATTGATAAGGTGGTATATAAGCAGACTGTAGTTGTGACACATAATGAGCTGAGGATTTTGTGATTCATTTGAAAAGATGTTGTATTTAATGATAATACTGTGTTTAGAGAAGGGCCTCCACCAAACTTCTGACACATACAGTGCGTATGACAGACATGATTATACTTAAGATTTCACAAAATATTTTTCACCAAAGTTGGCTATTTTGATGAAATGTATTGTTTATTGCCCACTAAATATTGCAAACAAAAACAATAATCTACATAAATGATCTAAATGTTTCAATTTGACAAATTATAAAATTAAACATTTTTATTTGGCTAGTTTTGTCAATTTTTGGTTTGTTGTCAAAGTTGGTGGAGAGCAGCATTTGAAAATAGATCCTTCTGTGCTTTTATGCTTTGGGTTTTATAAAGTTTGTTTACGGTTTGTCCAGAATTACATTGACTTACAATATACTAAACATATTGTCATTCCAAGACAATATCTAACAAACTGAATGCGATTTGCTGCATTTGAGTGCTTTTTTGGTTTATTAGTCACACCTAGTGTTAGGGAAATTTTGATCTTTCCCCTGACTGTAATCCTGTCTAGAAAAACAATCCGGACTCAAAACGATACAAATTAGAAAATTATTTACTTTGAAATCAAACAGATAACACTAAAGTCACAAAGCGACGTCTATTTGTCTAAACTTCGCAACGTTGTCCCTATTTGCGTGCTCGCCTCTCTTACAACCCCCCTCTGAATGCAAGAAGAAGTCGCACTTTCAACAGTTGTCCAGAATCTTCTTTTAGCTAGGTTGACGTTGATTGGTCCTCAAAGTCCTCGGTTCTCGCCATGTTTGGATGTTACTGTTTCTCTTCTCAGAAATGTCCACTTGATGATCTCATCTCAAACTCAGACTCAGAGACCACAGTCTGAACCTGATACCTTGTCGACTTGCAAACCTACAGCAAGATCAGCAGTCTGACAGTTTACAGGTCAACTAAAACCAGTCCCTTTAGAACGTACTGTTGGCTTCAAGCATACTAACCCTTAGCCATAGTTCTTCACAAATAGATTTCACATTACATTAGTTACCATTTGAAACACTTACAGAAACTATTTTTTCTAACACCTAGCAATACAAGTCTTTATATTTCCATGTGACTCCTGTTGTGTAATCAGAAATCATTTCAAGAGCACATGAAGTCGTCTTTAGGGCCGCCTTTGGCCCACAGGCTGCCAAGATCCTTCCGATACAATATGTATCCCAATACAGGGTCACGATACGATACATATCCACATACATGTTTATACAATTCCCTTAATACAACACTTATAAAGATATCTTTCATTGATCAGCAAAATAAAACGGTGAAGAAAAACTCTAGAAACATATTGTATACTACCTGTAAATATGGGGTGCACGGTAGCAGAGTGGTTAGAACTCTGGCTTCCCAATAAGGAGATCGTGGGTTCTCACGATCTCTCTGGGTGGAATTGCATGTTCTCCCCGTGTCACAGTGGGTTTCCTACGGGTACTCCGGTTTCCTCCCATCTCCAAAAACATGCATGTAATTGGGCATCACTCTAAATTACCCTTAGTGAGTGAATGAGAGAGTGAATGGTTGTCTGTGAATGAGAGAGTGAATGTTTGTCTGTCTAACCCTGCGGCAAGTTGGCCACTGTCCAGGGCGTTACCCCGCCTAAGGCCCAAGGTCACTGGGATAGGCTCCAGTCACCCGCAACATGTTTTTGTTTACAGCAGTTCTTAAAATCAATGTTAGCAATGTAACTTTGGTTATGTAGAATAATTTCATTACATACAGGAGTCCTAGAAGTCATTTTTTCAACTCAATAGTGTCAGTCTTAAAGCAGCAGTCCAAGTTTAAGTATCCCTCATGTATCAATATGTGTATTGCCAACAAGTTTGTCAGAAATATCCTGATACTGATACATTGAGTACAGCCCTACCTGGTCTTAACACTTCTGAAACTGTGTCAGGTGTGTGCTTTGCAATTTGCCACTTGGGGGTCAAATGTGGAGATTCTGTTCTTTTTACTCTTGTATTTTCAACTTTTATTTGCCAATTTCTTGATAATGTGTGACTTAACTGCTTTAAAACAATGATACATACTGTATTTACCACAAGAACTATCACATAAAAGTAAGGCTAAATTAGTAATATGTGATCACTGTCGCACAGACTTGAACTTGTTTTCAGGTTATCTCATCCATGTTACATACAAGCATTCTTGTGGGAATTACGTGAAGGCCACGAGGCATTGGAGGCAGCAGGTCTCAAACCCGAGTCCAAATTAAGTCTCCTTTAAGGTCATCAGGAGCTAAATCTAAACATTTTATCATCCAGGATCAGTGTGGTAGTTGTTATTTGCGTTTCCACGTTGCAAACCTCTGCTCTGAAATTTCTAATCTCGCCTCACATACTGTTGTCACTCAAGCTTCCCCTTGTGTCCTTCGCAGCTTAAACCTTTTTGCTCAATCAGATTATAGCGACCCATAATTCATTCCTGTCGACACACACACACTGCACTTTCAATTAATACTGCAGACCCTCCTGAACAGTCTCTGGGGCCACACTTCGACCTGCGGGCCATTATTTGAATAACACCGCCTCGAGCCACAACATACATCCACATGCTCCAAACTCCTCTATTATCTCTCTCTTTTCTTTCTTTCCTTCCTTTCTTCTCTCTTTCCACTTGAAGCACCTTCTTATTTACGGCCTGAGTCTGGCGTCGGTCCCACTCTCGTCTCTGTTTAAGATGCAACACGGTCTCCGCGGGTTACACAGGGCTGGCTCCATCAGTCTGTTCCCTCCCGGCCCGAACGCGTTACCCCGTGCGCTTAATCACTGCCACTAATTAGCGCTAATTACTCATGGCTTGCCCGCGAGACCCCCTTTTCTCTCCCCCCTCCCTCCTCCCCAACAATCAAACCCCGTTTTCAGCCACCTCGCCGCGCTCACGGTTTGAAGGTCCTCCGTGGCCTGTAGGTACCGAGAGCCAGCCATCCTGAACGCTTTTACACTGCAAAAACTCACGTCTTATTCTAGTTTATTTATCGTTTTTCGAACATAGTATATTTAGTTTTACTTATTTTAAGAACAATTTGGAAAAAAAGCTAATTTCAATAAAATAGGTGACTTGTTTTACACAAGACACAGAAAATCTCGTTGAGCCAAAATAGGAATGAAATTACAGTATATTGTCTGAACTTGTATAGATCACAAATCAGGAGGCAGGATTAGCGCAAACTGACCAATCAGAACAACCGAGTTGCAGTCTTCGAGCCCGATCTCACAAGAAAGTGTACATTTACCACGACATTACAGGACATGTAAATTACGTAAGATTAGCACGAGTTCACGGCTGTTTTGGATTATTATGACACGCGTCACAGTCCTTGTTCATTTCTATGGTGGTTATTAAGATGTGTTCTTATTTAACATAATCCTGATCCTAATCTTGACCTACCCCAAGCCCCAGACCTAAACTTACCCATTTTAGTAACTTGAAGCCTACACTTACTCGTTTCACTTGAAGAAAACGTCCCAACGTGGCTGCAACAAAACTTGTGTCATTTTTACGCTTTTTCATTTCATGCTAAATGTACGACGTAACATAAGTACACAAAAAAGGCCTGAAATCATGGTCATAATGTATTTTTGTTGTGGTATATGTACTCTTATTTGTGACACTGTGGTGGGTCTTCAAACGTGAGGAAACGTCAATCATGAATGCAAAATATACAGGTATTAAAATCTAAAATCTTTGCGAGGAAACGTGGTGCGGCTTCAAGTGAAGTCTGACATGACAAGAGACTTATCTGAGCTAGTGGCGGCACGGTGGCAGAGCGGATAGCCTCACAGCAAGAAGGTCGCGGGTTTGATTCCCGCTCGGGCTGGGACTTTTCTGTGTGGAGTTTGCATAGTCCTTCCCGTATATCTTAGTTACCTAATGTAACTGTAGTTCTATGAGTATGTGCGTAGCCCTCTACGGGCTTCGCTATTGGCTAACACTCGAGGCAGCGCCTCGCACCTGAAGATCAAACAATGTACCGCTCCAATCATGGGAGAGTGGTTCCCGCCACTGGCCGTATATAAGGCCCTGTCCACTATCGCTCGCCCTTCTTGAACTCTAGCACAGTGGAAGACATGCCTGCTGGGCCTGCAGGTAGAGGGCTACGCACATACTCATAGAACTACAGTTACATTAGGTAACTAAGATTTCTATGTCGTATGTGCTACGCCCTCTACGGGCTTCGCTATTGGCATACCCTACGCGAAGGCCGTAGGATCAATGTACTCCCAGCAGGCATGCATGATTGGAGCGCACCCGCAAACCTACTTCGTACCAAGTACAGAGAGGCAGCGGGCGAGGTTGAGACCGGATGGAGAGAAGGCACATAGTCCTGCCCGGACCTGCCACAACCACCCGCATGAAAAAGAAACAAAGGTGATGAAAGGCCGCCTCTCCCAAGAGCGCCAAGCCACCACAAGGGAAGCACCCAAAAGAGTGCTAAGCATGGATGAACTGGCCACCTCTCCCAAGAGTGCCAGGCACAAGAGCAGAGTCTCCAGAAGGAGTATGACGAAGGTGAACAGGTAGCCTCTCCCAAGAGCACCAAGAACACCCAGGCAAAGCCCCCAAAAAAGGAGGAGCTAAGAACTGGGGGCAATGCGCAGGCTGCCTCTCCCAGAGCGCCTGAGGCACATCACCGACAAAGAAGTCCCTAAGCCGTCACCTTATGTCGACTCATGCGGCCCGCGAGAAAGGACCGAATGAGCCACTGACTGAGCTGTCACATCCAACAGATATGATTGGACAAATGTCGATGAGGAGGACCAGGAGGCGGCTAAACAGATCTCCTCGAGGGACACCCCTCTAAGCATAGCAGTAGAGGTGGCCACACCCCGAGTGGAATGGGCTCTGATGAGTGCAGGAGGAGGGCGCCCCCGTGCCTCGTAAGCCATGTGAATCGCCTGGCACACCCAGTGGGCTAAGCGCTGAGAAGAAAGAGCTGCACCCCGATCCTTCGCACCAAAACCCACAAAAAGCTGGTCAGAACGTCTGAAACCGGCCGTGCAGTGCAGGTAGCGGCGTAACGCCCTGACCGGACATGACAGGTGGCTCCGTTCCTCCTCTGCTGATGCATGTGGGGAGGGCAAAGCGGTCTCAAGCGGATGACCCTGGACCTGAAGGAGGAAGTTATGACCTTAGGCTGAAAGGCCTGGTTCGGCCATAACTCCACCAAGCCTCCATCACTGCTAAAGGACAAGCAAGAGGGTGGATGGAGAGGGCGCATAATTCCCCCGCCCTCTTGGCAGAGGCGAGCGCCAAAAGCAATACTGTCTTAAACGATAAGCAGCTGAGCTCAGCGCGATCCAGGGGCTCGAATGGCGGGCCCGAGAGACCCTCCAAAACCACCTGGAGATCCCAAGCTGCGGCGGAGCGCCTGAGGGGTGGATTCAGTCTGAGCGCACCCCTTAAGAAGCGCTTGACAAGAGGATGGTTACGGGCCGAGAAACCACCAAAACCCGTGTGGCCCGAAGCGATGGCCGAGGCAAAGACGCCCAGGGTCGAAGCCGAGCGGCCTTTGGCCAGGAGACTCTGAAGAAAGCCCAAGACCTCCTGAATGGGGCACGAGAGGGGATCCACTGACCTCTCCGCGCACCATGTGGCAAACAACTGCCATCGTAGTCTGTACGCCCTAACCGTTGAAGGCGCACGTGCTCCCTGAATGGTCGAGACTACAGCGGAAGGGAGGCCTAAGTCTAACAACCTTCCCCTCTCAGCTTCCAAACCAAGAGTCTGTGGCCTAGGATTGGGCGCGAGTAAAGGGCTCCCTGGGCCTGAGTCAGCGTCTGGGGCGAGTCCGGGAGGGGCCAAGGTGTCCCCTGCGCCATGGACACCAAGTCTGGGTACCACCTGGCACTCGGACTGTCCGGGGCCACAACCAGGATTTGTAGTCTGTCTCTCCTGACTCTGTGAAGCAGCGGAGGCAGAAGCCGGAGGGGGGGGAAGGCATAAAGGAGTCCCCCGGCCAACGTCGGTGCGCCAACGCGTCGACGCCCAGAGGAGGCTCGTCCCCTGGTCTGAGTGAGAACCACAGGGGGCACAGAGCGTTTTCTGCACTGGCGAACAGGTCGGCCACCGGGTGGCCGAACTGCTGCCAAACCTGCGCCGCCACCCAGGGGCTAGGCTCCATTCGTCGCGGGCTGCTCCGCCCCTGGACATTCTGTCCGCGCCTACGTTGAGAACGCCGGGGATGTGCCGGGCCCTCAAGGAAAGGAGGTGAGTGTTGGCCCACAGGAGGATCTCCGCTGCCCTCCTGTGGAGCGGGGGAGATCTGGTTCCCCCCTGTCTGTTCAGGTAAGCCACCACAGTCGTGTTGTCTGACCGGACTAAAACGTGGTGTCCCTCCAGTTCCGCTCTGAAGTGCAGGAGAACATTCTTCACTGCCTCCATCTCCAGGACATTGATGTGCCTGGGCGTCGGAGACCAGGTGCCGCCCGTCGAGCACTGGCCCAGGACCCCCCCCCAACCAGTCAGGGAGGCATCTGTGAACACCTCCGTGTAATGGGGGACACATCCCAGCCGCACGCCCTGGCTCAGAAGGATTGGGTCGGTCCAGAACTGAATATCCTTCCGTGCGGGCATTGGGAGCCTCAGCCATTTCCTCCTGTCGCGCACTGGGTGCAATCTGAGACGGGAGTACCACCGCTGGAGGCGTCTCATATGCAGAAGGCCCAGCTGAACAACTGGGTGGGCCGCTGCCATCAATCCCAGAAGTGATTGAATCTGATAGGACTGGACTGTCGTCCTTTTCAGAACAGCTTGACCCTTCTGGAGGAGCACTGACCGTCTCCCGGCAGAGAGAGACGCGCGCGCATTCAGTGAATCCAGTTGGAGGCCCAGATAACACATGACCTGTGCTGGGCGCAGAGAGCTCTTTGCTCTGTTGACCACAAAGCCCAGTTTGGAGATGTGATCCAACACCACCTTGGTGTGAGCCTGAGCCTCCTGTCTGGAGGAGGCCAGGATGAGCCAATCGTCGATGTAAGTCAGAATCCTGATTCCCATACGACGCAGCGGGTCCAGCGCCGCCTCCACGCACTTGGAGAAGGTGCGGGGAGCCAGCGAATAACCAAACGGGAGTCGGCAGTATTCGTAGCATTTTCCGGCTACAGAGAATCTGAGGAATTTCCTGTGCTCCGGTACAATGGAAACATGGAAATAAGCATCCGTGAGGTCCACAGACGTCATCCAATCGCCCTGACTGACGCACTCCAACAGGTGTCGTGTCGTCAGCATGCGAAAGGGTCTCTTGGCTATGCATCCGTTGAGGATGCGCAAGTCCAAAATGGGTCGGACGCCTCCGCTCTTTTTGGGGACCAAGAAGTACGGGGAGTAGAAACCGTTCCCCGCTCTCTCTGCCTGTACTTCCACTACTGCACCGCGCAGTAGGAGGGAGGAGACCTCTTCCAGCAGTGCCCTGGTCTCGGCCGCATCGCGCATTCTGGTCACTAACACCCCTGCGAACGGAGGTGGGTGTGTAGCGAACTGTAGTGCATATCCCCTCCTCAGCGTTTTGCGTAACCACGGAGAAAGGGGAATCCCGAGGTCCACCCAGGCTTGGTAGGAGTCCGTGAGAGGTCGGACTGCGGAGCTGGGAGCTCGATGAACGGGCCCGTCCACTGTGTCCGTGAGTGGGGGCCCCGCTCGAAAGGGACGTGCGGGGTATGAACGTGAGCCGGTCATAGCGTCGCACCCGCCTAGTCTGCGTTTCTTGGCGCGGTATGGCTCCTCTGAGGAGTGCAGAGATAAACGAGCGTCTCGTTGAGACGCCGTCAAGCTCGCTCCTGTGGAACTAGTCCGGACAGAGGCCGGGCGCTTACAGGAATTGCCCACACTCCTAACACTAGAAGGAGGGAGAGGAGCGCGCGTCCGTCCCCGCACCGCCGCAGTAATCCGAGGAGGAGAAGGGTTAATGACCGTAGACACTCCTCCGGCGAGTGCATAGCTCTGCGCGGGGATGTGCGTCGAAGCACGATCCTCACGAGCCTGTACAAGCCCCTGCGCGCCCCGGAGCAGCGTGGGGAAGCTTTGGGAAAGTTGAAGAGGAGATGTGAGTTGAAGCTCCGCTGCGCGTGCATGTGTGACTCTGCGAGTGAGAGCGTACAAGAGCGCGACCCACTCTGTTCTGTGCGAGATGAATCCGCTTCCTCGGGGCAGAGCGAGGAGCCGGGAAAGCATCTACATTGGTGTGAACAAGTGGAGACGAGTGTACAGAAGCGTGTCTGGGGCGGAGCGCACGTTCGCCCCCTTCCGTAGGGACAGAGCGGGAGAGAAAGCGGCGCCTTGTTACCAGAGCGGCAGCGGTGGGACAACTGTTCTTACTCAATATAGTTGTCTGGGCCGCTGGAAGCCCCGCCCCCACAGCAGCGGCAGTTGTGGAACTGTCTCCAACCACGTCCGCTTCATGGGAGAGGGTGGGGGTGAGGGGGAGTTGCCGACAACGTTAACCCTTTCTGTGACTTACTCAGCTGCGCCGCGGCATGAGAAGAGTGTGTCGTGGAGTCAGCCTCGAAGCGAGGACCAGTATGAAGATAGAAGTCAGAAGTCGCTACCAGTGCGTTTCTGCTTGTCTGGGCCGCTGGAAGCCCCGCCCCCACAGCAGCGGCAGTTGTGGAACTGTCCTCAACCACGTCCGCTTCATGGGAGAGGGCGGGGAGTGAGGGGGAAGTTGTCGTTAACTTTGACCCTTTCTGTGACTTACTCAATTGCGCCGTGGCATGTGATGAGTGTGTCAGAGCAGTTGTGGAGCTAGCCTCCAAGCGAGCGCCAGCATAATTAGACAAGTCAGAAGACGCTACCAGTGCGTTTCTGCTTGCATGTAAAGAAGTTGGCTCTTCAGTGATGTAACGGGCCGTAGCACGGCCTTTATTAGCATGAAAAGCCCCGCCCCGCCCTCTGCGAGCTCCGGAAGAAGCACGCCGGTCTGGTCTAGCGCTCTTGTCTCTTCCTCGTCTGGGCTCAGGAGCCGCCGGGATCCGGGGAGCAGAGCGCGCCGCAGCCGCGCGTCTCGGGGGAGAGCGGCTTCTTCTCCTTTTGTCCTGACGGTGAGGAGTGCGCTGAGGGAGCTGGGGACGCAGATGAGGAGCCAGCTGAGCAGAAGCCTTGGTAGCGGAATCCAGACGATCGACGAAGCTCAGGAAGTCTGGACCGAAGAGAGAGGCAGTGGACAGTGGAAGGTTGAGCAGCTGCTTTTTCTCCTGGTCTTTGAGTGAAGACAGACCCAGCCAGAGGTGTCTGCAGCCCACCTGTGCCGCGCACATAGACCGACCTCCGTCTATGGCGAGAGCCTGTGACATGCGAAGGAAAGTCGCCAGAGTGGTCCGCAGTTCACCTAGGTCAAGGCGGCTCGGCTCGGAATCCCCTTCCAGTAGCTTGGACATGGATCCTGCGAGGAAGGCCAAGTTGCTAGCTAAAGCCACGACCTGTGTGGCATTAGCATAGCAGCGGTCAAACAACGCCGCCGTCAGCCGGTCCTTCTCGGACGGGAGCTGAGGCTTACTGCCGGGCCAGAGGGAGGAAGAAGGAAGCAGAGACAATCTGACCCCGTCCTCGATGGGTGGGACCCCCGAATCACTGCACCAGTCCTGCACGCAGCAATACGGCCGGTATGCTTTAGCAGGATGTTTGGCGCTTAACGGTTGTCCCCATTCGCGCTGAGCATAGTGCACAATGGGCGGCATCGGGGGGCACAGCACCTTGGGCCGAGCCCGGGGACGCGGACGGGACCCGAGCCCGTCCGTGAAGTCCACCGGGGGAGCAGCAGGCTGCGGCGGGAAAGAGATGTTCATACGCTCTGCCGCCGTGACGAAGAGTGTGGGGAGCTGGTCTACCGGGTAGCGGTCAGCCGGAGGAGCCACGTCGGAGAAGAGGGATGCCGCATCTTCCTCGTAGACTCGACGATCATCTTCCTCGTCGTAGTCTGCCCAGTCCTTCTTCCTGGGGTGAACAGGCCGGGGGGAAGGAGGTGCTGGAGTCTTGTCCGGCGGTGCTGCGGCACGGACCGGGGATGCCGCCTCGCCCTCGGACATCTCCGGGTCCAGACCGAGATGCTCCGGGGATATGGGGCCCATGAAGCCACGGCGCCGCTCTCGCTCCACCCTGGGGAGTGAGAGGCAGGCAGGGCAGTCCTTCTCCTCAGCGGTGTGCTGCCAACCGAGGCAGAGGAAGCAGAAGTCGTGTCGGTCCTCGGGGAGAAGGGACGTCTCACATCTGCCGCACCTACGACGCTCGACACCGGAGGGTGACAACATCTTCGAGCTGGTGAGTACGGCGAGTCCAAATCTTGATTGTAGAGAAGTTAAAACGTTCTGAAAGAACGTGCTCAGAGATCTTCAAGTGCTGAGTGAAAAGAAGGGCGAGCGATAGTGGACAGGGCCTTATATACGGCCAGTGGCGGGAACCACTCTCCCATGATTGGAGCGGTACATTGTTTGATCTTCAGGTGCGAGGCGCTGCCTCGAGTGTTAGCCAATAGCGAAGCCCGTAGAGGCGTAGCACATACGACATAGAACTAGGTGAGTTTCCTCAGGCACTCCAGTTTCCCCACCAACCAGTAACATGCACAATTGGTGACAGTCGAGGTTGAGGCGCCAGGTGTTTAGACGAATCGCCTTGGCTGAGCTGCCCCAGAGCAGTTTACTTCACTGAGTGGGGAGGGTTCAGCTCACTATTTGTCTGTGAAATGCGCTACACAAATACAGATTACATTGCATGACATTTAAATAAACTCTGTAGCGTAAATTCTGTGTCGCTGATTGGTCGCTTAAGCTGCAGCTCGTTTCCTTCGCTTAGATTTTGATTACTCACATTATTTTGCATTTATGATTGACATTTCCTCACATTTAAAGCGCAGCTCGTTTGTTCTGATTGGTCAGTTTGCTTCTGTAATGTGACACGGCTTCATTGAGAAAAACCAGGGTAACAGATCCAGTTGTGAACTCGTTTTGTTGGACAGTTTATCCAGAGAGGCTCATGTCTGGGTTAGTCACCCAGCTAAAGAAACTTATCCAGGATAAGTTCAGCGACGTTCGTTGTAAAGGCTCTGACTGTAAACTGGACTAAACCAAGATCTTTTTGCATTTATGTGAGTGCAGCAGAGATTTCACTTTGATAGCTTATATATATATTATAGTTTTGCTTTTATTCACCTGTAGTGTTCCTCTTTAACCCATTACATGGACTCATACACTGCAGAAACCTTCATACGTCTCTTAAACTCAGACTAAATGAAACCACGTGCACTCCAACAGTCTAAACCCTCCTTTTCTGCGGCTCAGTCTGTGTCATTAATTGTGTGCTGTGACTCTGTGGGCCGTGTCGCTTCAGGCGCCATTTTTTTTCTCCCCGTAATTTTGCCTTAATAGATTCAATTTGCTTTCATTTGCTTTGTATTGATTTATTTGTCCTGCTTTGTCTTGTCAAGCATAGAAACCTATAATTTCTCAGAAAAGTTTGCGGCCCACGGTGAAAAAAAGCTCATTTAATTTGCTAATATTGAGCGAGTTATTAAAGAAAGAGAAATGACGAATGATGTTGAGAAGGTGCACAAGTGAAGCCTGACTGAAGCCGTTTCTTTCTCTGCGGCTGGAAAACAAATGGAAATGACTGGATTTATAATAGATGCATTGCTTTTGTAAAAGAACACTGTGTAATGTAGTTACAAATGTGTCACATGTGAAAGCAAAGTTAGATTATGCATTTGACAAGCTTTAGGAAAGTTACTATAGCATTGTAATGTATTGTTTGCCTTACTTTTGCCACTGTTGATCAAATTTATATCTCACTGACAGGATATGGAAATTTAATTGACTTTTGTTTTTTTTCTACAATAAAAAGTTAAAAATCTAAGCAAACTATGATAAAATCTATGACGCAGCTCCCGCTTTTTGCAGAAGGCTCTTTTGCACGTTGCGATCATGAAGAGAGGGAGAGATAGATAGAGACTTGCTGCATTTATATACATAGCTAACTTACTCAAAAGTATAACTTCTCCTCCCCAGGCAATTTCCTTTTGCTGTCTCTGTACTCATCCATTATTATGTCGTACAGTAGTAGTTTAAACACTGCAATGAGCATGAGAGAGAGCAACAAGCGACCAAGCTTTTGAAATAAGCCCCAAAACAAGTGACCTTTCAACCTACTGTAAGTAAACAGTCCTTCTTTCCTCTTGATGTGAGAGCAAAGCAGTATGTCACACAGGAATGTAGTGTCTGTTTGGTGATGTTGGCGTTCAGGCGATGAAAACACCTGATGAGGTGTAGATGCAGGTTGGAGCATCAACTTCGCAAGACGCAGCGTCAGCAGAATGCAAGTTCACAGGACGCCTCAAGACGCAGGTTTACATTGGCTTAACATGTAAACTGGACGCTTTGGACGTTCCAACTCTCTCCAGTCTGAATCATGGAAGTATAATTGTAACTGGAAGATGAGTTCAAGCCTGTTGTTTTCAATGCTTGTGCTCAGTGGCGCACTGACGCGGAAAAATATTTTTATATTCCACACTCTTTGAATGAATATACCCACATTATACAAAACAGATCATGCTTTATCAAATAATCTGTTACATGCTGCATTCTGGTGCATTTTAGATGTTAAACTGATCGGGGAAAGGTCACAACCTCCAAATAATTGTGTAGGCTATATTATTAAAAAAAAAAAAAACTTGGACTGTCGAGATGAGATTGGCCAAGCTGGGAATATTTATCACTTTTATGAAGGCCCTGACTGTGAGTTTTGGTTCCCAGTCTCTGCTTTAGTGTCACATGTGACCTCACACAAGCCTTATACTAATTTGAATGATTTATCCTGCAATTGTCACAATGAGTGAGCTAATAACTATAGAAAACCTGACAGCAGTTTCAGACAGTCCTCAAGCTGCAGACAAGTATCAGATTATACCATAGAATGGTATCTTCTTTCTTTTTCTCTCAACAATCAGCCACATTAGAGTCTTTAAAGAGCCACAAGTTCCAGACCCCTGAGCTAGGGTGGACGCGTAAAAAAAAATAGAAATGGTTTGCCAAGTGACTCTTTGTGAAGATTAACTTATATTTATCTTCCACATATTTTTTTTATAAATAGAAGCCCAAAATTACAAAATACAATGTGCATGTCTAAAAGCTATTACAAGGTTTGTCCTGACTCATTCAATTGTTAGTTGTAGATAATAATAGTCTACAAAACACACATCTGACACTCCTCGCCTGTGTGTTTTAGTGATGTTAAAATGGCGTCTGTAAAATGGAAGGTTCAGATCTTAATCACCTGCAGGAGGGAGAAACACGGACCGGTCACGAGCTAAACGCTATCATCATCATGTCGGGCTTCACTTACAGTAAATGTCAAAGCTAACAGGCTAATGCAGGCTAATGTCACGCTAGCACAGGCTAACGTCAGGCTAACACCGAGCAAAGCCTGTAACACTTTATGATGTCTTTTTTTTGGTGTTGTTCAAGTAAGAAGAAGGTACCTGTTACTTACCCACACAATGCAATGTATTGTGTCACAATAAAAGCATACATCAATTGAACTGGTTACATTTGTAGTAGCTGTAGGAACCTTATAGCAGTAAATACAATTCATCCATTAATACATCTGTTTTGTTTATATTATGATTTTCTATTGGTCAATAGTATTTCTCTTTGGTGGAGGGCAACTAAAATACATATTAATTAAATGCATTTTTTATTAGAATGCAAAAAGTAATAAGGTTTAGTTGCAAGTAGAATTTACCACAAAACATTTTTTTTTCATGAATTTGTAAAAACACAAATAGAGCAAGGTTAGTAATGCCGATTGGTTAAAAGGCACTTCTGACTTCTTAAATGTAAACCCAAAGCCTTTCATGCCGCTGTGTGATTAGGCCTTTATGAATCCCAAAACTAATTTTCTTACAACTAAAGCCAACTTTTAAACAATATTTATTTCTGTTGCACTTCTGTATTAAAGAAAACATACAGGTATTATGCATTTTTTTCTCTTTTGTTTTTCTTTTTAATCCAGTTCTAACAGTGTGTCCTCATTACAAAAAGAGCTGACATTTTGTCTGTGAGATGAACCTCAGAAAATACTGTTTGAATGTCACATAACAATCTCTTGGGATCGTCTGCAGTTTTAAGTCCATCAGTTATCCAAACTCATTTTCAACATTTGTGCAGCTTTAATTTATTTCACATACTCACCTTATTTTGCCCCGCCCATTTTTCTTGGCAGTACACTTCCTGTTTAGCTGTGGTTAGCCTGTAAGATTGCTGTTATGCTGTATCTATTTGAGATTGTCATGCGAGTCTTCTGATTACGTCGCATCCGGTGAGTTGTTTGTTTGAGTTACGTACACGTTGCTGTCTCTTTTTTTCAAATAATTTCACAAACAAATTGACTCCAAATTAATCTACCCTTATACATAACAGCCGCTTGGTCTCAAATCTTTGCATTTAGTGGATTCCACTGGGTGCCCGCAATTTCTAGTTTTGTGTATGTTTGGTTAGCACGGAGCTAACTTTTTAAACTTCAGACCAGTCTCAAGCACAAAACTACAGCACAACACTCGTCAATTAAACACTATGCTGCTCTCATGGTGCTTTCAGACCGGACAGCGTCTTGACATTTTTGAGTCCATTTTTAATGTTAAGTCAATTTAAACCTGCGTCTTGAGCTTTCAAGCATATTTTTGGCGCGTATTGGCGTCTGGGGCGTCAGTTGACGCACATTTAGGCATCTGAAAACGCGGCGTCTTGCGGACTGGAAGCTCAAACTTGCGGCAGACCAACACAGTCTCACTAGACTTTTACCACGACACAAAACAGCGTATTTGGACTACGACTTCAAAGCTATTTTTAGTACTTATGTACGCCGTGCATTTAGCACGATATGAAAAAGCGTAAAATGACACGAGATTTCACAGCGTCAAAAAAACACGAGTTTTAATTGAGCTACGTGGGGACGTTTTCTTCAGGTGAAACGGGTAAGTTCAGGCATAAAGTTACTAAAGTTGGTAAGATTAGATCTGAGGCTTGGGGCACGTTAAGATTAGAATCAGGATTTCATTAATATTCATAAATAAGAACACGTCTTAACAACCACCATTAAAATGAATGGGGACTGTGACACGTACTATAATTACGCAGGACGGCCGTGAACTCGTGCTAATCATACCTCATTTACATATTGTGTAATGTGTGGTAAATGTACGCTTTCTTGTGAGATCGGGCTCGGCAGACGCAAACTTGCTCGAATCTGCGGTGCCGCAGAAGTTGGGAAATTCATCTTTCACGCGTTGGAAGTCGGCGTCAGCCAATCAAAGACTACACTCCTGTGACACGTGACATGTTGTTCTCCTCTCACATCAAGGGGAAAGGACGACTGTTTACTGAAATCTTTAAATAACTTTTTAATGAAAGGTCTCTTGTTTGGGGGCTTTTTTCAAGGATGTTTGTTGCTTTGAAAATCTGGCGACATGGCAAAACAAAGGAAAACAGGACATGATCTGGACTTATAACGCCTCACATGGATCTATTGAAAATGCTTGATGCCGTGTTTAAACCTGCTGTACGATGGGAGGAGCCGAGGAGGACAGACAGCAAAAGGACACTGCCTAGAGGAGGAAAAAGTTGTGTGATCGGGTAAGCTCCGTTTTATAAATGCAACAAGCCTCTATCTGTCTCTCTCTTTCTCTTTCTCTGTCTCTCTCTCTCAGTGATCTGTGTACGAGCAAAACAAAGCCTTTTGCAAACAAGCGGGAGCTCGAAGAAGCGCGTTGGGACGTTAAGTGTCTTTTTGTCCACCAAAGCCTTGATGCGTATTGGGACGTTTTGGACGCCCATTTGGGCGTCAGCTTCGAAAATGAGCCACATCAAAATACGCTATTTATACGTGCAAATTTTGACGCAAATACGCTGTCCGGTGTGAACGCAGCATAAGTGTATGTCAGTGTCTGTTCAAACAAGCTCCGAGGAAAGTTTTTCGCCGCCCTCTGTTCACCCTAGTCTAGGCGCAAGACGTCACCTACCTCGCCCAGTTGTGAAAGCTGTGTCAGCCTCAACCAGAAGGGTGCTGGAGCTGTTATTTTTGTGTGTAATGCCTGCAAAAAAAAGTCTTAATTTTGTTTTTTAAATAAAAGTAGTTCATAGAATGTCGTTTGAAACAATCATTTGCAATAGTTTCAGAAGTTTAAAACACTTTTAAGCTATAATGATGAAGCTTAATGTCTGCACCCACATTCTTGAAGTTCGGCTGTACATCTGAATCAATAAGACATCAGTCCAATCATTTAAGTTCATATTTTCCTCATAAATCCTTGCTCTTTCTTTTCACCAGACAGATGTATTATGCAGAGTTATTTCTTCATAAAAGCACTTCCATTAGTCAACCATTTCTTTTCAGATCAGCTGTGCTCGAACCTCACCTTATTATCCTCGAGCGTCATGTGTTTACATCGACGCATACATCAGGAGAAAATGAGAAAAGTTTGTCAGAATACTTTCCTCCAAACAGGCGTCTTTTTTTGCAGAAAACTATAATTGCGATTCCTCCCAGCACGCACTTAAATAACAAAGATAATATAACCTTGTGAAATGATCCCCCGCGTATGCATTTGGACGTAAACAAAAGCCCAAATCTAGGAGTAATGAACAGTAAATCCCGCAAATTACAAAACGGGATGGAGCGTAACAGGCCGTCTCTTCCGAAAGCACTTCTTATCCTGTTGAAAAATCTCCACTTTGTTTGTGTGAAAAGCGCCCGTCAGACCATTCGATGAGACAAAATAAACATGTCTGACTTTGTGACAACTTTGCGCGAGAGGAATTCTGTTTTTTTTTTTGGAAGACCACAAAGATGTCAGATGCTTAACGGAGTGAATTAGCCGAGCCCTGATAGAGTCGTCACTGTCAGAAAGTAAAGTTTGTAGCTTTTAATGGAGCTTCAGTCACAGTAATGTGTGGGTTCTGGGTAAATGTTGGTCCAGCAGCAGACGTTAGGCCGCTGATAACTCGTGATTTTGGTTAAACATCTTTTAGGCCGAGCAAATATTTTAATTGTTTTCTTTGGCTTGGTGGTGTGGAGAGTGGGATAAAAAGGTTAACTTGGGTCACAACAAACAATATGTAGGAATCTAATATTATGTAACTATTTTAGGCCTGCAGATTATTCTATTGATTAATTGATTAGTTGTTTAGAAATAAAAGCCACTTGCTGTTTCATCTGAGGTTCATAACAGTTATTCGATTACTGCATTTGTTAACAGTTGTTTCGATAATCAGTTGTTGCAGTCCTTCTCTAGATCAGTGGCTCCAAACCTTTTTCCTCAAAGCCCTCACAAGCAACACAGTCTCACAAGAAAGCGTACATTTACCACGACACAAAACCAGGGTATTATGAGTGCAATGTCACGCCTTTTTTGCGTACTTATGTTACGCAGTAGATATAGCACGATATGAAAAAGCGTAAAAATGACATGAGATTTGGTTGCAGCCGGGTAACGGGTAAGTTTAGGCTTCAAGTTACTACAATGGGTAAGTTTAGGTCTGGGGCTTGGAGGAGGTAGGTATCAGAATCAGGATTTCGTTAATATTCATAAATAAGAACACGTCTTATTAACCACCATAGAAATGACTGGGACTGCAAAGTGTGGCATATTTAGGCAAAATAGCCATGAACTCGTGCTAATGATACGCAATTTACATGTCCTGTAATGTCATGGTAAATGTACGCTTTCTTGTGGGATCGGGTTGCCACAAGGCAGGACTTGTCAGGCCCGCCAAAGACGCAACCCTAACAAATGTATTAGTGATCAAAATGATCATTTACAACCTTTTATTTCAGCCCACCAAACAACTAGTCTGTTTTTTATTCTATTGTGAATGTTTGAGTCACATATTTGTTCTTTTTACTAATACAATTGCACACACAATAACGTTATACTTTGACCCTCACAACAGACAAAGCTCTAGCGCCATCCTGCTGGTCAGGCCCCAAAGGTTGGTTGAGATGAGCAAAGAGTGAGTCTAGTCACCATTCCCTCGCCTGCATTACAGATCAACTCCACAATATCAGATTAGTTTATTTGTGTGACGCACATGAAACAAAGAAGCTGATTGGTCGTCTGTCATTTAGACCAAAATCTAACTTCACTCACCTCACATTAAAATTGTTTTTTTTTTTCGCTCATTGATCTGCAGATACCATGTTTTCAGTTTTTGTGTATTATTATATTTTTTTTTTTGTTATAGGGCCTGTGGTTTCATATGGAGACAATGCGTGCCCTAATGGCTTATTAACTGCCAATCATGCTCACTGAATTCAAAGCATTGACCAGCAATGATATTTATATACGGTATATCGCCGGATTTCCACACACCAGAGAAAGTGACTGGTGTCCTTACTGTCATAAAAATGACACTAACAGCACATGGAGAAGGCTGGTGTAAAATGCCATGGCTTAAACAATATAATCAATTATTTTGTTCAAGCTAATATTCTCAATGTTTTGCCCTACTGGCAGTGTAGGTATGTGTATATGTGTAAGTATTTAGGATCGACCCTAAGCATTATGTGGCCAAAAAAATGGGTATGCATGTAAAATTAAGTTATTATTAAAGAATATTAACACAATCCTAATCTTAATCTTAACCAACTCCAAGCCCCAAACCTAAACGTACCCTTTTTTGTAACTTCAGAGCTAAACTTAGCCGCTAAACCCAAAGAAGATTCAACCAAGACATCTGTCAAAGACGTCAAGCTTTTCACAGTTTCAAATACAGACGCTGTTTAATAACAAAACAAAAAAAGGCTAGAAAACATGCTCATGATACTTGAGTTGTCTTTCCCTAAAACATTCATTGCCATTAACAACACGAGAAATCTGCTTAAACTCCCACTGTCAGTTTTAAAAATATAGACGTATTTTAGATTCTAACGTTGTGAATAAATTACATCCGACCTCATTTTCCAAAAGGGCACGATTAATAAAGCAATACTTGAGCTTTTAGTGTGTAATACTTGTCTCTGAGGAGCAGGAATCTGAATTTCACCCACATTCAAGTAGATTTCTTCAACTATTTTCTTTCTAATGATGCAAATGTCTGGTAATGCGATCAGAATATTAGCGTTTTTAAACTCCACCAGTCAAAGTTTGTCTGCTTCTGTGTTTCCAATGAAGAAGATGCAACGCTGTGAAAGCTGCTCGTCGTCTTCTCACAAATGTGTCTGTTCTGTTCGGTACCGGAAAGGGCTCATAATCATTTAGTTGGTTAATAATTTAGTTTAGATTGAAATATGAATCCCTGTTGTAAATATAGATTATACTTTTACTGAAATGTAGACCATGTTGTGAAGAAAAGTTTGAAATTATGTTGGACAGAGTTCTAAACGGATGCACAATTTTCATTTTCTCACTAGAAACACATCTGTTATGATCTTGTAATGATATTTAACAAAATGAGTGTTTATAATTCTCAAATCAAAAATGCCTGTTACATTTAAAGAGAAACTAAACTCAGAATCAACTTTTTTTCACTGTTAAGCTGTGTATATGGGGTCAAAAATGAATTATCTACTGTTTCCAGGCCTTTTTTGGACATTTTTGTGCTCATTTTGCAGTTATGTGTGGAAAAACCGCGGCTGTACTGCCACGATGGGCAAACGCTGTCAGTGCATTTTCAGTACCCTCTGAGTCACAGTGACTTGACGCGCAGACGAGCCGCCCAGAGGGAATAAATAAACTCCTCCCCCTGACACCGCTGCTGCAGAGGAGTGTTGAAGAGCGATCACTCACTACGCATTGATATCAGCCGTCATTTGGCTCAGCTTGTTGAGTGAGTGGTGGGAGTGCAGCTGCTTGTACAACGATGCGCTGGTTCGAATCCCGCATCAGTGAAGTGTTTTTCATATTCATTTTTAGACAATACCCACATCATGAGCTCATGTGCCTATGTAGACTAAGCAAAGGTTTAATACATATGTTTTGTAAAGTTAAAAATATCTTGACGTGCAAGTAAGCAAAGACTAGTACAGCTTCCCTCAGATAGACTGTCAGTGGTCAGGACCGGACTGGCCGTCACATCATTTACCAAGCTCGCTGTTCATATTTGGTGCTGTCAATCAAAGTCTGTTCACACCCACTGGGCGTCTCTTAAAAGGCCTCCGGGCATCTCCCACTTTTGTGAGCCTGTTTGAGGTGCAGTTGTGGGCGGAGTTAGTCTCAGAACTCGTGTTTAGCCTCACTTTAAGGAGCTTTAGCACAAGTTCCTTCTTTGCAACTTTCTGTTATCACAGGAAGCACATTTTTATCCTAAAAACATGGCTAAAATAGACACTATTTTGAAAAGATTTAGTCAAATTTTAAATGTATTGACTTAACTTTGTTCTGTTGCGTTCAGACCAGACAGCGTTGAAGCCTCCAATGCATCCAGTTTACATGTTAAGTCATTGTAACCCTTCATTTGAGTAGTTAATATAGTCTATAGCAGCGGTCCCCAACCTTTTTTCTTGTAAGGACCGGTAAAGTCACATATTTCTTTTCTAGGGACCGGTCGAGGTTGTGTAGCGCCGATAACAAAAATAAAAAATGCAATGAACCAATTATTGTGGATACTTTTAGGTCTCTTATTCTTGAAATAGCTGTTAGAAGATTAAGTGGCGCTATTTTGTCAAAGTACAGCACAAAGAAGTAGTGATATACTATAAAATAAAAATAAAAGAAATATTGAAGAATCTTCTGGGGCCCAGTAGCCAATGGCCCGCGGACCGGTTTGGGCCCCGGACCGGTGGTTGGGGACTCCCTGGTCTATAGCGTTGAAATTAGCTTACTCTGGTGTCTGCTGACGCTAAAGTGGACGCTCCAATCTGCGTCGGACATGTTGGCTGCCTCAGCAGGCGTCGACGCCGAAGTTGGGCTCTGCTGAACTTTCAAGCGTCGAACACTCAGGTCCACCAACCAGACACTGCTCTCTTGATGTAGTGACATGCTGTTCTCCTCTCACATCTAGAGAAAACAACCACTGTTTACTGAAGTCTTTTAATCACTTTTTCTCTTAAAGAAAGGTCACTTGTTTTGGAGCTGTTTCAAAGGCTTGGTCACTCCCTGAAAATCTGGCAAGACAGCAAAACAAACAATCACCCTGTTTACATGACGTCTTCAATTCGAATGAAGATAATTTAGCTCTGAATAAAAAATAATTCTGCTTTAAAAAGATAATGTAAACACTTCATTCCTAATGAAAACCCAACCTTTTCGCAGAGGGAGTGGAAAGTGTTGAACAAGTTTCCCAAACCGTCCAGTAAATATGACACATGTGGAGGGGAATTCATAATTGTTACCTTGCAATCACTTTGTACATCTGGGTCAAAATCAACATAATTAATACTGGAGTGACAATGTGGCAAATTATTATAACTTGTAACACTTTAATTGTGTTAAAAGACTGTGTGTGTCAGATAGGTGTAAATTGTCTTTTCATTTTGGCACTTTTTTTCAGCCTATATACAGTATGTACTTTTGTTGTCCTTTATGTTAAAATCTAATTATTGCTGGTTATGTTCAGGTGTTCTCAGTGTGAGCAAACATTATAATAATCAAAAGTCATACAGAGACAAATAATCGTTGCATTAACTTCATAAATGATCTGTAACCTGCTCTTTTTGGACACGTAAAAACCTCCACAGCTCCTAAACCCCTGAGGACAAAGCGTCTGTGGCCTTGAAAGAAAGACATTTGCTCGTTCGAGAAAACGTCACCTTTACCTAGTTTCTCATAAGCGCCAATATTTCCCTTTTCTTTCATAACCAATTGCAATCTTCTGCCAATTTCTAAGTCTGTGCCTCAATATCAGTGAGTTTAAAGTGCGGCCAATAACGCTGCATAAACAGCTTCTCTTCCAGCCCGGGATTATGAAAGCAGACAGCAAGGCGTTTTGTGTTCCATGAATTCCTCCTTTTAACTGTTTGAAAAAGACATTTGCTGGTTTCTATGGTTCCCCTGGAAGTCTATTCATCTTTACAATAGGATGAGACAGAGAGAGAGAGAGAAGAAAGAGAGGAGATAGACAAGCAGAGAGAGAGAGAGAGAGCAGATAGAACAGAGAGAAAGAACAGAAGCAGAGAGAGAGAGAGAGATGAGACAGCCAGAGAGAGAGAGAGAGAGAGAAGGCAGAGAGAGAGAGACAAGCAGAGAGAACATAGAGAGAGAGGAGAGACAAGCGAGAGAAATAGAGAAAGGAAGCGACAAGCAGAGAAGAGAGAACAGCAGAAGAGAGACAAGCGAGAGAAGCATAAGAGAGAGACAAGCAGAGAGAAGCAGAGAGAGAGAAGACAAGCAGAATAAGAAGAGAGACAAGCAGAGAGAACATTAAAGAAAGAGACAAGCCAGAGAGGGAGAGACAAGCAGAGAGAGAAAAGGAGAGAGAGAGAGAAGAAGCAGAGAGAGAGAGACAAGCAGAACAGAGAGAGTGAAAACATTAGCGGAAAGCAGAGAACGAAAGAGAAGAGGAGCAAAGGAAGAGAGAGAGGCAGAGAGAGGAGGAGCAAAGAGACAAATGGTGGAGGAGCAAAAAAAGGGAGAGAGAGAGGAGGAGAAAGAAAGTAGCAGAGAGAAGGGGAGAAGAGAGAGACACAGGAGAGAAGGAAAAGAAGAGCAGTAAATAGAGACATGAGGAGCAGAGAAAGGGGAGCAGAGAGAGAGAGGGGGAGAACAGAGAGAGATTAGGAGGAGAGAGAGTGACAGAAGAGTAGCAGAGAAAAGAGGAGAGGAGCAAAATGTCAGAGAGGCAGAGAGAGAAGGAGGAAGAGAAAGTACCAGAGAGAAGGGGGACAGAGAGACACACAGAAAAAGAGGAGAGATGAAAGCAATAAAGAGAGACAATGGAAGCAGAAAAAGACACATGGGGAGCCGAGAGAAGGGGGCAGAGAGAAAAATCGGGAGGAAAGAGAAAGGAGAAGAGAGATATGGAGAGGAGAGGGAGGAGCTGAGAGAGAGAGGAGATGGACTAGCAGAGAGAACAAAGAATGAAAAGAGGATCACAGAGAGAGAAACAGAAGATGAGCCGTTAGAGAAGAGGAAATAGAAAAGGAGAAGCGAGAAGAGGAGCAGCAGAGAAAGAGAAAAGGGGAGCAAAGAGAGAGACGGAGGAGAGAAGACTAGCAGAGAAAACAACTGGAAAGACTGAAAAGAGGAGCTGAGGAAGAAAGAGAGGAGGAGCACAAAGACAAAGAGTGAAGGAGCAAATAAAAAGTGTCAAAGTAGAGGGAGGAAGAGAGAAGAGCAGTAAATAGAGACATGAGGAGCAGTGGAAGAGGAGAAGAGGAGGAGGAACAGAGGCAGATCGGGAGGAAAGATGGAGAGGACCAAAGTGAATAAGGAGAAGAGGAGCAGAGCTACAGAAAAAGGAGAAAGATTAGCAGAAGAGTAGCACAGAGAAAAAGAAGAAGCAGAGAGAGGAGAAGTGGAGAGAGAGAGTAGCAGAGAAAAGAGTGAAAGAGGAGCAGAGGCAGACAGAAGAAGAGCAAAACAAGACAAATGGTGGAGAAGCAAGAGAGAGAGAGAGGAGGAAGAGAAAGAGAGGGGAGAAGAACTGATAGAGACACAGAAAGGAGGAGAGAGAAGAGCAGTAAGAGAGAGAGAGAACAGGAGGAAAAATTAGACATGAGGAGCAGAGAAAAGGAAAAAAGGAGAGAGTGAGAGATGAGAAAGAAGAGTAAGATTGGGATGAGAGAGAGAAGCAAAGACAGAGGAGCAAAAGTCAAAAAGAGACAGAAGAGAAGGGGAGCAGAGAAGAGACTAGCAGAGAAAACAGAGGAAAGAGTGAAAGAGGAGCAGAGGAAGAGAGAGAGGAGAAGAGGAGCAAACAGAGAGAAAGGGGAAGCAAAGATAGAGATGAGAAGAAGATAGCGAGAGAATAAGAAGAAAAAGAGAGAGTGGTAGTAGAGTGGAGAGAGTGTGAGAGAGTTTATTTTTGTGGGTTGAGCTCAAATGTTGGTTTTGCCCGCCGCGCAGAGACACTGGGAGTCTGGAGTAAATGAACGTTACACTGCCCACTGTTTTCTCCGAGCAAACAGCAGAGGTTTAGTCTGAGCACCGGGAGAACAGACAGACATTTGAAATATTTAAAAACCCAATGAGAAATTTACTTTCACTGTGTCCAAGTCCACATCGCTGCATATTGGACAAAGATGGATTTTTGGAAGGTTGAATGGATTATTGAGCTTTCTATCTGCTCTGAACAAAAGAAGAAGAGCCCTTTGGAAAACATGCCTGGGAATACCTCAGGATTCCCTCAGAAGAACTGAGGAAGGTGTGAGAAAGGGAAGTCTGGGTCTAGATGTTCAGATTGTTTTTGCAGATTTATTTTGAATCAAAGAGCGAAACAAACAAACAATATGAGGTGAGAGACATTGGATTTAGTTCTAAATGATAGTCGACCAATGAGCTGCTTTGCTTCATGGTGTCACACAAATGAACTAATTTAATTGGCGGTTTGTCGTGGAGTTAATCTGATACGTGTAAGGGGAGTGGTGACCAGACCAACTCTTCAAAACATTGCTGAAGTCTGGGTTCTGGAAATTAAAACCAAACTGAGCTGCCTCAATTTGGCTAATGTCATTATAAAATTAATTTTAACAATCAAACTATTGGATAAGGCGACAACAAAGGTACTGTATGTTAATGCATTTTATAATGCAATATCCAATTTAACGTGCATTGTACAATGAATGTCATATTTCTTTCAAAACTTGTTATAAAAGTCATGTACAGTTATTATTGTATAAATAACTTGATGTGAGTCAAATTTCAAACTATTACGTCCCCTAGTGGGTGGTGGTGTTGCGGCCTATAGCTCCACACTAATGACTTTTGTGCCTTAATCAGGAGGCGGTGGCTGATTGGCCAATCAAGGAAGTGCAGCTTTATAATCAGCTGCCCGAACTACAGCCTTCTTGTCCGGGCACTGCTGTTCCAGCCAGGCCAACCCGCTTGTGCCTTTTTTTTTTTACTACAATATCAACAGTATACATTTCATTACACGTTGTCTTACTGACAAACATTCACAGCACATGCTCCACTAACTATACATACCCTGACAAGCGGAGCCTCTTTTAAAAACACATTTTTAGACAAGCTTTCCCTGGCTATCGAGTCGGATCTCACAAGAAAGCGTACATTTACCGACATATAAATTGTGTTGATTAGCACGAGTTCACAGCTGTTTTGCGTAATTATTACGCGTCACAGTCCCAGTTATTTCATGGTGGTTGTTAGATGTGTTGTTATTTATGAATATTAACGCAATCCTGATGCTAATCTTAACCTGCCCCAAGACCTAAACTTACACTATTTAGTAACTTGAACCTAATTAACTTTCACCTAAAGAAAAGTTCCCATGTGACTCAACCAAAACTTGTGTATTTTTACTCTGTTTTAAATCTTGTGTCATTTTTTACGCTTTTTCCATATCATGCTAAATGTACGGTGAATAAGTACGAAAAAAGGCATGAACCTGCTCAAGATTCTGTTTTTGTCATGGTAATGTATGCTCTGTGAGATTGTGTTGGGCTATTTATAAACAGATCATTTTCAATAATATTAATTTTATTTGTCTTATAACTAATATATTGCTGTTATGATGTTGCATTTGTTGTTCGGTGAAGCCTTTGCGAGACTTGCTCTGTGAAAGGCGCTATATAAATAAGTCTGCTTATTTACTACTTATTGACAAGAGTGTATATTATTTATTTGTTTCAAATAAAAGACGCCTTCGAGGACTAAAATTGGTCAGTTGTGTCTTCCTTTTCGCTTCTCTCATCAAGCCAGGTCGTAACATGAACGTTGACATGTTCTGGGTCAACATCAGTCAGGAGACATATCAGTGAAGGCAAAACCAGGATCTTGAAAATATGGGACCAGAATCCGATCAAGCTAAAATTCCAATATTCAATCCCAGTAACGAACTAACGCATCACTAGTTTTCATAAAACAGAGGTCGCTGGGTGAAAATGATTGGTCACCACATAATGTGCAGCAGGAAAATTGGTTTGTCCAGACTTATATCCATATTTTTCACAAACTACATTAAAAGAATCTGACTGGAGCTCATGTTACAGCCACTCTGTGTAACCCAAACACACCACGCCCTGATTTATAAGTAGATTTAGCTCTAATTATCTAAGCTGAATTCCAATTTTCAAGCCCGAATCCTCTTTAGCAGTAAACACATTGATGCATTGACCTGTTTTGCATTCATTTGCACTTTTTAATCTGGATAAACTGTTCTAATTACCCATATGTGCTTTCCTTATTAATCTTCATATCTGCATGGTAGGCTCATACTTTCTCTTTAGCACATGTTTTCTCCTGTAATGTCAGCTCTTTACCTTTTTTTAATATAATTATTTATTACAGCTTTGCTCCAGGTTAGGACTGCAGTTTTATGGCTTCCATATGATGACAGCTTTTGGGCTTTGGTTTATATCTTTGTTTTTTACTTTTGACGATTCTGTTTGTCACGTTTGATATTCAGCTCGGCACATGGGTCACAATTAGCAGTAGTCAAGATCACACTAATCGGAACAAAGCCTTTTCCGAAGCCACAGTGTTCTGAGAGCGGACAAGACCTAGACTTTTAAAAGTAGAGAGGGAGCCGAGATCAAGATCGCCAAGAAAAAATCAAGACAATTTTGTAATTTTCTGCCTACATGATCTTCTGTGCGATGCTTATTGTGACAAGGTCAGTGTGTTGTGGCCATGAACTCCTGCTGCAAGTTAGCAGAAGATGTTGGTAATGAAATACTGTCTTGGTGTCAGACCCTGAGTCTAAACCCGCTTGAGTACAAGATGAGACCAAGACCTAAAAAAAACGTCTCAAGACTGGTCTCGAGTACGACTAACGATCACGAAAATACCTAGTTATCATTACGACCTTTTTTCCCCACACGTCTGACTGAAACATCTAAAGTTCAAACTTGAACTGTTTCTGATTCTTTGGAGTATTTGTGAAGCTATATCTCTGTAGTTTTAGCTTCTGAGACTCAGAGGCTCTGATCTGAAGTGAGAACTTTCTCCACACAAAAAAAAGCAAAATCTAATTTCAGCTTAAGTTTTGTTTTTGATAATATAAGGACTGGTAAGCTGGGGTTTACAGCTGAGACCTGAATGACATTAGATTTGGCATATTTGCTGTTTTGACAATTCCTCTTCAAAAACTGAAGGTAATTGAGATACAAATTAGCTTAAGCGGCATGCAGGTTAGGGAACGCTTGGTGTTGGTCGGAGGTTGAGGCGCCAGGTGTTTAGGCGAATCGCCTCTGCTGAGCTGCCCCAGGGCTGCTGCTGTCACTGAATGAGGGTTACTGTGTGAAACACTTTGTAAGACATCTGTCTACGTAAATGTGCTATAGAATATAATCATTCATTCTTTCAAGACTTGAAATTACTCAAAGAATTTCGGTGGAGTCTATGCAAAAGTTTTGAATTTTGGGGGAATTTTTCTTTCTTTCTTTTTTGGTAGAAAACTGAGTCTGATTCATCCCAGAATGGCTGATTTCACTCTAAAGAAAAGGATTACAATGTTGTTTTTATCTTTACTTATTTTGTTTATTATCAGATGGCAACGTCCTCCAGAGGAGTAAATCCACAACTGTTACCTAGCAACCACATAGAAAATATGGGTTAAATCAAGATAAATGACACACATTCTATGATTTGACAAATCAGTGATTGTGTAAACTCCAGGATATTATCAGTAGTGTGTAAATGCATTTTCAACCAATTTTCAATGACACATCGGGTACACTTCCTGTACTTTTCAACCTTTATTTGTCAATTTCCTTATGCATTGCAACTAAACTTTTGTAAAACGACAAATATTTACCACAAAGACTACTGCACCAAACCAAATCCAAATTAGAAAATTGTATAATTGCATATAGGCTTTATTTATTTATTTTTTACTAGTTCAAGTACTGATTAATATCTGATTTTTGACTTTTCACCTCCAGAAAGTTCCACCGTGCATCTCTATTTCATCACAAACTCTTTCCTCCTCCTGTATTTGGTCCTATCTTTTATAGACACAAGTTTATTTACCACGATGCAACATATCCATAAACTGTTGCTATATCAACCTGCCAGCTCCACAAGCCGCATGTTTGTGGAGACAATAATTCCTCGATTATCCAAAGTCTCCGGGTTTAGAGTGAAGTAAACACAGCATCACTCAGACAAATCCAGGAGAAGACGTGTGTACACAGACTGCCATATTCACAGATTCACTTCAGCAGCCTTTT
The DNA here is from genome assembly GCA_038363315.1 of Mugilogobius chulae. Classification (NCBI taxonomy): domain Eukaryota; kingdom Metazoa; phylum Chordata; class Actinopteri; order Gobiiformes; family Gobiidae; genus Mugilogobius; species Mugilogobius chulae. Next base: position 42,140,733 of record CM076396.1, on the reverse strand, counting down.
GTTTAGGATCAGACTGCAACAAAACACACTCATCTGTAGCAGGCACAGTCTCCCCGAAGCTCTCAACGCAAATCTGGTATTCATCTCCGCTCGCTGTTTGCAGGGTTACGCGTCCTAAATGGATTTTAACAGTTACGGCAGAGCTTCTCAAAGTGTGGGTCGCGTATGTTTGAGATGAGGAGCTGAGATTTCCAAACAGAGAAAATATGTGAAGAGTAGAAGAGGCAAATGTGCAAAAGCGGGGCATTCGGCGCTAACATGTGGTAAATCTATTATTGTTCTCTCTATTATCGTTGTTAATCCTGGATAAGTTTCTCTTACCCGCATAGACAAACCCAGACACCCTGTATTTTCTCAATGAACCGTGCACGCCCACAGAGCAGGGGGCGAGGTTATCATTAGTTTACCCAAAGTTGTATTTTATTGATTTATGCATGTTTGAGTAATCTTGTATTGTCCTGCAGCTGATGCTTCTGTGGTCAGAAAATCCCTGTCTTCACCTACCACCTATCCCCACCCACTTGTCTCTATTTACTTGTGCTTACTCAAAATGTCATATTCCAAGTGAAACATGTAAGGTTTGTCTTTTTTTTTTGTTTTTTTTAATCTGTGGCTTATTAAAGTTTAATTTTACACTGTTCTGTTCTGCAGTTTTAAACAGGAAGTTAATGTACCTGTTTTGGATAATTTTTGTGTTCTACAATGAACTAAAAGTGAATTATTGATCAGCATACGCCATAGTTTCTTCCAATTACACTAGAGTTCATTTGAATATCATGCATCGATGTGACCGACTAAAGCGGCCATCACGAAATATTTAGCAGATTGAACAGCTTTGTCTGAATGAGCTTTGTCTTTAGCTCAGAAGGTGTCTTTTGTCTGAGTCAAAGTGGTGCGAAAAGACACACAACCAAATGTGCACAAAGTACAGTTATTCATTATTTCTTGACTATGAAAGCATTTAATAATCATCGTACAGAAAGACTAAACAACGGAATTCTTCAGTTTAATTACTGTTTACATATAACATCTCTGTTTCTCGCTCTCCTCTCCTTGAATTCTCGTCTCTGATTGGCCAGCAAATCGTTTTCTTAACTTATTCGGGAACCGTATGTGGTCAGGAAATATTAAATCAATTCAAACTAATTTTAATGATAAGCATCGCGTATGGCCAATGGAATCTTATTCATATGCAATATTAATATTTTTATTAAGTTTGAAGTCATAAATCTACACTTTTTCTTCAATGGCAATGCTGTGCTAAATCTAGTTTCATAGTAAAGGGTCAGAGGTGGCCCAGGGCATAGGCAAATTAGGTAGTTGCATTCCTAAAAATGAAAATAAAGTTCTACCACTCATAAGCTATTTGCCAGTTTATGTTTAGCTTTGAGAGGTCACATATTCATTGAGTTTTGACCATAAATATCTGATGAACTTGTACGACTGCAGAAATAATCATACAAACTACTGCAGCAGTAGAAGTCTTTTAAAACATGAGGCTGTTTGTCGGGACAAAAATTCCAGGCTTTTCTGTTTGCAAATACCTGCGAGAGGATAAAGCAAAGGTTTGACCTTGTCTGAAGCCCAGTCCAAAAGTCACGTTTTGTTCTGTTTGATTTGCAAATTAAATCTCTTCTAGTGTACCTGGACTGTAATAAAAAGTTATGTATATTTTTTTTATTTTCCAATCACTCGTGCTTACCTCAACTTACATTTGCAGAAACGAATGCATCCAACAACACAAATGACTTCCCTAATTCCTAAACAACATCTTCATTTCTCTGCCTGACACTCGGTCTCCATCACGGCGTCTCGTTTTGTCCAAAGGTGCCACGTCTTGATGGACTCTCACAATCCCGACTCATAATTCAGGCCTCATTGCTGCACTTAATCTCCCGCGCGTTCTAATCTTCCTAATATTTCATTTGTGCGCTGATGAATCACGCTCATTTGCCTCGTGTGGAAACAACATTTGTTTTTAATTGTGCATGTCAAAATAATTCTCGCTCGTCCCATTTGCTAACTTTGGTCACCGCGGGGGTTTAGCACTTCGGATTTTCCAGTAGATTTTTCTTCCTCTGTTTGGCTGATCCGTATGTGGCATCACGGTTAATTACTCTGGAGAAATTGGCGTGAGGACTATGGGAAATAGCAGGTGAGCGACTCAGGGCCCCCAAAGCTAAACCAACACAAACCGGTCAGGGCGAGCTGCACCGGTCCGCGGCGCTAGTGCTTCATTAACTGCACCGCTGCATAATTAAGACAGCTATTAAAACTACCATTTAAAAGGTACAATATCTCAACTTGGTAAGCTCTGGTCAACTCTAAGATTCTCACTAGTATTGAATATAGATAATCATTTGAAAAATATTAATACTAAAAAAACAAAAAAAAAAAAAACAAAAGTCTTCCAAAGTGCAAACCCCCCTCACTCAGGGGCAGCTCAGCAGAGGTGATTCTCCTAAACACCTGGCGCCACATCTCGCCACAACCTCTTGCTGTGAGGCCAGAGTGCTATCCACTCTGCAACCATGCTGCTAAAACATTAACAGAAAAATATTTGAGTTTTTAAAATATCTTGAGCGTCATCACAGCAAATAAGACCTCATGATCCAACACAGTCTCACTAGATGGCGTACTTTTACCACGACTAGTATTTTGACCACGAGTTCACAGCTGTTTTTAGTACTTATGTTACGCCGTGCATTTAGCACAATTTGAAAAAGCGTAAAAATGACACGAGATTTCACACCGTCAAAATAGGACGAGTTTTGGTTGAAGCCACGTGGGGACGTTTTCTTCAGGTGAAACGGGTAAGTTTAGGCATAAAGTTACTAAAATTGGTAAGATTAGGTCTGGGCTTGGGGTAGGTTAAGATTAGAATCAGGATTTCATTAATATTCTTAAATAAGAACACGTCTTAACAACCACCATTGAAATGAATGGGGACTGTGACGCGTACTGTAATTATGCAAAACAGCTGTGAACTCGTGCTAATCATACCTCATTTACATATTGTGTAATGTCGTGGTAAATGTACTCTTTCTTGTGAGATCGGGCTCCATGATCCCATAGAAAAGGAGAACAGGACATTTGTTTTTTTTTCAGTTACAAAATGACATTTAGGATTACACGTTGCTATTCTGATGGGTCGCTATTTAGACATTGACCTATTCCCTATTATTCTTCTTCCGTTGAAAAGAAGAAAATACTCACAAAATTTATTTGCATGATGTTTCATCCTTTGACCTTCTTCAAGTATATGCAGACAGCTCCTTCCATATTGCATTCCACAACACATTCCAAAGAGCACATTTGAACTATCACAGCTAAAAAGTATATGCACTAATTACAAACATTACAACATAACATTCAGAAACAATAAATCATTAACTGCGTTTCCACCCTTATAAATGCGCATATTGTCGAAATTCGCATAAGTAAAGCGAATAAAAAAGGCGAATTAATCTCCGTTTCCATCAAAGCGCATATCTGGGTGTTGTTATGGCAACATGAGCTGTCATAACACCGCTGATCCTGCAGAGGGCGATACGTGCACAGTCTGTTTGGTTTCACTTTTTTCACAGCCGCAGATTCTTTAATATTAAGTTGTTAGCGGCAGACTGCTCCGTCTTCTGCAAACTTTAACCGGTTATCACTTTATTAATGCGATGGATCTGTTTAGAGCCAAAATAAAAGGCTGCTGCAGGACGAGCTCTGAATCACCGCAGTGTTGGACAAACATAAACTTTCACGGAGTTTTTTGATCAAACAGCGCAGTGTTTCTCCGGGTTAGTTTTGATCGGCGGACCTCAGCAAACGTGCTGTTTTTGTGGTGTAACGGTGCAGTTTGCGTGTCTGCAGCCTTTTGGACATAACAACTTCGTCTGTATGGATTATTTTGCCTTTGTTTATCACCCATGTCCCTCCTCCAGAGCCGCTGCAGCAGGTACGTAACCCGGGGGTCCCGTGGATTTTAATTCGCTTCATGAGTTAATGCGAATAACTGCGTTTCCAGCTTTCAAAATTCGCTTCAGCCGTTATGCGCATAAAACAAAATCCACCTCAAGAAAGCGTATAAATTTTTATGCGCATTAGGGATTCTAAATGCGATATTTGCCGTTTCCACCTCCCAGGACTTATTCGATTCTTCTTAATGCGCATTAAAAACAAGGGGTGGAAATGCAGTTAATGAGGCCTTTCGGATTAGCGTTTGCAGAGTAAGATCCAATAAGCTTTGTGTCTTTTCAGCACATGGTTTATAAGTTCATAGGTCAGACCAAATATAAAATGTTGCTTATATATATATTTTTTTTTCTCATGATTTTAATATTGAGTGTATTTCTTACTATCAAAGTCAAGTTTGACAGGATCATGACTACACCATCATCTGTGTGTGCTGATTAGTGATTGTACTTCCTGGTTTTCTGGAACTGTCTGCAGTTCTGTAGTAATGACCAAAGGCGGGGAGAGGGCTTCCAACACAGACCCTACTTAGAGAACCACTCATCTAGACCAAGGTGCTTCTATTTTGTTTTATTCCTATGACTAAACATGGCATCACAATACATTTCCCTTCTCTTTGGCTGTTCGGCTGATCCGTATGTGGCATCACGGTTAATTACTCCGGAGAAATTGGCGTCAGGACTATGGGAAACAGCAGGTGAGCGACTCTCGGCCCCGAAGCTAAACCAACACTAACCGGTCAGGGCTAGCTGCACCGGTCCGCGCCGCTAGTGCTTCATTACCGATCAGGCAAGGTGCAATTAGCGGCCACCCCCCCTCCCTGCTTCATAATTACCTTAAGACAGCCATTTAAACCACGCTCGGTATAAATCACATCCCGTTGGCGTTGCGTAATGCCAGCAGATGTCACGGACAATCCCCCCGGCAGCAGCGGAGCTTTTAATGAATAAGGATGGGCTTTTGCGGCTCCTAATTGAGTATTAAGGTGCAGGAGAAAAGAAGTGCTCGAATGGGTTTGATGGTCAACAACAGAATGTCACGCCAAGTAATAGTCAGAGCTGCTGGTGATGCAGGGAAGAGAGAAAGAGAGTTGGGAAACGCTACATTATGTGTAAAGTATGTGGAGTTTTCACTGTTGATTTAATTTGAGTATTTCTTTGGAATTCTCACATGATTAATTTTAAGAGTTAAAATTCACCGATTTTCTACCACTTGTTCTTGCTTAGTGTTGCGGGTGACTAGAGCTTTTCTCAGTGACTTTGGGCCTTAGGCAGGTGCACACCCTGAACAGTCGTTGAAGGTTTAGCACAGACAATCTCTTGCACTCTCATTCATTCACTAGGAGATATGCATGTTTTTTGGAGGTGGGAAGAAGCTGCAGTACCTGGACTCCAGACAGACTGCTATTGTGCTTCAAACTGACACAAGACAGCATATCCAGTAAATACCACGACATAACAGGACATGTCAAAAGCGTATGATTAGCATGATTTCACGTCTTGTTTTGCATAAATATGACACCCCTCTTCCTTTCTTTGCTTGTTGTAAAGATGTTTTGTTACCATGAATATTAAGTCCTTATCTACACCTACCCAAAGCTGAGGGTTAGGGTAAAACGTACCCTTTTCAGTAGCTTAAATCTAAATGTCCCCACGTGGCTAAGCGTCTATTTTACACTTTTTCATATCATGCAATGTAAACTGTGTAACATTTATGCGCAACAAAGATGTGAAATCGTGCTCATCCTGTGCTATTTATGTGTCGTGGTACAGAGGGATTTTAAAAATGTTTTGTTTATCAACACGAGCGATGCGCATGCACCGACCTGCAGAAAGAGCTGCTGCTCATTAAAGAAACATTCAGGTGAGTGAAAGAACAGCAAGATGAACACAGCTTCAGTAGTTCATACCTGATCCAAACAGCTGTTCTCGTCCCATTTTGTTGTTTTATTCAAAGAAGTTTCCCCAGCTAATCAGATGGGGAGCAGCTCTTTCTGCATAGAGAATGTGCAGTGGGGCGGACAGTGGTGTCGACCGAAAATCCTTCTCTATATACACTTTCTTGTGATCCTGTGTTGATGTATGCCATGTTATTTCTCATTTATTTGTGCATCTTTGATGTGGTGCAAACCTCATTTGTTTCTATGTAAAAATGTGATATTATTTATGAATCTTAACACTAATCTAATCCTAATCTCAACGAACTTCAAGCCCCAGACCTAAACATAACCCTTTTTAGTAACTTCAGACCTAAACTTGGCTGTTAAACCGACATAATAGTATCACAAGGAAGACTGAATATACCACAACACATGCTTTCATGCCTTTTTTTTTTCATATTTTGCATGATATGAGAGTAAAAGAGAGTTTTTGAGTTTTGGTTGGAGCCACGCAGGTTACAAGTAACTAAAGCTTAGGGCTGGAGCTTGGGGTAGCTTATGATTAGGATTTCGTTACACATCTTTTACAACCACCATAGAAATGAACTGGAGCTGCAACACGTGTCATATTTACACAATGAAGTTGTTGAATTGTGCTAAACTATTGCCATGTCCTGGTATGTTGTGGTTTTCTTGTGAGATTAGGTTGTTTGAATCCCTCAAAAATATCCGCACGTGTCTTCAACCAAAACACCTGTCCATTAGACCCTAGAAAATGTTGACGCCAAATAATGGACAAGCAAAACGTGAGTAGAAATATGCTCATGATACAACATTTAAGCTTTAAAAAATGAACCTCACTTCTTATTCATTATACGACATGTAAAACTCACAATCTCAGGTCTGGTTTGCTCTTGTCCCATCTTTTCTCACCTATAATAACAACAAACTGCTATTTCTCTTTCTCTCTGAATCCGAACAGCCTCGCTCGCCCTCGCTACATTTCACCAGAAGCGAGAAATACGGCACAGCGAACGGAATAATTGAGGCCCCAAACAAAAGGTCAATTAAAGGTGTTTTGAGGCGACAGATCAGCGCTTGTTTGAGCCGGCCGCCGTGACATTTCTTCTGCTCGAACGGCGAACGGAGCAGGTGTTTCTTAAGAGCATGAACAGAGCCGAGAACACAGGGCGCGCTGAGGACGGAGAATACATTAGAATAAGAGAGGCCGCAGAGGTCGGGGTGGTGTGAGGTTCTCCGGGATTCTTCTTCTTCTTCTTCTCTCCAGGGAAGCGTGTATTTGTTTCCAGTCGGATTAGAGGAAGCCCGTGTAATGGCCTTACATCGTGCTTTTCTACAAGCTCGCGGTCGCATTACAATTCAGCGCGCGGTTCATTCACGGCTCGGTCACAAGTCGTGGCGGTGCGCTGGGTGTAAAACGACAGATTTACTCGAGGAAAGTCAGACTGATAATTACTGTATGTACAATCACTTTTCTGAGTTTGAAGCCTTGTTCTAACAGGGTTCTCTCTTCTGCTCACAAATTTGGTTGATTTATGCATGTTTGAGTTTGTTGATGAATGAGTGCTCAACAAATCTGGTTTAACCTATCACTTATCTCTGCTTTCTTGTCTGTATTTACATGCGATTGCTTTTAAAATTCAGATTTTTAGTGACAATGATATGGTTCAAAATGGTCATGAAGCCATGTCCAAAAAAAAAACCAAGAAAAATACAATCTGTTCTGGTCTATTGGGGTTATTTTGAACCTATTTTTTTTTACTTATTGCTAAGCAATAAATATGTTTTGATCATTTTGATATGTAGGGAGTAAGATTACCTAAACTACAAAAAAAAAAAAACAAAAAAAAAACAACAACAACCAAAAAAGCTCAAATGCAGCACAAAGTACTAAATAGTGGTAAAATCATGAGTTCATCATAAGTTTAAGTTTTACTATAAGGCTTGATTCTGTTTTGTTTGAATTTTTGGTTAAAGATATTCATGATGACTTAAGATGTTCATGCATGACTTTCAAAAGTCATAATGAATTACTGATTTTGGTGTAAATATCTCTCGATCATGTGAATTCCTTGTATTCATAGCAGGTTTAAAAGTCATTGTTAATTAGCATGATTTCCATGTTAGTTCATTGGATGATTTAATAGTGTAATTCATGAATGAAAACACTGGAATTCATTATAATTCATGGTGAATTCATGATAGTTCTTGATGAGTCATGTGAACTAATGCATGAATACATATTAGTTCATGCATTAATTCCTCAAGAATTCATGTCCCCTTATTATAAAACTTTACCAGACATGAATCTTTACTTCAAGCCAAAGTATTTGCCACTGATAAGACCTCATTACCTCATTGTAGTGTTGTCACAATACTAAATTTCAAACTCGATTCGATACTTGAAAAAAACTCGATATCGATACCACGGTGCCAACTTAAAATTTCCATCCATCCATCCATCCATTTTCTTCCGCTTTATCCGGGGTCGGGTCGCGGGGGCAGCAGTCTGAGCAAGGACGCCCAGACGTCCCTGTCCACACACACCTCCTCCAGCTCTTCCGGGAGGATCCCGAGGCGTTCCCAGGACAGTCGAGAGACATAGTCCCTCCAGCGTGTCCTGGGTCTTCCTCGAGGTCTCCTCCCAGTGGGACATGCCCCGAAACACCTCACCAGGGAGGCGTCCAGGAGGCATCCGGTACAGATGCCCGAGCCACCTCAGCTGGCCCCTCTCGATGTGGAGGAGCAGCGGCTCTACTCTGAGCTCCTCCCGTGTGACTGAGCTTCTCACCCTATCTCTAAGGGAGCGCCCAGCCACCCTGCGGAGGAAACTCATTTCGACCGCTTGTATCCGCGATCTTGTCCTTCGGTCATTACCCAAAGCTCATGACCATAGGTGAGGGTTGGAACGTAGATTGACCGGTAAATCGAGAGCTTTGCCTTTCGACTCAGCTCCTTCTTCACCACAACGGTTCGATACAGCGACTGCATCACTGCAGACGCTGCACCGATCCGCCTGTCAATCTCACGTTCCATCCTTCCCTCACTCGTGAACAAGACCCCGAGATACTTGAACTCCTCCACTTGAGGCAAGGACTCTCCACCCACCTGGAGAGGGCAAGGCACCTTTTTCCGGTCGAGAACCATGGCCTCGGATTTAGAGGAGCTGATCTTCATCCCAGCTGCTTCACACTCGGCTGCAAACCGTCCCAGTGCATGTTGAAGGTCCTGGTTTGATGGAGCCATCAGAACAACATCATCTGCAAACAGCAGAGATGAAATCCTGTGGTCACCAAACCGGACACCCTCCGGACCCTGACTGCGTCTAGAAATTCTGTCCATAAAAACAATGAACAGAACCGGTGACAAAGGGCAGCCCTGGCGGAGTCCAACATGCACTGGGAACAGGTCTGACTTACTGCCGGCAATGCGAACACAGCTCCTGCTCCGGTCGTACAGGGATCGGACAGCCCTGAGCAAAGGGCCCCGGACCCCATACTCTCGGAGCACTCCCCACAGGACACCACGAGGGACACGGTCGAATGCCTTCTCCAAATCCACAAAACACATGTGGACTGGTTGAGCAAACTCCCATGAACCCTCGAGCACCCGATGGAGAGTGTAGAGCTGGTCCAGTGTTCCACGACCGGACGAAAACCACACTGCTCCTCCTGAATCCGAGGTTCGGCTATCGGTCGAAGTCTCCTCTCCAGTACCCTGGAGTAGACCTTCCCGGGGAGGCTGAGGAGTGTGATCCCTCTGTAGTTGGAACACACCCTCCGGTCCCCTTCTTAAACAGAGGACCACCACCCCGGTCTGCCAGTCCAGAGGTACTGTCCCAGTTCGCCACGCGATGTTGCAGAGACGTGTCAGCCAAGACAGTCCCGCAACATCCAGAGACTGAGATACTCAGGACGGATCTCATCCACACCCGGAGCCTTGCCACCGAGGAGCTTGTTGACAACCTCAGTGACTTCAGCCTGGGTGATGGGTGAGCCTCCGCCCGAGTCCCCCAGTCTCTGCTTCCTCATCGGAAAACGTGGCGGTGGGATTGAGGAGACCCTCAAAGTATTCCTTCCACCGTCCAACAACATCCCCAGTCGAGGTCAGCAGCTCTCCACCTGCACTGTAAACAGTGCTGGTGAAGCACTGCTTCCCTCTCCTGAGGCGTCGGATGGTTTGCCCAGAATTTCTTTGAGGCCGACCGATAGTCCTCCTCCATGGCCTCCCCGAACCTCTCCCAGTCCAGAGTTTTTGCCTCTGCGACCGCACGAGCTGCGGTACGCTTGGCCTGCAGATACCTGTCAACTGCCTCAGGAGTACTACAAGCCAACAAGGCTTTGTAGCACTCCTTCTTCAGCCTGACGGCATCCCTTACTTCCGGTGTCCACCACCGGGTTCGGGGATTGCCGCCACGACAGGCACCCGAGACCTTGCGACCACAGCTCTTAGCGGCCGCATTGACAATGGAGGCTGAGAACAGAGTCCACTCAGACTCATGTCCCCAGTCTCCCCCGGGAGCTGGGAGAAGCTCTCCCGGAGGTGTGAGTTGAATGCCCTGCTGACAGAGGACTCCGCAAGACGTTCCCAACAGACCCTCATGATACGTTTGGGTCTGCCAAGTCTGTCCGGCTTCCTCCTCTGCCACCGGATCCAACTCACCACCAGGTGATGATCGGTTGACAGCTCCGCCCCTCTTTAACCCGAGTGTCCAAAACACGCGGCCGAAGGTCAGATGACACGACGACAAAGTCGATCATCGACCTCCGGCCTAGGGTGTCCTGGTGCCACGTGCACTGATGGACACCCTTGTGCTGGAACATGGTGTTCGTTATGGACAAACTGTGGCTAGCACAGAAGTCCAATAACAGAACACCGCTCGGATTAAGATCGGGGGGCCATTCCTCCCGATCACCCCTCTCCAAGTGTCACTGGCGTTGCCCACGTGGGCATTGAAGTCCCCCAGCAGAACAACGGAGTCCCCGGTGGGTGCACTGTCCAGTACCCCTCCAGGGACTTCAAGAAGGCCGGGTACTCTGCACTGTTGTTTGGCCCGTAGGCTGCCACAACAGTGAGAGACCTGTCCCCAACCCGAAGGCGCAGGGAACGCGACCCTCTCGTCTACTGGGGTGAACTCCAACACATGGCGGCTGAGCTGTGGGGCTATGAGCAGGCCCACACCAGCTCGCCGCCTCACACCATGGGCAACCCCAGAGAAATGGAGCGTCCAGCCCCTCTCGAGGGTAATGGTTCCAGAACCCAAGCTGTGCGTGGAGGTGAGGCCGACTATATCTAGTCGGAAACGCTCGACCTCCCGCACAAGCTCGGGCTCCTTCCCCGCCAGCGAGGTGACATTCCATGTCCCCAGCGCCAGAGACCGTGCGCATGGCCTGGGTCGTCTGGGGACCTCTCCCGACCGCGCCCAAAGCACACTGCACCCGTCCCCTATGGTCCTTCCTGCGGGTGGTGGGCCTGCGGGAAGGTGGTTCCACGTTGCCTTTTCGGGCTGGGCCCGGCCGGGTCCCGTGAGATAAGACCCGGCCACCAGGCGCTCGCCTTCGAGCTCCCACCCAGGCCTGGCTCCAGGGTGGGCCCCGGTGACGCCAATCCGGGCGACGTAGCGAACTTCGGTTTTTTGGTCATCATAGGGTTTTCTGAACCGCACTTAGTCTGACTCGTCACCTAGGACCTGTTTGCCATGGGAGACCCTACCAGGGGCATAAAGCCCCCGACAACATAGCTCCTAGGATCATCCGAGCACTCAAACTTAACATTTTTCTTATTATGATAGTTTTTTAGTTTTTCATTATTATTTTTTTTTATTATGTTTTTCTTTTTGATGTTTTTAAAATAATTGTAATTAAATGTATTCTTTGTTTATTATTAACTTGATTCATGAACCTTTACATTAAGATTGGGCTTTGTTTTTTTATCAGACACATTTGCTGTTTATGTAGTATATAGGCTGTATATACAGTATTTGATAGTTTCATCATTTCCATCTCCAATGAGAGAAGAAGGGGACGGGGCTTTGCGTACGAGAGGGGAGGGGCGGGGTTTATAATATCGATACTTGTTCAAACGAGTATCGATATCGGTTTTAGTATTGATTAATATCGGGGAATCGATTTTTTTGACAACCCTACCTCATTGGCAGTCAGAAACACCATAAAACTGGACACATCTTCTAAAACCTTATCCAGTTAAATCTAGTACATTTTAAGCAAGACAACACAGAGATTTTTTGTCCTAACCTGATTTAGGATTTGTCTCTAATGTGGTCCTCTCCAAACTAAACCCTAAAAGCAACACCTCGATAATCAAACCTAATGTGAGCTCAGCCTTTTGTGTCTGCGCCGGTCACACGGATCAGACTTAAATAGAAGACACAATTATTCCATTGACACCTGTTCTTCTCACTGCTTATTGTTTGTCACACAAAAGGAGGATTTTCACTTCTCAAAATTAATAACGACAATTACGATTCGGAAATGTCAAGTGACGCTTGGCTGTCGAGCGTTTCTCTGAGATTAAAGGTGGCGTGTGGTTAAAACGATGAGTCAGATACAGAAAGAAGAAATTACAATATGAAAAAGGTACTTCAGAGCAAGATTTTACATTTGTTTGGGAAAGAATGTGACAAATGTGATTACCGACGGTCTTAAAGAATATATCATCTGCACCGTTTTTATTATTTGTATTTAAACAGTCACTTTGGCACACAATACTTTACAAAAGGTAAACGGTTCTTCAGCAAATTTGTTTTAGCAATGCTTCTACTAAATGAGGAAAGAAACAAAAACTAGCTTGCACTGACTGACATGCTAATTTAAACACAGTTGAAAAGAGAGAGCTTGTATCACCTCCAGAAAGTTACACTGTGTCACTTTAGAACACATTGATATCACAAATGTAAGAATTGTTTAAACCAACCCAAGGAAGGAGCAGAGCAGATGAGCTAGTGAATATGATTGTTGAAGTAAGTGCAAACAAAGCTAAATACAATTATTTTTGACTTAGGACATGACTTGAACTTGCCTCTCTTTGACTCGGGACATGACTCAGTTGTCTCTCTTTGACTCAGATTTGTTCCTCTTTCACTTTGACCTTGACTCATACTTGCAAACTTTATTTTTGACTGGGACTTGTCTCGCTTTGACTCAAGACTGACTTGTCTCTCTTTGACTGGGACTTTTCTTGACTTTGTTTTCTTTAAGTTGAGACTCGACTCAGACCTGTCTTTTTTGCTTGGACTTGACTTGGACTTGTTTCTCTTTGTTTGAAACTTAACTTGGACTTAGGTTAGGGATGTTCATCATGTCTTCTTAAAGTATTTAAATGAAGCGTTTTCTTCTATATCAGACAAGTATCGGTAAGAGATGGTTTATTACCTGACTAGTTTCGACGGATCACTTCCGTCTTCGTCAGAGGCGTCGCACGTCGCCTAGGTGACGTGTCTTATCAGCTGCTGTTCCCGGGCGTGGCCAGCCCAGCGGACCCGTAAGGTCTACCGGGCTGACCACGCCCCCGCCGCTCGGTGGTCTCTGGAGAAGGCTGCTCCACGTACAGGAGAGTTGGAAAGCTCCCTCATCTCGATTCAAAGTGCGTGGGCCTCGCTTTCTGATTCTATTGCTTCTTTGATCCATCGTTTGTATTTGTTGGTTCTTGATTAATAATCCGTGCATTATCCCGTTAAACGGGACAACCACATTATGGACTGGGACAATGCACGGATTATTAATCAAGAAACCAACAAATACAAACGATGGATCAAAGAAGCAATAGAAATCAGAAAGCGAGGCCCACGCACTTTGAATCGAGATGAGGGAGCTTTCCAACTCTCTGTACGTGGAGCAGCCTCCTCCAGAGACCACCGAGCGGCGGGGGCGTGGTCAGCCCGGTAGACCTTACGGGTCCGCTGGGCTGGCCACGCCTGGGAACAGTAGCTGATAAGACACGTCACCTAGGCGACGTGCGACGCCTCTGACGAAGACGGAAGTGATCCGTCGAAACTAGTCAGGTAATAAACCATCTCTTACCGATACTGTCTGATATAGAAGAAAACGCTTTCATTCATTTAACTTGGACTTGTTTCTTTTTTATTGGACGTGTATCTCCTTGGTTGGACTTGACTCGTACCTGTCTCTCTTTGATTCAGGACTTTACTCGGACTTGTCTTGTGACTTGACTCATATCTGACGCTCTTAGACTTGACTTGACTGGGACTTGTCTCTTTGATTTGGAATTTGACTTGAAACTTTTCTCTCTTTGACTTGAGACTCAACTTGGGCTTGTCTCTCTTTGATTAAAAACTTGACTTGGACTTTTTTTCTTTTGATTTGGACTTGACTCAAACTTGTCTCCCTTGACTTGGGACTTGACTCACCCTGGATGTAGACAGACTGCAAGCTCGGTGTGGGTCCGCAGAACTTAGAAAATGCTTAAAACCAATGCGACCATGTACACGGACCTCCGAGGAATGAGGATGCGAGTGCAGAAGCCGCGCTGGTCAGCGAAAAGAATCTGCATGAAGTCTATTTTTCCCGTGGACCGCAGTGGTCTGGTGTGGCTTTCAATTCATTATACCAACGTTCTCGCGGGAATTTACGTGAGTCCGCATGGCTTTGGACGAAACTGGACCACAGTTGACATCTGGTGTAACAGGAACTTTGCAAGAAACCCGCACATGTCCCGAACCGTCAGTGTACATCCAGGGTCATACCTGTCTCTCTTTGATTTGAGACTGACTCAGACTTGAGGCCAAAGACTTGAGACATACTTGATATTTGCAAAACAAACTAAACTAGTGCTAACAGCTATAACTAAAAGTGAATTGGCAGAAAGTTTGTTATAAAATAAAAATATTTGTAAGGATTCAGTTATGTACATTTAGTGTAGTATTCTTTTTAAGTTTTTATTTTACATAAATGTGACATGACCACAATACAACTGGCTTTTTCCCACATCTCGCCTGCGACATCATGACATTAAACTTGAACCCAACCTCTCACATAAAGGTCATTGTTAAAACTCTCTGTGAAAATGCAGATGATTTTTTTTTTCTCCCGCACTTGTCCCTTTAACAAATGGCCCTGGTTGTCTGAGTGAGTCCGTCCCAGACACTAATACAAAGTTTAATGATGTGTCGTCCCGAGCTCCAGTGAGCAGCAGCAGCAGCAGCCCCGGGCCTCAAAAATACAGCTCCCTACAATTAACTCAGAGCAACAAAACAAGTCCAAATGTGGCTTTCAAACGCAGGGAAACTCCAGCTCAGGCCTTGGATCTGTCCACCGTTTGAACACTCCATATCTGAGTCAATTATTCTGCCGCTCAGAGAGATTTCAGACAAAGACTCGCCAATTAGAACATTTCAAATTCATTCACGGTCATTGTGGATTTGGATGTGCAGCCGTGTGGCAAAGTTACATCACAAATACACTTGTAACTTGCACTGTCAATGGATTATTTAAACTTAAAGCTGCTGTACACACTTTTTTTAGCTGAACAGGAAGTTTGCTCATCTTTCGCTATAGGCCAGCTAGTCAGAGTACTTTAAATCTTATTGATATAACTTGATAATACAATTCAAAGATTTTCAACTTAGATTTTGAGTAGAGAGAGAGACAGAGAGAGAGAGAGAAGTAGAGAAAGGGAGAAGGAAGTGGAGAAAGGGAGAGAAAGAAAGGAAAGAGAAGAAAATAGTGGAGCTAGAGTAAAAGAGAGAATGAGAATTAAAGGGATGATAGAGAGAGAGATAGAAAGGGACGAGAGAGAAAGGAGGAATGAGGGAAAGAGAGAGAAAGAGATGAGAGAAATAAAGAGATAGGGTAGAGGGAGAAAGGGATGATAGAGGAGAGAGAGGAGGAATGAGGGAAAGAGAGAGAAAGAGATGAAAGAAAGGGAGAGAAAGAAAAAGGGATGAGAGAGACAGAAAGCACAGAGAGGAGAGAGAGAAAGGGTTGAGGAGAGGACAAGAGAGAGGCAGAGAGAGAAAGAAGATCAAGAGGGGAAAGAGAGGGAGAGAAATAAAGAGAGAAAGGAGAGAGCTGAGAAAGACAGAGAGAAGAGAGAGAGAATAACACACAACTCACATGAGTTTAATTGACATAAAACTTTAAGGCAGAATTTGTACTTTCAATTTGTACTATCAGGGGGAGAGAGAGAGGGAACAGAAATACATAAATAAATAAAGAAAAGAAAGAAAGAGACAGACAGGAGAGAAAGAGGGAGAGAGAGATAAAGGGGAAAAAGAGAGAAAGACAAGACAGGGAGAGAGAAGAGAGAAAGACGAAGAGAGACGGAGCAAGAGAGAGAGACAAAAAAAGAAGGAAAGAGAGACAGGAGAAAGGGAGAGAGACAGGAGGGAGGAGAGACGGGAAAGAAAGAGAGGTAGGGGGAGAAAGAGAGACACAGAAAGTGAAAAGAGCAAGGAGGGGTTAAGAAAGAGAGAGAAAGGAGAGAGAGGATATCAGACAACTCACACAGACACATGAGTTTAATCGACATAAAACTTTACATTTTTAAGTTAAACTGCCATATATTTTTACAGTGTAGGTGTGTTCAAAGAAGAGGCTTATTTTAAGATCACATTTCAGTATTAAGGCACATTTTTTAAATCCACATTTTTAAATTGTCCATATTATTGTCCACTAGATTACAAGCAGCAAGGAAAACAGAGGCAAGGTGCAATGGTTCCCTTGAGATTCCTGCTAGCTTTGGTCACCTGCAAGTAAGTTTAGGGTAGGATCATACATTAAAAAAAAAAAAAAAAAAATTATCAGACAAATTATCAATGACACTGTGTTTAGATGGCGTAGAATAGACACTCATCCATGAGAACATGTGTTTATGCCACATCAAGAGACAGTCATGTAATATCTGCAATCTGAACCTATTTAACACAACTGTGATTGTTTTTATTCAGCTCAAGAAACATGGAGTTTTCTCACTGTAGCTGCTGTATCTTGTGTCTGTTTGCAATGACATCATTTCTGGTTGTTTCTATGGTTTTCTAATCCTTGAGTGAAATCTCGGTCAGCCACAATAAAACTTTATATAACTCTGTGTTGAACTAACTTTCACAAGTTCTCTGCACAATTTCTGGACCTTGAGAACTTCTTGTACCACAAAAATCAAATGTCCCAAAAAATAGATGAGCGTTTGGCCAAAGTGAGCAGAACATGGCGATTGGTGTGCGCCGAACGAGACATTAAAAGTTAAACTCTTTCCAAATTCTTGACCAGGAGAAAAAGAAAGAAAAAAAAGTGGTAGTTTGTGAAGCAGACAGTTACGAAGCACACAACCTTGACCGTGTGTGATCGCATAGAAAGGCAGAGATACAGAACAGACAGTACAGAAAATGTTTGTGCCGCGACCTGCTGACCTGAACACAGAATATAAGGTTTTATACATTATCGTTTTGGCCTTGGATCAGCTGCAAACATGGACATTTCAAACAAGCATCAGCTGTGCTTTGTCTACATTTGCTTCTCAATGAAAGACTTTGAGAGAAAAGTAATTGGCTGAATTGTAGAATGGAGAGCACACACATCTTTACCTGCACCTAGGGGTCTGCAATCTTTCACACGAAAAGAGACATTTATACCCTTTTTAAACCAAATCAAAGTCGGAAAGAGCTGTAACTGTAATAAAATAAATAATGAATTACTTATTTATTTATTTTTTTTTTTTTTAATAAACAATACATTGTGTGAAAAAGCACTTTTTTGAGAGGAACTCCAGATACGGTTGTCAGTACATTTGGAAATGTTATGCTACTTAGACAACTCCATCTATCTCTTTCTTTTCCTTCATCTGTTGTTGGGTCAAGGAGGAGAGAGGCCCAGACTTCCCTATCCCCACAAACTTCTCTAGCTCTTCCGAGGAATAGGCGAGATTTTCCGCGGCGGGAATGTATCTATGTCTAGATACATAATACCTTCAGTGTGTCTTGGGCCAGGGAGGCGCCAGGAGGCATCCGAAACAGATGCCTGAGCCACATGAGCTGGCTCGTCGACGGAGGAGCAGTAGCTCTACTCCAAGTTCCTCCCGTGTTACTGAGCTCCTCACCCTGTCTCTAAGAGAGTGCCTATGAAATCATTTCGACCACTTGTATTTGCAATCTTGTCCTTTCGGTCATTATCCAACGCTCATAAGTGAAGGTTGGAACATAGACTGCCTGTAAATCAAGAGCTTTGCCTTTCAATTCAGCGCCTCCTTCACAACAACAGTCCAATACAGTCACATCACGGCTAACAGTTCATTCTTCCCTCACTTCTAGACGGCTGATAATTTAAAGTTGTATGGAGGATCTTTCAAATCCAACAACTGCTTGCTGTTTTTCAAAGGATGGATGCTTTTTTCCTGGATTTCAAGTGATTTCATTGTCAAGAGTATAGTTCAAACTTCAAAGTCTATTCACCCAGGACAGTTGAGGGGAGCATTGTCTATAAGAAGACTATCTAATGTTAAACCTTGACACACAAATGATCACTTTGTGATTATAAAAAGAGACAAATGGTTTTATTTTTAGAAAATGTTTAGCTTTGTGTTGCTCATTATCATTCATTCATGTATAAAGCAAAACGAGTATCTTGTGGTAGTAGTAAATTTCCCTTTTTGCATCTACATCAAAACAATTAAAAACGTATTATATAATTCAGCGTTTCATTTTGGTAAAAAGACCCAAGGTGGGAAGAAAAGGCCACATCGTCTTCTTTCGTCCTGTTTTCTCTGAAAGTCTCACAAAACACGTCTGGAGCCGCATCTTGTTTACTGAATCAAACTCGCTGCGCCAGAGCTAACGCCGTGTTGCTGGCTACAATGTGATTGGCTCAACACTTTGTGATCGATGTGACGAACCAGTGGATCTCTGGAGATCCAGAGATCTCTGGTGCCATAAATACAGGTAGGATTAGACGCAATCAATCACCACCCCTAATAGACACACTTATCTGTGAGAACAGGCTGGTTGCAATAAGCACTGCACAGTAACATCATGAAGACACTAATACTTGTATAAAGTTACAAAGATGGTCTCATCTTGGTCACGACCTATAAAAGTCAGTCTTGTCTCAGGACTCTGTGATCTCTGAAAGGTCTTGGTCTCAATTAATTCCTGGATTCACTACTACACTAGCTGTAACATGATTAAAACACTCAAAAACTGGATTTGGCCAAGCATGTCCTCTTTAAGTTTTGGTTACTTTTTATTGATCCATTGACAGAAACTCAAAAAGTTGTAAATCCTTGCGTATCTTTAGCAGTCTCTTTAAAATAATCTCACTCCAGTTTCGTTCGATGTATGAAGTTTGTAAAGCAACCCCAGTAAACCCCATCTGAAACGTCTTCCTGGAGTTTCTCTCCACCGCTTCACATCAACATCACTTGTGTCTTATTTCTCAGACGGTCTGCTCTCTTCACGGCACCTCCACCGAAATATAGATCACAAACACAGGGCAAAAACACACAGAAACACATTGATTTTTCACCACGAATTCTGCTGCTTCACTCCAGTTACTGTGGGTTACATTATCGAGCAGGCTTTTCTGAAATAATCATGGGTTCAGTGCTGTAGAGGCTGGTGTTGGGAAGACTGATATAAAGATGATGGATGATGCGTTCAAAGTCAAAGAGAGGTAAAGTATAGGAATAAATAGAAGATTTTTTTTGAGAAAGCGTAACTGACTCATAGAATAAATTACTTAAGTGTAAAAATGCAAAAGTCAACTGTCTTTGTCGAACATGTGGATGGTTATGTAGTCAGACCTACATATTTTTTGTGTAATATGATGTGCATTTCAATCAACTTGCAAAGACAGGATTAATTTAACATACATGGTTTACAAGTGGTGATCCGATTTGGTTCGCTAAGACCGTTGCTCACGATGCATTACTGTTATGTATTTTGTCCTTCTGTGGTTCTATGGGCCTCAGAACCACGCTGCTGTGATGTGAGTGGGCCGAAACACCGCTGTTTCGGACTCCCAAACCAATCAGGTGGCTGGAAGGCCAGATGGTTTATCTTGTGTTTGTGAATTCACAAATATCATGAGATAAACCATCTGGCTGACCAGGTTAAACGCCTACTGTAATTTTTCAGACACTATTGTATCATTGTTTCAATACTTTCCTCATCCAGATGCTTTTTAAACATTGACGTCCAATTTTCAAATAGTGTTTTGTTTTTTCACCCAAACATTTTGCTATTCCAACATGAATAATAGTCTATTGATCGCCTAAAAACCCAGCCCTCCAGCTGAACCACTGCTGCTGTGATCAGGGACAGTTTAGGTGAAGGTATGCCGAGTCATAATGCATACATTACAAAATTCAATCTAAGAGCCACGTAAATCAAAAAAGAAAAGGGCATGGTGCTGAAACAAGGCAGAAACTGAGGTGCGTAGCCTTCTGATTGAACCCATTGCAAGTAAAACATTAGGCTTATGTATTCAGCTTTACATATTTTGACCGTGGCTCTGCCACCAACCATCTTGTAGAGTCACCATTGAAACATGTAAAGATATTTACACTATCGCAAGCTTTGTCTGATGTAGAAGAAAACTATTAACCTAACATGTCAGCTACCATAACAGAGGTAAACAAAGTGTCTGTCAACAAAGTGGGCGGGACAGGAGATGTACATTTTTGGGATAGAGAGTGTTTGTTTGAGCTGCTGGTTTAGCCGCTACCATTAGCAGCACCATTAGCTTCATGCAGAGACAACCGGAAACTGGTGTGTGTGGTATTCTCAATTTATGAGGACAAAAAAGTTTCTTGTTCACCATCTTAATTATGAAATAATCAAATTCTATGTTGGTACAGAACTATTACCTTCTGCAAAAACAAACACTCCCAGGAGGAAAATAATAGCCTTCAAAAAAGCCAAAAAACACATTTTATCAGGTGGTCTCATCATAATTTCACCACACACTCAGAATGTCGAAGAGCATTTTTTCAAATCAAAGAACACCTGTGCATAACCTCTATTGAAAATCCATTGATCCAAAGCTGCACTTCTCAGGATCACTGTTTGTCTCTGACTGACACAATAGAAAAAGATTATTGGATCAGGCGCGAGGAGATGAAACGACGCATTTAGCTGAACTGACGGCTTTTTCCCAGACACGGGACGAGCCGCAGTCATTTCCCAGATTTGAAGGGTCGAGATTAAAGGTGGTGATAGGACGGAGGAGCAGTGATTTTAAGAGGAGAGGCTGAGATGAGACAAAGGCTGAATTGACTGGGCGTATTGGATTGTACAGTTGGAGAGACATCGCGGCTGGACTATATTTAATCTAGGATCAGATCGCTGCTCTCTGTTCTCCAGCCTTCGGCCAAATAATTAATGAAATGGTAGAAAATGTACAGCAGCGGTCTATTGTCTTTGAAAGTCTCAGAGGAGAAGAGATCTACAACTTTATCACTTTGGTTTTTGTAGATTCACTTCAAAAGCACACAATTTATGCAACGTTAGCAGTCATTTAGGTCAGTTACAACATTGCAGTTATTTAGCTCTGCGTCTTCTGCTAAATGGACATTTTTGATTATTATTCTCCAAAGTTCAGTGTAAGATTTAGTCATTGTTTATCATATTGGTTTGTTAAACTAAGCTTAATTACTGATTACTGACGACATAGTGGCCACAAGGCGTGCAGCTAGAAGGTTCTGGCAATGACTCCCGGCAACCCAGGGCCTTTGGATGTTCTTCCTGTGGTTTTCCTGCTGGTTTTCTTTGGGTGCTCTGGTTTCCCCTACCACTAAAAATGTACAATGGATTCACTTTCCTCCACCCCCTGTCCCCTGACAAGAGATTCCAATCTCAGCTGGACTTTTCTGGTTAAATAAAGGTTACATTAATTGAATAAATTTAATTAAATTGACAGATAGATTGGTGCAGTGTTAGCTGTGATGCAGTCGCTGTGTCGAACGGTTGTGGTGAAAATAACAAAGGTGAGTGAAAAGGCAAAGCTCTAGATTTACTGGTTAATAGGTTCCACCTCACCTATGGTCATGAGTTTTGGGTAAAGACCGAAAAACAAGATCACATTTACAAGCTTCGTAGGTTGGCTGGGCGCTCCCTTAATAGGATGAGGAGCTCAATCACACGGGAAGAACTCAGAGTAGAGCCGCTGTCCTCAGCCGTGGTGTACCGGGCATCTGTCCAGATTTCTCCTGGACGTCTCACTCAGGAGGTGTTTTGGGATGTCCCACTGGAAGGAGATCTCAAGGAAGACCCAGGACTGGAGGGGCTATGTCTCTCGACTGGCCTGGGACGTCTTCAGATTCTGCTGGAAGAGCTGAAGGAAATGTTTGTGGACAGGGAAGTCTGGGCCTCCCTGCTCAGACTGCTGCTCCACAACCTGACTCCGGATAAAGTGGGAAGGGATACATTAAATTAATGTACTGACCTTGTTTCTATTACTGCTTTACTTAAAAAAAGCAAATGCTCCGAGAGTGATACTTTGCTTCTACAAAAACAGATTAACAAGGTGGTTACTTGAATCTTCAAGGAAGCAGATACATAAATGCCTAAATGAGGGTTGTCATAAGCTTCACAAGAATTCTCCTCCAACAGGATTTCAAGTTGTTTATTACCACATTTTACATTACAGTCAGTAAACAAAAATGTAAGTTAGATTTCCATTACATCATCTATAGCCAGATACACCTTTAGGTTGCTTAATTTTCTCTTCAACAATCTTGAGCAAACTTCTCAGAGGCAGCTGCTGTGATTTTGCAAAACTACATTTAATTTAACTTTAATTGAAGATAGTTAAAAAAACACAACACTTTTTGACCGTTTTCATCTGAACTTCTCACAGAGATCCGACTTGAAACTTGGCCTGGTGGTGTCGCTCGCTTGTTTCCATGGAGACAATTAAGTGCCATTACACAAGCAAAGCATACCAGCTCCATAGAGACAAATATTCCACATAAACGTTGACTTCCACAGTTAGCTATTAATTTTCCTTTATATTTCACGCACTTCACACAACGTCAAACAGGAATACACTTTATAAATACATAATTACACTTGCTAAGCCTCCGTCTCTTCCAATAATAACCACGCAACCCAGTTTGTCTTGACATTTAACACAAATCACATAGTAGATTTGCTTTGTGCTTTCTCTTTCATAACCTTTTGTTGCTCTCGCACAAAACCCCGCCGTAATTATCCTTTGTTTTCTAATCGTGTCCATAGCGATGTGTTTTCACGCCGCTGTCATTTCGTCTGCGGGCCTAATTTCTGCCGCCATCGATCTCATTGGCGCCAGAGCTTTCATCTTTTCACCAGACGAGTCGCAGATGCACCTCGAAAACCCAACGCGCGACGCTTTCTTTTGGGTCGCGGGATCAATGAGTGTGATTGAACCTGTTTAGCATATCGATAGGCGTTTAGCGGCTAATTTTTAGTTCCCTCCGGAGAGCAGTGGCCTCGTGGGAGACAGGAGAACGTGAATCTGCAGACAGGAGGCTGCACTCTAAAGAACTGCACACAGATGACTGACAGATATCTTTGTATGGACTGTTGAAGGAGCTCCGATAATAAAACAAGATTCCAAAGGTGTTGATCAAAAGTGTTTTACTTGATCATTAAGGAGACTGCTGAAATGTCAGAAGTCTATGAAAAACAAAAATGTTCATCTAGCCTTTTGTGGCTAACACATATGAAGGGTTCCACAAATTCGAGCTCCCTTGTTAAATCCTCATAAGAAGTATAAATCCTACATTTTTGTTTCAAATCTGTTTCTGCAGCTTTATAAACTACAATGTTATTGTGATGTTCTGCAGAATTTTAAATTATAAATGTGCTTTTTAGACTTAAAAACAACTGTGCTATGGATCAGAGTTAACACACGCCTAATTTTTGAGACCCCTATGGCACTTTACCATGGAGCAATTTACTTCTAGAAATCTTTGTCATAGCAACTACAGAGCCAATCATGGCTTGTTGTCAAATGATACTTAGCATTGAGCAGTGTAATGCTGCGTTCAGGCCGGACAGTGTTGAAGTGTGTTGAAGCATATTTGGCGCATATTTAAAGCCCTAAACACCCGTGTTAAGGGGACAAGGACACTTTTTATGCCCCATCGGCTTCTCTGCATTACCGCTTTTTGTTTTGAACGCAGGCAGAACATGTTAAGAAAAGGAGAGAGAGGCCTGTCTCTGTGCTCCTCCATTCTCATGTCAGTACATCAGCAGCTTAAACACCGCCATGATGATTTGTAGTTGATCCTGACTCACTGTCAGTCCATTTCATATCCTGTTTTGTTAGTATGCTGTGAGCGCGGGTGTTCAGGCGATGAAAAGTTCAGCCAGTGCCCAACTCGCCTGGGTGAGGCAGCCAAAGCATACCCATACTCCAGAAGAACCTATTTTTGTCAACAATACTGTCACAATTAAACATTTCGAGGTGCGAGTTTATAATCCAAGATTTATTTTTTTTTTTTTTTTTTTTTTAAAAATTATTTACATTAGTCTGAACCATGCTTCTGCTATTTCATATCTAGAACAGCCGGAAGCTGTCTATTCCCATAGACAGACTTTGTCCTTTACCTGACTCTCAGAAACCAGAGCTAGCTTTTCATCACAATGCTAATGACAGCTTAGCCATGCTGGAAACTTTACAAATTTTGTTGAACAAAATTCTTTGATGGAATTCAAACTGTTCTCACCCAAACAAATGCTTTGACATCTATATTGGAGCAAAATATTTCATTGAAAACAAAGGGGTACAGAGCTTTTTAATGTGGTTATTCTTCCTTCCCCAAACTTAATTTATGAAGTGAATTTGAAAACCTCATGTTCACCTAATTAGGCTGATGTGTCGTGTAAAGAGAACCAGAAGCAGACAGAAGAAGAGAGAGACTGGTCCTGAGAGTGCAGCCTCCAGGTTTGCAGATCCACTTCTCCAGAGCACTCCTTCTTCCTCTGCTGTTATTTATTAGGTGACATTTAACCAGGGCCAGTGGCAGCGGCTCTCCACTTTAATTAAAGGTTCCACCTCTTCAGCAGATGACAAATTGACTGGTTTGTGTCTCGGAAAAAAAGTGGAAGACGGAACAAGAGGAAGGAGGAGTGTGTTTGAGAGAGAAAGAAAGAGAGAGGGGGAGAGAAAAAAAGTTTGTTTGTTCCAGGATAATACAAATACAGATTTATTCATTTTGAGAGGAATGTGTTGAGAGAGGGGAGTTAAGGAGGAGAAGAGCAAGAGAGAGAGATGAAGAAGAGGGTGCAACGAGGAAAGAAAAAGAATGAGATGAAAGACAAGCACATAAAATGACAAAATATGAGGGAGAAAAGATGAGAAGAAAAAGACGATGGAATGAGTGTAGGTGAAAGTCAAATTCTATTTGGCATCTGAATTGCTTTGTCCACTCAATACTATGCTGGTCACAAACATCTGCTGTCAAACCAATCCCACTGCTACTCTTCAATCTCAGCGCCTCTTTCACCTTCTCTCATGCTTTTCCAGCAGATAAGTTGAGTTTGAAATGTGTTCATAGATGATTAGCAGCCCGGCTGGCACCACTTATGCCTCTACTAAATCCGGCCACACTGGATGAGTTTAAAATCTTTTGCGATGTGCGAATTCAAAAAAAGAACAGGCCAAAGACATTAGGACATTTACATTTGTGGCAGAAGAACAGAGACAACACAGACTTGTGGAGCGCAGCAGTGAGCAGAGAACAGTGTGTGTGTATCGATGCAGAGTGTTTTCTTTCGTATGCGAGATTATAAAAGTGAAACAAACAACAATGGTGAAACGCCAGTGGATAAAGCAGGTTTATAAAGATCACAGGAGAGCAGACTCTATTAGAGGTAAGGAGCACAGATGCTTTATGGGCGTGGAATGAAAAAGTTTACAAACAATTGTAGCCATGTTCTATATCTAGTAAAGTTGCTTTGCACATCATTAAGGAGCAGGTGTATTGGAGATGTTGTGCGCATAAAGAAGAATCCCACACTTTAAATACTTTTATTCACTGATGATGAGGCAATGTTTCTACTTTATTTGACATTTTAAGCGCCGTCTCAAGGCAGATGCACCAGAGCTTCTGTTGTAAAGGTCCTCGCTCGTCAACAGGTGAACCTCACCATGATGCTCCTGACAAACAGGCTTAACAGTGACACAAAGACATAAGGAGAGAAACCACAAAAAATCTCTTACGAACATTATTCTGGTCACACCTCTCAAACTTATAAAGGGGCACATCAGGCTTAAAAACGAGCCAAAGTTCTGCAATGTGCAGAACCCTTGAAGTTCATTTCACTCCGAACCAATACAGCCAGTCGGAAAAACAGGAGCAAGTGTGTAAGTGGTGTTGCATTGCCGTACACAGCATTGAGGTCCCTGAGATCTGGACCTCAGTAGCTTTTGTATGCAAACACCAAACTAGTGCCATGTTTAGAAAGATTTTTAATTAAGACAGAAACAAGTTATTAGTACTAACAATATGAAAGTTTAGCTGTTAAATAATGACCTTTGATGTGGATATTGAAGAAAATTGTTCATGATGTCAACCATGTTTTAGAGATTTTACCAGATATGCAGTTGGTTAAAGTTAAAACAGCATCAGATGAAATGAAATTACACAACCCTTTACATTTTTAAGAGTAGGTCTTTCTACTAGAGACACTTCAGGGAGTCGTAATACCCTAATAAATTGAGAACGTGATTGTCATACAAAATAAATCACATACATTTTGGACCTCGGTATTTTCTAAATCCTGCGTATGATCCTGTTGGTTATAACCAACGTGAGAAGGGAGAGTGCATACTTTATCCTCCTTTAGTTTTGTGTCAAATAAAAAAAAAAAAAAAAAATCATAACAGTTATACCCAGCCTAGGAGTAGTTCGCCACAACCTGCCAAGTCGCTTGCCAAAGGTTTTTGGATCACATAAATTCTTCTTTATTGCTCAAATTGTTTTTATTACTTCCCTCACTTTGCACACCACTGCTTCAGATGCCTCGTTGTGTCCACTTCCAAATGGATAATAGATGTTTCATGTGTAACTGGGACCCATTTAACTTCAATTTTTGCAATCTCGAATAGTAGGTGGGGGAACACTAGCGACGAGTTGGCCACTGTCCAGGGTGCTCAGCCGCCTAAGGCCCAAAGTCACTGAGATAGGCTTCAGTCACCCGCGACCCCTAACAGGATTAAGCGGTAGAAAATAAATGAATAGTAGCAGTTCAGTTTTGTTTTGCCAAAGTAGCTCCAAGCAAAAAAATATTAGAGACCGCCGACATAGAATACGTTATCATACCTTGTAATTTTTAAGGTTTATTGCTCAGAAATGGCAATAATCACTGGCACATTAGTTTACGCTGTACTTCCTGGAATACAAACGACCAAAAAGCAGCAACTGGTTAAAGTAAAAAACAAACCTCGATAGTGTAATGTCTCACTATTTGTGTAAGTGTAATGAAATCAGCTCAAGCATCAGGAGTTCCGGGGTCAGGTTCACTTTAAATGTTGTACCACTCATCCCTGAATAGTTATAATTATTTTACTTAGCAAAGAGAGAAAATAAATTACCACAACACAACTTCAGTCAATGAACTGAGCTCTTACATTTTAACAATGCGTGTCAAGACGTCCCCAAATTAAGTCTGCTTCTGTCCAGCCTTTAAAAAAGTAACATGTCTTTTCTGCTGGGTTTGAAATGAAGCAGCTAAACTCCTTTGACAAGCTTTTGCACAGTTTGTGAGTAAGAGCAGATACGGAGGTGCAGGATGTTCCCCGTTTCTTCACACAAAAGTCATTGTCACATTGTTAATTCTGTTTAAAAAGCCTCAGAGCTGTTTTCCATCCGACTTTAACCTTTACAAACTGTGACGGCTCTTAAACGTACTTACACATTCAGAGCATTCAGGGCTGATCAGCGCAGCGTTTATTATGAGTGCATTTGAGGAAAACAGAGACAAAGCAACTCAATTATGTGTAGACATCTATTTGAAAAATGCTCTTCAACGTTCTGATTCAGGCAAAACAAGGCGATGTAGACCCAGTAAATGTTTCTTAGTTGTTTTGTGTTTGCAGAAAGGAACTTTATGTGTCAAAATGGAAAGTAAAAGTAGCTTTATTCTTGTTGTGACAAACGAGAAGAGCTTAACTTCATGGTTGATGACAATTGGAAATTCAGGACATTTCCACCTTAACACAACAAATAATTTCCTGATCAAAACAGTCTGTTGTCTATTATTGTTACCTTTCCACTAGGTCCTATTTGGCTTGGTTGTGTATACAATTGCTTTTATTATGTGGCACTGGAGCAACTGTACAAAAAAAAAAAAAAAAAAAACAATTTTAATGAAAACTACATGATAACAGTGAATTCTTTGAGCACGCTAAACATTCAGTGTCAGTTAAAGCTGTATAGTTCCTGCTTGGCCTGGTTAGAATGTGATTCTACCCAGCTCAGCCCCACTCCATTAGAGATTCTGGACCAGAGCCTGAACCCAGCCCAAGCCAGGCACAGAAGTGTAGTCTCAGATTGGCTGACGCCGACTTCCAACGCGCGAAAGATGGATTTTCCCAACTCCTGCGGCTGCCACAGCTTCGAGCTTCCAATCCGCAAGACGCCCCAGATGCCAATACGCGCGGAAAGTACGCTTGAATGCTAAAGACGAGGGTTTACATTGACTTAACATTGGAAGTAGACGCAAATACGCCAAGACGCTTTCAGGTGTGAACGTACCATTATAGGTAAACTCCAGAGTGGATCAAATGCAGACTTTAGACAGAAAGGCTCATACTGGAGTCTATGTTTTCCATTGAATGCTTTTTGTAACGTTAGACTCATTATTTCATTGGACTGATTATTTCTTCCATCTGTTTTAAAGATACAATAACACACTGCGCCTTGTTTGGGAAACGTGCAGTTTTTCAGGGCGCAGTCTTAAGCTCGTGCAATGTCTCTTGGGAGAAGTAAGATGTGAAGTGTGCCGCTAGTTTGTCATAAACTCACAGTTGTGATCTGCGTCTGACGTCAGGTTTAGTATCTACTCGTTGACCTGGCTTGACCCAGAAGTCGAACCTGCGATCTCCTTGTTGGGAAGCCAGAGCTCTAACCACTCTGCTATCGTGCACCCCAAATAAAAATTATAAAACAAGAACAGTTGCTAGCATAGCCACTAATGCAATGTGTCATAACTTGGTTGAGAAAAAAAAAAATCGTCAAGACATATTTGGGCTATGATTTTGTCTGCTTTAAAAACTTCATATCCAAACTTTCCAAATCATCCCGATGGAGTGGCCGGTCGGTGAACCTCAAACTTGAAATGCTCCGGTTGTTAGCTAACTCTTCTCCTGTGCTGTAGTGATGTGTTTAAAGTGAAAGTTGCATTTCTCCAGAGAAGTTGAGCTGAAGTTTACGGAGCAGAGCCTGAAGTGCCGGTGGTCTCTGGGCAGGACCTCGAGAGCGCCGAGGGCAGAAAGCAGCTCAGACTCTGGTCATTATTACACTGGAATACTAACATTAAGTATCTGATTCAGCATGTGTCAGCTTAAGCTACTGGAATGTTTAGCAAAAGTGTAAAATATATGTAAATGTGCGGTCAATGCAGTCATTAAAAGGTCTAATGAGAGGTTGGCACTGTTAGTTCTAGAGATGTAATTGAGGGTATGGGAACCGAAACACATTGCTATTCCTAAGAAAGTACTGGAACTGAAAAAAAATGACACTGTTTTGGTGACAGCTTTTGGTTCCTTGGCTTTACATTGCATCACAACAACAAGTCGGCGTCCAGGAGAAATGTATAGTAAAAAAGACTTTAGAGTTGTTATGGACAAAGTTTTAAAAGATCGAAAAGTTTTGACTTTTATCCAAAGTTATTTTCAATGTGATGGAAAATTATTTGAGACTATTTTAAAATTTGCCAAGCTGTAGTTTGGCTGATCCCATGGTTGTGATCGATGTTGAACAAGTTACTGTAAAAAATGTAAAACATTATATATTACTAGTTACAGGGATGAAAATGTAGCCTAATATACTTACACAGGCTGTTAGTGCTCTGGCGCCGCCGCCGAGTCTAATTCAAACTTTTATTTTATGTGCTTCTGCTGCTTTTGATACGTTTTTAGCAGAAATTCTGAGTAATTTCTTTTTTGAAAGAAGAGCAGTATGTGTGACACGTACTTGTACTATCCCACACAGACATTGGAGACAACACTACGAGTTGTTGCTGTGATCGGCTAAGCACAAATAAAGTGGGCTCCACACCCAATAAGCTAATGTGATGCAATAAGCATCACATTAGCATTAAGCTTGCAGCTATTCCATAGCATTATTGGACATATGAATGAATCAATGAATGATATATTTGGATTTAATGGTTTATATATTTACATTTTTTGGACCGTTGCATCTTTTTATTCATCTCCATGTATTTGTATATGTATATTTGACACACTAGATTTCCTTAATTGACATTTGCAGTTGTAGTTGTTGAGCAGTGAGTGACAAAACTGTTGTTCTGATGCACTCTTCATGTCATGTTTCCCACATGAAGGTCTTTTAGTGTGTGTTCCTTCTGATGCCAACTGTAATGTATATACTGTATACTAATCATATTACCTTTTTAGTGGATTGCTGATTAATAGATGTGGCATCACAAAAGTGTACGATTTCAATGCAATTCATTTAAATATGCAAGATATTTGCTTTGAATGTAACTAGTACCAGTACAGTATTACAGTAGGTACTTTTGTAATGAGTCACTCCCACTGGTGATGACTGCTACTGCAAAAGTATGTTTAGCTGAGACCTATTGATCTAACCAAAACAGCCTCCTCACTGTTTGAGCATAAACCCACATGTGAACTTCAGAGGCGCCGCGATAAAAGGAGTGAAGTTCCACCCAAACAAACTTTCATAATGCTTCTTTAGCTTCGATAAACAAGCAGTCAAAACCAAAAGGTGATAAAATGAAAGTGAAACAACATAAGAACAGGTAATGCGTTTGTTTAAAGTTGTAACTGAACATATGGGCTAGTTTTAGTTAACGGGTTTGGTGACTGAAATCCATTTTACCCGCTAATTAACATTTACAAAGAAAGCAATCATTAAAAAAGCAAGTATTGGTCTGAAATGTCATATCTCTGGTTGCCGTGGTATTGTGTTAAACTCTGTTGCTATGAATGTAGTATTACCAAACTCTGATTTTGAGCCGCCAACTTTGAGCCCGGACTGTTCACTTGCTCTTAATTCCATCCACTAACAGGTGTTTCTCTGTTCACGCGTCTTTGTTCCATTTAGCTTTACAAATCTACAACAAAAACTCCAAATGTCCTCAAGCAAATGCTCCGACATGACACAGACATTTCCTCCAAGTCCCTGGACCCGTGTTAGAATCAGTGTGTGAATTTTTCATTAAAGCGGAGCAAAAGCAGGAGCGGAGGGTGTTTGGGTATACTACACCAGCGAGTGCTGTTAAAGTGAGAGACAAAACATAAAGTGATAAAACCACATCGGGAACATGGGGCCATTAAGAAAAACAGGCAAAGACACAAACAAGACCATAAACCCAAAAGTCGCTCTAACCACAATGTCATGTCGCACTGCAAACAACAGATATGGAAATGTCTTTTTATGCAAATGAGAAAGAAGTTGACATGAGTTTTATTATTTGTGTAGTTCTACTTTTCCATGCTCCACAGACAGTTGGAAGGATAAATATGGCTTTTTGAGATGCTTAAGTTGAGACACTCCAGATGAACAGTAAGTAAACTCATCATTTAAAGCAGGACTTTTCAATTATATTTATCAGTGGGCCATATTTGTTGGAGAGCTGTGGTCTGAGGGCCGTACAGTGAACTAAAAATGTGTTTTACATCCGCTATACCACTACAAATCTAATATTTTCTTGTAATGTTTATTAAGGACAATGTACAATTACATTAAGCACAATGGCAGAGATGCTTGTACCAGATTGTGCTTACAGCTAATTTCCATCTGTAGTCCTGGAGAGAGGAGAGGGGGCACATTGGACATGTTTTTAGTTGTAGGAGGAACGGAGTACCGGAGGAAACCTATGCAGACACGGGAGAACATGCAATCACATAAAGGCCCCGGGCGGCCCGGGAGTCGAACCCAGGACCTTCTTGCTATGAGTTGCGGTGGTGCTTAACATCAATGACATCAATCATTTATAAGGTCTTAACTATTTAAATTTCATAACATGATCTGGTTCAAATCGTAGTACAGTAAACTATTAAAACGGCTAATATAGTGCACTAAAACCAACAGTCCATAAACTGGACCATATTGCCTATCAAGCAAAATGGTTTGATCCATGGTTTACTTTTTCATGCTGGGCCAAAACATACTGCTTAGTGGGCTGCATTTGAATAGCCTTGATTTGAAGTTATTAATGTGAAACTTCCGTTTTCACACTAGAGGAGTTTTGGTTCAATCATAAGCCTGATTTGCCTCTCCATGACTTGTGACCCAAGCAATAAATTCTTATAAAAGATCATTTTACCTGTTACTCGTCATGTCTGTGAGGTCAATGAGACTCCTTTGGGACTTTTTGTTCAGTTATAAGATCAAGATCAGATTTCACATATTCCAGCTCCGGTGCAGTCACTGTGGGATTTCTGTATCATTAAAAGTGTGAGAGGAGCTCAGACGCCACATCGAGCAATGCCTGCAGAGTTTCTCAGGTGTGTGGGAAAGATGCCTTGTACACACGAAGCCAAGCTCAGGCGTTTCAGAACAAAGACACTGAAAACAATATTTCTGAAACCAGGTTCT
Organism: Mugilogobius chulae; assembly: GCA_038363315.1. Taxonomy (NCBI): domain Eukaryota; kingdom Metazoa; phylum Chordata; class Actinopteri; order Gobiiformes; family Gobiidae; genus Mugilogobius; species Mugilogobius chulae. Next base: position 42,108,101 of record CM076396.1, on the reverse strand, counting down.
AGAGTGAAAAGATTTCAAAACTCAGGTTTAGTGTCTCATCAGTTACGCTGTATCCACAACTTTTTTTTTTCCCATGATGACATCACTGCCCCAGAGTCACGTCTCATTTGCAGAATGTACTAACCTTTATAATAATGTTCACTACCAAAATCTGTCTCATTGCTTCATAAACAACAGAACAACCTCGATAAAATTAAATAAATCCACTACAAGCTCCATTAAGTCTGTTTTGAAGCTTTGTCAAAATGTTCCAAAGACATCTAAAGCATAAAGCTACGTTGTTCATTCAGAATGTTTGCTAATTTAAAAGAATTCTTTGCCGTGTTTGTTTATGTTCAACAACTTTTCTGCACATTTTTTGTGACTTTCTGTCACAAATGAGTTTACTATTTGTGTGGGTGCTTACAAATCCTAAAACAATTTGAATTGCATAAAATGTTTATGCAATTCTTTTTTTTTTTTTTTTTTTTTTTTTATAAATTATACTAATTTTGTCTTCGTGTGGACAAGGCCTGAACTGGTCTCCATGTTGAGTTTGCTAAATAGCTATCATTTGCCCCCTTTGACTCTTTCTATGCCTCCCCTTGTCTGCCGAAGTTTCCTCCAGCTCCTCTTCGACTCAAATCACACCCGGTAGCACCTTCCCTCCCCCAGTACTGGTGGAAATGGAGTTATTGACAGTAGGCGTTGTCACTGACAGGAAAGTAATTAGATTACACGTTATTCTTAAAAATAACGCGATTATCAATGCCATTATCCTTAAATGCTGCTACCACTGTGCACAATAAGTCAGTGTAACCAGGGCCTTACCTTCAATAAACATTCGCTCTCCTGTGATACTTCAGCGGTCTTAAGTGGTGACTCATGTATGTCGTTAGATGAAAGAAATCAAGCAGACAACCTTTTACTTTCATGCCATAATTTACTGCTCATAAGTTCCACAGCTTCAAGCCAGCAGAAAAAAAAGGTTTGGATTTTTAAATGAAAACAGAATACCTGCTGCTGAACCTGACTTATCTGATTCACATCGGTTGTTTCTCCTCCTCTTCTGTCTTGAGTCTTTTGTTTAAGTGTGACCTTGCTTCCTTACATCTCGGCGGCGCGTTCATGACGGTGAGCTCCGGTGCGGTTCATCTCTAATGGTGCGTCGCTGGGTTATTTTACGGCAGGCTGGAGAATGTGTCCACTTTGCATGGTTCCCCGGCTGCCCGCGTTCCCCCGCGTTTGGGCCCGGAACACTGCGTCCACACGATAGGATCACTTTGTTCGGCTCCAGCTGCTGTGCAAACACGGAGCTGCTTTGCGTCGGAGGAAAGAGGGAGTTTATGGGGTGAGGCGTTGAACAAGAGGCCTGTGATTTAGGAATAAGATTTGAGAGCTGGTGTTCAAGTACACTGTATGTTCACATGTTTGGTTTGACTATAATGTTAGCACTTAAAGATCTGCAATACTTCATGTCAACTTTAGATACTCTTGCATTTTACTTTCCAAATACAGATATGTTGAACCAACTCGATCTCGTGTCACACAAGTTTAACCCTTATGTGTTCCCAATCTCCTGTTAGCGTAGGGTGACCAGATTTTCAAACTGGTACACATCCTGATTGGGGTTGTAAACAATAATAAATTGTGAAAAGACTGTATATTTGGTCAATTCATGCTCAATACATTTCTTTCATGACTAACTTGTTAGTAGGTTTGACATATTTTTTATTTGACTGAAGAACAAAAAGAATGCAAGACATAAAGTGGTCTAAAACTGGGACATGCCTGTGTAAAACTGGGACAAATCAATGGTTTTGCCAGGACATGGGACACAGAGGTCTAAATAGGGACTGTCCCATCTGGTCACCCCCTTAGCGTCTTTCACTCAATCTTTTTTAACAACTGTAAAAAATATAAAAAACTTTTTTTTTTACTTAAATCTGTTAATTCACTTCTGTTCTGACTAAAAACACAATAAATAAATAAATAAATAAAATAAAGTAAAACATCTTCAAGGTTTCATTATTTATACAGACTTAAAAAAAAAAGCAGATTCCCAGAGGAAATGAGACACGTAATGGCCCAAATGGACATTTGACTTTGATGATTTTGTAGTTTTTGTGCAGAAGCAAGGTTAACACAATGCGGAATAGTAACTTTTAACTTAAAAAAAAAAAAAAAAGGAAATAAAACACCTGGGGGAAAAAGAGAAACCTTGAGGAGAACCACAGCGAAAGAGAGATCTACTCCCATGGACGGACAGGCTGTAAATGTGACCAGGACTAAAGCATGTCCAGATGCAATTTGAACTTTAAGTCAGTGGAACCAGAAATCACTTTTAGGGAAAATAATTTTCTAGCAGGGCGTCGACACCCATTCACAGAGAGGCTGGAGTTATGCAGTGAGTGAGGTCCAGGTTCTCAAGATTAGGTGGCATCCGAGGTCCAGGCTTGCAATGCAATGTTACACCCCTAATTTTATGTATTATAAAATAGGAATGTAGCCGAGAGCCGCCAAGTAAGGCTCTAGGATCTTGGCACTTAAGTGAAGACATTGTGTACACAATAACAGGATATAAAGTTCCTTTCTTACCTTATTTCACCTTGACCATATGCGAAACGGTCAATGTTGACATACACTTCATTATCCAGGGCAATACCTGCATTTTTGCTCAAATAGCAGCCAAATGTGGTGCAACAGCTGCAGAGCGACTGGTTCAAATCTCATGTGATTGCATTTTTAGTTAATGCATAAATGTTGTTTGGGGTCAGGTTTGCCATTTCTCCGGGGAGAGAGAGAGCAAAAGAAGGTGACTATTTTGGTTGTGGCACATTTGAGGATTGTAAACGGTGTAATTGTTGTTGAATGCATATCATAGACAACCTCTGAGTGTCCACGAGAGCACTTTGAGCCAAATTTAAAGTTTAATGTGTGACTTCTACACCTCTGTCAACAAACAGGCTGTTAAAACGCGCCCCAACTCCATTACATTTGTAACGCCTGAAATGATATCGCTTTTAGAAATACATTTAGCTGAATGTAAGTGGTTCCATTGCGGCGGTTGAAAGAGGTTGAGCTATGTTTGCACTGTGACTAAGAGCCTCCTACTGACTCTCTTCACAGCAGATTCAACACAGAGGAACATACAGCCGTGTTAGCTCACCCTCTGTTTGTCAAACCCAAAAGCCACATTAAAGACAATTTAGTTCATTTTCAGATTTACACCAATGAGATCAATTTAACATGTCAAATGCAATTTATCCTGTAACATATGAGATTTTGTGTACATTGTCAGTAATGTACATAATTTATTTTGGAAATGTAGACTAGATTGAAATATGCATCATGTTGTTGGCCATTATAACAGTATTTAATTATCAATTATCTAAGATGAAGCTTTGTGAGCTGGTTTCGAGTACCTGGTTTGTCATGTTAATTATTATTGACTCATTGTTAAATATTTGACAAGCAATTTTCATTTGCAATCCACCGCACAATTTTAACTATTAATACTTATTTGAGCTGTAGACATTTAAATGGGTACCTTTTATGACTCATTATAGTATTGCTCTTACCACTGTTTCATTCTTTTTTTTTTTTATCTTCAAAAATTAATCAAACTTTTTGTTAAATGCAGTGAAAAAAAGTAAAGACATATACAATATCTCTACAAAAGCAAAATTGTGAGAATCCCAATAGTACAACAAGGTTAAAATGCTTTAAAACACATAATTAAACATAGTTTTGAGTATTTGCAAAGGTAAAGTTTTGAAGATGAACATTGTGTCAAGATGTAGATATTGAGATGATCATTTCTTGTCATCAACATTGGATAAAAGAAGTTTCCCAAACGCCTCACCACACATATATTTTAATCCCAGCCTTCTGCAGTAAAGCCATTTGCTAAACTTAATGTATGCGCCTCTCCTCTCCCTTCGCACAGCCCCAAGTCTCACAGGCCGGTGTCTCCGAATCCACCCCCGTTCCCCCCTCTCCGCCCCTGGGATCCCTCCGTCCCGCCGTAAACCAGCGCAAAAGGAAGGACATGTAATTGCCCGGCACACACTAATGAGTTTGCAAACTAATTAAAGGCGCACTATATTACGCCCTATGGAGATGAAGCAGACAGAGAAGGGGACATCTTTAATGAGGTAGCCTTGATAACCCTTCAAACGCGATCGCTCTAGTGTCGTAATGAAGCACACGGATACGTCGGATGCTTCTCGAGGATTTCGGTCACATCTCGTCTGAAGCCCAAAGCGTAAAAAAAACTGCAAAGGGACAAGTCAGAAACAGCGGGAGGTCTGTGTTTTAAAAAGGCAGTTCAGTCATAAGTAGGTGTTGTGCCGGTTCATTAGACATTCCTCGATAGTAGCGTTGTTTGAAGTGTCCCACTCGACTTGTTATGGCACTTTGTAATACATGTGTTCTAAAAAAAACTCTACGCTTTACCAATTTGAATCATTTTAATCAATATATTCTTGTCTAAACATGACCTAATATTAAAGTTACTATGAGGAGAGATATTTTAAATGAAATGGCTTGGAATTAGTTTGAACCAGAACAGAGGTTTTGTAGTCTCCACTGCTGTTCATCTAGGCCACATTGTCAAACTCAAGGCCCGGGGCCGGATGCGGCCTCCAACAAATTTATGCGGCCCTCAGGGTCTTATAAGGTTTACTTAAATTTTATAGTCTGGGTGTCTTAACCTAAAGAAATGATGTCTGAAATTTAAAGAGTAAGTAATTTTTCAGTCTTATACAGATGCATTTTAAGTATCTGTCACTTCAATAATATACAATAAGCAAATACAGAAACTACTACTTTGTAGTATGATGAGCAAGTTAATTTTATTATAACCGGCCCTTCGAGGACACCCCGATGCAATGTGGCCTTTGACAAATGAGTTCGACACCCTGATCTAGGCTTTTATTCTTCCAACTAGAGAGTACAAGAGTACGATAGCTATGTTGGCAAATTATCTCCTGCTTTGAACATTTTGGGCAATTGTTATTATTGTATTACTTTATTAAATTATTTTCAGGGTAGGACTGTTTGAGTCATGATGTAACTGTTCCTTCCTTCCTTCTTATCCTCAAAAAACATTCACATCTTCCAGAGTTGTTAAGTCGAAGATCTGTAACTCTGCCCTGACAGATATACGCCTTAAGAGAAGGCCTGAAAACGTGCTTATCATATGTTTTTTGACATTCCGTTGTATATCTACGCTTTCTTCGGAGACTGTGTTGATATATGGCACACATTGCAGCCCCAATTCATTTCTACGGTGATTTGTAAAGAAAAAAAATCCTAAATCTGCCCCAGCCCTAAACTTACCCATTTTTGTGGTTTATACATTTGTGGCGTCATAAAGCCGTGTTTTGGTTAATGTCTTTTTAGATGAACGGCTAAGTTTAGGTCTGAGGCTCGGAGTTGGTTAAAATTAGGATTTTGTTAATACTCAGTCATAATGTCTCTACATCCACCAAAGAAATGACTCGTAAATAATAGAAATTGCACTCATATGACTTGCTCTTTCAAATGGCTGAGACCAGGCTGGCTGTGCCATGGACCAATTGCAGCACAGAGCTGTTGAAGTCAAAGGTACACCACAAGTCTCAGTGATGAAGAGATGGTTGCCGCTTTGTGTCCATGGCTGCGCTTAGTGACGCATTGTTTCGGGTTAGCTAGGTCAAATTTAGTTAACCAACGTCCATCGAACATCCCAACACAGTCTCACTAGAGGGCGTACATTTACCACGACACAAAAACAGTGTATTTCGTGCTCAAGTTCACAGCTGTTTTGAGTACTTATGTTACGCTGTGCATTTAAACGATATGAAAAAGTGTAAAAATGACACGAGATTTCACAGCGTTAAAAAAACACAAATATTGGTTGAAGCCACGTGGGGACGTTTTCTTCAGGTGAAACGGGTAAGTTTAGGCTTCAAGTTACTAAAATGTGTATGTTTAGGTCTGGGGCTTGGGGCAGGTTAAGATTAGAATTAGGATTTCGTTAATATTCATAAATAAGGACACGTCTTAACAACCACCATAGAAATTAACTGGGACTGTGACGTGTACCATAACTACGCAGAACAGTCGTGAACTCATGCTAATCATTCGTAATTTACATGTTGCGTAATGTCGTGGTAAATGTACGCTTTCTTGTGAGATCGGGCTCAACATGCACAGCAGGCTCGAGTAACACATGACCCATGCTGACCAATCAGAGCGGGAGTGTCTAGCGAGCAGAGCTATCGGTGAAGCAAAAGATTAAATAAATTTTTTAAACAAAACTGAAGACTTCTGACCTTTTTGAAAACTGTCAGTGATTACATGCTCTTTCTGGACTGAGGAGATTTTTTCGCTGAAGAACCACTTGAATGACCTCTACAACTTGAGACAGTTTTAAGCTAGCAAAGTTCTAGACATATTTTTCAATAGATCCATGGTGCAGCACCATGGAAGTGCAATATTAACTGGAATATGAGGTAAACATGGTGTTGTATGACTTGCCTGTTCTTGTGCTTGGCGAATTATGACAATTTTTTATTTTTTTTTTTTTTTAAGACAAAAATATTACCAAGTCATAAATTTCAACCAGTCTCTGTGATTCTGGCCAGAGTGTATACAGAGCACCAAGCTAGACTAAATCCTCTCCAGAGTTTCAGTGGATGTGATTCACAGATGAATTAGCCAATCAGGGATGAGATAGGCATTTGCATGTAAACAAAAATATCTGCAAATGAGAAAAAACAAATGAAAAAAAAAAAAAAAAGAAAAAGTTTTGCTTTGCTTTCTAACAAGATGGAGAATGTTATACAATCAATCAAAAGGCAAACTATGGAATCTGTAATGGTCAAGACAATTGTTAAAACTCCAATCCTTGCATTTCTCCGATCAAAATGGCAGCATCAACAAAACGTCCGCGACTTTTCTATATTTGAACTTGTACATTTTAATTGACAGCTCTCCAACCTCTGTTTCACATCACAGACTTCCATCGCATTAATGTTTCTATTCTCTCCCCTCTGTCAGTTTTTAAGATATTTCCCTCCGACCTGCCTGTCAGCGAGCATCAGCGGGGAAATAAAGTCACGACACAGCGAAACAACTCGAACAATGTCGCAGCATTTTTTAGCACAGATCCAGAACAGAGGAGGGATGTCAGAAAGGCGCCCAAACCGGAGTAAGTGACAGGTGTCGGCGGTGACGAGCTCAAAAAGGGGGAGGTATGATGTCGTCTGAGGCGGAGAGATGTGAGGCGGAGGGGGAGAGATGATGTCGTCTGAGGCGGAGAGATGTGAGGTGGGAGGGGGAGAGATGATGTCGTCTGAGGGGGGAGATGTGAGGCGAAAGGGGTCGGGTGTCGGAGTGGAGAATTGTGACAGAAAGAGACGATTCAAACAGGATTTTTGGTGAAGAGAACAGGTGTTAGTGACTAGGATTGACATAACATTTAGGGTAATTGATGATTGAGATTATTCAGTTCATAAATAAATGACAAAACATGAAAGTAAAAGATTTTTATGTTGTTTTGATGTAAATGCAACATGTTGTACAATAAGTACCTGTTAGGGCTGCACAGTGCAGTATCTTGTGTGTAAAATGGCATCAGTATATCATTATCCTGCATAGAATACGTTATCAAGATCATACTTAACTGTAGCATATTGACAGAATAAAAAGACCAGTGGGACTCGAGAGCCAAACACGGCCCTCCATGGAATTTATTTTGAATCGCAAAGAGATGCTGACTTTTGTTAAAATTACATTAAAATTACATTTTAAGATGCAAAGATTGTCAGAGTGCACCAAATCAGTTTTATTTTGATAAACATACTCATAAAATGCAATTATCTTTTTGGGAAAAAAAAAAAAGTTTTAGATGCAACATAAGTTAAGTTTGGCCCTCGACGCGTTACACAAATATTATTATTGGTCTTTCGAGGAAAAAAAAAATGTTTGGTCTAGTCACTTTACTGTCGATTTCAGGAGTGAGTTGTACCAGAGATGATTCTCATAGTAAAACAGTATTGCACATGATTACAGATGTCAGAGTTAACAGTGCTCATTGTACAGTCTGACTGCGGCAGGAAGGAAGGACCTGTGAAACCTTTCCTTCACACAGCATGTGTTAGTCAGTACTGCACTCAGTCCAGACGACAGAGCTGGACTTTTTGATGACCTTGTCTTCCTCTCTCCCTGTCTGTGATGTGCTGCTTCGACAACCTCTCTGTAGGCTAATGTCTGTACAGTGAGGCTAATGCCGGTACGGTGTCACTAAAGGTCCTCAGGAGTGGCCCCATCACTCCACAGACCTGAGTCTCAGGAGTTAAAGCCTGTACAGGAGAGGCCAGAGCAGGCTTTCCATTCTCTCTCTGCCCCTTTGTTGGATGTTCACCCGGTGTGGGGGCAGTGAAGTGAACATTCTATCAGTTTAGAAACGGATGGAAAGTAGATAAAACTAATTCTGCTGCATTTATTGTTGTCCTAATGCAAAATGGTAAATGGGTGGAGTCATTAATAGAAGTATGATATTGCATTCTTCCACTTTAGATAGTTTTTATAGTGAATTACCTGCTGTAGCAGCCTAAGCTTTGCAATTTATTCTCTTTTAGTCAATTTGCAATGATGAAACTTCTCCATCTAAACTTTGTAGTCCATTTTCCTAAAACAACTTTTAGTTGCTCTGGCCCTCAATTACCATGAGTTTTTTTTTTCTTAAGTAAAAGTTAAGCTTTTAAATGTAGAAAATAAATTTGATTGGATAATAAGTATGCTAAATACACAAATTGAACATAAAGTGGACTGTAGAGTCATTTTAAATCAATGCACTGGACTGACAACACAGACGTTTGTGTTGTTTCAAACAAACTCAAACCCATGTCGTGTTTATTACCGTTTCGTTGCTTTAGATCTGGTGTACAAGTTATTTTTTTGTCTAATCAAATCATATTTTAAATGCAGATTATTCAATGTGTTGATAAAACATGTTTCAAGTGTACAAACTAAGTGTTTTGTTTATTAAAATGCTCATATTTTTCAAAACTTTTTCCAAACTCTCGATAGTAAATACTCAGTTTAAAAGTATTTACTCAAATTCGTTAACCGTTAGACACAATTTCCACGCATTATCTACCAGAAAATGCAAAAAGAAAGTTACGACACCCCAAACTTTCCACACTCACAACGCCAAACTAACACATTTTCGTCACATTATTAACTTTAGCTGAAATTACGCCGAGCCAGCACTCCTTATTCTAATTGACAGCTGCCTTATGAAACCGTCTGCGAGCTCGCCGTCTAAAATAACGTCGTCAGAAACATGGCCGTCAATTACCCAGCATTCCCGTGACAGCCGAGGCAGACGGGGCGACTTGTGGCTTCGTTTCCGTGACACCGGCTTCCGCGGTTCATTTTCTTCCCATTATAACGTCGGCTGTTGGTTGGCTTTATAATGAGGTGGCATTGATTTCGGACACACACTTTAATTACCGCAGTAATAAGGGTATAAATAAATGATTCGATATTCGCCACACAATTTCAGAGTTATGAATTATAAATGGCGGTTTAAAAAGGCGGACTTGGGCTGCGTGAGAGAAACGTATGGTCGTCTCAGCGGCTTTAGATTAAGAGGAATCGCAAGGGACGTCTGAAAGTCAATGCATCTTTTTTTGGGTTTGTAATATAAGTTCTTATGATCTTATTGAATTCTGTTTGCTTGTCAAAAGGTAAAATATTTGGATTATCTGCTTTTGTTTTTGTTGTAAGCGTGCTCTTAAGACCTTTGGCATTGTTAGTGTTTGGAGAGCAATTTTTACAATCAATCAATGTGATAGTTTCAGCTTAACTTTGATGTTACAGCCATTGCTTCGGCCTTGTATAAACTTATTCTCTGCTCAGTGTGACAGAAATCTTGGATTTTTTTGGAGCTCTTGTACTAAAAAGATACAGCAAATTATCTCTAAAAAATACAACAGTCAAGGTCTTTCTACAGTGTTTTCTAAAGCAGTAAATAGACAAAATCAAGTAATTTAGGAAATAAATAAATTGGCAACGTTGTAAATTATGTCCATTAAACTTAAAGAGACTGTACTAAAATCTATTTCTCCCAGTATCTTTTCATCAACCCAGTCTTTGGAAGAGAATGTTTCTTTTTTTACTGCAATGTGTAACGAAAAGCCAAAACATAAAACTAATTTTGGTTGAAGCCATGTGTCAACATTGGGCCTCATTCATGTTGCGTTCTTAAGGGCTCCTTACAAACTTTTTTGGCATTCACAAAATGTGTTCTTAACAGAAAATGTTCGTCTGTAAGAACAAATCCGGAAGAACACTGGGAGCACTCGTAAGAACAAAAAATCAGCTGTTTCAGAATTTAGTTTCTTGGTATAATTTAGTCAAAAACTGTAATTCCTACATGTATGCAGGTCATGTACTTTTACAAATGATATAAAAATAATTTTAGAACTACAAAATTTCATCAGCTTGCTAAAAAGACTTGTTTAGTAGACCTGCAGCAGCTTGTCCCAGCCTAGACTCCTGTAACCCCCCAAAAATGCGCGTGGTTATTTTATGTTTTGACTTTTTGTAACATAATGAGTTAAAAAAAAAAAAAAAAAGAAAAAGGCATGAAAATGTGCCTATTGTACGTTTTTGACATTTCATTGCATATCTGTTTTCTTTGGAGACAGAGCAGCGATTCTTATGAAAATGAGCCTACAATGGTCCTGTCTTTGTCTAACAATGTCTTGTTTGTTCACCAAAAACTTGAAACAAAGTTCAACAAATATGACTTTATTTTGTACGTTTACAATTTGCAAGTTTATATATATATATATATATATATATATATATATATACTATATATATATATATATATATATTATATATATATATATATATATGCAAAATATATGAATAAGATAGGCCTATATATATATTATATTATATATATATATATATATATATATAGGCCTATCTTATTCATATTTTGCAGTGTTATTTTACAGTGTAGTCAGCTTCACAGGCTGAATAGAAAGGCTTTGAAAGCGGTGCTGGGCGCTGTTTATTCCACAAATGATCAGAGCCGTACCGTTTGTGTGGAGTAAAGTTGGTGTGAAATGATGAGGCAGATTAGGCGTTTTTACCGCGGACACACTTTCCACCCGTGTGTGTCTGGCGCAGTGTGCGAGAAGCCCGGACCGCTGCACACAAACACAAGCAGAGAGACGCAAACGTGAAAGTACCGACACCGGCACACGACCGATAGGGCTGGAGCTTATTGATCTAGTGGACTGTTACTGTCAAATAGTGGGGCGCGCCCCCCTGGGGCGTGATGCGATGCCAGGGGGGCGCGCCCCACTATTTGAGAAGTACTGACGTACGTGTGTCCACTGCTGGTGGTCTCAGGCAGAATTTTTGTAATTCCTTTTTGAAAGAAAAATGGCACTTGCTCTATATAATACACTACATCATTGGTTCTATTAAGGAAGCCATCTCACTCAATCAGCTCAAAATATTTAATTAAATTCCCCACCTTTCCCTGACCACTTTCAGTGTGGGAAGTTTCAGATGGATAATGTGAAAGAACTAAAATTGTAGTTCAACACATTTCCATCTGGAGTGAGCCAGGTTACCAAAACATAAATTAATTTGTAAATGGAAAGACTGAAATTTTATATAGTTTTTTTTTTCAATAAACAACAGACACCAGAGCATTTTCTTTTTTATTTATTTATTTATTAATTCATTTTATCTCTCACAATGTAAACTCCCACACACTCCGTCCTTCCTCTCTCTTCCGTTCTGTGAGATTGGTTGAACTGTGTTTGGTTCGGGGCCACGTCACAGGCAGCAGCATCTGTGTGTTCTTCCTGTGGCGCATTAGAATCAGACCCAGGTGAAGCCCAGTCTGTTCTGACCAGATGGACCCGACCCGCCTTCACCATCAATGAAGCTCATGATTAGTCCTCATTCTGTATGCCATTAAGCTCCTGCGGCGCCCCCTAGCTCACACTCGCTCTCATACACTCCGGTCTCTCTCTCTCTCTCTACACTTTTGTCTCGCCTATGAGCAGAAGACATGAGTAGTTGAAGGCTTTTGTTTGCTTTTTTTTTTTTGCTTAACAGAAATATCTCGTTAAGCTGTGTATGTCGTGTTTAAATAGTTATTGTTTGGCAATTTTAGTGTAAGCTAAATAGCAGTGTACATTTTTTGCCAAAAAAAGTTTTAGTCTTAGTCTTCCGACTAAATTTACTTTCCATTTTAATCCAGTTTTAGTCATCTGAACTGTCTTAGTTGTAGTTACATTTTAGCACCGCACCGCACTTTTTACAGTTCGTCTTGTTGTTTTTGTTATCGAAAGTGAAATGAGACCACAGATTGAGCCGTCTTTTTCTCCCAATCCCAGCCGCTAACATATTTCTATTGTGCTAACTGATCTGTCGCCCGTGTGTCTCCACCATCTCTACGGGCTCTACCACGTCTTGCCGCCAGTGTGCAACAAGGCGCGCTGCTATTGGCTTTTAACAGCTTCTCGGCAGCAGTCGGCACTGTTCGGCAACACGCAAAACAATCCGTGCTGTGATCGAACATGTTCTCATGGATTGCGTAAAATAGCACGCCATGACAAATTGCGTGTCATGATGACGCCCTCTGCCTGTTTTGGCGTGCAATTACACGCTCAATTTTTTCTGGCGTGGTCTGGACAACGCCAGGGCATTAACGGCTAAATTTAAGTCTGAAGTTACAAAAATGGGTAAGTTTAGCTCTTTGGCTTGAAGTTGGTTAAGGTTAGGATTCATGAATAACAACACGTCTTAAAATTCACCATTGAAATTAACTAGGACAAACACGTCAAATACACATGCACAAAATAGAAGTTGCGTTCATATGACACACTGTTTACAATAGCGTGGTATTGACACGCTTATCCATGAGAAAAGGTGTGTGATCGGCTCTGTAAGACAGCAGACGCAAGTTCCACTTGCTTCATCTCTCCCGTCTCCTGACATTCTTTCGGCAGTTTTCTGTTTTCCTCTCGTCTTTTCTTTGTCATAGTTTACGTCAACGAAATTAACACTGCTAAAAAGGAAGTTCCAGGTCAAAATTGTCACAAACTGACTCTTAATGCAAAGGTTAATGTCATTTCTAGACTCTATGTATGTGACATCAGTGTGTATTGTCCACTCAAAACTGAGTTCTAATTGGTAACACTTGCTGCCAAACTATTGACATGACTGCTCTCCTCTCTGAACCCCTCCTTTATCTTTCACCAATGTGTTTAAAAAGTGTTTGTGGTGGAGTTTAAGGGGAGAGCTTCACTTTAACAGCAGGAGCTTGCCATTTACATGAAAAGACCATATACTTTTTATCCAATTACAGCTAAGTACCAGGATTGGGCGAGTATAAGGGGTAGTGACGACAAGAACTTTCTAAGCACTCAATCAACTACTGTAGAACAAAAGAGGAATCCTCCGACATGCACAATATATCTCTGAGTATCAAGATGACAAACACTGTTGTAACAAGGTTTAAAGCTCATTAAAGTTGACTTTGCATAAGACATCCTCTTTAAGTTGACTACAGTGCTTCATTCTCTCCCTCTTTCTTTCCCCTCTCCTCTTCTCTCTCTCCTCTCAGCGCTCACTCACCCTACAATAAACACTTTTTTATTTATTTCGTCTTTTTTTTTTCCCCCTCTCGGTCACAATATTTCTTCCCCGGGCCTTCTCTGCGACACTGACGGTTGTTATTTCGCCGGTGGCTGCTGTCAAAACTAACACGGCTTAATTGACTGCGAGCGAATGAGCTTTTGGATGGGACCCGTCAGACCTCCTCGGGAAAGAAATGCAGCTCCATCTGTGAGCACCGCGCCGGAGACAGACCCAATCTGCTGCCTGGGCCCGAGCCAAGCTTTTACCAAAAACCCCAAATACATAAAAAAAAAGAAAGTCAGAAATTACAGCAAGTACCTCGGGCGCGCTGCGTTTAGTGATCAGCTGTCAGAGATGAACAAGAGAGCGACGGGAAAGCGGGAGGCGGGATTTGTTTGCTGTATATGCACCATGTCGTTTTTGTGTCACAGCGAGAGACGACGAGTATTCAGAAGTTAGAAAAGCAGTTTAAAGGAGACTGTTGTTGGTATTTTCAATGTATAAAGTATGACATTTTTAGATCATTGTCTTTTAAAATGAACACAATGGAAACAAGTCCATTAACTTCCTGTAGAAAACTGCCGAACTGATAAACCCAGCCTTTTTCGACTAAAATATAACAGAAACAAGCAGCAGATTTGAGCTTTTCTGTTTTATAGTGACAACATGACACTTTTGAACCTTTCAAAGTTCCCACTAAGCCAAAGGTAGGCAATTATTTTTACTCAAGGGCCATTTTTAAACCCAGAATAGTGGTAGAAGGCCTGATTGCCAAAAATGGTTTGACAAATTCTCATTAAGGAAAACACAATTCTTTGACACTATAGAAGACCATAAGGTTTGTTCACCATAAAACATTTGTAATACATTTATGAAAATAAAGTTGAAGCTTAAGAAAAAGAAATTGTGAAAAAAGGCATATTTTTTCTGAGAATAAAGTTAAAGAGAGAAAAAAGTTGTTTTATAGATTAAACTTAAAGTTTTCTAAGATTAAAAATTATAATTTTATGAAAAAAAAAAAAAAAAAAAGCAAAGCAAAACTAACTATTATTAGGACTTGGACAAATATTTGACTTGGGTCAAATGTTTCATAAAAACACAATAGATTTATATATTTAAAACAATGTTCCATGATCCAAATCCAATTTTAGTCTTGTAAAACTTCAAGTTTATATTGGAAAAGAGCTTTCATGGCTTTGACTATTATTCTCTTAACATGGTGAATTTAATTCTTAAATGTTACAAGTTTGTCGTAGCCTAAGTTTTTATTTCTTAAACTTCGTCATGCATTTCTGTTTCTCAAGAACATGCCAAGGGCCTGATTGACACAGGTCTGCAATAAGCAGTATTTTTGGCCCAGCTTGATGATAATAGGCCATGGATTGGACCATAGCTTGTTCTTAGTGTACTATGTTAGCTTCTTTATTCAGAAGCCCATTATGCATCATTTGAACCAGTCCTGGCTGAGTCTTAGGTCACATTTTGTGCTCTAGTCGTGCTGAAGATGTACTTCATGTTTGATGTAAACCAACTACGTTCAGCGTTTGTTTGTAACCCAGTCTCGATCCATTGTTGCTCTAAAGTTCACGTCTGGTTGCTGACCAGCACTGGTTTGTTAGGGATAGTCCTGTTTTATGTGATAGTGCCTTATTGTTATATTTTGTGTTTATCGCCGGGAAACAAAGTGGACTTCTAGTAGATAGTACAATTTCAAGTTTTTTTTATTAAATGCAAAGTACATTTGTAATTCACTTTTGTAGTCTGACCCTCAAACCTTAGCCCTTTGAAAAACCTGGCCCATTGGTAATATAATTGAATAGTCCTGCTGTACGCTGTAAAAAATTGCACCCAAAAATTCATAACAGCGAGACCGTGAAAGGTGAACCGCGATATAGCGAGGGACCACTGTATTGACATTCCTTATCTGAACGCACAACCACAACACAAATTATAATTTTTTTCTGTAAAAAAAAAAAAAAAAAAAAATTAAGATGACATTTCAAAAATTCTATAGTCAAATACAAGATCAAAAAGACATAGGCAAAGCTTAGTTTATCATGCCTATCCTAATGTCCAGAAGTAAAGCAAATGGCTTAGAGTGTTTAATAAAAAAATGCTTTTTTGGATGTTAAGCTGCGTTACCTACTGCACTGAGTCACTTTTTGGGCAATTTCGGTGCAAGTTTCAGGTGAATCTAGTCTCTGCTCCTCTAGTGTCTCACTGCTGTGGCCAGTGTCATTTCTAAACTCTATTTAGGAAATACATTGGCCGCTAATCATAAACATCTGCTGTCAAACCAATTACACTGCTGCTCTCCAGCCTCAGCCCTTCCTTTCATCTTCTTCTCATGCTTTTCTAGCTGAAAGTTTTTGTCTGAAATGTGACTTAAAAGCTTCACTTTCAGTCACTATTTAGCTGTGAGAAACTCTGCATGTGCTTTGAGATAATGTATGTATTGAAAAGCAACATATGTATTTGAGTTGTAATGTTTGCGTCAGGAGCAGTAATGTGACAGCTGAAGAGAAAGTGCTGGTCCCAGGAGCCGCAGGAGACCATGAGGATTCAGAATAGTGTTGCCTGCCTTGTTAGACATTTGATTTGAGTGAAAATGTCCCGGGGCGGTCTCCAAATCTAGCTGCCATCCTCTGCCTGCAGCTCTGTCAGGTGGAAGGATGACTGGATCTCTGCAGGAGGCTCTCAGGCCAGGGAAGTCCAATTAGCTGTGAGCATTTCACTTTCAGACCGGCCAAAACAAGAGGATTTAGGAAGGTAAGTGTTGTGTTTATGCTTAGCTCAAGGTGTGTCATCCTCTTATGTTAAATTACCGGTCTATAAGTCTTTTTGGATCGTAGCGTGAAGGTATGTCAGATAGTGTGCAAGTTACAATTAGTGTTTTCACAAAATGCATAAATATTAAATGCATATGTTTATATTTCATAGCAGATTCTTCTTTTGGCAATAGTGAGACGTAGCTTAAAGGACAGCTTCCTAAGTTTTCCTAAAAAACAAACTTGCAAATATAAAGTTAGATTTTGCTTTATGAAGGCATGGCTGGCTAAAACGCATTGTGTCTTTTGCTCTGACACGTGTATTATTCATTTTATCAGAGTGCTTACGTCTTATACCATGTCTAACTATGAGGGAATCAAAATATGGGCATGACAGGCTGATTGGTTGGCAGAACCTAGACTACTTCCCATTGTTTTTGTGACGATACTGCGAACATCCCTATACTCGAGGGTTGTGTTAAATCAGTTTTATGGCTGTTGTGCTATCCTTTTTTTTGTGTGTAAGTGTTTTGACCAACCAGTGCTCCCATTTCTGTTTTTCTCCTTTGTAAAGAAAGAAGCAAAATGGATTTTTGTAATGATTGCATGAACTGGCGTATGCGTTGGTATGGAACTGCTGGCATTGCAAGACCACAAATTCACGGTTGTTCATGCCCAACTTCACACGACCACTGCGGGGTTATTTACATGTATGTGTATATAGTCATCTAAATGTCTTTAATTTTGACATATTTGTATTAGTAATTGTTGCATTTGATTTATTTATATTTTGTTTGGTTTCCTGTTTGTTGTGTCTTGTTTTCACAACTTTACCAAAAAGTTCTTCCAATGGAAGCACCTCGGACGACAGGAGAACATCCACGTTTGCCTGACCAGCCAGTCCCTACACGCTTTGACAGGCACTTTACAAAGAGTGAGGGTCTGGGATCAGAGCGCTGGGTTTCAATTTCGAGGACAGGCTTTCCTAATGCGGAGTCAACCAATCACAGAAAACCTGGAAATTCCCACCGATGACTGAACTATTTTAGAAATACTATTGGATCTAATGCTTGTGAAGGCTCTCAACACGGTTTGCTGCTCCAGTTTGATTGATACGTTTCTAATTGTTCAAAACTGAAGCTAGAGCCGAAAAAATTAATCTATCAACTACGTCTGCCATCTTGAATGTTTTGAAACGGTTAGAAAAAAAGTTTTGAAATTGCGGAACGGAAGGGGAGGGGGGGCGTGTGATTGGATCGTCCTAACTTTGGACGACAAAACACTGTCTCTGACAGCACACAATTTAGGAGGGTCTGACTGGTCAGGCAACATCCACATGGCTTGCCAGTTTGGACGGGTTGCTTTTCAAGAAACGAAAAGCCTCGGGCGGCCAAACTGGAGCCCGACTGGATGAGTCCGATATTATTTCTGCTTTTTGCTGACAGAGGACTGTAATTGAGTCATTTTGATATGACTCATGTTGATCTCCTGATTTGTTTAACTGCTCTAATTTTTTAAAAATGCCCTTTAAATGATGGTGTCACAAATGTTGTACAAATTGTATTGACATTGTAGCATTCCAGTGCATTATATACTCACATCTCAGCATCATAAACCTTTATATTTCCATAGGCCTATTATTCATTCTAGCCTATATGACTCCTCTCATCATCACTAGGCTGCAGTGTATTATGGGACCTGTAGTTCAAATTCTTTATGTATTTACCAAAGAGTCACTATGAATAATAATATCTGAAATCCTCCTGAGGCCACATAAAATCATTTTGGGGCTGCATTTGGCCCCGAGCTGCTAGTTTGACAGCCTGCCATAAAATATCTTTAGGAACAGATTGGATGAATTCCTTTTTCCCATAAAAGCCTATATGTTGACAGAGCAAACTAACCAAAACTCAAACACACATAATACACATTTATCTCTTTATAATTTTTCTCTACTTGTAAATCTGAATTCTTCCCACAAATAGACACAACGTGCACAGATTCTCCACGCCACATCTGCTAAAACACTACAGATATTGACAGTCCTAAAAATGCTCCACCACACACATTTGGACAGCGAGGTTTCATGTTGTCAGTGTATTTTTGCATCATGTCGTCACACCGAAGCGCCGTTGTGTAGAAAGTCTCACCGTGTAAGCCTTGTTAGACACCGGCTCTGTCCTCGGGGTATTTCCACTCGTCACACGTCTGCGCGGCGCTGTCATTTGTCCCAAAAAACACAGCCGGATTCTGACAAATATCACAGCTTTTCATCACACGTGGAATGACTCCGTAGAACTCAATACCGGCTCTGACCCCTGCAGATTCAGAGCGTAAAAGGAGGAATTACTGACTGAAAGTGCGTATGACAGGTTTGAATACGTTTTCAGTCAAATATAGTGAACGTAATTAAGATTTCACCAATGGTCTTTGCTTGTTTTTACATTAATTTGACTGTTTTGATGAGGTTTAAAAGGTGTTTTCTCCAGCAAATGTGACGTAATAGAATTAATTCTACAACAAAAACGACAATCTACCAAGGCTATTCTCTTGAATTCACATTTTTTATCTGGATTTAAGTTGTTTTTAACTGCATTACTTACATAATGTAGACATTCTATAGTTTTAAAGTGTTTCTGACTTGAATTGGTAATAAGAAAAGAAATTTGCCAATGGGTGAGTGAATGTTCATAACTCATTGGCAAATACTGTACATTGGCGTGCTTTTATAAACAGGTTTATAACTCACCCAAGAAGAAACATAATTCTCCACACAGAAAGGCCCAGGACTTGCTGGAGTTGAACCCGCAACCTTCTTGTTGTGAGACGAGAGCACTATCCTGCCTAAAAACAGAACCAGTTCTCAAATCCCATCCCTAGTTTTCACCAAAAGCATTTTATTACCAGTATTAAAGCTGGGGTAACAAGCTTTCCACTTGTGAATTTGTAAACTTTGTTGGTTTTCCACGAAAAGGTACATGATAAATATAGCCCTTTGTGGAAAAAATAAATAAATAAAAATGAGACTAATAAGTACTGTCTGAACTGAATAATAAAGAATTTTAGTTCTCATCAGGAGCCAAAAATATTGGTCTGATTGGCTGTGCTTGGTGGTCCTCTCCAGTTTCACTTTATTGGCAGTAAAAAAGGTTTAAAAGCTGTAATTGCAACCACAAATGAATTAAGATGGAACTAACAATTATTTTAGTCATTGATTAGTTGGATGATTATTCTTTCGATTAACATTCTTAACAGAATGTGAGTCACGATTTTTGTTCTTTGTGAGCCGAGGTAACAGCGCTTTAGAGCATTCTAATGGTGTAGATTTACAGGTAAACTAGTGTTTGCATTGAAAATGTTAAAATGACACAATTTTCTTGCCTTATCTTCATTGCTGTTCAGTATGAACCTTTTCTCAGCTCATGGCAGGTTTTGAAACGGATATAAAATAAGATTGTTGTAAGTAGACCTATCAAAAATCACATATGAGATGATATTAAAGCTAGTATATTAAATATTTGATTAATAAAACAAAACTAAACTAAACATGTTGATCTTTCTAGACAGTTTTAGAATCATCCACAACAAAGAACAACAAAACAACCAAAACTATAATGAAGACACAAGGCGTTTTGCTCGCATTGTCAATGAAAGTGTTCTGTGAAGGATGGAGCAAAAATTCTGAGGCACTCTATAGTAGTAGAAAAAAACATGGATAGGCCTACGCATTTCAATACTCAGGTGTCTTTGTCAGAGATTAGTTGTTGAAGAGCACCTAAGTAGGTTAACATTTTCACAAAAGCCTCTTTGATGCACTCATCTCTTCCTCTGTGTTCTTGTCAGTCAATTCCTACAAAAAACATATGTTATTTTTGTGTTCCTGTAAACTAGTGGTAATGATATGTTTTTTGGTCTGTAAGTGAATGTTTTTGTTACCCTAAGACCCAAGTAAGGCAGTTTCATCCGGACCCTAAGGATTAGCGGTAGAAATGAATAAAAAATTTTTTTGAGCAGTGTTTGTATTGACACCGGTATCTAGAATCGAGTACTTTCCTTGGTATTGAATCACGTTTGCAATAATAAAATATGAATTTACAATTGTGACACTACTTGTAAAAAGACCAGTTAACAAATACTCGATTACTAAATTAGTTGACGATTTGTTCAATAATAAACTTGTTGCAACTCTAAAATGAATATACTATATGTTGATATCAACCATGTGACGAAGAATGTATTAGAGAAAAGTATTAGATTTAAAACCTAAATCGTGTGCAGTGTGAAAATCAGCTACCACACCTTTAAACCTTTCTATTTGCATGTGGAGGTAACAGGCCTGTCATCATACAGGTTATTTGGCTCTCTCCACCTCTCCCTCTCTCTCTCTCTCTCTCTCTCTCTCTCTCTCTCTCTGATCTTGGAGTAAGTGAGCAGCTCCTTCTGGCTCCATTAAAAACCTCCACCACGACGTCGCCGCTGCTGTGGATGTAGAGGAGGAGAATAATCCGACGGACAGATGCTGTGCCACATCTGGGTGTCACTGATGGAGAGGGAGAGACTGGAGTGCCAATCAGGAGCCCACCCAAGTGTGCACCGGCTCCATATTGTCTCCGCACAGCCCAGGGACTTTGTCTGCTCTGGAGGGACAGGGTTTTAGCACTTATGTTTGGATTTATCACAAGCACCATCTAAATGTGTAAGCTTTGTGATTAACCCATGTTGTAGCCATGGTTACAGGTGAAATTATAAGGTTTATATTATAGTAGTGTAGTGGTACTAGAGACCACTTTTTAAGGTCTCATCTCGAACTTGAACGCATTTGCACTCGGTCTTGTCTTGGTCTCAAGGACACCTGGACTCGATCGGTCTGGGATTTGATCTTGTCTTGGTCTTGAGGGTGCATGGATTCTGCTTTGTTTTGGTCTTCAGGTTGCTTGGACTTGTCTGGGACCCACTCTTATCTTGGTCTTGTGGGTAATTTTACTCTGTTTTGTTTTGGTCTTGAGGGTGCTTGAACTCTGTCTTGCCTTGGATTTGGTCTTGTCTTGGAACCAGTCTTGTTTCAGATTTGGCCTTTGTCTTGGACTCGATATTGTCTCAGATTCGATCTTGTCTTGGACTCGATCTCTTCTTGGTCTCAAGGTTGCTTGGATTTGGTCTTGTCTTGAACTCTGTCTTGTCTTGATCTTGAAGGCACTTGGACTTGGACTTGATCATTGCTGTTTCTGCGAGATTATCTTACAAATTAAATGGCTGTTTGCTGATTTGACGCCTGTACTTCCTGCTTTTTGGGAACAGTATGTATTGTGATACTTGACCTAGTACCTGGAGTGAAAACAAATTGAATGGAGGCTCTAGACTACAGACAGTTTAAATGTAAGATCTCGTTTGGTCTCACAGTTCAGGGTCCACAGATCTAGAACACCATATTTGCCGAACTGAAAGCTCTCAAAGATCTGTGACTATTTAATTGTAAGATCAAATAATGGCTTTAAAACAGTCAAAGATGTGAACATTAGAATGTAGTGTCTATGTTTTATGCCATATATGTTCGAATATCTTTGTTTTTTGTAAATTAGCTCTGAGCTAAACGGCCTATCAATATGGCATTGGTTGCACTTAGCAGAACAATTAATGTTCTGTCCCTCTCAAAATATGTGGCGCTCTTTTGAGAGAGACAGAACATTAATTCTGCCCCTCTCTTGCGCAACTTTGAGTAAACTAAAGTTGCACTTCATGCAACTTTGAGTAAACTAATGATGAGAGAACACTGTTAGAACTTGGCTACAAACTCGGAAAATTGCCCCTTTAAACCAAATGATCTGTTTTCTCTAGTTTCCACATTTCTCAAACCTAACCTCATATGTACAATTTACTGCTGATTTCTGTCAAAACGTACACAACCGAGCAGAACTTCCACCAAACAAGGCCATTCACCGCTTATGTAACTAACAACGTGATTGCATTGAAAGCTAATTAAAATCTACCTGTTTTCTAAATACAGATCCATACAGCCAACATGAGGCAGACTTCGTTAATTAAGAGGAGCTGACACGCGGGAATCACGCTAGCAGCTAATTATAAATACTGCGGTGAGTCTGGTGCAGAGATAGATATAGATATACGTACGGAGAGAGAAGAGAAGCCATCTGTCAGAGTCACCTGTCTGTCAACGCTCGACACTAGTGACACGAGGAGTAAGACGTATTGATTAGCTGGTTACCTCTGACCGCCCGTAGTCTGAGCGTACACAGGCATTCGAGACGTTGTCCTTGAGATTGACCTGTGAAAATGTCAATTTGGGTCGTCAAACTGGACTGTGGTTGGTTTTATCCATGTAGAGCTTGAGATTGTGTCGATTGGCATAAACGGCGTCTGAAGTTGTCATGTTGATGGAGATGAATTCATAAAACCAACAGTCTGTAGGTAGAATCTTATAAGAGACAAAGATTATGATGCATAGAGCTTGAGTTCTTTGGTCAACAGGTAAACAAACTCTACTTTATTATTTTTTTTTTCATCAGGACCAGTTCAAGAATGGATCTTAACATTTTGATTTCTATAGGAGCAAGCAAAACTCATCTCATTGGAAAAAAAAAAACAAAAACGTATAAATATTATGTTTCCACAAAGCAAATATGTTTTTTTTTTTTTTTCACATTTGGATTTATAAGTTGTCCAAGCCAAAAAACAACAATAACATATGTAGATTAGTAATTAACATTTTTGACTTTGAAATCTAGGTGCATTGACTTCCTGTTGAACCCTACATGTTTTACTTAATCTTGAATTTGTTTTAAGCAAATCTGAAATACAACATTTTTGACATATAACTGTATTTATATCAAGGTCTCAATCTTGTGACCCGGGGACCTGTTTCAAGTATAAAATGGAATAAATAGAATAGAAAAGGGTTAGTGTCTGACATGAAAATTCACCTTTGGTTTTACCAAGACGACAGGCTTTACCTCCTAAGGAGAGTCAGGTCTTTTGGAGTGAAGGGGCCACTCCTGAGGATCTTTAATGACTCTGTGGCGGCATCACAGAGAGAGAGAGGAAGAAGTTGGATGAGGTCATTAAGAAGTCTAGTTCTGTCCTGAGCTGTCGTTTGGACTTAGTGCGCGAGGTCAAAAGTGTTGTATTTCAGCTTCAGACTGATTCACCCTCATTGTGTGAAGGAAAGGTTCCGCAGGTTCTTTCTTCCTGCCAAAGTCAGACTATACAATGAGCACTGCTAACTCTGGACATCATCACATAACTGCAATACTGTGTTACTATGTGAATTATCGCTGGTACAGTTCACTGATGTTGCTTTATTTGATAAAATTTATTTACCTCTATAAACACCTTCTGGAATGCTGCTCTGTACATAGAAATAGTCTTGCCAAAGTCAGGCTCTTATATTAAAAATGCAGTCTTCGACCAACTCTGAGTTTGATCATTTTGGACAAAATCCAATTGCGTTTGAGATCCCAGATGTGTATATCAAGCTTTAGTCTTACACTTACATTTGGCGTTGTCGGCAGGATCACAAAAACCTAAGTTACACATTTTGATGAGCTAAAAGTCTCCTGGCATTCGTACATTGTAAAGAACAAGTTTAGCTGCATCTATAAAGTCTTGATTGCAGTTTTAGTACTCCACCTAACAACCCCCTCTGCTCTTCCTTAACTATCTTTGGGATCTTATACGGTTGTTTTAAATAGCCCAGCTCCTTGTTTAGGCTCCAGGTAACAGCGGGCCTCTGTAGGTGCGTCGTGTCACAACATTTGAAGGAGATGGAGTGTGCAAAGCCACCCACCATTTCCCCCTCTGCTCCTCCAGCCCAAACAAGCGACCTCGCAGCCCGCCGACGGAGCTCCGAGCCGGCCTGAAAATCGCTTCCACACGCCAGACGTCCGGGCCCGGTGATTAATGACACTGCCGGCTCTCCCCATCTCATTCTGTTACTGTCAGAGTTAAGTGGGCCGAAGACAATAATAAACAGTCAGTCTAGTGTGAACCCCCTCGTCTCTCTCTCTTTCTCTTCTTCTCTCTGGGCATAAGAGGAGAGAGAGGAAAAAGATGGGGTGAGATGCATGTTATGGAAGAGCAGAAGTGTGGAATGAGGATGCTAAATTAGTCTGGTTGTTTACTCAGGGTCATTTGTGCTTGGAAATTATATACAAGCTAAAATAATTGATTTAGAAGTTGTCTACTTCAGTTGGTTTGATTGAACTGGGTTGACGTACCGCTGGTTGAGAAACGCTGGGTTAAACAAGGACATAGAAGAGCATGGATGAGGGTAAAACTGTAGCTTATGGGAGCTGTAAGCAATTTGAGGAACACATGAATGAGGTGATACTTATTGTGTTGCTTTTTTTAAAGGTGAAACTTTGTTATCAGGGTAAAAAACAATTACAGCTATAAATGTCAATTTAAAAAATGACAAACCATACATAACAGGTAGAATCGTGACAAGTTGCACATCAAAAGAGACAAGGTTAATACAAATACAAGGTTTATATGATCAAAACAATGAGAACAAGTGTCTTTTTCATCTTTAAACCAACAAAAGCTGTTACAGACGAGAAAGCAGCAGCACTTTTCTACTTTCTGATGCAGATTCTATAGATTCAGCCTCTTTCACGGAGCAGAGATTATATTTAACCCTCCAAACATAAAGAAATACATTACTTTGACTTTCTCTGACACTTTTTGATCACTCACGGAAGAGGAAGTTTCTAGACTCGCTGCATGTGCTCTCAGATGTGTTCTTAGAGTCCAGAAGATTTTTTATTTTTTTGCTGTTGTCATTTTAAAGCCTGTAATCTGTTTGAAAAGACACATTTGAGCAGAGGAGCGACGTAACTGTAAAACTAACTCACCAGACAAACACGTTTTATTTATTCTACAAATTAAGAAAAACAGCCAGTAAACAGCCAGGTTAGAAAAACTACTTTTCTCCTCCAAACAGCTCAAAAGCACCAAAACTACAACAATACATTGCAAGTGTCACTTTTGTGCACAGACAAGAGCCAAAGACGAGCTGAACTTTACTGTGAGCAACAGAACAGGGCGGGACAAGCACCTGTCAATCATCCTCCCATAAACTATTGGTATTGAGCTGTTGCAGACATTTTCAGCAAAACCAACATAATCTAGATTTTAAACTATAATAGCAACGCATTAACTCACACATTTTCTCTCCTGAAATGACACGAGGGGCTTATCCCACCAAGCCCATTGATACCAGCCGTACCTGATTATCTTTCTGGTAACATTTCAAAGTTTTGTGTACATACAAGGTTTAACCAGTGTAGTTTGTTTGTTTGTTTGTTTGTTTTTGTTTGTTTGTTTGTTTTTTAAGACAGCACATGTTGGACTGTGTCAGTATGCTAACAGAAGCTACAATACTAGAAACATAAATAAGCACACTCCTTGTTTTAGTGCCTTTAATGGAGCATGCTATAACACCAAACGTACCTCATGCTATTCACTCAAGTGTAATCCTAATTGTGTTTTGCCAAAATGCACTTTTGATTTTGTTCGGATGAATAAATCAAATGAAATTATGTGATTACTAAATTGGTCGACAATTATTTCACAAACAAATTAGCTCTTAATCCCCAAACATGTTAAAATCCTTTTCTTTGCCCACCATGCCTTTGTTTTGTTGTGGAATGGAGATTGGAGAAATGGATTTTGGTTTAGTCTTGTTACAAACATTTAAAAACACAACATAGGTAAATGTAAAAAAAAATATAAAATGTGAAATGATCTATGTGGCATCTCACAATAGATTTCCGTATTAACGTTTAGAGTTCAGCCCAGCCTAATTTAAGGTTACAAAGGCAGCACTGATTATGTAGAAAAATGAAATGCAGAAGATTTTTTGTTTTTTCTTCCTTCTTCCATCTTCATCGTGCTCTAAAGAAGCAAAGTTCAAAGTCTCTTTTATGTGTCCTCTAAAGTTTATCCTAATCCTATTTAGACAGGCTTTGGTTCACGCCATTTTTGGTTGTCACTGGTTACTTCCCTAACATCCACTGATGATCTCATATTGTTTGTCTCGTTCTCAATCTCACAAATGAGTTTGTTTTTATTCTGAGTCTCACACGTGTCCAGCGCAAATCACGTCACTGTTTATTTCCTGGTTTTGTTTCGCTTTCGATGCTTTTTGCATTCACAATACCAACGAACCGCTCCAGGGCTAGATTTATCGACCTTTCCAACTGAACCAGATTTTGAGAATTTGGACCGGATCAGAGTTCGTTTGTGAGTTCACAATTACTCAATCGAACTGAACTATCTAGACCAGGGCTATTCAATTATATTTTACAGCGGGACAGATTTTCTATGGCCTGTGGGCCGAACAACAGAACTGCCCAAGAACTTATGTTTAGTAAATTGAAAATAAGTCTAACTTGCTCTGTCCTAAAACAGGCTTACACTAGCAGATATTAATCAAAACTATAACATGAGCAAATCAGAACGACAGATAAAGGACTAGGCTAAACCTAGAGTTAACCCAACTCTATGTTTCTAGGTCTATATTTATTCTACTTCAGGGCTAAACCACAATTTGGAACAGGCCTAGAGAGCAATTTGTGAACCAGAAAAAATCTGAAGAAAACAAACCAGTGGCATTTTAGATTATTAAATTAATTTAAAAGTACTGCAGGCTACTGAATACCAGATCTAACCAAGAAATGTGGCCCACTATGGCCCACTTTACCATAATGTGCCAGTCTTTATTGCTCAGCATTATGTTGCCGTAAACCCACCACTGTTCACTGTAAATCAGGTACAGAGTGTTTCTTTGGCTTCTTTACAATGTGGTCCAGTTCATTGCCCATTTTACCATGATGGGCCACATCCTATTGCTTAATGGGCCGCTATTTGAATAGACCTGATCTAGACAAACAAATCCTGATCTGAATAAAAAGTGTATTGTGAATACACTCTAAAAACGCAAACATTAGGTTCCTGTTGCCTCCCCCCAGACTCGATAATTAACCTTTTTCTGGTTGAATAAAGATTAATCAATAAAAAAGAAAGAAACAAAGAAACAAAAAAATAGAAGAAAAAAAATTAGTCATGCCGCAGGAGTGATATTGAGTGTCTTAAAGGGACTATACCCAAAGCAAAACTCAGTATATCTTTAATCCCTGCAAAGCAACTGCTGCTCTCCTTCAGTGTCTTAATCAGCACACTCAAATTACTTTTGTACATAAAACCAGAATCACTTTTTTTTTTTTTTTTTTATGAGAGAAAAAAGTTTAGAACTCAAATCTCAAAAGTAACATTTGCACCACACCTTTAAACTCGAGAAATATTAATCTAATTTCCCGAAATGGATTAAAAACCAAGTAGATAAATATGATGAACTGATCATCTCGGCACAGATCTCCGCACTAATCACTTCCCAGCTTGTGCTACTAAAACTAATGACTCCGCTCTCTCCAAAGAGGACACTGGACTTGGGAAAAAGATTTTTGTGGGCCGCCGCTTCTGCCCGCTGTTCACGGCGCCCGCGTCTCGTAATCACATCTCCCTGACAGATGTGCCCCTGCGGAAACATAATAAAACGCTCCCAAGATTAAGATTGCCGTATTTTCTGATTGGATTTTGATTGAAATACCTGACATCTCGGGCCGACCTGGGTTTAGGGCCCTCGGGAGGCTCTTAACACCAAATTATCAATCCCGCGGCATTAACTCAAAACTCGTCATGCAACTTTGCGCCGGCGTATTCCTCATTTTGGCTGATGGATCGGAAGCGGGAGTCTGTGTGACGCGGAGCTATTTATTTAGATTCCGGCTTTGTTTGTGGTGAGTGACAGCCGGGCTCCAGGTGCACATTAAGGCTCTCGGATCAATCACACCTGATCAGTTTATCAAATCAGGCGTCGTATTGATCATCACTGAGACGGATTCACAGGAGCATGTTCTGGTAATCCTCTCAATCAAATGTGTTGACCCACTTTTTTTTTAAAGGGAATCTACATTTATTAGATTTCTCATTACTAGTTTATAGAAATGTGTATTTGAATTGATTCATGTGTGTTTGTCGTGACAATGACAGGTTGCACTATTCATTCTACTACAACACAGCTAAGATTATAAATATTCAAAATTTTCATAAATTCCTTCATAAATGACATCAAGCTGGGAGCTTACCTAGCAACAAGGTTTTAAACTTACAAAATATTGAAAATGTCCAGGTGTTTCTAGTGTGTTATGAGTTTAGAACTCTGCTCTACTTCCTGTTATTTTCAAGCACATGTAGATGGTGGCACCTGCGAGTCCCTTTTGTTTGCAGCTGAGCTGAAAAAAACAAAAAACACACAAAACAAAACTGTTCTTTACAACATATTTTATGAAAGCAACTGGTGCAACTGTAACCTCTAATGTACACTGAGTGTACGTTTGGTGCTGGTCAGGACCTGTGAGAGTCTTGCATGACTTAGAAAGTCCTTAATCATGTGCCCTTTTACATGGGGCAGTGCGCACGCATGTTCGGGACTTGCGCAGATGATGTGAAAAGAATTCGTAGAGAGTTTGGGCAAATACGGACTGCATTGGACTGGAACTGGTTTATAAGGCACTTTGCAAGAAACTCATACGTGTCCCGAACTCTCCTCACAGTTCATGTACAGGGGACGTAAGTGAGCCTGATGTCGCACCAAAAGAGGCAGGATGATGTTCCGGCAGCCCAAAAGTAGCTCTTCTGATTGCATAAGGTTATTTTGGAGCATTTTAATAGGGCTGTTTACTGGTTTTGATCAACAAACTCGCAAATTTTTGTTGTCCTTTTGTTGACATCGCGTCACGCGCACTTTAAATGACTTATTATGTCAAATTTTCTTTTGATGTTGCATTTAAATTGATTCATGCATATTTGAGTAATCTTGTATTGTCCTGTAACTACTGCTTAAGTGTTTCGAAAAACTCAGTTTTCACATTGCACCTATCCTCCCCCACTTGTCTCTATTTATTTGTGATTACTTAAAAATGGCCATACCTGCTTGTCAAAGCCTGTTCTCGTCAGATCTCAGAAGCTAAGCAAGTTAGGGCCTGGTTAGTACTTGGATGGGAGTCCACTGGGAACACCAGTTGCTGGGACGAAAAGAGTGGACAGTGTGTCCTTGGGCAAGACACTTAACTCACATTGCCTCAGTGTCTTCATACACTGGTTGAGTGGATCCTTGAGTACCTTGAAAGATAGAAAAGCACTAAATAGAGATCATTTACTGTTTAAAAATTCAAAATCTGAGTAAAACACGTTGGGCTCATGTCATGTGTAGCCACTTTCCAGTAACAACAAAAATGTTGTAATTTCAAATCTGTTGCTTATTGAAATTAAAGTTTGCAATAAAGAGTGGCTTGTCAGTTCTACAGTTTTGAATAGGTAGATAGAGCAAGGTTTTTAGTCATCTTTGAATGAACAAAAAGTGATCTGCAAGAAAGCACTACCTTGCAGACCAAAATGTTTTGTTTATTTATTTTGCTAAGCAAAAGCTAGTTATGTTTTATGATTACAACAAAATTACATTGGTGCCTCCATCCAGCATTATGGCAGTGATACTTTAATGCAAATGTTGTGATGTTGTGTCAAAACCAGCCATTTTAAACCATCTCCACTGAACTGAGCAGACCAGTGGGACTGCTTTTAGATTACTTAAGCGTCCTTCTTCTCCATCATCACCAGAGCCATTTCTTTTTAAATAAATTATCATCAATCAATCATCGCAGTTGTAGAAGACAAATACCCAGCACGCCGCATAATTCAGCCGGCCTCCCACCATCTCCTAACCCTCATCTCCATCTCTCTCCCTGCCTCAATTATGCCTTCTCCATCAAAAGCCATCGGAGCTCTAATTCCACTTTCCATTGGCAGCTTTTCGCACGTCCTTCTGTGAAAGGACTGAATCCTCCTGCTTATCTCCACGCCTATTACCAGTGTGCAGCCAGTGAAAACAATAGGAGCCCAAGATGAGATCGCACCACTCCATTCTGGTGAAAAAAAAAAAAGAAAAATCACGAAGAAAGGCGGCACGAGCGGGAGCAGAGGACCAGGATTCTCTCGGTCACTGCACCAGGGCTTAGCGGCAGGTCATCCCCAGTAATAAGACACTCGGATGGGGCAGGAGAAAGAGGGAGGGCCGGAGGGGGGTTTCTCTGTGTGTGAGTCTGCAGACCTGGAGACTGCACTGTCAAGGGCCACATTCAGATGGACCTGTGAGGGACAAAATTAATCTACAAATGACCATAAACTTCGGCGCAAACGTACAAATGTTGATGTCTGTCTTCCATAACATCTACATGAACTGCACTTTAAGTTATCATTTTTAAGTTAACTCTTTTTCAATTCTTGTATTTCACTTTCACTTGGCAAAGCCTCTATATCACATTACAGCCACATTTCATTTCATGCACTGAGGTTGAATTCTGTTGGACATTTTATGAAGAGAATTAACAATAATTGACTGTATTTTGCCTCGTCAAGCATGAATCAACTGATGCTAATGTGGTAGCGTTGCTTTGCTAAGACTATCAGCTCTACGAATAACATTATCAACTGGAAATGTGGCAGTTTGTAGCAGGATCAAGGCAGCTTTTGGTGAGAAACATAATTTTCTGTTTCTATGAACTTTGAGTTAGTTTTCACCTGAGCCAGCTTTCTCTCTTTTCAATCATCAAGCCTCAAAGAAGGACTGAAGTGAGCTATGGAAGATCCTACTCCAGGGTTCAATCTGAAAGCAGGACCTGAAACCATGGCTTATCAAGTGGAGCGATGTGGGTAGCTTTGTGCTTCGGAAACACCATATGACATCACAGATCTGGAACAGTCACAAATGTTTTTTGAGGCTCAGAGGAGAGAGAATAGTTTCTAACCGAAAGATCTTCAGCTTTATGATGTTAGATGGTAGTGTAATAGTACTTGAGGCTGGTCTCAAGAATGCTTTTACAAGGGTCTGCATGATCTTGTCTTGGACTTCAGCACATTTCCACTCAGTCTTGTCTTGGACTTGGTCTTATCTTGGTCTTTGTTTTGGACACCAAGACCACATTTCATTACCACCCCTCTCTGCAGGAGTTCATGGCCCCAGAGCAGTGACCTGCCCCAGGCACAGTTTGCAATAAGGACTGCACAATAAAATCAACCCTGATAATTGTATGAAACTACAAAGGCGGTCTGAATGAACTGCAGTACATGGACATTTTTTCTCCGTCAAGACCTATAAAAGTCTCAATAGTCTTGAACTTGTCTCAGTCTTGGGACTCTGTGTTCTCATAAAGGTCTTGGTGGTCTTGACTACTACATTATTAGATGGTTTGCTGGATGATTTCAAACTCATAAAAGTTGACTTTGCATGTTCTTAAAGTTGCAGTGTTGCTTTCTGGAGGTGAAAAATCAACTGCACAATTCAGATTTTGGAACATAGTTATTGTGTATTATATCAGTGGTTTTCAAACTGGAACCACCATGGGTTGTAAGATGATCTCTGGGAGTCCCGTGATGTTAGGCAAAAATTAGTATGAATATGTTTTATGCAATGCTTGACTCATTTCCTGTGCAGTACTAACTGTAGCTTTTTATTTTCTGGTTTACAAAATACTTTATCTAGATATACATTCATTCATTCATTTTCTACCGCTTAATCCCGTTAGGGGTCGCGGGTGACTGGAGCCTATCCTAACTGTGGGTCTTAGGCGGGGAAACACCCTGGACAGTGGCCAACTTGTCGCAGGGTTAGACAGACAACCATTCACTCTCTCATTCACTCACTAGGGGAAATTTACAGTGATGCCCAATTAACCTAAACATGCATGTTTTTGGAGGTGGAGGAAACCGGAGTACCCGGAGAAAACCCACAGTGACACGGGGAGAACATGCAAACTCCACCCAGAGAGATAGATGTTGATATGGTCCGACCCGGGAGTCGAACCCACGACCTCCTTATTGGGAAGCCAGAGCTCTAACCGCTTGGCTACCGTGCACCATCTAGATATACAGTATACCTTTAAAATCAAATCAGACATCAAATGAAAGGACCACTTACTTAATTTGTGGGTAGCCTTCATTTTGTGGTTGGGGGTGACGAAGGCCTTGCTGTTATTTTAGGGTTTGCAACTCAAAAGGTTGAGAACCACTGTGTTGAGAATGTGAAGCAAATATACAGCTAAATGAGCATTGTGTGCACAGAAATAACAGAAGAGCTGCCTATAATCTCAACTAATATTTCATTTTGCGGTTATGCCTGCCCTCTCAGCGTAAAGACACATATTTGTATTATTTATTCAATGCATTGAAGACTTCTAATTGACAAAAACATACTTTTAGTTCATATTTTTGGTCTAAAGTTTAAGAATGTGCAAATAAGTAATGATTACTATTATTAGAAACAGGCTCCGGGAGTAAAAAAAAAAAAAGAGCCGCGTTGCCAGTAGTAGTAGATGATAATTTCGAAGATCCAGGTATTTTCTTCTCTTGACAAACTTGAGCTCAACTGTAAAACTGAAAAACTGATCCAGGATCAACAAACACCTATCACAGCCTGAGCTCTAGTGGTGTTCTGTGATTTTATTGGTCAACAGCACCAATAGGTCCTCAAAGCTGCATCTGCCTCAATGTGGTGAAGCCAAATGTAAATACACAACTATCCCACATAATGAACATCAGATGAAGGGAAGAATGAGTGAGTCAGTGCTTTATTTAACTTATAATATAATGTAATTGAGTTCTATTGAATTTAAATCAGATTGATTTGGGTTTGAAAAGGAGAAAGCTTGCTGTGTATTGTAGTAAACATAGAAGAAATGGCAACACTTGAAGATGAGAAACAGTACGTGTGATTGCAGTCCTGACAGTGCAGCCTCCCTGTTTGCAGACTCTCCCTGCTCCGCTTCTCTCTGCGTCTCTGCTGAAGTCCGAAATCCAGGAGCAGTGACTGGAACCGAGATCTGGGCCTTTACTGAGCGAGGGGAGAATAAATGATCTCCAAAGCGCTGTCTGTGGAATGGCACTGGAACAAGCAGAGATGGAATATTACAGCCGTGTAGCGCCGCAGAAACAAGATCTGATTTGACAACATTATGTCTTAATGTGAAATCTGATGGAAGGAGCAGTGATTTCAGCTGCTGTGTTGTTGAAAAGAGGCTCTCGTCTCTCTGCTGTTATCTTTAAATGGTATTTTAAAAGTAGGCGCAAGGCTATTACTAGATAATCAACTTATGGTCCAGGTAACTTTTTTTTGATAGACCATAGTTTGGAGTGTTGTAGCTGTCTACACTATAGTAATTTTATTAGTATTGTTTTTTAAAGATACTTATCTACTTTACTTTAGAATCTCAGCGTTTAGAACTCGAGGACAGATTAGAAGAGGTTGTGTTCACGCCACATCATTCTTTATTTGATGATTTAAGGATAAAATGGCAGACTTTTACATTAATTACATTTTGTGAGGCTACAACATTTAACACTGAAATGCTGCTCAACATGTGGCTTTTAAACTTTAAAAATGTTTAAGGTGCTTTCACAATAGCAGTGTTTTGTCTGAACTTTCCAGTTTGGTTTGGTCCAAAGTCCAGATGTGAATCAGCTGGTTCTTTGACTCAAAATAAACTCCACACACAGGAGACACTTTCTTAGCTGCCGCCTGCTTTTAATCCATCACAGTGAGTGAAGAAATAATAATATTGTTTGGGTTGGGAAAATTATTGCGTTAACGCAGTGCATTATTTTTTTCCCTTTGCATTGATAATTTACTCGCCCCTCCTGTGGAGCTGTGCACATCTTTGCACCAGACCGTGTAAGGACACGGGCCTTCTGCCTTTTGTTGCCGTGTGTTTGTGTGTGTGTGCCTGTTCAACATGCATAGTCGTGCCTGTCGTTCTGAATCGTCATTTGCTGTGCTCCATCATACAGCGTGCTTTCTCCCGTCTCGTGTTGCGCTGCTGCGTGCTGCTCTCTTCTTTATCGTGATGCACATATTGGTGTTTGTTGTTACTTTGAACAATCTCTTGTTCATTCAACCCATCTTGTTTTGTAAGTCAAATCCAACATGAGGAAAGATGAGTCTCTGACACAGGCTCTATGTGAAACACCTTTTGGAACTTACTTCATTAAAGGACTTTATATTATTTTTAGCATTAGCTTTGTTTGGTCTAATTTCAAACATAAAAAAAACCTAAATCAATCAAAAAGGCTTTAGTGTGAAATATTAGACCGATTTAAGCTAATTGTAGATAGGATTGTTAAAGTTTAAAAAAAAAAGGATTTTATGATAGGGCTCATTATCTAACTTAACAAGTTTAACGCATCAAAAGTAGGACTTTTCTGCAGATTTGCTAATATATTTTTTTTTTTTTTTTACCCATTCACTAAGTTTAAGCAGCAAGATGCTTACAATTTTTTTTTTTTTTTTTCACCAAAAACATCTGAGCCTTGAACCATGTCCATGTGTACAGTTATCAAAACATTTACTAAATTGGTTAGTGCGGTAATTATTAAACAATTATTCCAATAATTAATTAGTTGTGATTGATCTTCTGATCTGATTGACAATGAATCAAACAAGTTCTGCATCCTAGTTTGATGCATTGTGCTTTTTACTCCAAAGGTTTACTTCAGAAGCTGTATGGCTTTATTAGGAACAGTAATGTCTTTACCTAACCATATTTTCCATCAAATTTGTTTAGAATTGGTAACTCAAAAGGAAAACAAAAAGCATATTATTAAAATAATACAATAAAATATCTTCATTTACGTACAATTGTCGTGTTTAGTGACAAATCTTTCCAAACTTTAGCCATGTGTCCTTGAAATCTCTACTCTTCTTCCAGACTCACTCTTTCACATTATATTTCTCATCTTTCCTCCTGCTCTGGTCCAAACCACGCTCTTCCTTGCCCAGCTAACCGTTATTCTATTACCAAACACATACTTCTCCTCTATCTACAGCACTCGTAGATTCTCCTTATTAATATCTCCAAAATGGTTCTTAGATTCATAAAACTTGGGAGATCATTTGCAGTCGGCCTCTAAAAGAGAGAAATGGTTGCTGCGATGGCTTTTGATAGCAGGGGGCATAATTGCTGCACAGAAAATGGAGATTAGAGCTTGTAATAGTGAAGCTGGTTTGTGCGAGGTTCTCCAAAGGTTACGCACACAGTTCTTTCTCAAATGAATCTGCGCTGGAGCTAAAGTACTTAAAATAGCCTGTTGTTTTCTCTCCTTCCTGCAAACTACAGACTACACACTGGCAGACCGGGATATTAATTCATTGTATCGGCTCGAGGAGAGTAGTCCTACATTTGCACAATTAGTTTCCTTTTGAACAAATGGGTTTTAATTGTTGATATGTTTGAGTGCTTTCTATGAGCCATCTTCAGAAGAGTCATTGGTTTGATGATGATGTGTAGATGGATAAATCTTTACTACATCTAACTCATCCACTAATTAGTTTTCACTTAGAATTGGCTTAGTCTCTGTTTAGGTGGTGGTACTCAGAACCTGTTTCAATGACTATACCACATTTTAAATCGTGTCACATGAAAACAATTTGTTTTTTGTGTGCCTATTTCCTTTGCTTTAATCATGGTGGTAAAGTCAGTATTCATGTACTAAATAAATCTATTTAACCAGCTCAGACTAAAGTTACCCATTTTTGTAATTCCGAAATGGGTAACTAAACAAGTTACTAAAACTTCCAAACTAAACTTGTCCATTAACCCTACTAAAACCTCTGTGTCCCCAACCAAAACGTGAGGTATATAAGAATGGAGTGCGTCATGACATGCTTTACTAGCAGCATGACGCATCCATAGAACATGCTGCTCAGATGACAGTACTTGTTTAGCTGGATCATTGATCATTTCACAGAATCATGAATAAAGCTCCAAACAATTGTAATAGCTTGTGAAACCGATTTCACCAGGTATTTGACATTACACAACATGTCGTTTTTTGAGTTCACGGTTTTTTGTGTTTTTTCTCCTCCACCTGGTGTTTTTAAGCGTGTCTGTAGGAATGAATTTCATTCACTAAAAAATTCTTTAGAACGAACTTTTGTTTCACAAAGAAAACTCTGAAAAACTGAACAACGGTGCTTTTTGTGTGTCTTGCATGTTTGTGTACTTAGGGCGAGCTCTTACATGGAGCGGGGAGACATGATGTTGATAAGAGCCAAAGATCAGCTGCATGCAGCTCCGACCTCGGTTTGCCACCCTGGTCTAGTTGACTGTGGAAATATATTTGATAAAAACAGCAAACAGACGTGATGTTACTGTTTGGATCAGGTATGAACCGTGTGAGGGATGTCTGGCTACTGAAGGTTCAGATTCAGCACATGTATGATAATTGCATCTCAAATTTGATTTAGCAGCATAACTTTTGGTTACTTACAACAGCACTGGCTAGTGTTGCTGCTACAGCTTGTGAGAGGAACTGCAGCTCTTCCTGCTTCAGGTTGAGAGTGCATCCCCCGTGTTGAGAAACAAATAATCCCTACTGACATTTTTTTTGTAAAAGTAGTCTTTTGTGGGAAAAGTTTGGAGATCCCTGAACTAATGCTGTCAATAAAAAATGTGAATAGCTCCTACATGAACTGCCTGAAGTGCTCAGTGATCAATAGCACAAGAATGGAACACCATGTTATTATTCATATGTCTGGTCAGAAAAGGGGCTCTTGTGCTTAAGACCAGAAAAAAGATGCTCTTTGGATGGGGATTTCCAATAGGTGTTTAGTATACTACAGATTAGCGCACAAATAACTGCACATCTGGGCTCATTTTCGGATTTAAATTTAGGTTTTTTTGTTTGCATAGCCATATACAACGGTCATGGCTAACATACAGATTATGATGTC
Source organism: Mugilogobius chulae (assembly GCA_038363315.1). Taxonomy (NCBI): domain Eukaryota; kingdom Metazoa; phylum Chordata; class Actinopteri; order Gobiiformes; family Gobiidae; genus Mugilogobius; species Mugilogobius chulae. The sequence goes on along the minus strand of CM076396.1, from coordinate 42,070,829 downwards.
GCATGTAATCCTAATCATTGTATAAAAAGCATCACCCATGTTTTGACTACAGTTTTTCAAGTCGTATTTCTTCTCCTGCTGCTATAAACATTAATTTTGGTAATATTTTTAAGCGAAAAACTCCTCAAAACACCCAGGTCAGAGGATTACGGTTTCGTGGACTCTACGGGACGGTCATTAGCCTGAGTTGGCGCGTTTGGGCACACTCAAGCGAAACTAAAACCTCATCGGCTTGTTGAGACAATTTCATATTAATTGGACACCTCTGCTCGCTTCTACGTGCATTTTTAGCTTTTAGTTGTTTTAGAAACATCCAGTGTAATGACAAACAACAAAGAAGACCACGTTTTGGCCAATATCATTGTTTTGGAGATTTTCAGTGTAATCTTTTCAAAGATGAATAATATTATGGGTTACATGCCTCTGTTCAGACATACTGCTATTTAGACATTTACTTTTGTAGGAGTAGCAGCATTAATGTTACCTTTGAAGCATTCCAGTACAACTTATTCTCATTGTTTACATGTAAATACCATGACATGACAAACTGCGTGTCATGACGCCTCTGCCTGTTTTGGTGTGCAATTACACGCTTGTTTTTTCTGGCGTGGTCTGGACACGTGATGCGGTTGAGGACAAACAGGAGGTTTTATTTGGGGTTAAGGCTAAGTTTAGGTTGAAGTTATAAAAATGGGTACGTTTAGGTCTGAGGCTTGGAGTTGGTTAAGTTTAGGATTAGTATTGTTAGTTTCATGAATAATAACAGCCTTTACATTCACCATAGAAATGAACTGGACAGAAACACGTGAAATACACACAAAAAAATAGAAACTCCGTTCACATGACAGGCGTTCACAATTGCGTGGTATTGACACGCTTATCTGTGAGAACAGGCTGTACAGTATTATCAGGAATGGCAGCTTGTATCTATTGTTTTTTTGTTTTTATTACACTACACTATTACGAGTTGTTAAATGTTACATTAGTCCATATCCTACCACATTTCCAAAGTGTTAAGCACAATGTTCACAATATCTGTGTTGACATGGTAACGAGAGACAGCCCCAGTGCTATGCTACAATAAATTTGCAGGCTTCGTCTGCCGTGGGGAAAGATCCATATGAAATCTTTGGGAATTGCAACTTTCTTGCTCTTTTAAGACATTTCCTTGTGTTTTAAGTGTATTTTTATTTTGAGCACAACTATTTCAAGTCAAGTTACAACTTAGTCTGTGCTGTTATCTCAGAAGAGTGAACAGTGTTCTGTAAATGCTAAAATAAGGCAGACGGTGCTAGCATCATGCTAGCATTTAGCTCGTAGCTGCTGTTAGCATTGTTGATAGAAGGATTATTGGTCGACGTCACTTTCCGCTTTACTGCACATGCCACATACAGAAATGGACGCTGTCCATCTAGTTGTCTGGAGAAACTTCTTTGATAAAAACAACAAAACGAAACAAGAGAGCAGTTATTTTGATCATTGTGAACTGGTCTGACAGACGTCTGGCTTTTGAAGCTTGAGACAGTGTTTTTCTCAGTGTTTTTTCACCTGAATGTAACATAAGAGCCCAATCTCACAAGACAGCTTACATTTACCACGACATTACACAATATGTAAATGAGGTATGATTAGCACGAGTTCACAGCTGTTTTGTGTAATTATAGTACGCGTCACAGTCCCCATTCATTTCAATGGTGGTTGTTAAGACGTGTTCTTATTTATGAATATTAATGAAATCCTGATTCTAATCTTAACCTGCCCCAAGCCCCAGACCTAATCTTACCATTTTAGTAACTTTATGCCTGAATTTACCCGTTTCACCTGAAGAAAACGTCCCCACGTGGCTGCAACCAAAACTCGTCCTATTTTTACGCTGTGAAATCTCGTGTCATTTTTACGCTTTTTCATATCGTGCTAAATGTACAGCGTTACATAAATACTAAAAATAGCTGTGACCTCGTGGTCAAAATACGCTGTTTTTGTGTCGTGATAAAAGTACGCCATCTAGTGAGACTGTGTTGAACATGATTACGTTGTAGGGTCAAATTCATTCACAAATGTTGAATTTGCAGATGCAAACTTTTGTTTTCAGCTCGTGTCAATCACCGCAGCTCTTTCTGTATTCTGGTGCAACGCATAAACAAATAATCCATCTATAAACTTGGGTCTTTAGATCACTTTTTCATCTCCATGTCTCACATCTCGTATCATTGTCTCTTTTCCAACAAGCAATTGTGGTTAAATTTTGTTTTTGACTTTGTTCTAACATTTTGGTCACTTCTGTAACTAACTTCTATTACTCTCTGGTGGTTAATTATCAAACTGCAACCTTGCCATTAGTGCTGGGCGATATGGAAAAAACGTATATCCGATATAGATTTTTTATATCACGATAACGATATATATCACGATATACCATAATTAAGTACGTTTTCAATTATTCACTGTAAAGTTTGACACTATTTCATTGCTTACTTTTCTCAACTTTATTTTGAAGTGAATTTAACTGAACTGTCACAAATGAGACTCATTATAGTGAAGAGGAAAGAGAAAAGTCATGTTTTCTATGTTTATAATTGTATTAAAACATGTTTATGTATTAAAACAATATTTTCCAATTGTGTAAATGCTGTAAAATAAAAATAAATCCATTTATAAAACAACTTGCTAATTTACTCATCAAGTAAAGTTAGATTAAACAAACAAAAAATATATACAGTTTTTATTGAATTTAATAGCATATTTGTGCTGTATTTGGCACTGGCCCTTTAACACCTACAGGTTGGGGCTGTAGTTAGCGCTTTAGTTTTCCGTCGCCAACAACAGGCACATGTCAAAGTAAGAGCAAAGTGATTAGGAGTGCTTTGTCCCGTTCATCAGCGCTGCTTCGCTGGTGTTTAATGGAGCGCTATTGGGTCATTGGCCTCGGCAATGCGTACATGGAGACAGGCGGAGCGCTCCCCGAGGCTCTGGCTGCAGACCTGCACCGAGAGCGCACGGACCGACAGGCAGAGTGAACACAGATATAGCGGGACGTGCGCACGGCAGGCAGGCGCGGTGAACTCTGGCGAGAGTGACAACGAGTGACGAAGGAAAAAGCGAGCCACACCGGCTGTCTCTGTTCACGACTGCGGCGCTGATGCAGCCAGGCCACTCCTCCTTCCTCCGGACAGCGGTCTTTACCATCTTCTCTTCTGACGCGCTCATAGCGCGCTGGTGCGGTGGAGAGAGAAAGAAAGGGCGACTCTGACGATGTACAAAAAGTACTTTAACTATGGTTTTGTTGAAGTTACGCTATAAACGTGAGACAAGCACGTTTAATACCACACACACAACTTATTTCTGAAATGATTGATAAAATTAGGTTACAGACGATAGAAACGATGAGAGAAATGGCACGATAGACGCTTTTCTATCGTCCCCACGATATGTATCGTCATATCGCACAGCCTACTTGCCATTACAGGCAGATAAAGTATGATTGTAGTCAGTAAATTTAGATTGAGGAAATCTTTAGTAACACAATGTGGCATAAGTACAGATATAAGATTAAACCAAAAACTGTTTCAAATCAAATTACAAAAATTCAAATTGACATTCTAATTCTCAAATCTGCACATGCCAGCTGATTTCCCACATGACTGACTTTATGAATGGTCTAGCTCTCTCTCTCTCTCTCTCTCCTCGCTCCTGTACAGCTGCACGTGTCCTTCCACATCGATCCCGGGCTTGAGTTATGCTCCGGAGATGGCTTCAGAGATGGAGCGACTCTTCTTTGTGATTCGGCTGTAATGCCGGTGTCTGCGCGTGAGGACAGGGCCGAGATGACTCTTTCAGACGCACCAAATTGCTTTCACACCATCAAGACGTCTGCAAAACTGCTCCTGGTATTGTTTCAGATGACGTGACCGCACTGACGAGCTGGAGAAGGAGAAGGCAGAGCAATTAGACACGTTTTGCAGCTTCAATACAGTAATTTGATCAAGGTTACTCTGAAGACTTGTGAATTGACTGGTTCGTAGGCAATCTTTTTAAAAATGTGGTGTGATTTAGGAAGAAAGTTGACTTTGTTACATTTTTCTGGCACATTTTTCTTTTCTAAATGACAACTTGCAAAACATCTTCCAGAATTCTAATCAGAACTGATATTAATGGAATTTTCCTCTTTTTTAATTCAAAATACAGCTGAAGTTTTGTCTGTGAGATATTTTGCGTTCATTTCTCATTCCCTCTCTATTCCTTCTTTCTTTCTCCCTCTCTCTCCTCCCTTTTTCTCTCTCCACTGTCTCCCCTCTTTCTTTTCTCACTCTTTCCCCCTCTTTCTCTCCTCCTATCTATCTCGTCTCTCTCTGTTCCACTTTCTCTTTCCTTTTTCTCTATCTACACCCCTTATTATTTCTCTCTATCCCTCTCCCTTCCATCTCTCTTTCCCTCACTCTTCCCTCCATACACCCCCTCCTACCTACTTCTTGACTTCTTCCTCTCTCATCAGTTGACCTCTCCCTGTTTGCTGTTTGCAGATGCCTCTCTCTATATATACTGTATCTCTTTCACTCTCCTCCCTCTCTTTTCGTCATGTACAGATGCATCTCTCCCCTTCTCCATCTCTCTATTTTCTCTCTTCTCTCTATCCCTCTTTCCTCTCATCAGTTTGTTTGCCAATGTCTTTCTCTCTCTCCCTCTCTCTCCTCCTCCCTCTCCCTTTCCTCCCCTTTTTGTCCCTCTCTCATCAGTTGTTTGACGATGCCTCTCTCTCTCTCCTCTCTCTCTTCTACCCCCCCCTCTCTCTCTTCTCTTCCCTCTCTCCTCAGTTGTTTGCCGAAGCCTCCTTCTCCTCCCTCTCTCTCTTCTCTTCCCTCTCTATTCAGTTGTTTGCTGATGCCTCTGTCTCTTCTACCCCTCCTCTCTCCCCTCTCTTCCCTCCTCTCATCACTTGTTTGCCGATGCCTCTCTGTACATTGTGCCACATTGTGACCTTCAGCTCTTGTTTTATGGAGCTTTTGTCCTTTGTCATGTAATACAGGATGTTGACACTCTCCTCGAGCCGCCCATCCTTCGGTTACGCTCGCTGCCGTCTGATTGGCTCACGCTCTAAACTCGGCTCTCCAAGAATTACAGCCACGTTTGGGTCACAAGTTCAACAGATCTGTCGTGTAAACGCATGGATGTTTGCTTTTGTCACGGTCATTTTCAGAGCAACAGTCTCACAGTTTGAAACGGTGTTAAATGCAAACATAAATATGAAGCGTGACACGGTTTTGTCCACTTCTGCTGCCTGTGCCAGATTGAACTAGTTATTCAGTAAAACACAGCTAATTATATTATAATTAACTGTGAATAATATTTTATGCAGGACAAAGACATTACTCTCAACCTTTGTTTACAAAGGCCAAAATACTGAGTGTTACAAGTGAACCAGCTTCAAATGAGTCTATTTGTTTTCAGTTCTATTGGAAAACTTCTCCCACAACATTTACCAACATGTTCATGTTTAATAATGAATGCCATGAATATCCCACTGGCAGTGGACATATCATTAGAACTTCCTATTTTCGTACAACTCTGTCTCAGTTCAACACTCAATGTTCAATACAGAGGAGCTAAAGTCTGTTTAGGGTTTAAAACCAGCCTGTTCTCATGGATAAGCGTGTCAATACCATGCTACGTATTGTAAACAGCAGTGTCATATGAACACAACTTCTATTTTATGCCGTGGTGTATTTGAAACGCGTTTTCTGTCCTAGTTTCATTTCAATGGGTGAATATAAAGATTGTGTTATTATTGATGAATACTAACACCATCCTAATCCTAAAACTTAACCACAACTCCAAGCCCCAGACCTAAACTTACTCCATTTTTTGCAACTTCAGACCGGGGAGTAAGTCTGACCGTGTGTTTAGCCTCACTTTAAAGAACTTACACAAACTCAATTTAAAAATGCTTTTCCATGATATGTTCTGTTCAACCTGATCTGTGCTCTGGAGTCATTTTAATCGTATTTATTGATTGATTATTTGTGGGAGGTCGCCACTTTCAAGCCCCTGGAGGGTTTTTGTTAACCATCCATCACATTACTTTTCTTGTTATTATGCTATTTTATTATTTACTAAGTGAAAAAATAATAAAAAATACTAATACTAAAAAAAACATAATTACAAGTCATTATAGTTAAGATTTTACTAAACATTTTATTTAGTTTAACATTTAACATCCTGACCAAGTCATGCCACACAACATGGCTTTGCATTGGTGGCTATGCTAGCAATTTTTTTATATTTTATCATATTGACTTCAGAAATCTGGTTAAGGTTAGGGTTAAGATTAGGTTCAATAGGTTAGGGTAATTTAGTTTACAACTTTGGGAAATGTAGAGTGTCATGGTATAACTGCGTTGGGGAAAATAAAGATAAGCTTAGCCCCCCTCTCTCTCTGCCTCCCTCCCTCTATCTCTCTCTCTTTCCATCTCCTCTCCTCTCTCCCCTCTTTTTCTCTCCCTTTCTCTGTCTCTCATCCCCCCTCTCTCTACCTATATGTCTGTCTTTCTCTCTTTCCGCAGGCCCCACTCCTTTCTCTTCCTCTCTCATCCCCCTCTGTCCCCTTTTCTCTCTCCATTCTCTTTCTCTCATCCCCCCTCTCTCTTCCTCTCTCTCCCTTTTTCCCCTAACCCCCTCTCTCTTCCTCCCTCTCTCTCTCCTCTCTCTCTTCCTCCCACTCTCTCCCCTCCCTCTATCTTTCTCTCCCTTCCTCTCTCTCCTTTTCTCTCTCCACCCCCTCTCCTTGCCTCTTTCTCTGTCTCTCCTCCCCCTTTCTCTCTCTTCCTCAGCCTCCTCTCTCTCCCCCTCCCTCTACCCCCCTTCTCTCTTCTCTGCCCTCATTCTTCCTCCTTTTCTCCCTCTCTCTTTCTTTCACTTTCACTCTATCTACCCCTCTCCCTTGATCTGCAACCCCCCTCTCTCTCACACTCACTCACTCATCCTCACTCACTCCTCACTCTCTCCCTTCTCTTCTCTCTCTGCCCCCCTCCCTCCTTTTCTTCATATATATCTCTCTCTTCTTTCTCTCTCCCTCCTTCTATCTGCCCCCCCCTTCTCTCATTCTCTCTCTGCCCCCCTCTCTCTCCCTCCTTTTCTCCCTATATGTTCTCTCTTTCTTTCTCTCTCTCTCCCCTCCTTCTTTCTGCCCTTCACCTTCTCTCACTCTCTCTGCCCCTACCCTCTCTCTCCTTTCCCTCCCTCTTTCCCTTCTCCTCTCTCTCCCTCTTCTCTCTCTCTCTCTCTCTCTCCCTTCTTTCTCTCTCTCCCTCCCTCTCTCTCCCTCCCTTCCTTCTCTCTCTATCTGTGATTTCCTCATTCAGAGCAGAGACAAGTGCTGCTGAATGTGTTCAAGTGTTTAACAATTACCGGCTGATTATATCTGCGGCATTAGCATATTAAAAGGAAAGACTACTTCAGCACGCCATAATAAAATTTCCCCACTCATTACGAAAAGGGGAGCTCCGCGGTAAACTCCCGTAAACCTCGCAAGTGTAAATATCAACAATTAGGCAGAAATTACATCAAGGAGCGCGGCAGACGAGAGAGAGGCCTAATTTAAAACTTCGCCAGCTATAGGTGCATTCCTCTGTACAAACTTTTGTTTTTGTGCACAAAGGGAAAAAGGCAGAAGCAGTCTTTTAATTAGATATGGTTTGCGGAGGCTTTGAGAGAGGTACAAAGGCTGGGACAGTTATATCGAGTCGTGTGAAGTGGGCAAACCTCTGCAGAGTGAATACTGATACACCTGTGGAGACATTCACGCGCTTTTCCAACAGTCAGTCCAGTCGTTTAATGATTTAATGCTGCATGGGTTTATATACAAGCGGAGGAGAGAGTACAAGATAAACTTATGGATAAATTCAAATAGTGTCACTTTAAATGTAGCAATAACAAAAAGGAAATATTTCACAATGTTTATTTTTTCAGAGACGCACAAAAGATGTTTTGGTTCTTTGGTTTTGTTAAATCAAAGTTAGGTATTTTGCTTCTTAAAACCCTGCTCCATTTCGAACATGTTAATCTTAAAGTACAACCAGGGCCGGCCCTGGGCATAGGCAAACTAGGTGGTTGTCTAGGGCGCAATCTAGTGGGGAGGGTGCCAAATTGCAGCTCCAAAAAAGTAAGAATCAAGTTCTACTACATTAGTTATTTTGTTTCGATACGACACATATTCATTGAGTTATGACCATGGACGTATAATTAGAGGAAGATGAGTCCAAGATGGCGGCTAACACCTCCCACTATCTTCACGTCAGAAAAGTGATCAGTTCTGACCAATCAGCGCGATGGAGGCCTGAGCAAGAGGAGAGCGGCAGAGGAGTGGGGGGAGCGGAGATAGCACAGGCAGAGCGGTAAGCTAGGCTAAACACCGTTTAAGCGTTTGGACATTGAAAAAATTGGAAAAGTTCATGTTGTGAAACTAGAGAGAAAAACCTTTAAAATGAAACCTTTGTTAAAGATAGGTGCTGTGTCGGTGGAGCAGTTTGAAGTGACGAAAAATGCATTGACTCTCTATGGTGAAATTTTTCTTGGGTCCAACCGCTGCAGTTCAGCAGAGCGGCCACATCGCCACTCGCACGGGGAAAGAGGGGGCGGAGTCCAATCCAGGTCTATTATCACATTCATGGTTATGACCCTAAAATCTGATGAATTTATAGAACTGCAGATTTAATTGTGCAAAAAATTCTGACTTTAGAATTTCTGTTCTAAAATGGAGAGTGAGATGACGCTGGTGTTCAAGACAACAAAATTATGCAGTCTATTTTTTTTTTTTTTTCATAAATTCAAACATTACCTTGCCATCAACAATACTAGAAAATGGCCTATATACATAATTATGTTTAGGAAAAAAAAAGTTAGAAAAAGTGGTGTTTAGAGTGGGACTCAAAATGAAATCTTGCCTAGGGCGCCAAAAAGGGCCAGTGGGCAACTATTTAGCTTTTTTTCCCCCTTGTATTTATTAATCAACAATGACGGTTGCTAATCAGAATTCTACATTTTGTTTTCTGTAAAATACCAACTTGATCTAAAACAGCTCAACATTTAAATAGACTTCTTGTTTAAGTGATAAGCTCCGTCATTTTATTGTAAAATTGAACAAGATACAGGTTTTAAAATGTACTCTAGTGGTCTTTTTAAAGCTAGTTTATGTTTTACTTAGAACCTTAATTTTAATAACCAGTACAGACAGGTGGGGGTAGATAGGTGGAAGGGGAAAACAAGTTTTTTTGAGCATCAGCTGCAGGACATAAAGAATCAATCCAAATAACTTTGAGTAACAATCAGACAGTTTGAGCTACAAAACGATTTCACTGGTACAATTTTGACAACATCAATGCAGCAATTGTACTAAACTTATTCAGACCATCTTCTTTCTGTGAACCACGAAAACCTCCTCAAAACTGCAGCTCATTTGTCGAGTAAAAACAATAGTCGCCGGGTCCGTCTGCTCGCGTTGAGGAGTTCACTCTGGCACATCAGGAAAAAGCTCTGTTTGCAAAATAATTCTCACATTTTTAACAAAAGTACCGACAATTTCGCTGTGGATCGTGCCAATTAGCTTTGCCAAGTCCACACACAGCAGTCTGGTGGCAGCTGTTCAATTCCACTCATTTTATTGAGAACTCCTAAAATCGTCTCAAATTTGTCAAAATTCTGACTTTGCAGAAAATAAATTCATCAGTTTTTACTCCTCGGTTTGACAGCTTCATAACTTTAGTTCAGACATTTAAGCAGCTGCTGGAAACGAGTGGAAGGAGACAATGGAGGATTTTACTCAAACATAAGACGCTTGGCAACTTTCTTTTTGTTTATCACGTATTTGAAACAACATAGTCAATACACACACGTCAAAATACTGGCATTAACAGGTTGATTCTGAAAAAAAAAAAAAAAGATTATTCTGTGTTCTGTCCACTTTGGCTTCATGCGGGCAAAAGCTCAAGTCAAGTCTTCAACCAACTCACTCCAAAGCACAGCTGCTTGTCACTTGCACACATCAAGCCCAAGCTCAATGCACTGAATGCCATGCTCAAATTTTTATAATGTTTATAAACATGAGCCTTGTAGTACAAAACTGGTTGGTAATGTTATTCTTGATGAAGAAGAAACCACAAATGCGGATTGTGCGTGGTAAGCTCTGCAGCATCACGGACACGAGTTAAGGGTTCACACTCAACTGGTTTTGGTTTAAGATTGGCTTAATTCACATTGCTTCATTATTGCCACACAGTGGATAAACACAGAACGTAAGTCGAGAATTTAACAGTATTGTTTTACTAGTAGTGGCGTAATGATTGTATTTTGAAAACCATCTGATGCAGTCACCAGATTCCGCTTGGTTTCTTGTTAAGTCTTGTTTCACAACTCACCAAAGATAATAGGTTCCTTCCAACGAAAAGATCCGGACGACCGGAGCACAACCGCGCGGCTCACCTGACCAGACAGAGTGCTGTGTGAGAGCTTTCAATACTTCTCAGAAACAAATCTCCGTAGCTGGACTGGTACAGACTGGATGCAGTGTGAGCAGGTGTAAGAGTTACAATGAGGTTCATCACTGGAGAAACTTTGAGTGGAGCTGCTGCTCCTCCACGCCAGAGAGTCTAGCTGAGGTGACTTGGGCGTCTGCTCTGGTTGACTTTAAACACTAAGGGACTGTGACTCTCGACAGACATGTGTTTCCTGCTCTCTTCTCTCTGTATTTGCAGCCTGACTTCAGATAAAGCAAATGAAAATGTAATTATTCTTACTTGAGTTCAGTTCAAGTATTGTCTTCTCTACAGATCTCTGCTTTATTACATAGACCGCATCAGTGACTTCCTTTTCTTGTACACTCACAATGTTCTCACTTGGATACAATTTACAACACAGAGCAACACTTTGTGATTTGTTTTTACTCTCAAGATCCACATTTGATTTGCGCTGATCCTGCCCCCGTTTAAACCAATCATATTTTATTGTGCCTTAACGCCATGATGAAAGTCGCGTCTTCTTCCCACAATCCTTTGGGGCGGTTCTTTTTCTTGTTTTCCTGTGGCGTCCTGACTTTGTTACCGCGGTTCGGGTGTTATTTCCCTGTAGGTTTGGCAGAGCCGTGAGTGATGGAGAGTTCGGTGTTTCTGGAGTTTGGGGGGATTTTGGAGTTATTGAGAGAGAGAGAGAAAGAGAGAGAGAGAGAGAGAGAGAGAGAGGAGGAGGAAGAGGAGGACAGAGGAAGCAGCACAGTCTGTGTGAGCTGGATCTGTGTTCACAAATGGATGTTGTTTACATTCGATGCATGGCTTAAGTTCAAATAAAGTGGCATGCTGGGGAAAAAAAAATGGAAAAGGAGCAAGGTGTGCTATTTTTGGAAGTATAAGCACAAGGTTGATGAAAATTGATTTGATTTATACCATCTAAAAATGTAATTCCCAATGTTTATGAACAAATGCCAAGCATTGTTACAGGAAAAAAACTTTGCACAAAATTCAATATGTAAAACTCTTTCTCATCAACCAGCTCCTCTTATATTCTGTTCCAGTGCAGAAGGATTTGGAAGCAAAAACGGAGCCAATCACTTTGTCATTCAAATTTATGATGATTCAATTACAAACGGCTCCCCAATTTCAAAACGTTTGAAAACTAACCATGTTGAGCGCAACATGGGAAGGAACCCATTCCTGGATTGGCGCTCGCAAAACCCACCTTTGAAATTGAAACCCGGTGGTCTAATTCCAGACCAATTCTAATCGATTGGGCCGCCGCTCTTCTCGTTAAAGCTGGCTACAAAAACAAGCTGCTGCACTATTAGAGACTGAATTAAAACGATATATAATTCAGGTAGATTTGAAGTATTTACTATAAATGGTGTTATGTGTGAGAGACATCAGTTGCTCATGTAACACAGCCTGTGAACCAGGACCTGAGTTAAAAGGCATCATCATAAATGGCCCGAACTCTCTGAGGTTTGATGGATTTGAATTAGTGGAAACATTGCTTACGTGGAAGCAATGGTCCATCTCTGTCCTGTGCCGGTCTGTCTTTGCCCTCCATCTCGAAATTGGTCCTGTACCGGTCCATCTTTGCCCTTTATCCCAGGGTCTGTCCTGTGCCGGTCTCTCATAGCCTTCCATCTTGAGATCTGTCCTGTACTGGTTGTCTTTGGCTTCCATTCTGGGGTCTGTCCTTGTGCCGGTCTGTCTTTGCATTCATCATCGGGTTGTCCTGTGCCGGTCCGTCTTTGCCCTCTGTCCTGGGGTCTGTCCTGTGCTGGTCCGTCTTTACCCTCTGGCCCGGGGTCTGTCCTGTGCCCTGTATCTGAGAGCAGTGGTCCGTCTTTCCCCTCTGTCCCGGCTCTGTCCTGGCAGGAGTCTGTGTCCGGACAGCTGGTCTCTTCGCTCTCTCTGGCTCCACACTCCGCGGCCCGCTCCAGGTGACATCTGCGCATCCCCGCCGCAGCGCAATCGCACAAACCTCTAAAAGTGAATTACAACATTAACGACAGCGCTCTGCAAGCTGTCGGCCAGTATTAGGCGTCCATAACACTCCTCGCCCCGCTCTCTCCCCCTCGACCGTAGGACCGCCCCGTGAACAGACGCCAGTGTGAGGTTTATAGAGTCCAGCGCAGCAGTCGGGACATCACAGCCAGGTTTAGCATCGAGCACAGCACATAAGTACAGTTCATTCACAAGTTCATGGGCAAAAGCTTCATTGGTTTTCTGAAACTATCTGAAAAGGATTAGCTCAGAGCAAACTTTTTTGACTGAGACTTCCAGAGTTACAGTGAAACTGATTTGTGATTTGTACAGCAAAATGATGAAGATGTTAGCAATCATTTAAAGTTATAAAATCAACATATCAAAGTATTTGGTATGCTAATCTTAGAGATGAAAGCATTAGGAGACAGCATTTAATACATATATCAATTAATTATTGAGATACCCAAATTTAAATGTGTTGCTTAATTCCAAATTAGTGTCCTTATTTTCTATTTGCATATGGTATTGATGCCGAAAAAATTTGAAGAGTGAATATTGATATCAGAAACTTTGATGTTGATATTTCTAACCCTAGTGTTTGAATCAAATACTAATGCTGCATTCACAGTACAAACTGAATCGGACTCGGCTCGATTGGGAACCAAAGTTGGTCTAAACTGGCTCGGTTCACATTCACAGAAGACTTTTTGCTAATCGAACAGAATAAACAAATTAGCTCTTCGCCTGTAGAGGCGCTGTTGGATAAACACACTACCCAAACTGCAAAGAAGACACCGACTTCTCGGCTATATATCGGCAGTTACGGTTCCATCCAAAACAAACACGCTGCTGGACTTTATATTTTTGTTTTTATGGATCCATCCCACAACTTCTCTCACAATAACGAGCCCAGTGTGAGTGACAGATGAAGTGTTGGAGCAAAGACAATGGACTTTCACTTCAGAAGACAAGAAAGGGGGCTGGGCATTTTGTTCCAAAACGTTCATCTATTTGAGTAAATCTGGTTCTGAAAAGTCTGTCATCTTCTCACTCAGCTGTATAACTAAATATTAGATTAATATAGAGTAATGTCAGCTGTAGTGTTACTTTATGTTGTTTGGTTCCATCTAAGAGTTATAAATTTTACTAAATAACATGAGAAAACGGTGACTTACGATCATGTGATCATAATTAATTATACTGACTCATCCCTGTCCTTCTCCTGTTACTTTCATGTTTTTTGCATATTGTTATATCGATCTCACACATGCTTTTTTTCTGATCTGAGCCTCATGTGTGTCTCAGCGTGGATCACATCACTGTTCACTTCCTTGTTTGTTTTGCTCTCGGTTGGTTTGCGTTCACAAAACAAACAAACCGCTCCAGGGCTCCGACGGACCAGATTTTAACATTTTGGATTGGATCAGAGTTCGTTTGCACCTTCACAATTACCCAATCAATCAACTATCCAGGCAAACAAATCCTGATTGGAATCAAAAGTGTATTGTGAATGCTCTCTAAACAGTTGTATTTCTCATAGATAGCTGAAAGCAGCGTTCTGATTGGCTGTGCTTGGCTCGTCCACCACAGTTTCACTTTGCTGTTTGTAAAAAGTTGTTCTACAGCTAAATCTTATAGTAGACATTATTGACCATGTGACTAAGAGTTAGAAAGTGCTATGAACTAGTTGAATGGATTAAACGTATTTTTGATTTAGTGATCTGAAATTCAGGCACTACAACTTTAATTATATTTTATCAGTATGACTTTCACTAAACCAAAGTTAAATATACATGACTTAAAACGAGCGTCTTCATTTCAAACTCATAGTGAACTCTATCTGATACAGCTTGTTCTCAGGATGAAGTCCTTGGCTCAAGTCACAATGAAACTCACACAATCAAGCCTACGTTTCCCACAATACATCTCTGCACAATGATCTCAGACGCCTCATAAACACGGACAGCCTTGAGAGAGGTTTTATTCTGAAAGGAAAAGCAGAGAAAACTTTAGTTTGAAAGGCTGATAAGTAAACAAATGACTGCTGCAAGTTTAAACAGAATGGTGCTGGAAAATAATGTTTACCTTGTTTGACTGGTGAATATACAGATGTACGTTTTATTATAATAACCTGAGATGTATAGATCTATATAGGTAAATTTCAACTCGATCTCACAAGAAAGTATATACCACAACATAATAGGACATTTCAATAGAGTATAATTAGCACGTAAATATGACTTTTTTGGGAGGGTTTCTTTGGTGGTTGTGAAGACTAGTTATTCTTTATGTATATTTTTCATCCTAACCAAGTCTCAGCTCTAAACTTATAATAATGCACTGAGTTTACCCAGTGCTTTTCAAGACACCCAAAGACGCTTCACGTTCTGCATTATTCACAACAGATCAGGACTAGGCAATGTGGGTGAAGTGTCTTGCCTAAGGACACAACAACAGTTGGCATCAGAGGTTCCTCCAGCGGTCTCCCATCCAAGTACTGTCCAGGCCCAACATGCTTAGCTTCTGAAACCTGACAGAATCAGGCTTTGGCAAGCGGATATTGCCACAACTACCCATTTTAGTAACTAAGCCTAAACTTAATTGTTGTAACACGCTATAAAATATTATGTTTTTTTTTTTTTTTTTTTCACCTTACTAAAATGGGTAGTTTCGGACTGGGGCTTGGGGTAGATTAAGATTTACCTGTCAAACCCAAAGAAATGTGCCATGTGGCTTCAATCAAAATTCTCGGGGATTCGTTTTGGCTTTTTGTAGCATATTTATGTAAAAAAAAAAGAAAAAAAAAAAAAAAAACAAGGAAGACATATTATCTGGAACTGAAAAAAAAAAAATAATAATAATGATAAAAACAAACAAACAAACAAAAAAATTGAGTTGATTGGTTAAATGACAAAGGACCAATCAGCTCCTTTGTTTCAGATTAGTTTATTTGCGTAGTTTATCTTAACGCAAACAAACTGATCTGATTGCCTGGTTTGTTGTGCAGTTGATCTAAAATGCAGGCGGGGTAGTGGTGACCAGACCCACTTTTTGCAATTTGCTCTGGATCACAAGCAACATCGAGACATTTCGA
Source organism: Mugilogobius chulae (assembly GCA_038363315.1). Classification (NCBI taxonomy): domain Eukaryota; kingdom Metazoa; phylum Chordata; class Actinopteri; order Gobiiformes; family Gobiidae; genus Mugilogobius; species Mugilogobius chulae. The sequence continues at coordinate 42,055,244 of CM076396.1, read as the reverse complement.
CTAATGTGTCATTTTTAATTTGAATAGAAATTATTGTATTATATAAACTGACTCTATCTACGAAAACGCTGTCCAGATAATAACTTTGAAGCCTTTACCAAGAACTTGATTGTGTTCTGAAGTCATTGCCAACCTTTAAAACTATATAAAAGTCAAGATCCGTCTATATGAGAAAGAGAGAGAGAAAATCATGATTATGTTTCCTCCCAGTTCACCCAGCCCTAGAACAAACTACATGGACTTATCTGCTGCTGACCTCAGACCAGCCTGTGATCTCGCCTCTGATCCGCTCACATCAGAACAAGCCGTGACGATGTATCCTTGTATATCTAAAATGCGTTTGATCACAGTCGACGCTGCAGCCGGCTGTGATCATCTATGCAAATGAAGTTTACAGAATAAAGTTGTGTAATTACGATTACGGCGTAGAATCTGGCTAAGCGATTGGTTTCGGCTGCAGATGGAGCTTCGTCTCGCGTCGTGTTTGGGGCCGAATGTGTTTGATGATAATCCCTGTTTATTCTCTGCTTACCTTAAAGCCGTCTGAATCTGACAACATCACTCAACGCGACTTCAAATGCAAAACAATGACGAGGAGCCTGGATTCGCTTCTGTAATTGAAACTGTTGCATTAGCATATTGTTTGTCTGACGGCGACACCTTTATGCTAACGAGAGATCAGACTGCAAAAAGTACATCTGCACAGTCAAAAAGATTCCGGATAATTAGCTTGTTTATGTAGATCTTAATGCATGTATTTACTGACGCAGACTCAACTAGTTCTAACTGGCTCTATGTAAAGTCAACAATGAACTCTTTATAGGCCTATTGCAGGTCAGAGGCCAAGAGTCGAGTTTTTCAGCAGTCATCCTTGAAGAGCCACACCTTGAGTCGACCAACTGTACTTTTTTTTTTGTTTGTTTAATTATAGACGCAGACACTGTAAGCCAGGGCTATTCAACTAAATTTTCCAGAGGGCCAGGTTTTATTGAGGACCATGGCTTCTGGGCCGAGTAGTAAAACAATACGTCACTGTTTTTGTTTTGGTTGTACCAAATATTCACAGGACTAGATTTATTTCTATAGAGAACCAACTACTGCTGCAGTCCATTTTTATTGCTCTACAAAATGTCCAAATCAACGTTACACCACAGAATCAAATCTGGACTGGTAGTATTCCAGCATTAAACCAAATCTAAACCAGGACAAAAACAAGACTAAAGCAGAATTCAATCAGGACTGAAACATACACTGTAAAACTGACAAACGTAATCTGGATAATGAGAGAAGAAATGCTTAAAATAAGTCATATTTATCTTTATTTGAGCACATTTTAACCGTCTTCAAACAAGATTTGCCCATAGAACAAGAGCTAAGCGGATTGTTTGGCTAAAAATAAAAAAACAAAAAAAAACTGCATTTTCTCATTGGGAATGAGTTAAAATTGACACATTAGGAAATTTGAGTTGGCCACTATTTCTTGAATAAGAACGCAGAAATCTACAAACAAGAAGAAACATGTTTTTATAATATTTGGAAAGTGAGTTGAGGGCCGAATCACATCTTTGGAGGGCCAGCTTGGCACCTGGGCCTTAAGTTCAATAGGCCTGCTGTGAGCCCTCCATTAAAAATATTTTTCCAACATGGTTTTCGTGTAATTTATTTATTTATTTAATGGGATGCCTCTTGAGATGTGCCATCTTGTTTTCAAGGGGGTCAGAAAGAATATAATTCAGGGGGTCTGGGGGAGAAAATTTCCGTGCAATTTTAGATATATTTTCATTATGTGATGTAATTTTACTATAAATAAAAAGACATAAGTCAGCAAATCAAAAAGCCTCCCCCTCCATAGAGACCAGATTTAGGGCCCCAGTCCCAGATGCCCTTAGCTCCGCCCCTGTAAAACTGGGCTTTAGGAGCATCAGTCAGACTCAGGACTGTCCTGTGTGAGCAGAGCAGAGAAAACACTGCTGCACACACTTTAGTCAGGTCAATGTGTAAACTTCTGTTTTATGTCACATTCAGACAAAAGCCACAGCTGTAAACATCACTTTGAAGATGTTTTATTTCATACATTTTGGACCTTTTCTCTGTGGATATGAGGTGAATTTCCATAAAATGACCAAAATGAACCCCCAGTTTCACAGAATATCACTGAGAGTTTGAAATTCTTCTCAAAAAACGATCTGTCTGTCAAACAGTTCACCTGTGACACTGCCCTAACAGTTCTGTGCTTCCAAAGGAGAGAGAGAAAGAGAGAGCGTGTGGAGGAGCAAATGTTTCTGAATGAGCCAAAGAGCCGCACTTGGATTAGCAAAGAGCCGCGAGTTCACCACTGCTGGCCTATATGGCATGAAAGCTAAAGCAAATGTTTAATATGCGCAAGTTCTCATTTCTGGATGTAATTACAATTTTAAAACCTCTTTTTTATAGAAAAATTGGAGTGGACCACCCAGTCTGTTTGTATAAGACCTACTAATAATGCTTTATTTTTAAATGCGTTTTCACCTCTCTTGATCTCTCTTCTTTTCTCTCTTTCTCCTCTGTCCCTCTCTCTATCCCTTTTGTGTCTCTTCTCTCTCTCACTTTCACTCACATTGTCATGTCATATCAACACAAAGATTTAAGTTGTTGGCCTTATGACTTTTTACATCGTTGGGATGACGTAGTGCCATTTATTAAGCAAACACATGCCATTTCAGATGACACTTAACAGTATCAGTCTACAGTGCACATTTGTATAAGTTAAATGTAGACCAATACTCCCAGAGTGTTGCCATACATACTTGTCAAAACCTTTCAGATTTAAGAAAGTGTACACGTTGTACACAATGTTTGACCAGGTGCCACAGTAGAACGACAAGAGTGGATTGACGTTGTGTCCTTGGGTAAGACACTTAACCCACACTGCTTCAGTGTCTGCGTACACTGTGAGTGGATCCTTGAATGTAAAGCACTTTGAGTAACGTAACTCCTTACAACACATAGGCATCTTTTCTTATGGGAGCTATGTTTGTTCTAGATTGTTGACTGATCTTGATTTTTTTGTGATGCTCTAACGACATGTTCCAATTGGTAAAAAAAAAGAAAAAAAAGATCAGCAATTGTGTGAGAATGTGAGAAAAGCTGGAACACGTTCATTACGGAGTTGTCAATGTGAGAGGAAGTCGTGTCACATTTGGCTCTGTGCTTCATGTGTGTGGAAAGAGAGAGAGAGAGAGCTGAGGTTCAAACTGGGGTAAAGAGGTTACAGGTGACATATTCTGCTAAATCAGGTAGTTCTCCTGTCTCCTGCCGCTCAGTAACAGTTGTGCGTTTGACTTCTGATCTCTCATTGCAAACCTCCACAGATGACTTTCTACATGTTTCGCCAGAATGAACCTCGTGTGACTCGTCTCCGTCTACAGTTCTATACACATGTAGCCTTTTTGGCCAAAACACAGCTCAACAGTCCTGATTCTCACCAGAGCTTATAGTGTATGTGTGTGACTGCATTGTGCTTTTTGTTACCAGGCCCAGTGGTTTAGTAATTAATATGGTTTGGGATGGAAATCTGCCTGTTACACCATCTCAATTGTCTGACTTTGTGGATTCTTGTAAAATGATGGAGAAAAGTGACTTATTGAGGGTTCTTTCCACAGAGCCTTCAGCTTTCTTGGATCTCAGACAAAAAAAGAACATGTTCTTCTTGTTTTGTGTCATGCCTTGCGGTAACAGAGTTGTTGGTTAGACTCATTGAGTTACTGTTCATGCTGAATGAACAGATGAAAAGCAAATGTCAACGTACAATAACCAGTTTTATTTAAGTAGCCTGTGATATTTATGATTGTGTAGCCCGAGCTACCTAGCTGGTTTCTGACATTTCTGGCGATTGTTCTCTGACTGCGAGGCGAGTTCGGGTCGGGACACGTGTGGGTTTCTTACAAAGTACCTGTTACACCAGCTGCAGTCAAATGCAGTAATAACCCGTGATATTGCTCAAATATTGACTTACAAGTCGCATCAGACATCTGCAGTCTCCGGGTAAAAATAGACTTCCCATGAAATCTCTGATGATAGTCATGCATGTATTTTGAGGCATTTGAAGCATGTGATAGCTTTCTTCTCTGTCTCCTGCAGAAACTACGGCAACTGCAATCTTCCTCCACCGCCTCCTTCAATACCCAAATTTCTATCCTGAGAAACCCTGACTCTTTGAATCATTTATTTATTTTACTTTAGCAGTTTAAAATGTGTTGAGATGTGTGCTGTCTTATTTCATTCTTAAAGTTATGCAAACATTAGAAAACAAATAAAAACATTTAAAGTTTTGATTCAATCAATCCTTGCAGGACCCACACCGAACTTGCACTCAGTGTACACCCAGGGTTTGTTTACTCATCATGATCAAAAATTAAAACTACCGCAAGTTTAAAACTAAAGGTTCTGCATCTGATTTTTTTTTTTTCTTGTTGAAAACGCAACAGCCCAGCATTTAACAGCAGTCATAATACAGCCTAACATTGAGGTTTAAAAGGAATTTTTATAACTTTAAGACAGTGGTACTTATTCTGGCAGCCAGAATCCCTATATGGGTTGTGAAATGTTTGCTTAGGGGTTACAATCTTTACAATTTGTTTAACTGAGGCAAAACCTATTTTAAATGATTACAAACTAAACTAATAAGTCCAGGGCCTTTAAATCAGAAGCTATGTGTCTTTTCAAGGTTCAGTCATTCTTAGGATCTGTTTTTGTTGAACGAGGTCATCTTAAGTTAACTCGTCCGCGCAGTGCAGAGTTTAAAAAACCCATCACCGGATTGTGAGCAGAACGAGACGAGCTGATAAATAGCCTAAAACACATTTGCACCATGATAAAACATTCAAACGGTGCTAAAATCTCGCCTTACGACTTTCTGTTGAATCTGGCACAACCCCGGCATCATTAAAACATTCCGCGAGTACATTTTCTCTCAGTCAATCACCGAGCTGCTGATTTTAAGTCTCTCCGAGTGCACTTACAAGGACACAGAACTGTACTCCCCACATTCCCACCGCTAGCTAACCGCGCCGACTGCTAATAAGCCTGGCCCCGGACGCTGGGTGATTTGTGATTTTTGCGACCGTGCCAAAACTCGTTACGCTTTATTTTTTTTTTTTTTACAACGATGTGATGCCAGCGTGACCAACCCTGACGATCTGTTCCACATTAGCGGCTAACCTCCTACCTCCGCGTCTTAATTCAACAATGGTGCCAGACAAGCAGTGCTGTTTTATGAACGCGGGAGCCATTCAAATACATCCAGGCTCGACCCCGGAGCTGTCTTCATCAGCCGAGCAGTGAGTAAGTGCACAAATACAAAAGTGAGAGAGCAGAAGTGTAGTTTAGGAAATGGGTGTTTCAATTTGAAGGTTGTGTGGAGGATTTTTGCAGTTTTTTTGTTGTTGTTGAGCTCAGTCAAAAATACCTCTATAGATTTGTGTCAGCCTTGAACTTATGGTAAACCAAGAATACAAAAAAAGCATGAACTGTAGACATGTGGGGTCAGTAAAACCTTGGCCAATAAAGTGCTTTTACACATCTCAAGGCACTCAAAGCACAAAGTGGGTTAAGTGTCTTGCCCAAGGACACAACGACAATTCTTTATAGTCATTCCAAGTACTGACTAGGTTCTGACTTACTTAGCCTTTGATCTGAGAATGTCTAACAATCAGATATGGCCTATTGGCCTGTTACACCTGTCAGTCAAACCCGTTGTGTTTCTAATGTAACTCAGTGGCTCAGTAAACGGTGAAGGAGGCAGGCCACAAAAGTAACTGCTATGTCTTACCCTGTAATTCTCCATGGTCTAGGGATGTAGCCAGTAGGCGATTTGAGGGGGGATGCGGGGGGATGCCATCCCCTCTGCTGATGACGAAAGGATTTATTTATTTTTTTTAATCGATGCATCTGGCGTACAGTGTCCCGCTCCGTTGTGTTAACGTGAGTTTGTGCGCATTGCTTCACTGAACAACCTTTTCACAATAAAACCTCCGGTGCAAGTAGTAAACACGAGGACTTTTATGTTGAAAACTCCACACGCGAAGCTGTTACTGAACTTGACGCAACAGACACGCTCAAACTGTCAAACTTCTGCAGAGGTTTTTGCAAAACCGGGACTTTACAGCGCCTCACGGGCCACAATCTAACGCAGAAACTGAAGGACGACACATAAGGAGTGCGTCAGAGGAACGGCTCGCTCGTGCGTCAAACAAGAGGTGAGTTTACGCTGCTCCGGGGACGCTCGTTCTCATGCGCGCGGCCGTGTCCTCTTTCCCGATACTAGACCGACCACATACACGCGTTTTCACATCTATCCACAGTCCCGTGTCTTCTCCCGTGTCACCCAATGACCGATGACCCATCTGCCGCGGCTTTCCCTTCTGGGAGCACCGCTGGGCAATTGTATTTTGTTTGTCCCGTCTGCAAGTCCGCAGATTCTGGCTTTATGTTGACTCGCTACTAAACATCGTGACAACAAGTCTGCATCTAAGAAACGATGCTTCTGAAAATATTTAGACTATTCAAAGTGAAAAAGGACTAAATGCAAAAAGAACACAAGTTTGTGTCTTTCCTGTGCACTCTCTCATCCCACTCCTGCTCCAGCGCAGAGAGTCAGGGCAGGGGGACGTGTGGAGGAAGAGGGAAGACACCGGTAAATTAACTAGAGACAGGACAGGTTTTTGTCTTAAACGATTAATTTTCCAGAGGGCATATTCAAATCCAGACTAGTGGCAAAAGACAAGACCACAATTATTGATTTAAGAATTTTTTATTGGAAGCACATTTTTAATTGAAAAACAGTCTATTTATCTATTAGTGTCCATTAATTGTGTATATTAAGAGCACAAGTGCAAAAACATGCTCCACAGCTAAGTCAATCAAATAAAAGAAATATATTTTTAAATAATTTAAGATTATTTATAATTGTTGCAAATTTGATTCAAGCTAAAATGTTTTGAAAACAGTCAGACATATCTTAAAACAAGTGACATATACTGCCAATAGATATGTTTATTCTGAACTGACTAAAACAACTACAATTAAAATGATTATTCTTTATTCTAGTAGTTTTAAACACTTTGCAGTGTTAAGAGTTATGCTTAATATCAAAAATATGCTGGGGGCCTAATTAAAACAGGTGGAGGGTCACACCTGGTCTTCGGGCCACAGTTTACCCAGGTCTGTCTTAAGCTGTGAAAGAATAAAGTCTGTTTGATTTTCAATCGGACTAAGTTAAACAAAAAAATAGGCCTAATGAAAAAAATATGAAATGAGTGTATGCTCTTTGCTCTGTCCTTACTCCTCTGCCACCTAGTGGTCAAACAAGCAAAAACAACTTCATATGTATTATTTAAAATATTCAAAAATATCTAAAGTTGGCTTTTTAGAGTTTGTTCCGTCTTACAGGAGCAGCTTCATTTACATACAGTGGATAAATAAACTATGCAAAGGTCTGATTAAAGCAGATTTTGTATAATAATAAGCTAAACCTATAGTTACACACACATTTACCAGGCCTCAGTGGAATGTGCAGTGGATTATAATCAACCATCACATTTACATTATTAAGTGTATTTTTAATACAATTTAACAATAAATCCCAAACTTGCTAGGACACCCCAAAGTGCACCAAATTAAAGGAAATGTGGTCTGCTGTGTTTAAAATTTTCTGGGGGAGAGCCCCCAGACCCCCCGCCCTCCGGAGTCACCCCCCAATACCATCCCCCTGTCAAAATTAACAAATCGCCTACTGGATGTAGCAATATTGATATTTTGATATTCTAATACCAAAATTGTCACAATATTGTCGTCACCTGACTTGGCATAAAAAAAAAAAAAAAAAGTTGTGAATTCCGAACATTAATACACAATTCATGCAAAAACACAATTCTAAATATTGAAAAAAAACAAAGAAAATGCTTTATAGCCTTTATGGTTAGAGACTATTTTAATCTGAAGAATTTGCACTTATAAAGACTCACTGAGTGATTTAAAAGAATGACTGGAGCATAATCTCAATATTGTACACATATAGGTCAGATATGAAGAGATTGATTGTCTGTGTCTGTCTTTATGAGTTGGCCACAGTCCAGGGTGATCCTGCCTAAGGCCTAAATTAATAGATTTGTTTTTAGACCGGCAGAGAGCACGAAGGTAGAAGGTTCGACTCTCGCGCTGCTTGGACCTTTCTGTGTGGAGTTTGCATGTTCCTCACCGTGTCTGGGTGGTTTCCTCCGCTCACTCCGGTTTCCCCACCAACCAATAACATGCAGGTTAAGGAACACTTGGTGGTGGCCGGAGGTTGAGGCACCAGGTGTTTAGGTGAATTGCTTCTGCTGAGCTGCTCCAGGACTACTGCTGTCACTGGGTGAGGAGGGGAAGTTACTGAAGCACATTAGACTACATCTGTGTAAATGTGTTGTATAAATAAAATTATTCATTCATTCCATTAATTCAGTTTTGGTAAAACTCAAGATTGCTCTAATACTGATGATAGAACAAACTGCTTAAAAAGGTAACTAGATTTGAAACTAGTTTAGGTATTGATTAACATCAGATTTGTTGTTCTGTTTTGGTTCTTCTGAAGCTTGTTCCATTAGCCTTAGATTTGGCTGTGACAGGCCTCTAAAGTCAGTCCTTTCAAATCCAAGCCAATTGATGCTACACAAGAAATCAGTGAATGTTGCAGGAGTCAGGTACAAGCAAATAAACAGGTGCTTGTCAAGATTTATCGAAAAGATCATATTGACCAAAAAGAGAATATAATCTGATGAAAAAATATTACAGGGACATTCATCAGGGCAAACCATCACCGTTGAGAAACAACCCAGGACCAACCTGAAACTTTTTATACATTTTTAATTCACAATCCAAAGAAAGAATATCCATGGTTCTTTTTTGAACAATGTGAGATCTTTGGATGAGAATCAAAATGTCTCGATCTTCAACTATGCTGTCAACTTTGAAGTCTTTCTACTACCAATGATGATTTCTGGCTGCACAAAAATGTATTGAAATGAATTGAATTTGTACGAAAATAACATAATGTCTCCTGTTTGTCTTTCAGAGGTCAAACCCCTGAAATCTAGACTTCCAGCTGCAACCAACAGTTTATCCACAGCAGAAACATCAGCTGTGAACTTTGAACCTTGACCTCTGACACAGGTAAGACCATCCTTTGCTTTCTTTGTGCTAATGTTTGTGGGAAACCATGCTTGGACTAATGACAGTCTGCTGCTTTGTTTGCTGGGCTTCTCTGAAATCCTCGGCGGTGTTTTCATTTTTGGCGGAGGTTTTGTTGATTTCTTGAGCTGATTCTCACATTAGACAGTTGGCTTCATGTGAGGAAGTTTGTTGTTTCATTAGGTTTTTTGCTGTTGTTGGTTAAATAATGCTCACATGTTTGCATATTTGGACATATTGACACTTGGCTTGAGCTTGGTTGATTTTTTAAATGTTTTTACTGTATAGTCTGTGGTGTTGTTCTTTGGTAACATATTCACCTTATTTTGCCCCACTCACTTTTCTTGGCATTACACTTTCTGTTTAGCTCTGTTAAGTTTGCTAACTCTGTCTCATGGGGCAATCTCAAACAGATGTAAAGATAGTTAGAATAAACCCAGGCACTGAATTCTACAAGCTAACTAAAGCTAAACAGGAAGTGTGCTGCCAAGAAAAGTAGACGGGGCAAAATAAAGTAAAAAAAAAAAAAAAAGCCCTGACTTTTTTGAAGTCCCTTTACTGTCTAGGTCTAGGACTTTCAACTCTTGTCCAGGGGTGGTTAACAGGTCAAAGGCTAGGTCATTGAAGAGTACTGTAAATAACTTACTGCCACCACCAGGTATGAGGGGAGGCAGCTACAGGGCGTCCGGTGGTTCTCTCCAGAAAAATGGTGTAATAATTCCTGTGTTTTCTTATGAATTTTTAATCTACTTCACAATAAAAAGGCCCCTAATACTGCATTTGGACCCTACAATTCCAGATTTCAATCCAGCTTTGCCCTGTAAAACTTGACTTTAGAATTCGTCTGTGACGTGACTGTCCTGTGTATTCAAAGCAGAGAGAAAACACTGCTGTTGCAGGACAGTGTCTGAGCCTATTGTAAAGATCACTTTAATGTCAGCTAGGGCTGGGTGTTGCCAAGAGCCTTCTGATACAATACAGAGGTCTCAATATGATACATATCCCGATACAATACAATTCACTCCACTCAATACAATACATATCAAGGCATATTTTACTGGCCATAATGAGAAAATGTAGAACAACTATAGAACAATATTGTATACTACCTTTACAAATGTTTTCATCATGTTTTTGAGTACAGGACTCCTTATAATCAATGTGAAGAATGTATCTTTGATTATGTAGAAATGCTCGAGAATTGTATTTTTACACTGCTCTCATAGTGTTTGATACACATGTTTTATGGATAAGTCACTTTTAGCTCAGCAGTTTCAGACTTAAGCAGCAGTTAAAAGTGAAGTATTTGAGTTTAGTTTAGTCTTTATTTGTCAGGGACCATATACAAATTAATTTATTAAAAGTAGAGATGAACCGCACCAGATTTAGCTATTGCTACTCCTGCAGTCCAATGAGTCTTGATCACCTCACTGTATTCAATAAGTTTGTCACAATATATCCTGATACACTGAGTACACCCCTCATGTCCACGCTGTGTAATAGCTCGCTGCATCGAATTTCTGTTATGTTTTATTTCCGTTGTGATTATCTTTGTGTAAAAAAAAAAAAAAAAAAAACCAGTAAAATTAGATTGAAAAAAAAAAAAAAAAGTTGCTTTGTATGTATTACATAGTGCTCGCTGTGAAAGTTGCTATACATTTTTTTTTTTTTTTTTTTTTTTTTTTTTTTTTTTTTTTTTTTTTTTTTTTTTTTTTTTTTTTTTTTTTTTTTTTCATCGTGAGCTTTATAATAAATACGTGTCTGTTATCGTATTCAAAATAACCTGTGAAAGGCGAAACCTGCAAAGTAGTGATCTTCATTTTTACCAGTAATTTCAGTTGATAACCTGCCTGGTTCTGATGTTTAGTGTCATTTGCACAGGTAATAATGCGCTGAACACATGATTCACCGCGAGTTTTAATAGCCGTTTTTATCACCACTTAAAGAGGGAAGGTGCTGTGCGCGTTCGCCTGCTCTGGTTTTGACACGTTGCCCGTCCGCTGCGCTCCACAGCCGACCGCAGAGCCACGGATCACACAGACTCCAGAGCCGACACGAAACACATCCGGACTCTAGAGAAGTCACAACAAGCTCTCAAACACATCTCTGAACTACACAAATGACGTTCCAGCGTGAACAAACTTATCATCGTAACTACGAGCTCAAAGAGTCAAATCCTCACCTGGAGAAACGTCCGAGCGTCAGGTCAGCTTCCCCTGCATGATCCAAACTGTCTAAAGTTTTATAAAGAGCTTCTGTGCTGTTGCCTGTGAATGCTGTGATGTAACACGATCCCTACACGGTGTGTTTGAGAGAAAAGCCGCTACAGTGCACGTCTATAGGACCGCGCACTGTAAAAAAAAAAAAAAAAAGCAACCGCGATAGAGCGAGGGAACACTGTACTTACTTTTTTACACTGGGTCTCGTAAGTGAGGGAGAGAGGGAGAAACAAGAAAACATATAAAAATGTCTTTACGTAAAGATCCGCAGGTTCACCTCCTCTGACAAAATGTCAATGTAATAAAGTGAAAATCCTAGTCATGCAGGAGTTTGTGTTACTAAACAGCTCCTTTAAAGTTGAAGTCAAAATGAGTTCTTGTTAGTTTCATAACGCCAAATAAAAGCATTTTTCAAAAGTTTGGTGAAAAATAACCAAATCCACACTGGCTTATTAAAATTTCACACACAAATACCCTTTTTTAAATGTTCTCCCTGATAAAACAAACGATAAAAAAAATCTCTTAAATTTTAATGAAAGACAATTAATCCTGTCCCGGTTTTATTCCCCAAATCTCTCTCCAGAAACGCTGTGTTCTCTGTGTCGCGCTCAAAATGGCAGCAGTCTGGAGAAACAGATCAAGTCATTAGTGTCAGCGCCGCCCCAAAGTCAAATGAATAACACTTTCTTCTGCGAACATGGCCGCCTCGTTATTTTAGCTGGCGTGCTAATTAAAGCCCATCTCAGCACGACTCCGAACGCAGCATTGACTCAAGTCTTTGGACAATAACACAAATTCTACTCAAATTTACTTTTATCCTTCTGCTATTTGGGTAATGAGCTAGTTTTTGTATTTTATTGTGTTTTTTTTACACAGTTCAGTTGTGCTTGGAGTAGGTTTTAAAGACGCTTAGAGTCATTGAGATAATGGTAAGTGTTTGAGATTATGACAGACGTTTTAGAAGCAGATATTTGCACAGATTTGGACAATAATGTGAAAGAAGTAGGTCAAGTGTTGAACTTAAAAATAGATGTATGTAAACATTTTTTTCAGCGTAGATTGACATGACAATTATCAGTAATTCAAATTAATTTTTGCGCCATTGGCATCACCGGAGCCACCGAGTTGCAAATGGAACGTAGTGAGTTTGATTGACAAACTGTCCCACTGATTGTGAATGTCCCGCAAGATATAAAAAGCGCTTCAAGCAATTGCGCCTCATTCACAAGTCCAGAATCAAACCTTCCTCACAGTCAGTGTTCAGGAGGTGTAACATAACAATAGGCAGCGTTGTTGTTTTTGGAGTGGAGAGGATTGCCCAAAAACAGCCATTCAAGTTCTTTATGGAGCTCAACAGTGGAAGATCACCCTGGTTCCAGAAGTAAAATGCCCCTTTGTAAGAGTGTAAAGACATAGTGCTAAATCGTATCTTTCAGGCTAAAAAAGCACATATATGTCTTAAAATGTCTTATTAGCTTTGTAGTTTATACAGCTGCAGAAACATATTATTAAAAAAAAAAATGTAGATCTTATACTCATAACTCACCACAGAGCTGATTAGCCATATAAGTGTTTTTTTTATATATATATAGTTATATTTTTATATATAAATATTTTTATATATGTATTTATTTATTGATTTTTTTTTTAAACCAATATGGAAATTTAGCATGGAAGCCGGAGCTTGTTGAACCAGGAGGTGGGAAGTCACTGTTGAGCTCTTATTCAGTTCAGACACTTCACAGTGGCCTGATTTTCTCCAGTTACAAAACATGTTTTTAATGGAAAATACAAATTTACAAATGCACAACTTAAAAAAGTCAAGTCCTTCAGGATAAATCTTGACAGTAACTCATTTCCCCAGTAATGTAACTCACTTTAAAAATTTAATTTACAAGAAGAATCTAGTAGCTCAAACTACTTGCATGTAACTTATAAAAAACATGTATAAAACATGGATTACATAGATTTTTCAATAAAAACGACACATCAGGATCCAAACAAATGCAACCACTCAAACTGCAGAAAAGTGTCTGCAGCATCTATTCACTCGATTCAAAGATTAATAAAAATATGTTGTTGAAAAGACTGACTTTTGTGATGTCACATTTATATAAATCACAAAGTAGCCTATTCAAGGTGAATTGTGTAACTTTTCCCACAAAAACAGACTTGTATAAAAGAGTGTTTTCATGTAGATGTTTTTGATGCACTGAATAAATAATACACATCTTTGTTCTGTGGAAAAGATGCATGTAACAAGTAAAGCATACAGTTTTACAGTGACTTATCCAACTCTGTTTATATCATGAATAAAATATCATTTAGGTCAATTGAGCAGGAACCTGCAGAACCAATACATAGATGTGAGGGCCACATTTGGCCCCTGGGCCATCGCTTTACTGTCACTCCAACATAATCATCCCTCAGCCCTGATTTAAACCTGTTTTCTGCGATTGTACTCTCTGTATTTCCTTTCTGGTGGCGGCTGTAGATTTTGCCGACAGCAGTGCGCAGAGTCATTGGGATGATAATCTAGTATGTGTCTGCGCTTACGCCCGAATATCTGGAACCATGTCACACGCCGCCATCAAAGCCGCTGTTGTAATTTTCTCTTCAATGACGAGTTGAAAGAGTGTCAGGAAGAAAAGTGGCGATACTTCCCTCGCTGGCTGCCTCTTTGTGTGCTTTCTGTGTGTTTTTTTCTCTCGCTTTTCTCTCTGGAGGCAGACAGTGCTGGATGATTCAGCACAAGGCCCCTGAATTGAATAATGAGACTTTCCCATTGACTTCTACACTGTCTGAGAATAAGGCCAGACCGTCGTTAGAGCTGTAATCAACATTGACATTTGTAACTCGCTGAATGTGCAGAGATTCATACCATAATTTACTGACACAGTTTTACAGTCGCAAGTGTGGTTCTAGTGAAAGTCTGGGGATGTATTTGCAATCTTTAGACTTTAACTATATAATTAGAAGAAACTTTATTTTTGGTATTTCTACGAAGTGGCCCAGGCAACTATGAAGCAAATGCAATATTATTAAATGACTAGAAAGAGACAGTGCATATGAATGATTTTCCAAACATGGCAGATTTTTAACCAAAAGCTTTTGTCCTTGAATATGTTAGTTATGGATTACAACAAATACTGTACATTTATAAGGATGGAAGTTAATACATTTTGATGAATTTCAGTAGTATTGGCAATTCCTCCTAATGAACATTATCCATTCACTTCTTGTTTTACCTCAGTGAAACTATTTTGACTCTACTTTGCCTCTTAACTATAGTGTTTTTTAATAGTTTTAAATTGTTAATGAAGTCATACTTTTTGCTCTGGCCTTCAATAGCTTATAATTAAGTAAATGTTCTTGTTTTATGTTTTGATTTTGCTATCTGCCTTAGCGTGTTCATTTGCGTTGGTTTATGTAGCTTGAAGCATGTTGGGCAGCGTCTATAGTTGCTATTCATATAAACGTGTTTATTTGCAGGCTCACCAGAGCTAGTGGCTTGTAATCAATGCTACCTATACTAGCTGTAGACTTCTAAATGACAGACTTTCACACCTGATGCAGCAGAGGATTTTCCAGTGAAAATCCTTTGAATCTTGTGATTTCAAGCACCTTGTGAAGTTCAACAGACATAAGATAAGATCAAGAACAACAGTTTTATCAGTCACTGGTCAACAACTAATGTCTGGCAAAACGGTGTAAGCAGCCTACAAGACACGTCACCATACCAACCAGTGACGCTTCTGAGGAAGGCTACAGGAAGTAGCTGAAACATGTAAAGCAGGTAAAGAAACACTCCTGTCTGACAAAAGAAAAACACTTTTGGAAACTTAAGACAAGAAGACAGAATGAATCTCTTCACAAGAACTACAACAGCAAATGTGAACTTTAGGAGACCACGAGTCAAAACTAAATACAAAGACATGGAGATAAATAAAGTTATTCAACCTTCCAACAATGTTAATGTATCTGACAATGCTAATGGTAGCTGTTAGGTAAATGCTAACGTGAAGCTAGCGCTGCCAGGCGTGTTTAACAACTCTTTTTAACTGTCTGTTTACTTTTCTGATATTATTCCACATCAGTAACCTCCATTTAAACGTGGTTGTGACTTGACTTGAATTAGTTGTTCAAAAAATACACTTTTCAGAAAATATCTTAAAAGAGGTTCTCATACTGTAACATAGAGAGGCATGAGACTCAGCAGGCCACGCCCCCGAATATAACTTGTTGCCGACTGTATTTGTAGATTTGTTTGTCTTGTAACCATGGAAATGGGACATGAGGCTATGGATGCTAACTTTACTTTTACATCTGCTGCAGCAGAAGCCTCTCCGGAGGAATACTTTGAGGGGACGACTTTACTGTGTCACTGATTGAACGTGAAAGTAATGTATTATAATATTACTAGTAATGAGAAAGTAAAGAGCACATTTAAAGGTAAGAGGGCCAGGCTGGCATCACCTAGTGTCCACTCAACTTTATTTTACTCTAGCTACTGGATCTGGTATCACAGAACTGCAGACTTTTCTTGAAAACCAGGAATCAACCAGTCATCAAACAGAGAAGAAATGTGTTGCAGCGATTGGTTAAAGCAAAAAAGTACACGTCAACCCCAGAGCAAGCAAACCCCTATGATACAATGTCAGACAGTTTCCACCAAGTGAAATAAAACCAGCTGACACATCAGTATTGTTTAAAAAATAGAACCATTCCCAGCCCTATGATTATGTCACAAGATTGTAACCCGTCGTGATTTTTTTTCCCCCACAGTTCATTACTTTTGCTCTCAGACTTCCTCCTGCAGGACCATGTGATGCATCAGACCAGAGGCCAGGTTCAGTGTTTAGTGTAACAGCAGAGAGTCTTGTCAGAGCTGGATTGAGCTGCTTGTGTTGGACTGAAGAGTGTGAGGATTATCAGGCTCAGGGCTTTGTGTGTGAGTGGATCCAGCTTCAGCAGGTACAAGAGTCTGTCTGCTGATCTGCTCCTGTACAAAGCTCCCACATCCACACTGTGCTCTACAAGGAGCATTATTTTAAGCTTTATTATTAATATTTTTATTATTTTTTTTTTATTTTATTAACTATACGGCATTTAGGTTAGATCAGTGCAGATTACACAAACACCAAATCCAGTGCACTTGAAAATCTTTTCACATCTCGTTTTTTAGTGGGCGTGATTTTGCCAGGAAAATCAAACAATATATAAGAACAATATATCGTCAGGCCACCATGTCCCTCTTTTGAATTCCTGTTACCGTGATTGACAGATGAATTAGTCAATCAGAGACACTCATCTTCTGGCGTGTGAAAACCAACATGGCTGCTCTTGACAAAAAAAAACATGAAACAAAAAAAAAATCACATAGAATTGAAAAACATCACAGATTTTACAAAATCAATGAGCGAAACCAAAAACATTTTTAATGTGAGGTGAGTGAAGAAAACATTTTGTCTAAATGACAGACGACCAATCAGCTTCTTTGTTTTATCTGCGTCACGCAAATAAACTAATCTGATTGCCCAGTACGATGTAGAAATGGATCTGAAACGCAGGCGGGACGTGGTGACCAGACCCACTGTGGGTTCTGGATCCCAGGCAAGGCGTGATTGACGGATGAATTACCCAATCAGGGACTTGTATTGTCTCTGTTATGAAAAAACAAAAACAAAAAAAACATGGGTGCTGATGAATAAACAGATGAAAAAATATCATGGCAGATTGTTTTTCAATCTGCCATGATACTTCACATTACAATTGTTTATGTGAAGTGAAAGAACTTTGATTTTGTTTGAAATGACAGACAGCCAATTAACGCCTTTGTTTTCTGTGTATCATTCAAATAAACTAATTAGATTATGCAGCACTTTGTGAAGTTGATTTGAGACATAGCAGGCAATGTGGTGACCAGACTCATGCTTCACAAAGTCATGCAGAAGCACCGCAGGCTCTATTTGATCAGGATTGTGTGAATTAGTCAAATTGCCACATTACTGTGTGCAGTTGCGCAACTGTCTCGTGGTCTTGGAAATGTTCATAAAAGGTCTCATTGAGTATATTGAGAAGTAAAAAGTCTCTACCACAAATAAACTTGTTGACCACATAATCAGACAGAAAACAGTCTAAACTCTGTCAACTTTCGTCTTATCTTTATGAAATAAAAACAGATATATTTAGTCCTAAACATTGTAAAAAAAAAAAAAATAGCACAAAAAATGAACAGCTCAGTGTTTTTCACACTTAACCCTCCTGCTATCTTCGTAAGAGCTACAAAAACCTTTTTTCCTCTCCTGGTCATTTTGACTCAAATTTTGTGGGTCTGTTATAATAATGTTGAGCAACTTTGCAGTTTTTGTTTTTTGTAGCTTTTGTGCACATAGTATATTTACATTTGTTTGGGAAATTGTGGTAATTTATGGAAAAAATGTCATTTTAGGCACCTTAATTTTTTTTTTTTTTTTTTTTCTCTTTGAAATTATTTAATAAAAGGAAACAAACTAGTTGAGGTTAGAGCAGCAGTGGTTCTCTAAGATTGACAGAAATGTTTTTGTTTTTTTTTCTAGTGAGAAAATATCTCTCTCCTGGTCCTCTCAGGTCAAACTGACTTGGGAAGACAACAGCTGCTATAAGTTTTTATAGGCGGTGTAATTTTTTCCATAATTTTTCAAAATTTTGATAGGATCAGAGAATTTTATTTTATTGACAAACAAAAATAAAAACTGGGTCAAAACCCCAAAGATAACACAAGGGTTAAACACAATTTAAAATGGATCCTGTAGTATCTGGTCTTTGGGTCCAAAAAGTCCAAAAAACTCTGATTGGTTCAAGTATAATATATGTACAATATGCTCCTCCTCACATAATCTTATAAATAGACCTAACATTCTTTGTTCGGGGTTCTTCCTCACTTCGGCCCCACTGGATGGACCCAGACCAAATTGTCTGTTAATTGGCATTTCTTTAAATAAATACAACAACTGTGTCATTTCATCACCTCAAACTGCACCAGGACAACGGCACCTGACGGAAACAACAATCCACAAGGAGATATTTGACCCACTGATTTATAACCTGGTAAAAAGTAAACCAGACGTGCTCCTTCTTCTCTGTGTGCATCTGTCTGCAGCAGCAGAGGGGGAAGAGAAAAGGACGAGCCTGAGCCAGAGTTCAGAATACTGTTATAGACATGATGAAATGTAAATCAAATATGAATAATAACTTAATTTTGTAAGTTGCTTTGTTAAAATTCTAAATTGAAACAATTATGCATTTTGTTTGTTTTTTTTAATCTCATCTGTGGGTCCTCTCGTCTTGTGAAAATTCAGTTTCGTCTCATTCCTAGTGAGAATGCTGCATAATGACTTGAAAACAGTCTCAAAAAAAAAAAAAAAAACAGGGTTTCTACTGACTAAAAATCTAATTTTAAGTGCAAATCTCTAAGCCTTCTCTAAGTAATATATTTTTGCTCCAGCTGACAACTAACATTGTTTTGGCTTTTAATATCTCTTTTTTTAACTACTTTTTTTTTTTTTTTTGCAACAAAGCAAGGAATTTTCTTATGTATGTAATGCAAAGATGGCAATAGGCAATTAACAAAGAAACTGAAGCTTAAACTGTCTGGTGTAGTTTAGTGAAGGGACATTTGTAAAATCATCCTCATTTGAACGATATTTCCGTCTGAACGCTATACAGACATTTGTATTTGACACGGCCATTTAATGGAATTCTTCTGTTTGCATTAGTCGGTAAATTGAGGGAGGAAATGGTGGAAAAACTGTGACCGTGCTCTGATGAGGTACTTTGCGACGAGATTTTTAAATTAGCAAATGTTTGAGAATAGACTTTACAAGACATTAAGGCTGCGAAATGGTCACAAAACGCCAAGCAAACGACTGCGAGTTGCTCCGGGTTCGAGTCATTAAGCAGCAATAACTGGTGGTATAGACAAACAAATGAATGCATAGGCGTTATATGGAGTTAGCAGGATGTGAAGAAGATTACGCCTCGTTCCTTTTCTATTTTAAACAGTCGTCGGTGTAGCTTTTTGACTTTTTGTACCAGGGAAGTTTCCGTCAGCTGTTGCAAAGCTGTTGGACTTGGAGAAAACAGACGTTATTGGGAGGAACAAAGCTTTGGAGAGGGAGGAAAAAGTTGGAAGACGAAAAAGAAAGCATTTGGGGATTATGTCCACTGTAGTATAAAAGAGTCCAGACTTTGTTATCTGTACTCAAGTCGTGTTTGTGTTTTAGAATGTTAGAAATGAAAATGGTTGGATTCACATAAGCTTAAGTGTACAGCTTATATAGTAATGCCTGGAATTAGTGTAAATAGTAACATATTTAATAATATAGTGATCTCAATACAACATGTGATTGTCTTGCTTTAATTTAAATTTTTAGTGTTTCAATTTGGTTGTTTTGGTGAAGTTCAGCATCGTCTTTTGTCAGTAAATATGATACATGTGGAGGAGAAACCACAACTGTTACCTAGCAACCACATTGTAAATCTAGATCAAAATCAACATAAATAACACAGGAGTGACATTGAGACAAATGATTATAACTTTTACACTTTCATTGTGTTAAATATTTTTTAAACTCTGGAAACTGTGTCAGTTGTGCGTAAATTGTCTTTTCATTTGCACTGTTGCACATATGTGAGGGATTGTGTTTTAGAACCTAAAGTACTTCCTGTAATTTTCTACTTTTCGATTTCTTCATAATTTGCAGCTTAACTGCTGTAAAACCAAACTAAGTTAAATTTAGAAAAATGTGACAATTTGTCATGTTAAGTTATAGCTTCTCAGTGACTGGTTGTATATGTGAGGCCTACTCACCTTATTCTGCCTTACTCACTTTTCTTGGGCACTTCCTTTTTAGCTCTGTTAGCTAAGCTGACACGTTAGCTTGTCTGTCAAATAGATTTAAAGGAAGTCAAAATAAAATAGGTGACTGAATTTACAGGCACACAGGTATAGCATGTGTTTATGCACTGTATGTTATTTATTTTTTGATTGTGACTAATGTAACTTATAGGGTAGCTGCAGCTAAACGAGAAATGCACTGCTAAGAAGAGTTGGTGAAGAAGAATAAGATGAATAGGCCTCAATTGCTTGTAGTAAGTCAAGGGTTGGGCGTGCAACCTGTGAACAAAAGAGCCACAGACACAAGCTATAGCAGCAACACTAGCCTGCACCGTGTTCAGCTAGCTACAAGAGTATATCACCATGTCTAAACAAAAGTTATGTTGCTAAATCAATTTCTGAATGAAATTCATGTTTACAACTCATAAACATTATAATAAGGTGAGTGAGAAAACGCAGAGAAAACATCTCAAGTTCTGAATCAGACATCTGTCAGACCGGTTCATACCTGATCCAAACAGCTAGTTCTCTTCCCATTTTGTTGTTTTTGTCAAAGAAATTGCAGCAAACTAACAGACATGTATCTTTTCACAGGTGGGGTGCAGTAGAGCGAAAAATGGCGTCAACCGATAATCCATCTATAAATTAGATGCCTTGTTGTATTAGCTGCAGGATTAAAAAAAAATTGTGGCTTATTGTCTATTTTGCTTAATTTCATTTCACTCCAACTGCTAGCTCAAGTATCACAGAACTGCAGACAGTTCTCAACAACCAGGAAGTACAATCGACCAATCACCAAATAGGAGCAAAGCTTAACAATTTGATTTTGTATTTTTAATGTGTACATTTACGCACAGATCGGACAATTTTACACTCTACTTCCTGGACTACAAAGCGATTAAAATAGCATGATTGTTAAAGCAAGAAAGGTCCCCCATCGTAGAAACGGATAAAAATATTAAGCCACATTTCACTGCCCCAATAACTAATGCAAAAACACATAGAAATCTGCATTCTGATATACATTAACGTAATCACTGCATTTTTATTTCCACATCATTTTATCCGTCTCATTGTTTTGCCTCAAACCACTTTGTGATCCTCTCATCGTGTCCGAAGTCGCTCCATAAATCTCTATTAATGCGTTTCCTGGGGCACCTGGCCTTCCCACCTGTGTCCACCTCCACTCCTGCTAGCTCAGCTCCAAAATGTGCTCTCGTGTTTACGTTAGACCTCCTGCAGAGGAGACCACCTGACCCGCAACCCTCCCGACCGCCCACCCATGTCCACTACACCTCCTGCTCTCATCACTTATGCTCAGACGCCCTTGGGGACTGCGGTGCTACACTTGTTTACAGAGTCCACGCTGTTAAATGAGGCGCTTGTTGCCAATTTGTCCCGCATGGCTTTGCCGGAGGGGCGCGTGGGTCTCCGTAGTAACCCTGGGGCGGGGCCAGTGCCAGTGCCGGGCCGCCAGAGGTTAATGCACTGCCGCTGCTTTTGGGAAACGACCCGGAAAAACTTGGGAACATGCAAGTCCCCAAGGACGAGTGGAAGAGAGGAGTCACTTTAGGAAGTAATGAGTTTTTCTTTGTGTGTGTGAGGTGTTTGTTTGGGAGCAGGACAGCGGTCAAACAGACGGTGTCATCGCGGAAAATGTTCAAGGAGTTTTTGTAGCTTTGAAAAACTGGAATGTTAGAAGCTAAAGATGCACTATAACATAGTAAATACATGCATTAATTAAGATGTGAATGTAGACTTGAATGAAACGAAACTCAAAGACCCACCATGTAACTTTTTAGCCAAAAACATAAAAGAACAAAGCTTTTTTGTGACTTTGGACTAATAACATTATATATTGTCTTTAATATTAGCAGGTTTGCATCTCCTTAAAATCAACTCTTTTGTGTCCTAGAATAGCCTCCACCTGCTTGTTCTTGTGAAATTGTGTTCTTTTAGCTGTAATATTCTTAGTATGGAATGAAACTTGCATAAATAGATGAAGAATGCCTCCATTTATTTTATTCAAGCTAGTTTGACCTTTATTTAGCCAGGAAGTCCCATTGAGATACAATATATCTTCTTTCCAGGGAGTCACTTGAAGTAAAGCAGCAGATTATTAAAAAGCAGATGCAAACATGAACAATAAATTGTATCAGAGCATGCTTAAGAATACAGCAATGTTCCACTAGGTGTGTTTTACTGACCATTAGTGGGCAGAGGTTGATTCCAAACATGTGGTGCACAAACACTAAGACAGTTCAGTCCATTCATTTTTACTCCAGGTCTGGATTAAATAATATTTTCCAGTAAAATGTATGAACATTATTGTATTTCAAATGTTAAATAGTCATAGACACATATTTGTCTAGGATTTGATCATAGACACAAATGTGATATTTGGTGCTAATTGTATCAATCCCTAAGCATCTTTTAAAAAAGCATTTCAATCTTTAGGTTTAGCTTGGCACAGAGACTATAGTAATCAACCTAAAAGATTCATTTTATGTCATTTTAAGCACACATAAAAACAAAAATACCATTTCACAAAATCCTTGTAAATAAGCAATTAGAAATAGCAATATACATATTCATAAAAATAAATAAATACTGTCCTTACTAAAAAGATCATTCCAGAGCAGCCCTTCATCAGCTGCAGATTCAATTCATAAACACACCCACTAAAGTACACTCACAGCCACACTTCTGTTTAGAGTCCAAGTCATGTTCTATACTGATTTATTGGTCTAATTACAGATGGAAAGAAGTTATGTGTGAGACGGCTGGTTCTAGAGGCTATGCTTCTCCTGTATCTCCTGCCTGAGGGCAACAGAGAAATTAGGAGAGTGTGATGGATGGAAAGGATCGCCTGTGATCCTGTTGCCTCTCTTCAAACATCTCTGTATATACGTAATGTCATGTAGAGAGGGCAGAGAGACAGTGTGAACAATACGCATGTGTGTACATATTGAACAGAAGGGGTCCCAGGACTGACCCTTGGGGAACACCACAACTTAAATGATTCTCAATTTCCTCAAATAACTTCCTGTCATAGGACTTAAACTTATTCAAGCCAGAAATGCCCAGTCCTCTAGTCCAGTGTGTCCCAACATTTTTGACTTACAACAGTTTGTGGGTTACAAGTTTTCTGCGACACACCTCCTACTCCTAAAACTTGGCCAAATCAAACCATTTAGAAGAACAAAAGTATTTAAAGTTCTAAATATTGTCCATTACACTATAATTTGAATCAGAAAACCATGACTGTTTGCTTTAGTTTTTGGTAAAAAGTTGTGCCACATCCTTCAAAATAAATAATTATTCAGTTTAATTTATGAATCAGATTTTACACTGAAAGATTGAAAATTCATAATGTTTTCAAGGCACACTAGTGTTCGCTGGCACACTGATAAAACATTTCTAAATAATGCTATGATTAGTGTGTTTTTATAGGTTACTTGCTTATTGTATTGTGTGATCAAGTCTCACTATGTAAAATATCACCAGTTTTCTCATAGTTTTGCCGACTTAACCTAAACTGGATATGTTCTGCACGCTTCAGTTCTCAATTACCAGAAAAATCCTCTCCCTCCGTCTGTGTTTATGAACATTCTTTGGTTTGGCGTCTGGTTGAAAAGAGCCTGGATGGTTTTTGAGGGAAGACAACAAAGTTAGCTCGGAGCTGAACAGATGGCAGCGTCTCCACGTGTTTAATGTTGATGTGCGCTTTCCTCTTTAAAACACATTTCTCTCTGGAGGTAAGGAACACTGGGACTGCTGTCAAAAGCATATGCAGCCGAGAGTCCACCAACCTGTGCTTTCTGTATGTTCACTTTCAAAAATCTATCTCGTAGAATATAAATAGACAATGTGAAGCTTTAACACACTAGAGGAGTTTGGGCCCAATATTTAGCCTGATGTTCCCATCTACAAGTTTAGAAAGGTGTGGTCCTAGTAACAATTCTCGTAAGAAATTATTTGTCTTTTTGTCAGATGCCATCATCGTAAGGTTCCAATATGTCGTGCAAGGAATTTTACAACAGCCAGAATCAAATACAGAAAATAGTCAACCTTCATGGTACAAAACTGTTCATTTTTCTTCATATTCACAGTGTAACCAAATAAATTTAGATGTGTATGTGTAATCTTAACCAACTCCAAGGCTCATTTTTGTAACTAAAGACCACCGTGGCGTGGCTTTAAGTTTAACGCAAGTTTAGGATTCACGTTACTAAAACTTGTAAGTTTTGGGCTGGGACTTGGCGTAGGTTAAGATTAAGATAAGGATTTTGTTTATATTCATAAATAAGAACACATCTTTACAACCACCAAATAAATTAACTGGGACTGCAATGCTTGTCATATTTACGCAAAAAAGGTGAGAATTTGTGTTAATCAATTGTGGTATATATCAACACAGTCTCACTAGAGGGCGTACATTTACCACGACACAAAAACAGCGTATTCTGACCACGACTTCAAAGCTATTTTTAGTACTTATGTTACGCCGTACATTTAGCACGATATGAAAAAGCGTAAAAATTACACGAGATTTCACAGCGTCAAAAAAACACGAGTTTTAGTTGAAGCCACATGGGGACGTTTTCTTCTGGTGAAACGGGTAGGTTAGGCATAAAGTTACTAAAATTGGTAAGATTAGGTCTGGGGCTTGGGTAGGTTAGATTAGTATCAGGATTTCATTAATATTCATAATAAGAACACGTCTTAACAACCACCATTGAATGAACGGGGACTGTGACGCATACTATAATTACGCAGGACGCCGAGAACTCGTGCTAATCATTCCTCATTTACTTATTGTGTAATGTTGTGGCAAATGTACGCTTTCTTGTGAGATTGAGTTGGAAATAGACACGCCATAAAAAGACACGCAAAAGAACGTCTGGAAACGTGCTCATGATGCTCTATTAACATGTCAGAGTTTACACTTTCTTAAGGCCCTTACAAATCAGGTTTAACATTGTTAATGTTCACTTTAATCAGAAACATTATTTCTCTTTCAAAGAAATAAGGAAAAGAAAGCAAAGCAGTGCAAACCTTTGTCAAAGTCTTTAAATCTTAACCAAATTAAGTGTTTCTAAACCTAAAGGCTTGTGCACACCAAAGTCAACATGCCACCTAAAACTTGTACAACACAGATTCAGTGTCATTTTTCAACGAGCTGCTTTTCATAATGAGTAGTAGTTTTAATACCACTAGCACTAACAAGGACAGTAGGTCTGTTTGGTACAACTAAATAACTAATGTGTTAATGGTCTCAAGGAAAAGAAACTACAGGTGTCAGTAGGAACATTTTCCGCTGCTCATCAAAGTAAAAGCACAGTAAAATAAAATTAATGGAAACTTTTGCTGACATACGTATGTACAACCTGAAGCTTGTGTATATATACCACAAAAAAGCTTGTGCTCATATACCACGACATACTAACCTGGTCAATCAAATGGATTATCCCATGATATTGTGATTTCACACTCCAGAACTCTAAATAATCCAACTGGCTTTCCAGCAGCCAGATTGGATGCTGGAAGGCCAGAATGCCTAAACTTAGACATTTTAGTAACTTGAAGCCTGAACTTCCCAATCAAAACTTGTGTGTAACTTATACTATGAATATTGTGTGATTTTTGCGTTTTTTTTTTCATGTCGTGCAATATATACAACGTAACATAAATAAGCAGAAAAGGCTTATTATTCACTTTTTTCTGTCACTATACGCTTTCTTGTGATCGTGTGTTGGCATGTAGGGCTCTGGCTTCCTAATAACAACTTTCTGGGGTCGAACCAAGTCAACATCTCACAATCTTTATGAGTAAAGTTTGCACGTTCTTACTACCTTGGGTTCTATCTTACCATTGGCTCCCTCCAAGTACTTCGACCTCTTCCTACCTCCAAAACATGCATGTGTAGGTCAGCTGACAGACTTCAGTATGTTGTTCCACCTGATTGGTGACAGTTGCGGTTAGTTTAAACTCTGTCACCTTGCTTATGGCTGTTCTTGCTTTGGGCTATTCACAATAAAGTCATGATGGACGTATTGTGCCTGTAGGGAAACCCAGGATTGGTTTTCGACCCATCCACAACGGCAAGTGACGACATTCACTCCGGATTTGAGTGATATACCTCACGCAATTGGAGAAACCTTGAGCAAATCCACCTAGAAAACGAAGCTAACATGCAAATCAGAATCCTAAACGCATGCCTCCTCCTCCAGTCGCTCTCCTGTCTGAAGCATTTGCATATCTAAACCAGCTTTTTGAGAACATATGGAAATGCAATGCAACATAATGCATTTAGATCTGCGTGTGAGGAATGGGATTATGTGGGCTGTGATTGTCTAAGCCCTGTTCTGGTAATCAGTTCCTCTCAGAGTCCATCTAAACGCCGCCCAACACAAATGCTTCTCTCGCTCGGACATTATTTATGCATGTGGAGAGAGATTCTGTTTACCTGCGGGTGAATTCGACAGATATGGAATAAATATGAGGTCTGGGTAATCCCTGTGGTTAGAGGAATTATGAAGGAAACGGGCAGGCTTGTTCTCTTTTGTCAAATTCTGAAAAAAAAGAAAAAAAAAGGTCTTACAGCAACAAAAGCAAACCTAAAGCAGCCATTTCTGTGAGTGGTGTTTCTTAAAATATAATAATTTGCAGATATTTATTTGTGGAAGAACTATTTAGATATTTCACAGTAAATAAAATATAAAAAATAAATCAGGTAAACAGCGGTAGAAAAGTAGAAACACAACGGGAACACTTGTGCTTCTTTCACATTTGTCATTGACACAGACTTAGATATCAACATTACTTTCCTCTGCCTAAATGAGATTTTTTTTTTTAATGTTTGATGAGTGATTGTTTGTTGTGCAACAGTAAAATAAATTAATCTTCAACTGCTAGCTAGCTAAAATGCTACTTTATTACATTTCTGCCAAACAAGCACTTCCAGGAGAACCATTTTAACTCACCAAAAAGCTAAGAGACACATTTTATAACTGTTTTATCAGTTCTTTACCTTAATCAAAATGTTGAAGATCATTTTTCAAATAAGAGAGCATCTCTGCGTAACTTCTATAGAATACAAACTATATTTTAGTTTAATTTTAAGTGCATTTGATCATGTCAAATGACAAAAGAAAAACAAATATAGAAATGTGTTCCAAGTATGTTTTTTGGATTGAAAAAATGTATAGTCTGCCATCTAAATCTAATAATGGAACTTTGTAAAAAGTAATCCAATCCTTTTGGAGAAGAATTACAACACGCTCATACTGCCTCCAGATCCAGATCCTGATCCGTCTCGATGCAGTGGGCATACACTGGGCGGTGTACTTTTCAAGAAACAGAAAGTCTCCAGTTAACGGACTGGATGAAATGTGAGCCCAATGTTAGGTTCAACGTATTTGGTAAGTGAGCACTTAGTGTAACCTGGCTCGAACTATCACAAGATCTAGAGAATCTATCTCATGAACGGTTAAAGACAGCAAAAATCAGCCCAACCAATCACATCGCAGCATTATGGTTTGGATTGAAGTGCCTGTTCCAACCAAATCAAATATGGTTGCGCTGACCGACATAATTTGTCCCGTTTTAGCAAAGCTAGACTATTTTGACTGCTGATATTTCACTTATTCTGTCCCACCCACTTTTCCACTTTTCTTGGCAGTGCACTTCCTGTTTGGCTCTGCTATTGCAGCTAATATTTTAGCTTGTCTCTATTAGTCTATTAGTTGGTCTCATAAAGCGATCTAAAATAGATATAACAGTTAAATTAAACCCCTTGACTGAATTTTACAGGCTGATTGCACCTAAGCAGGAAGTGCACTGCCAAGAAAAAAATGGACGGGGCAGAATAAGGTGAATATTTAACAAGAAGGAGGTGCATGGTAGCAGAGTGGTTAGAGCTCTGGCTTCATAACAAGGAGATCATGGGTTCGACTCCTGGTCGGACCATATCAACATCTCATGATCTCTCTGGGTGGAGTTTGCATGTTCTTCTGTGTCACCGTGGGTTTTCTCCGGGCACTCTGGTTTCCTCCCACCTCCAAAAACATGCATGTTTAGGTTAATTGGGCATCACAGTAAATGTTCTTTAGCAAGTGAATGTGAGAGTGAATCATTGTCTGTCTAACCCTGCGACGAGTTGGCCACTGTCCAGGGTGTTTCCCGCCTAAGACCCAAAGTCACTGGGATAGGCTCCAGTCACACACGACCCCTAACGGTAAAAAGCAGTAGAAATGAATGAATTTAACAAGAAACATGTCTTCTTGACTATTTCTGGGTTCAGACGCTTCATCCAATCATATCCAGTTATATTCATGATGTTCAGATTTTTACTGACTGCTTTCGGGTCAAATAAAGAGCCCTTTTAATGTTGTTGTATTTTAATATCAGAATATTTTCAACCAGAAGTGCCATGACTCACATTAGGCTGAAAAACTCTGCTCTGTGCTTGTCCTGAGGGATGATGTGGCTCTAGAATAAAGTGAATTGAAACGTTATTGATCCCCAAATAAAAGCAGGTCCAACAGGTTTCTACACACTGCCTTCTGCGTGTATTGTGATTGAGCTGTTGTGTTGGGTGAGACTATATTAAAATGTGAGAGTTTAGGTTTGAGAAGGTGCTACATCTTTATCAGCAGCAGCCTGTCCTCTCTCCGCTTGTACCTGTCCTGTTTATGGAAAACACTATCTTGTTGCTGCCTTGTTGAACAGTGTCTCCTGTTTGCTGCTTTAATGGGACGTTTTATCGGCTCAGGTGTGATGGGAGGTTATGTGTACTTCTGAAGGAACAGTGGCCTAGTGGTTAGTGTGCTATGCAGAGTCAGAGGTTATTATATACACCAGAGATGGAGCCAAGTCAGTGTTTTGCAAGTCCCAAGTCAAAAACAAGTTTAATCTCAGTGTCTTTTCAAGTCGTTATATATTTCTTGTATTTCACAGATTTTTATAAATGGCCCTATTTAAAATTACTTTCTTTTCACAAAAAATCTATAAGGTTGCGCATTTATATAAAACCTTTCACAGATTAAAACAAAAAAAAAGTCAAGTACCATGTCTTAGTCCATTTTATCAAGTCTTAAGTTATCAAAATACAACAGCTACAAAAGCTGTTCAAAGTAATCTAAAGTGTAGATTTCAGTCTGGAGGTCAACAGCAACAGTGTGAATTCCAGATGATTGTGATGTTAGCCATTTTCTTCTGAAGTAAGTTCTGGCATTTGGTTAAAGCCACAGACTAAAAGGAGCTAGGGTTAGGATGCATTCAAAATCCTTGTGTGCATTTTAACCCATGTTTCTAAGCTACTAGAGCATGTTACAGTTGTGCAGCACACAGGGACACATATGCTGGTCGTGTTTTTTAGACATATTCCACCAGAACAAACCCAAGTGATGTGATCTGTTTCAAACACAATTTGATCCACAATACAGTGGTCCCTCGTTTATTGCGGGGGTTAGGTTCCAAAAATAACCCAAGAAAGGCGAAACCCGCAAAGTAGTGATCTTCATTGTTTACCAGTAATTTCAGTTGATAACCTGCTTGGTTATGATGTTTAGTGTCTTTTGTACAGGTAATAATGCGCAGAACACATGATTCACCGCAAGATTTAATAGCCGTTTTGTCATCGCTTAAAGAAGGACGGTGCTGTGCGCGTTCGCCTGCTCTACTTTTGGCACGTTACCCGTCCCGCTGCGCTCCACAGCCGACCGCAGAGCCCACGGATCACACGGACTCCAGAGCCGGCACGAAACACATCCTGACTCTAGCAAAGTCACAACACGCTCCTCAAACACATCTCTGAACTACACACATGACATTCCAGTGTGAACAAACTTATCATCGTAACTATGAGCTCAAAGAGTCAAATCCTCACCTGGAGAGGCGTCTGAGCGTCAGGTCAGCTTCCCCTGCATGATCCAACTGTCTAAAGTTTCTAAAAGAGCTTTTGTGCTGTTGCCTGTGAATGCTGTGATGTCCCACGGTCCCTAAACAGTGAGTTTAGAGAAAAGCACACTTACAGCGCAAGTCTATAAGACAGGCACTGTAAAAAAAAAAAAAAAAAAAAAATTGCACACAAAAATCCGGAAAGTGAACTGCGATAGAGCGAGGGACCACTGTAATCAATTTCAGGTTTGCAAATTTTGCATCCATTCAAAATAAATGTTTACCAACAATTTACCATTGTCTTTTTTTAAAATTTGCATTTCAAATTCCAATTAATTTGAAGATTGTA
Organism: Mugilogobius chulae; assembly: GCA_038363315.1. Lineage (NCBI taxonomy): Eukaryota > Metazoa > Chordata > Actinopteri > Gobiiformes > Gobiidae > Mugilogobius > Mugilogobius chulae. Next base: position 42,024,691 of record CM076396.1, on the reverse strand, counting down.
GCTTACAATAAGAAATGTAAGGAAATCCATTCACCGGTACATCTGAGAATGGATCCAGAATCTGCATTGATGTTCAGATTGCATGAATGTTTGCAATTACCTAAAGCACATGTGACGATGCAAATCAATAAGAACTCAATGGCAGAAGTTGCACTTTTGTGGTTAAAACGAGACAAGCATTTCAGCAAAACCCATGAATCTTCCAGAACCACTCTTTGTCCTAGTTCCACACTGTTCTCAGGCACAGATCTTGACAGTTATTTAGATATGAAGACTGGGTCAAATGCAGAGAACAAATCCCCCTTCTGTCCAATCACGCTCCTTTTCATCTCTTCTCACATGTCCACACGACGCCTCACACGTGTTCAGCCTGTTCCAGTTTCTCCCAACTCTCTCATTCTCATTCAAGCCAGTAACATTTTTCCAGGCTGTTTTTGTGGGACACTTTGCACTGGATCATAATAATTAGCTCGCCGCCTAATTAACTTTTGTTTATCAAAATAATTAAGAATTTGTTCAAAGAAAGGCAAACTTCCCCTTTAATCCGACGGAACATGGCGGAGATGAAAGCGCCTTTTGATACGGTGATCATTTGCGCCCACGCCTCCCGCTCGGCTCAAACTAGTTGTTGCTCGGCGACATTGAGGTGACCCAGAAAATTCTATGTCATTAAACGCTTAGTGGATTTTCTCAGTTTGTTCCCGGCTCTACAGCGGCGTGTCACTTTTGGAGTATCAGCCGTTTGACCTCTCTGTAGGGCTGTTGAGAAGTGGGACAAGAGCCTAAAACAGGATTAACTTCAGCTGCCAATCCTCATTACAAACAATTGGAATACTGCTAGAGTTGGTTTAAAAAAAGTGTTGAGACAATAGGTAAAAGAATCTCATTCCTTGTGTCATCATTCATTATTAGACTTTTGGATCATTGGATATGAATGGAAACTGACTGAAATAAGTTATTGAGCTACAAGACAATTTTTACCTCAATGAAATCGGTAAAGGTGAATGAACAGTCTCTGATTTTAAGAGAGAGGCCCTTAAAGTCATGTCTCCACTGACAATTGTGGCTGTTTGTCAAGAAAATGTATGATTGTGGAAAAAAATCATTATAGGTCTCATAGTGGGATAGTGGCAAGTCTGCACTGTAAGACTGTACGATCAAAGATAAGCTCTGATTAAAAACAAACTTTTTTTTTTTCTGTAGCAGAGTGAGACCTCCTGCCACAGTGTCTAGAATGTTTTGTCAAAAGGTAAGCAGTTATTGTCCACTGTGTGTCTTTCTTCTGGACTCTTCTGTCATGGCTTAACCAATTTAGCTGTTTCGTTACTAGGTTTGAGAGTCCTTGCCCCTTGTGGAGTAGTTCAAGTATCTCAGGGTCTTGGTGAGATGGTGATGAGGTCTCTGTATTGGACCATTGTGGTAAAGAAGGAGTTGAATGGAAAGGCAAAGATCTGGATTTACCATCAATACGTTCCAACTCTCACCTATGACCATGAGCTTTGCGTAATAACCGAAAGAACGATATCCTGATACAAGTAGTTGAAATGAGTTTCCATCGCATACTGCTGGGTGCTCTTAGATAGGATGAGGAGCTCTGTCACACAGGAGGAACTCGGTTTAGAGTCATGTCTAGAGAAGCCAGTTGAGGTGGCTCCAGCATCTGTTTTGGTTGCTTCCTGGACAAAGCCTCTTGGTGTGTTCATATCCCACTGGTGGTGTTGACTTTTCAGTAAAAAGAGTCTTGATGGTCGGTATCGGTTCTTCAGTAGATGTTTATTGACAAGCAGGATGGTACACAGCAAAGTGCAAGCTGGCACACTGGACAAACAAACTCTTAGTATTTCAACATTTCTTAATCAGATTGCTCCTGCTGAGGATCCCCTTTACTATGTGGCATCTTGTTTACAGTTGATTGTGTCATATGATACCATAAGGCACATTTAACAAAATGTACAAATGAAACAGATTACATGACATGACATGATGCTTGTTTCTGCTGACTCAGTTTTTATTGCTTCAGAATTAACAAAATGATTAGTACAGTTTATTGCTTAACATGGTATGTAATTAAAGATCCAGAGAAGGGCCATTTTTCAGCTTTCATTCAAACAGGAACCTTTTGGTGACACAAACACATGTACAATATATGTAGTGTTGGGAAAGATACATTTTTAAGATTTGTAAACAGTATTATTTTTATTGAAATAACAGTGAATAATTGTGTTTTATTGCTAATTTCCATGATGTTTTAGTCATTTGTACATTGCAGTTTTATATGGAAAGGAGAAAACACCACTTAGCTGTTGAAGAAACTGCCCCCATGTTTGTGGAGAACAAACATGGGACAGGGTGGTTCTTGTGACTAAATAGGGCTGGAGGAATACTGGGACTTAGTTCTGGTACTTGCATTTGCAAAAACGCCTTATGCTCTAGACTGACCTGAAGCACCTTGGGATTCGCCTGGAGGAGATGGAGAATGTGTGTTTGTAAAGGGTGTCCAGATCAGAATGGATGTACTGATAAACTATGTTGATTGCATGTTCAAAGAGTCATGTTGTCCATGCCTCAGAGTCCAATAAATGGCAACTTTAACTGTAAAAAAAAGGGAACTAGGATACTTACGCAGAATAACTTAACAACAGAAATATGTGACAACACTGGCATAAATAAAACACCCCCAAATGCCACAAATCACACTAAACTTTGGATTTTCTGTGAGATTCCTTGTTGTTGGCAGCTTGTCAAATGTTTTGTAATGTGTCTGCTCCTAATGCCATCATCTAAAGTCTGTTCTCCTCCACACTTAACGCTCTGTGTCTCTCTGTCTCCTGGAGTCATCTCAGTGGTAGATTTAAGCAGATTTGGAGTGTTTGTTATTGGAGTCGGAGCGGAGCGGGTTGTGATCCGGGGTCTCGGGAGGCTAACGCGCGCTCCCCAAATATGCTGTTGTAGGATCTTCCTGATGAAGTCGTTAAGAAGCCATTATAAAATCATTAAGAATCGTTAAGTGTGAGGTGGCACTGCGGCGTGGCACGGGGCGTCGCGCAAACCTGTTCATCATCACTTTATTTGTTCCCCACGTGCACACAGTAAATACGGCTCGGAGAGAGGGGAAGTCGACTCCAGAAACAACTCTCCAAAGCAATAAACCAAGAACCTCGTCACTCACTTCCAACCTAATCAGCCCGGCGCCTCATTTGTAACGGAGATAAGTGTCTTCGGTCCTGGCAGCGTTTTCAAATCTTTGCTTAGTACTTCAACAATGCAAAATCAAGGGTGCTACGCTAGCTTTTACTCTGGGTAGCATCTTTAGTTTTTATTGCTTCTGTTTGTGAGATGATTTAGTTTCTTTCCGAGTCTCAGAAAACACAGAGAAATCAGACGACGCTAAAACAACAACACTGCCTCAGAAAAAAAAAAAAAGATGTACAACCAGGCCGCTGCCAGCTATTTGGGTGCCCTATGCAAGGTTTCAAAAAGGTGCCCACCCCCAACTACATTTAGGTAATTTATTATGATGCTGTTAGAACCCTGGGAATGTATCTATTTCCGAAAACACAGGGTTTGAGAGTCCTCCTACAATTGTCCTTTATTTTTTTATTACAATTTCAAAACATTTGCTTTATCTGGGTTGTTTAGACCAGTGAGTCCATTTCTTGTGGGCCCCAGCGCTCTTCGCCCCCTCAAACTGCCCTTTCCTCCGCCACTGTTCCATCTCCTGCCACACAGAACACAGCTCAACGTTAATTTCATCCTCGCAATACAGTTTGAGGAATTAAGAGTCTGTAACTTTTGTCAGGACAAAAAGACTAGATTCATGGTTTGTGTTTACATCTGAAAGAATCTAAACATAGATGTTTTTCCACTGTATTTTGCCACGGTAATTTGCGTGATCAGATTGTAGACGTCTTAATTCATCTGATGTTTCCCTCGTAACTGGCCGAATATGTGTCCTATTGACATGAAATAAAGATTGGCTAAGAGTCTTTAAGAGTTCCAGCGTCTTTAATTTTGTGCTGCATGTTAAGACTCATCAGGCACATGCGTCTAGACCAGTCACTCATGAGTTCAGGACACGGGACAGCGAGCGGATGTCATTATGGGCCAAGTCTAAACAGAAGTCTCAATTCTTGTATTTTGGCGTACTTTTGCCCCCGTTCATGTCGCTCCGCGAGCCGCACACGGGACGGCACTGCTCGGGTTGGTGTCTCACAAGAAGGCGTACATTTACCACAACACAAAAACAGCTTATTATGAGCACGATTTCATGCCTTTTTTTTTGTGTACTTCTGTTACGCCGTACATTTGCACGATATGAAAAAGCGTAAAAATTTGGTTTGGTTTTGGTTGAATCCACGTGGGGATGTTTTCTTCAAGTGAGGTTTAGGCTTCAAGTCACTAAAATGGGTAAGTTTAGGTCTGGGGCTTGGGGCAGGTTAAGATTAGATCAGGATTTCATATTCGTAAAAAAGAACACGTCTCAAAAACCACCATAAAATGAACTGGGACTGCGACTCGTATCATAATTATGCAAAACAGCCATGAACTCGCTAATTATAGCCTACGTAATTACATGTCTGTAATGTCGTGGCAAATGTACGCTTCTTGTAAGATCAGATTCACATATTGGTGCGGCGGCGCTGTATGCAACAAATATCAAAATTGTACGTTTTCATGCCTTTTTTTGCCAGGTGGGGATATTTTCTTTGGGTTTAATGGATACGTTTAGGACTTGAGGTTGGGGTAGGTTAAGATTACCCGCTAAACCCAAAGAAAATGTTGTCACGTAGCTTCAACCAACATTTGTTATTTTTGCGTTTTGGCTTTTCGTATTGACGTGGAAAAGGCATGAAAACGTGCTTATTGTACGTTTCTGACATTTCGTTGTATATCTGCGTTTTTTCGAAGACTGGGCTGAAAATAACAGACTGCAATGAGTGAATTGATTATTTGCAATCACATATGTGGCATTATTTATTTTTAAACAAAATCCTCCATAGTGTATTTTAGTTTATATATTTTCTAAAACAAGATTCACAATACAATGTAAAATTCAATATGTCACCTGCCTGCCCTATAGACCAGTAAAGCCCCCGAGCCATTCTAAAGCTTACACATGCTTAAACATTCCATATAATAAGCTGCTGTTTGCCCATTGATTGAAGCGTTTAACCTTTAATTAAATAATCAAATGCATTGCCTCCAGTAGTGACGGTTTCTTCTTAATTTGACCCTGAAGTCCTTGTGGAATCACCGCTCAGCTCCACTTAAAGGCTTCTTCACAGACTCACGGCCCATTGAGTCCTGTTTGTTTTAATGAGAGGCGTCTCTGGTCACATGTGCATAACCTCCGTGTTTCTGACGCCACATCCAGACGAGAAAAGAAAAAACAAAACAACATGGAGGGCTCTTATCAAAGTCATTAGGCCCGAGCCAGACACGGCCTTCCAGGGTAATTATCAGGCAGGATTTCTCTGGAGAAGGAGGAGGAAAGTGGGGGAGAGGAGGAGGAGGAGAGGGGGAGGCCCTGGTGAGTCTCTATCAACACTCACAATAAGAATATACCGCATTTTATTATCAATGTGAAACTTGGGCTGTAGCTTAGTAGCACAAATGTAAGAACATAAATGCCCAATTGGTTTAGAGTACGAACTAGTGGTTTAATGGTCCACCCAGGGTTGATTATGTTTGAACAGAAACACACAGTATTTCCTTTTGAAAAGAAAACATATATATGTACCTGTTCTAACCTGCACATTGGATATACGCCAGTAAGAACTGCTGCTGTGATTAGTTAGTGTGTATGTACAATTTTAACTTAATATAATATATTATCCTGTTGTAAATATAAAATTCCAGTTTCACATAAATCAAGAACAAGTTTGTGAAGAAAAGTTTATAAATATATTGAAAACAACAGGACGTTGATCAGTGATGACATCACACTAAGGCGGGGGTCGGCAACCCGCGGCTCTAGAGCCGCATGCGGCTCTTTGGCGCCCCCCTTGTGGCTCCCTGGAGCTTATCCAGTAAATATAAAAGTGGAAAATTGTGTGAACATATTTTTTGTTTTAATATAATTTGTGTAGGAGAAAAAATATGTCAAACACTTACAAAGTTTTCCGATGCTGATTAACGTGTAGAATAAATATTTAATTTCAACATTCCTGTCAACGAAGGTTTACGTCATAGACGGGCGACACGTGTTTCTTTCAGGTCCGCGGTTCTGCGCGCTGCTGTAAACAAACCGCCAGGTGCGTCGGGCCATGGATACAAAAGCGAAAAAGAGAGAGACTAAACAGCGGATTCAACAGTTTTTGGACCGAATCATTTTCTTTCATTGCAAATGTGGACGTTTTATTGCAACCAGGTAGGTAACAAGCAGACAAGCAGGGAAGCTAGCTGTTCATGACAATGAAGACTCGAGATCAACAAAAAGCAGCGCGGAGGAAAAGTTACCCAAAGAATGAATGAAGGACTGTTTTTAATGCACGAAGACACCGAAATAACACGTGGAGTTTGTGGAAAATAAACTGGATTTAGCGGAAAGAGATGTGTGGGACTGGTGTGTCAGGTAAGAGGCTACACTCCAGTTACATCGCATTGTTGAAAGTCAAATGGGCACAATACTTATTGCAGATGATTTAGTGAGACTTCAAGAGCTGGTTTATGCAGAGTTTAGTCATGTTTGATCTGCGTCGTGTAGTTTTACCTCATATCAGCGCAGCGCAGCCCTTCGCCTCTGCGTAATCTTTAACAGGAGCGGGATGGACAAACGTGTCCCGCGTCTGTTTGTGGTGTCTAACTATGTAATTAATTACCCCCCAAAAGTGCCACTTGTAGTCCGCGGTGCGATCTATACGTGTTTTTCCCTCCTAACAAATGTATTTTGGCTTGTGTGACTTACATTTTGGAGCAACTTGTAGTACTCTAATCTTGAATGTTCATTTTGTTACATTTTGATAACAGTTGTTAAAGCTAATATAGACACTCACAGCATGTGTTGTATTTATTGTAAGACTTTTATAAGGCTTTTAATTTTTTGCGGCTCCAGACAGATTCAGTTTTGTTTTTTTGGTCCAAAATGGCTCTTTGAGCATTTGGGTTGCCGACCCCTGCACTAAGGAGACAAGGACATTTTTAATTTTCTCATGACAAACACATGACTCCTAAACATAAATATAACAATAAAATGACCGTGTCCTAGTGTTTTTATGTCTCAAGTTGTAAAATCCTGTTACATTTGTGGAGTTTTGGCCAGTTTATTATTCGGTTACTACTAGACAACTCCCTATAACGTGATGTCGTCATCTATGAACAGGAAGTACATTTTTATTCCTATAAAAATGGCTAAACTGGGATGAATTTTAAATAGTTTTGTAAAATCTTAAATGTAATGATCTGAACTTTGTTATAATGAAATGAGTAGTTCAACCTGTCACAGGCTCTTTAAGCTCAAACTAAGTAGGTGCTCGTTGACAAATCACTTTTTTAGCTCGAAGTATTTTCATTGAAGAACCCAAGTTCCAGATGGATAATATGGAAGAACTCAAACCAGAGTTCAACTCTTGTCTTATCTGGAGTCAAAACACAACATGGACAGAGCCACATTTAAACCTATAACTTAATTTATATTTTGACAATTATACTGTTTTAATAGTTCATTTTTGTGGCCTTTGACCTGTTGTAATGAGACAAGTAAAACAAGCTTGGGCTATGAGAATAAACATTTCAACTCATTTTTTTTTTTCCCCAGAATAAAGTCTTAGCACTAAATTTGTGTAATTGGCTCTGTGCACGGAACTTCAGTTGGCTTGTTTGTTCAAAAACGCTAACTTCTGTACACACAAGCATTTCCTGTTAGCATTAACATTTAGACATAAACATGTCCCTTTTTAAACACACAAGTGTCTCTGGTGAAATATTCTTCTGATTTTAAAGTCTTTAACATGTTTCTGTAACATTCACCACAACTCACTGTCACTGTCTGATCTTCTGAGTATTTACTCGTTTAAAGCTGGTGTAGTGAAAACCTCAATGAACTGCACATGCTTAAAAGTTAGCCATTTTGAACATAAACAAGCCAACTGAAGTTTCGTACACAGGCCAATTCCTGATGTGGGATACACATGACTATATGCTCTTTTTATTAGTTGCGGGCAGTCGTTCTCTATGGGTTTGATTATGCCCAGTCCTCATATATTTTTTTAGCTGCCGTTCTCTTCTATACTTACTGCAATTCCTTTGATCAGAAGTGAGCTGACATATTGTGCGACAGAAGTAAAAGTAAACTGTCCACAAATCCACTTACACTTCACATTCACTATTATTAATTGGCCATTACATTTTTCTGTTCCGTCAGCCAATGTGTTTTACCGTCTAATAATAGTTGTATTTCAGGCTGTTCCTAAATCTTCCCCACAGTTCCAGGCTCCTGTCCAGCTCGGAGCTTTTTCCCTCATTTAGCCAGCCTCCTCCTTCACTCAGCTGTGTCCAAAATAAACCCCAAACCTCCCAAAATAAACTCCAATCAAATGGATTGTAAACAGAGGAAAGACAGGTGTGTGAACGCAGCAGTGACATCCTGATCCAGTGACTCAAAGCCTCGCCAAAGCTAAACATCTGTAAATGTGAGAGTGGCAGAGTGGCTAGCGTTCTTCACTCACATAAAAAAATAAGTTGCGTATTTACGTTTCTGGTCTTTTCTGTGAGGAGGTAACATGCTTCTTCTTATGTCTGGGTGGTTTCTGAACTCTGCTTGTATGTCTTTATTCTTCATATGACATGATGTGACTGAGAGACAAATAATTGTTGCAAAATGTCTTGCCTGTCCTGTTCACATCTAAACATTTCAAAAGATTTTAAACTCTTGTGCAGCCAACTTCAGTCCTTTAAAAAAAAAAAAAAAAAAAAAAAACACCCCCCTTCACCCCCTTTTTTCACTAAAATGCCCGACTAAAATGGTTATAAAACAAATCATGGCTATTGAAATCATACTTCAAGAGGAGGAGATTGAGTTTAACAAAGGGAGACATTTTGGATTGTAACATTAAAGACAACTTAATCCTAATCCGTCATTGTGACGGACAAGGTTCCAAAATCCATCTTGACGGATTTTATCTGTCATAGTTTTGTTTAGTAGGGTATTGCTGCCATGTTTTTGTAGAGTTGTCTATAACAGAGACTGCACAGAGGTGCATGGCCCATGAGACTTAAGATGCATTACAAAAAATGACTGAAATGACCATTAAAGCATTGCAAAAATCATTGTGTCCATTTGACATTCAACAGTCTCAATGTGACTAATGTGCAGGCTCTGCATTTCACACCTGAAGCACAAAGTTCCACTTCTCTCCACTTAGTGCAAATCCACACTATATTTTGCTCAAACTCTACGTGTTATTTCCATTTCTCCGGCATGAAGATTGCCTGGAGATCCAGCTCACCGTGCACGTGATTGTCGCCCAGTCACTGGAAGCAACAAAGCTCAAAAGACAGGAACATAGAGAACAAAGCTTCTACTCGTATTTGGGATTTTTCGGCCGATGCAGACCATTTGATATTGCCATTTTTTTTTTTTTTTTTTTTTTTTTTTTTTTGCCTGCTAATTGCGCCACCATGTTAGCACAGTCTGACAATCAGCCGGGGGGGGGGGGGGGGGACAGACACCAAATCAGGAAAATTGGCCAGGCGAATTTTTCAGCGTTTTTTGTGCGAGCAATCGAGCGCATCTGACAATCAAACCAGACATGCAGTGCGAATTTCCTTTCTTTAAATCAGACCCACACAAAACAGTCTCCTGTTTACAGATTTATAGGTTATGTATTTGCGCAGGCGGCAGCACCTCACGATCCACAAGCGTCAGTCTAGTGGACAGACGCATGAATGGGATTCAAAGCGGCATTTGTCTATTGTTGAGAGAGAATTGTTGGTCAATGTAACTTCTGAACGGGTTCTTTCTATTTTATTGTAAATGCTTGACATATGGACTTTATTGTGGTCCAGCTGAAATTTTTCTGGGTATTTTATTCAATGTATATGCGCTCTCCTACCTTTTGCAACTTTTTTTTTCCTTTCTAAATATCCAGATGTCGGTTTATTTAAATGAGATGAAATAATAAGAAGAAAAAGTTTGAGGGACCACACATGTCCTCTTGGTGCCTTAAGAGGCTAAAGTAAGTTATCCTATTGAGGACAGGGCTTATTTGCAGATTCCATACCTGCTTTTGATGACCCCTTGAGGACAGTAAAATGTAGTTTGCATCAACAACAAGATGGTCCCAACTTTGATTCAACACTGCTTCTGTTTCTGCCCTGGTCCTCACAGTTGGCTTAGTACCCGTTTGGTCTGTGGTGCCTTCCATAAAACTCTTCTCCCGCTGTGGACCACATGACCAGACACGTTGCTTCTCTCTGGGACTATTCCTGCTTCAGTCTAAGCTCATTAAAGCCTCATTAATATACACATAAGACCCAGATGTTCTTGTAAAAGTGTTGGTTACTTCACAGACAGTCCTGGGCCTATAGTCATTCTCCACCTGCTCCTGTCGAATTTACGGCTCACAACTTCGGACGGCTCCACACAGACAGATAAAGAAGCGGAGGAGAGGTGCTAAAGATTGTTTTTGTTTCCTAACACAACTTTTGATGGAAAACTCCGAATGATGAACTGCATGAGAAGTTACAGTCGCAACGTCATCTCTCCTAAGGTCTGGGGACGCATCTATAAAGTATCCTTATACGTACAAAAATGTTTCTTTTCATTTCTTTGTGGTCAGTCTGCTTGTTAATACCCAGTCCTGTCAAATTTTGGAAAGTAAGCAAAACAAGGCCTGGGGTTTGGTTTATACGAACACAAAGGAGTCAACACTAGTAGGAAATGGTGTTTGTGGTTTCACGTCAAGTTTGGGATTACAAATAGATAACTTAACTTGGAATTTTGCAGTTGTGTCCCCAAACTCCATTGACTTTTCAGAGACCAAGCAGAAGTTACAAATAGAACAGAATGATTTATTGTCATTGTCACAGACTACAACAAAATTACGTTTGGAGTGAACCTACGGGCCACTGCACTCTAACGGTGCACTGTACCAGAGTGGCTTCCCAATTAGAACATCATGGGTTCGACTTCCAGCTCAGACCACATCAATATCTGACGTGCTCTCTGGGTGGAGTCTGCATGTTCTCCCCATGTCACTGTGGGTTTTCTTTTTGTACGCTGGTGTCAAAAACATGCATGTTTAGTTTAATTGGGTGTCATTGTAAATTTCCCCAAGTGAATGAACAAGAGAGTGAATGATTGTCTGTCTCTAACCGTGCAATGTGTTGCATCAGGCTCCCCCGCCTCTGACCCATAGTCACTGGGACAGGCTCCAGTCACCCACGATCTCTATTGAGAACAAACAGTAGAAAATTAATGAATGATCAGAACTAAAGTATGGGGAATGAAGATGTTTACAGCTTATACACGTTATTTTGAAGTTACGTCTGCACATAGTGCATGTCAGCGTCTTATGGTTTTACTCATGAGAAGCTAAAACTGCAATAACTAGAAATAAACTTCAGCAAGTGCACTATGTCAAAGACCCTGTACATCCAGGCCACATATCAGTGTCTCTTTTCCCTCCTCTGCTTTTCCTGTGTATCATCAACCAAACATTTTAGTTAATCTCTTTCATGAATTGTCCTTTTAAAAGAAGGTGTAGAGAAAGTATGCCCGGGTGGTGGGGTTTTGTGCTCAAATTTCTGCTTCAGCTGTGAAACATTGAAAAGGAAAGTCAAACTTTTACAGATCTGAGTTGCGTATGTTAAGTTTGTTTTTTATTACCACATATTTTTTCTCCCACACATTGTTTTATAAATGACACCCCTTTGTCAGTAATTGGATGGGAGACTCCTTTACTGGCCAAAGTGGTGGCACAGCGGAGCCTATGGACTGCATGTTCTGCCTACCACTAAAAACATGTCCAGTAGAGACTCTTTCTACAGATGTGAATGAGCTGCAAAAGCTAGAATCTGATACAAGCATCTCTGTCATTGTACTTAATATAATTGTACATTGTCCTAATACGCATTATCTTTACCCTTTATATTCACTATATTTTCCTCAAACATGTATTCTAAGCTATCATACGCACTTTAAAAAAATGCTGCCTAAAGCTTTATTTCTATATTTTCTACCTTTTCTAATGCTGTGGTTCCAGGCAGACTAAACCCACAGTGCCTTGACAGCCTCACATACATTTGCATTGATTCTATAGGCTCCTGATTCAAACGCAGCCTGTTCTCCTCCCTCTCGCCTGCAGCAGCGTTTCGGGGCGTCTGGGGTGCGCACCTGGATGTTTGCGCGCGCTTAATGTTCATTTGGCGCCCACGCACAGCCACCGGGAAACGGCGCGATTAAGATGACGCCAATGTTTCATCAACACCTGCAAGTGGCTCCACTCCCTCTCGATCAGGGGCCCTAAACTCGGAAAACCAAGAGGTAAAACATGATGTAAAAAGGGGAAACTGGTCAGAGCAGTGTGGGGCAAGTGTCAGACTCAAACTGGGCTGCAGATCTGTACAGTGTCAGTGCACATCCAGAAAGCCTATTATTTTATATCAGTTTTCTCCTATTAGCTTACTGAAAGTTATTTTTGGATTGATTCATGCACTTTGGGTATCTGTCTTTCTCCAGCTGAGTGGTCGGAAAATCCTTGTTGTCACCTACCACATATCTCCGCCCACTTGTCTGTATCTTCTTGTGATTACTCCAAAGAAAACTTAGATTCACAAAACATAAAGCTTTAAAATTGTCATGTAGCAACTCAAAATAAATAAAAAAAAAGTAATTACCATAAAGAGGCGGGGCTTATGAGTTCAGCAGTTTTGACCAGGAAGTCAATTAACCTGTTTATGTTTTAAGCTGTTTTTGGTGTTGTGTTTTGCATCTACACACTACATATTCTAGTTTTTGCAAAATACACCGTCTAAAGCAGGAGTGCTTAAACTTTTTCTTTGGTGGGCCAAATATAGATGATTTTTTCCACGACGGGCCAAACCATTGAAGCATGCCAAGGGCTAACCCTAACCCTTATTTGAGAAGAAATTGTCTTTTATTAACATGTTTTCAAAGATCAAATATGATTTGGGATCCCACAAAATTGTCTTTAACCTGAGCACTCTTTTGTGTTTGCAAACCCCTGGCAGGCTAAATTTGGCTCCCCGGGCACCACTTTGGCCACCACTGCTCTAAAACATAAAAAAATGTACCCACAACCACATTTCAAACAGAACTGGCCAGTGCTGGAGAACTAAAGTGAAACCGAGAGTATGAAAGAACATTTTAGCCCTTATGGGTCTAGCAAAGTAAAATGAACATCTGACAAACCACACGAACTCAAAAGGCTTCTATCTGCCAGAAATAATTCACCAATGTCTGTGGTCGCCAGTCTCACAGAATAAGCCACGATACATTTTCTGACAATTCTGAACAGAACCTGACTTTTTTTTTTCTACTTTTGTGTTTAAAAGTCCCTCGAAAAACACTGTTTAAATAGACACAACGTCGTCTTTTGTCTCCGACTGAGCTTCACTCAACCAGAATTCAACGCAATGTTGAACATGAAAAGGTCTATAGTTTTGGCGGTAAAGTGCCACACTTCTTTTCCTAAATGATGGAATCGCACACTTTTAAACGCGCTGAAGAGCATTTGTTTGTCTCCTTTTCCAAATTCACGGCTGGTTAGTTTTGGCCAGAGTTAAGCGATTGTTTGCGTCTGGCTTCCTCTGCGCCGGAGCCAACATTCAGCTCTGTGAACACCTGAAAAACCACAGCAGCCTGCCACTGTCACCAGAAAACACTCACCAAAACACAGCCAAAACAGATACTTATGCACCTCTGAATCTGGTGAATTATGAAGTGTAGAATTTTGAGTTATTTGTGGTTTTGTGTCAAAAACAGTGACAAAAAAACATTTGTTTAAATATTATAAAGCCTTGTCTTTTGTGGTTAAAGTAATAACGAGGACATTATAGCATGCATTCAGAATGTCAGCAGTGAGTGGCAAAAGTGCACAGAGATGGGAGCAGGAGACGGTTTTGCAAGTTTTCGGTCTCATGTCCGAAGTTACTGCCCCACGAGTCCTGATTATTATAAGCGTGTACATAACTGTTTTTTTTTCAGTCCCTTGTAACATTTTTCTTTATTTTGTATTTTTTCAATGACACTCAAAAGATAAATGTGGTGATTGCTTGGATTTTCCAAGCAAGGCCTCGCTTTACCTAGCCTGATGTATCTGCCGGTTTCATTTCACTCCGTGGAAACCGTCTGTCATCTCAGCATTAGAGCTTGTTTGTTCTATGATAGGCGGGGCCTTTTTTGCATTAACCAATCACTGCCGTCTGTTCGTAACCAGACGTTACGTACACTGTTTATAGGCTGTACTCAATGTATCGGTATCGGATATATCGTGACAAGCTCATTGGCAATACGCGTATCGTTACAGGAAGGTGATCGGCATACTAAAATGTATATAATTACACTTATAAACTGGACAGCAGGTTAAGGCTGAAACTATTAGCCAAACAATAGCTATTGTAAGACACTTATGTAACATAAAGTGTAGTTTGAAAATAAAATTCCTTGCATTTGACACTTGATATTGACATATTAAGAAATCAGGATTTACATGTATCGGATATGTATCGTATCGAAGGCTCTTGGAAATACCAGCCCTACTGTTTTACTGTTAACTTTTATAGAATGAAAGGGGCTTTGACCAAAAGACACAAACACTTGAACATATTAAACAGTTTGTTGTTGCCACATCTTGGGAGGAAAGTAAACCACAAACAGCCTACATAAGGAGCCAGAAATACACAGGGTTTGTTAGTCTTTTGTGCTTTCATGGCGTTAAAATCTGTTCAGTGCTTACACACAAAAACAAATCCTCATAAGCGATCGGTGTTGTCTCCGTGCGCATGTTTTCATTGTTTCTTTCGACAGTTTGTGTTTAGTCGAAACTAGGAGCACATCAGCAAGGAGTCCTGAATATTTCTTTTACGATTGTTTTTCAATTTGATTCAAGCATAAACAAACGATGAAACTCCTGACCTAGTTGCTGGAGTGAAATGAAATGGAGCGGAGGCTATAGGTGGCGTAAGCCTGGCTATCGCTTTACCTGCTGTTAGGGGAAGATTTTATTGACTGGAACCAAAAAGCCTCTGACGTCCATTCATACACTTTATGTCTAACCTTTAGTTTTACGTAAGCCTAACCTTAACCCTAAGCATGTATTGTTGTTTTTCGTTTTTTTTCCAGTGGATGTGACCCAGCAGGACAAAGTGACATTAGACCAGTAAAAGTATGCTCCTGTTTTCTGCTCTGATCAGACCTCTGCCACAGTCTGAATGATAATCCAGCTACTCGTGTTTCACATCGATTCATTTTCAAAGAGACTCCGTATTATTTTGTATTGATCGGCCTTTCTTTATAAACAAAGATGATATATAGGCCGCGTAATAGGAGGATTAAATTACACGGGCTGAAAATAAAGCTCGATCGATGGCAAAAGTCATTTAGAGCAATTCGGTTCAATTTGTTTGAGGATCCAGAGGCGCGAGTGTTAAGGCTGACGTCTCCAAGTGCAGCGCGCCTGTCACATGATGGTTTATGGGATTTAACAAAGAAGAGACTGGAACAAATGGGCCACAGAAAGCACTCAAACAATAAGAGAACATGAGAGAGGGAGGGAGGCGTTTAGACCGGAGTTTAAATGTGTAATGTGTGTTTTTTTTTTTTCCCAGAGATTGTAAAGTATTTCTGTGAGCATAGAAGCAAAGCTACAGGGACTACACTGGATCTTCGGGGATTACTCAGATTTCTGGGAGAATGTTTCAAAGTCAATTTCAGATTTGCTTTTGAAGAATATTTAGTGCACTTTGGACATATTACTTCTATAATAAAATGTAATAAAAAAAAGAAAAAGTCAGATTTTTTATATATTAAGGGGACATAAATTCATTGATTTCATGATGAATTCCTGATATGTTCATTATACATTAATGCATGAATCCATAGTGAGTTTATGATATACTCATGTATTAGTTCATTATGAGTCGTTGAGAACTATCATGACTTCAACAGGAACTATCATGAACTCAAGTGGTTTCATGATTTAATTCATTCATGAATTCCACAATTAATTCAACTAATGAACTACCATGGCAACATGCTAGCCTGCATGTGGCCATACCAGCTTGCCAAAGCTTGATCCCGTCAGATCTCAGAAGCTAAGCAGGGTTGGGCCTGCGCAGTGCTCGGATGGGAGACCACAGAAGAACCTCAGTGCCACAGAGGAGAAAGTCATTGTTATGTCCTCAGGCAAGACACTTCACTCACATTGCCAAGTATGGATCTGGTGTGTGTGTGTGTGTGTATGAATGGTTGGTGGTGGTCAGAAGGGCCGATCGCCCAAAATGGCAGCCTCGCTTCAGTCAGTCTGTCTCAGGGCAGCTGAGTCACTTACCACCACCCACGGGATGAATGAAGAATGTGAAGCGTCTTTGGGTGTCTTGAAAAGCGCTATATAATCTAATGATTATTATTATTTTATTAGTTAACAATGACTTTTGAACCTATGAATCCAAGGAATTCTTGTGATCTAAAGATGTGAGAATCTAGCCTTTTAGTAAAACTTAGTTGTGAAGAATCTACGTATAATGACTCTTGATGAACTCATCAATATTAGTCCTTTTTACTGCCCTTGAGCTTCTGTTTTTGGTTTTAAATATATATTCACGGATTCCTTTATTGCACCATTGGTTAGGATTAGAAACAGCACAATTATAACCCAAACAGGCAGGTACAGTAATTCTGTGACATTTGCACTAAAAATGGCACTTGGGCTGGTTAAGATTTGGATTATGTTCATAGTCATGAATATAAACACATTTTTACATCCACTATAGAAATAAAGTCAACTAAAAAGTCAACAAAATTGAAAGAGCTAGCCAACATTATTCGCAATGTTAATGTTGTACCATTTTGTGTTAAGTAAGCCTGCATCAAAAATCTCCATAACTACATACAGAAAGAGCTGTGTTCAGTCAACAGTTCAGAGCAAACAAGAAGTCATGGATCTGTTCTATAGCACAGGCCTACACATGGATGAGGAACACTTATAAAACAGATAGTCTAACCCACAAACTTGAAAACATGTTTAGTGTTGTAACACACACAAAAATATAGCCAGCGCCAGGCTGATATTGTCCCTGCTGTTAATTTCCAGCTGAATAGAAACAATAACAAGATACTGTATCTTTGCTGAGAGAAACTGATTTTAATTAATTTATTGTAAAAAAAAATAAAAATAAATAAATAATCGCGTAGTAATGCGTCGTGTCTTCCACTTTTCTGGCCCACGAGCAATGGCTTTCTGAACATAGTGTGATGTTACCTATTTAAATTTTTTATCTCAACAAATGTACAGTTTCTGCACAAACATCTTCTTGTGTAAACTATTATATATATTTACGGCAGGTTATATTCCACCAATCAAAGTCAAAATGGAACAAAAACAATCCTAAAATTCGGTGTTTTCCTTCCTCTTGAGCAGGTGTACTCCGAGCTGCTAATCATATTTTAAACTCATCAAGTGTTTATGGTGCGTGCAGCGCCCAACTCACATGCAGATGTTGTGCCATAATTAAGTGTCCTTATTTTACAATCTAAATAAATGATTCATTAAGCCCTCGTCGCGTCCTTCAGGTGGTTCACACAGTTTGAGCTGATTTACTGGAGATGCTTTTGAATAAACCCTCGGCTCATACATGACATATTCCATAGTACAAAATGAGACAAATAATCAACATTTAGAAGATGTTTCTGTAACCTGGTTCACTCAAGACTGATACATGCATTTCTCTGAAATGAGTTCTATATCATTTGAGGATATAATTTTGCTGAAAGCCGTTAGGAAAAGCTGGAATATCACGGCGAGCATTTGCAGCTGACTGATTGAAGCGTCACCACAGTGGAACAAGGGTTGTTGCTAGCCCCAATCCTGAACTTAGTCAAAGAACTGTGCCTCAACTTTGCCAAATAAATGTTAACAAACCTCTCAGTTAAGCCGGCTGCTCACTAGAGGATATAAAGATCTTTTGCAATTTTTAGGTGCGTCCAAAACAGAGCAGGCTACAGACATATGGACATTTACAATGATTATTTGTCTCACAAGTGGCAATATGAGACGACACAGACTTGTGGAACGCAGCAGCATGCGGAGAAGAGTGCGTGCGTCATGTGATCGAGCGCAGAATGTTTAGTTGTTTCACGTGTGGTTATAAAAGTGAAACAACAACAATATTAAAACGCCAGAGGTGTAAAGCAGGTTTTAGAGGTAAGGAGATGTTACACTGATGCATTGTGGCCTTCAAATGAGACATTTTAAACTGTTGGCCATTATTTTTCTCCGAGGGCCCTATTAGAATCCAGACTAGTGACAAAGAGCCGGACCACAATTATTGAAAGAATTTATTATTGCAAGCACATTTTGTATACTAAAGGCTACTTATCTATTAGTTGTGTCCATTCATTGTGTATATTTCGAAACACAAGTGCAAGCGTGTGCTCCACAGCCAAGACAATTAAATAAAAGAAACATGCACTGCAAAAAAAGTAATTCCATTATTACTAAAAAATCTGAATTTAAATTTTTTTCTGGTTAAGATGGTTTTAGTTTCTGTCTTGTTTAAATAGAATTCCAAAATTAGTTCAAGCTAAAACATCTTGTTAACTGCCAGAAAGGTCTTGAAACAGGTGAAATATGCTACCAGATATTAGCCATTTTATTCTAATCTGGCTAAAATAACTAAAAATAAGATGAATATTCTGAATTCCAGTAGTTTATACCCAGACTAGATAAAACTTTGCAGGGTAAATTGTAATGCTTATTCTATAAACACATGCCAGGGGCCTGATTAAAGTTTGACCAGGTCTGTTTTTTAGCCTAGTAAAGTTGCTTTTCACATCATTTAAATCCACATCCCGACAATAAAATGAAGACATTTAGAACATTTAAGTGACATTTTAAAATTTCTTATACCAATTAAATAAATAAAAAGAAAACTTGTGATAGCCTTGTATTTCCTCTGACTTTCCGTCTCCTATAAACTCTTTACATCCTGCCGCTGCCTGGACTAACTTTTCCTCCTCTGTGTTTGGCTAGAATCGGGTCAAGGATACTTTCTTTCAGACTTGTTCTTTCTTTTAACAAAATCTGCCTTTGACTTTTAAGAAAAAAAACCTTCAGATGCAGCTCCGGCCTTTGAACATCAAGACTTGTTCCACATAAACAAATAGGAAGTGTTCTGCCGGGCCGACGTCCTTATCAAGCTCACAAAGCAGCGTGGCGAGAGGTCGCGTTCACTTCCCTCCGATCGCTCAGGTAAATCTGCAGACATCAGGGAAACAACACGGAAATGCTGCCTTTTACTTTTGAGGAATTAACCGAGGGAAACCTTGGTTGTATTCAGCAGCACGTTTGGACAGGCTGCAGCGAGTTTCTTTGAAAGTATAAGAAAGTGTGGAGTCGTTGTTTGTGTTTAGGGTTGAAGGTAAAATTGGTGGAAGGTGTTTTGAATGTGACTGCGATGAAAAGAAATATGGCATTCATATACAGTTTTCCACATGTAAAGATGCATCCATGTCCATGTTTTACAGTTTGATGTAAACAGGGATGTACTTAAGTAGTTTTCTAGAGCAGAGGTTTCCAAACTTTTTAGACCAGGACCCCAAAACAACCATGCCAACGACTCGCAGCTTCAAATGTAAATAGACCTTTCTAAAGATTTTAAGCCAAAAAGCTTTTATTGTTTTTTTTTTTTTTTTTTTTTAGTTTTATGTGTTGTTTAACTAAAATTCATTACAATATACTGTGTTTAATGTAAATGATTGATTAAATGCAGAATACTGTTTCTTAAAGGTGGGTTAGTTGATTTTCACACTGCAAACACATTTAGGTTTTAAGTCTGACAACTCTTTCTCAGCACATTGTTTAATATAGGTATTCCGTTTCAATTGCAATTTTGACTTAAAACCCTCTTTTTTCTCTTTTAAAGTGAAACTGAAGTGGACCACCCAAGCTCAGCCAATCAGAACGCTGCATTCTGCCTCTGGGCAATTGTTTTCACACTGTGCTGCATTTATCATAGACTTTTTGGTGGAAAACTCAAAGTTTACTTATTGTATTTACAACTAAAAAAGTTATCTACCCCAACTTTAACTTGCTTAAAATCAACACGTGACACACCAGAATTTGCTTTGCGCCTCCCACTTTGTAAGCCATTGAGTATCTGTACTTTACTTGAGTCTGTAGTTTCTGTACTATCTACTGACTACATTTTACAATCAGGTTAGTTACTTTATGAACCCATAAACATTTGTTATTCCAGGTCAAACCTGCTGCTGCCATTTGTCAGGGCTTTATGAACAAATTAGCAAGTGAAAATCGCAATCATTTTCAACAAAAATTACAAGCTTATCACAGGATAAAAGTCTGAAGAATTATAAAATATAAGTTTACTGTAAAGCCCATCTCTCACACCACAACAGCACAAACCAACGTTATGTTCTGCATTTGAGATTGATTAAAGGAGACCTATTGTGTTTTTTTTTGTATTTAGTAGAAACTAGAACATAAGCAGATAATCATGAGTGGGCAGGGACGGGTGGTAGGTGAAAACAGGGATTTTCTGAGCACTCGAGCATCAGCTGCAGGACAAAACAAGATTACTCAAACATGCATGAATCAATCAACACAATTGTGAGTAAACTAATGATGACAGACACAATACATTCTACATGATTGATCCCATTAACACTGTGATAAAATTAAACTCATCACTCGTTTGAATTCATTCTATCATTTTTATTCATCCCAAGAAATCCATACATTTCTTTGTCCCAAATCAGACGCTATTCTTCCCTCTGACAATTACCTTGAATCTTGATATCCGGATTAGGCTTTATGCAAATGCGGCTAACGTTAGCATGTTTCAGAAACCTGCCATCTCGTTCCCATTTCAAAGCCGTAATTAACATTAAAGCGAGCGTATATGGCGTCTACGGGACACGGGGGAACGCGGCGTTTCTGATTAATTCTCTGTATTAAAACGTATCGCGGTGGGGAGCGGTAAATGTTGATTAAATGCATTTATAAAAGAGTAGCCTGCTGACTTTGGCATCTTATTATCTCCAAAGACGAAGCGTTGGAGGTTTGGGGATGGCGTCGGAGAAAACAGCTGCATATGGACGTAATATCCACTAAAAATATCCCGCGGGTGTTGTGGTAATATTTGCTTAGTGCTTATGAGAAAAGAAAAGGAGGAGTGTTGTAAATCTACCACATTACTGTAAGCTGCTGTTGGTAGATTTAACTAGAACATGTGAACTTTGACCTTCATTGGTTTTATAATGTTTTATTAAATATTACTTGTGCCTTTTCTTGTTTTAATGACTGAAAAAAAAAATTTCAGAAAATATCAAATGTTGCCTACTTTTGTGAAAATGAAATTAATAAAAAGGATTGTTTTCTGTGTTAGATGATTAGAAGTCTGTTTTAGTTAATGTTCCAGATTAGCGTGTCAATACCACCCAATGTGAAACGTGTCATATGAACGCCATTTCTATTTTGTATGTGTGCATTTCAGGCGTTTCAGTCCCAGTTCATTTCTATGGTGTATATAAGGACATGTTATTCATGAATATTAACCCTCCCCCCTTCTGTGTGTCCAATACAATGGGTGAGTTATAAACACACCAAAAAAGGCAGAAGTGTCATCATAACACACTATTTATCATGGCGTGGTATAGCCACGCAAGTCATGGGAACTCGAAGGTTAGTGGCCAGAGATGACTTTATGCTTCTCCTCAAAAAATAAGTTGTGTAATTAATACAAAACATGTCCTTCCTAATTTATTTTTTGTGACAAAAAATTGTGATGGAAGATTCGGTTTAGCTGGAGGTGGAAAACGGAGTGAGAGGCAGATGACCGTCAGGTTCAGGTGGAGCATGTGAACTTCTGTTGTTTTAGTCAGTGATGGGACCATCCTCTTATAACACTTCTCTGGAAAATCTTCTGCTGCAGCAGATGTATACACTCTGTAGAGTTTTCAATAGTTACTAGAAAAACAGATGTCTCCTTTTCACAAATCTGACTGTACTTAACTCCTATCTGTTGAACATCAGAGGTCACACTTCTCTTTGAAGTCTAAACTCGTCCTGTTAAAAAGGACAGTGTTTCAGTGAGCTAGCCAGGAGAGAAATGGGGTCATTTACAAAAAAATATTGACATTGTAGAAACTAAATATGTATTTGGTACCTTGATTTTAAGGTTTGAAAAGACATTACACTAAAAGAAGAGGGCTTGGATTCGTGGAACTTGGGACATGAGACACTTGAGACTTGCAAAACAGTGACTTGGTTCTGACTCAACTTGGAAACAAAGGTCTGTGACTTTAGATGCTATATTGTGCCATTTACTTGAATAAACAGCAACATGTCTCTCTTCTTTTCTTTTTCATTTGATCAAAAATGTATTTTGGGATCATTTATACAAAATCTGTGAAATTGTTAAGACTTGACAAAACTTAAAGCACTGGACTGTACTTGGACTTGCCTCAGACTTTATAGACCAAAGACTTGAATCTTCTTCAAAATATTCCTCCATTCATTTACACACACTCCACATATATATAAGGCAATGTGGGTAATTTTTTTTGCCAAAAGACACAACACCAACAGCCTTGAGGGGAAATCAACGTTTTGACCTTCTGACTTGACCAATTTTCCCCAGCGTTTTAGCCCATTACAGTCGTAAAAAGCTCCCACTGGTTTGCATTATAGTTTTATACCAGATGCCCTCCCATTTGTCTTTGTAAACAGTCCAATGTTGAACTAAAAACAAACCAGATCCAGGCCTGTTTTAAAGGCAGAGGCTGAAATATTGCCAGTTAATTTATGCTTGATTTGACGTGAGCATCTGTTTCCCAAAGTCTCTGTAGTGGCTAAAAATAAACTCTTATCTCAGCCACAAGTGAATTTCTCCTATTTGTGAAAGCAGGGCTGGTAAAATATTAAATAAAGTGGAGTGTTTTTCCCTCCGAAGTTCCTCGTCGCGGTTTGACAAGCCCGTTCAGATTGTTGGACCTGTATTTAAAAACAACACCACGGATATCACACTTAATTGGACGGTATCTGTGCATAAATGTTAAAATGTTTCATGTTTGGAGGGTTTTGGAGACGGCAGAGACCGCTTTGTCCTAAATTAGACGTCAACTGTGAAGAGATAGTCAAGGAATGCTGCACAGTATTAGACTTTAGCCAAAATGCTTAAATCTGAATATTTATTAGAGCTGGAAATCACAGAGTTTACAATAAACAATACATGACTCAAGACTGACATGTGGTTCACACTTTGGGGTCATCTGATGATCCCCAAATTCTGCTTTTTCACCTCTCATTGGGAAGCACGACCTTAACCTATAAAATGTATCTTAAAGCTGTGTTTTTCTAACCTTTTTCAGTTGCACGGCACCCCCTTAAAAAAACAACTGATCTGTGACCCTCAAACAAAAGATGTAAGATACCCACAGAGTGCTACAGTAGTCTATTATTTGAATTAATTTTAAAGCCATAAGCCTAACAAATCACCTGTTATGCCAACTCATGTAGATCTACAAATATCATTGTATTTGAAAAGTGGCAAACCCTGTTTAATATTTCACTATTTACACACATCATCATAGGACTCCCATTTTGGATTGGGTTCTTGATTAACCTGGTTCACACTAGATTGGTTTGTGCACATCTCTGTAGCTGAAAGCAGTTGGAAAAAAAAAAAAAAAAAAAAAAGAACGTTATAAAGCATCTGAATCAAGAAAAATTTGAGAATTCAATTTTTTTTTTTTTTTGTTAAAGACAGTTAAGAGGAAAACACAAAATTATTTTCTATTCAAAAACCACACATACTTTTCCTCTATGTGCACATTTTCTAAAGTCAGAACAGTCCATTATTCTACTAAAACAGGTCAAAATATTGTATCTCTGTCATGCCACCATGTTTATTTTCGTTAAACATACACATCCACCCAAATTACAATGCTGTGCTGTGAATGGTCCCTGTTCGTCTCTAACCACAAAGCAAATACTGCAATAATCCATCTGGTAGAGCCAGGTTAGGTCCCAATCCACAAATTGAGAACCACTGTTTTAAGGCCATGTAGGCGATACAGCGGTACCCACATAGCAAACACATTGCTGGTTCGATTCTCATGTTCTTTCGTGTCAGCGTAGGTTTTCTCCAGGTGCGTCTGTTTCCCTACCCCTAAAAATACAAGCTCCCAGCTCGATCTCACAAGAAAGTGTACATTTACCACAACACTACAGGACATGTAAATTGCGAATAATTAGCTCAAGTTCACGGCTGTTTTGCTTAATTATGGTACGCATCACAGTCCCAGTTCATTTCTATGGTGGTTGTAAAAGTGTGTTCTCATTTATGAATGTTAACAAAATCCTGATTTAACCTGCCCCAAGCAACAGACCTAAACTTACCCGTTTCACCAGAAGAAAATGTCCCCACGTGGCTTCAACCAAAACTTATTCATTTTTACTCTGTGAAATCTCGTGTCATTTTTACGCTTTTTCATATCGTGCTAAACGTACGGCGTAACATAAGTATGCAAAAAAAGGCCTAAAATTGTGTTCATTATACTCCTTTTTTGTGTCGTGGTAATACGCTTTCTTGTGATACTTTGTTGAAGCTCCTCACTTCTCCCCTCTCTCCACAACAGATGGCAATAAGTTTCAAAAGCTACAATCTTTGCCTTTGCTTAATGCAAAACGTACGTACATTGTCCTAATAAATAAATAAATAAGTAAATACATGAATACATAAATAACATTTCTTTGATTGCATTAAGGGCTCCCGGGAAAGAAACCAGTTTTGATTAATAGGTTATCTTGGCTTTTTTTTTCGTTCTAGAATTTGTGTCGCTGTGTCTTTATCGCTTCAGTAAACACTGTCTGCTCTCAGTAAAGAACTTGTCCTTGTCCTGGGCCGTCGGGGTGACAGAGAGAGCGTGTGCATATGTGTGTGTGTGTGTCGGCGCCACCTGCTGTCCAGCCGCGGTGCCAGACTTTGAGCGGGCCCACGCCAGGTCCCTGCGGATGCCCAGCCCCGCCCGGAAAACACTGCGCTTTTGGACTCCACCGCGGCCCGAGTCCTGCCAAAACGGAGACACTGCGGCCAACCTCCCTCCCCCCTCCGTGTGTCTTTTTACCCAGCATGCCTTGGGGAGAGGATGCAGGCGCCACGGGGGGTTCATCCGGGCCGGGCTCGGGGGAGGCGGAGGTCCCAGGGAGGAGAAAACATGGACCAAACAAAACACACGGTTGAATAAAGAGGGAATATCAGCTCATTTCAGAATTTACTTTGTGGAACTTTAAGACATTTAATGAGGAGATTAAGTCATTGTAGATTTGTTTGAGGTTTTTCAAGCTGGTTTGTTCTGGAGGTTGTTCCTCTAAAATACAATTCAGTAATTATAATGTAGAGACCTGAAATTTTAGCCTGGATAATCCGAACTGATTTCTCTCTGATGGACTTCTTAAGATGTTTAGTCAATTAATTGCTCTTTTTCTTTTTTTAGACGTCGAAGCGTTTAATTTTGCACATTGAAGCCAATTTTGACGCAAAATATTTTCAAAGCTGACGCCCCAAAAGGCGTCCAAAACGCGTGTCGGGGGACAAGGACACTTTTTACACCCCCGACACGCTTCTTTGTGTTCTCGCTTTTATTGCAAAAGGCTTTGTTTTACTCGTAAACAGATCACGTTGAGAGAGAGAAGGAGAAAAGGGAGAGAGATAGAGGGCTGCTGCCTTAAAGGGACTGTACCTGATTTTTGCATCCTAAAAATGTAAACAAACAGAAATAATTAATTTTAACCTTTTTCCTTCAGGCTACATGATTTCCTTACGTAGCTAATGCATTCTGAGCTTCAGAATTGTTCATCATGATGAGTTTTAATGTTTTTTCACAGCTTTAAACAGCGAGGTGAGTCACTATGCTAACAACAGTTAGCCACAATGCTAAAAACAAAAACAGAAAAAGCTGCACACAAACGGGATTTTATTAGACATAGACAGGACTTTGGGGACTAATTTCCACCTGATTAGATACATTAACAAGGCATCAGTGCTAGGGGGAAATTGCTTTTAAGTTATCTTGTTGCAAAAAAATCAAGTACAGTCCCTTTAATAAAACATAGCTTACCTATACCACAGTGGTTTAAACATGACAACAAGCAGTTTTAATAGATCCATGTGAGCGCATTGTCAGTCCAGATCATGATTCTTATTGTTTGTTTTGCTGTGTTGCCAGATTTCAAAGCAATGAATGACAAGTCTTTGAAAAAAAATCACAAAAACAAGTGACCTTTCGTTAATACAAGTTATTAAAAGACGTTCTATCTTCTTGATGCAAGAGGAGAATGACATGTTACTATATCACAGGAGAGCATGTGTCTGACTGGTGGAACCGGCGTTCAGACGCTGAAAGTTCAGCAGAGCCCAAGTCGGTCGTTGACGCCTGATGAGGCGGCCAAAGTGTCCGCCGCATGTTTGAGCGTCCACTTCGCAAGACGTTGCATCAGCAGACGCCTGAACAAGCGAATTTTAGCATGCTAGATGCCAATTCGCATTGCAAATTTACTGGACGCCTCATGACACTGGTTTACATTGGCTTAACATGTAAACTGCATGCTTTGGTCGCTCCGATGCTGTGTGGTCTGAACGCAGCATTAGCCATGCGTTCTTTTAGTCGACTAGACTGATTGATTGATGGAGCTTGATTTAAGTGTATGGAGAAATTCATTGGTCTATAGCATAGTCTGGAATTTTGCAAGTTACTGAAGCTTATCAGAAACAGAGAACCTGGGGGCTGTAAACGGTAAGCCTGGAATGACTTGGTGCAGAGGGTGCTTAAAGGGCTTGGAGTTGGTTAAGATTATTATTTTAAATAACACATTTTAGCATCCACCATAGAAATTAACTGGGGCAGCAACGCAAAGAAATTCTATGGTATACAGTACACAAGCATTCCCATGAGATTGGGTTGCAATGATCCAATGCTAAACGGTTTCCAAAAGTACATTGAAGCTTAACACGTGAAATGCAACTTAACCATATCACAGTGAGAAATGTTGCATTTGATTTATAAACTGTGCAATCGTTCCATAATTCATTGTTAAAATCAAATAATATCAGCTTCTCTCAGTCCTACAAGAATTGACACAGTGGTTGAGCTCTAAACTTGACTGCTCGTGTCTTGGTCTTTTCTCCTCAGTCTGAAAAGCATACATTATAATTCTCCACATTGTTCTTTATGTAAATGATGATGTGCTAAACCCTGCTGACCTGCTAATCCTTCTCCATCCAGTGCTTTTCCCAAAGTCACCTTGACCTCGCTCCGGACCAGTTTAAAACGCCCTCACATCCGCTTTACGCCGCAGAATTGAATTACAGAAATATATCATGTTCGTCATTGTGTTAACCAATCACTGTCTTATACAGAGACTCGGGCTATAGCTACTGTAATCTGTCCCAAAATAGATCCAACGCTTAATTCACAAATCCTTTAAGAAGCAGTGTCCTTATGCACATGCTAAAGGCTGCACTGCAAAAAACTGGTGATGTTTTGGTTCATGTGTGTTTATTTTTGACTCTATTAATTTTTTTCTTCTTCTCAAATAGTTTGGCATTGTGGTTTGATGTTCTTGAGTATCTTATTATTTTAATGAATGTGTAGGTTCAGAACAAACTTTGATAATGTAAAGTAAGACAAGTTAAAGATGTACAATGATAAAAGGCAAACATTTGCTGATATTTGTGTACTTATCAGTCACTTACTCTTGACTAACTTTTGTTTGCTGAAAATGGACTTACAACATATTCCACAACAAGTTCTATTTACTGGTTGCAAAAGGTATTACACATGGAAGATAAGAAACCTACAGTCATTGTCACTTTCTGCTCTACTGCGCATGTCGCCTGAAAGGTACGCTTTCCGTCTAGTTGGCTGGGGAAACTTCTTTGATAGAAACAACAAACGAGATTAGAGCAGCTGTTTTGATCTTGTTTGAACCGGTCTGATGGATGTCTGGCTCCTGAAGCTTGAGATATTTTTTTTCTCAAAATTTTTTTTTTCACTCACCTCAATGTAGCTTGTATGAGTCGTAAAGACAAATTTCATGGACAAATGTTGATGTAGCAGCATAACTTTCGTTTCAGTGATAAACTTGTGTAGTTAGCTGACAGCTGCACTGTTGCTGCTACACCTTGTGTCCATCAGCAAACACCCTCCACCCTCTATACATTATCAAATGAAAAAAAAAAAAAAAGAATAAAAAAAATAAAAATGCACTGGGTCATCCACAACTGACCAAAGTAGCCTGTTCTCACGGCCATGTGTATCTAAATCTTGCTATTTTAAACAGCGTGTCATATAACACAATTTCTATTATTTGCGTGGCTATTTCAAGCATTTGTTATCTCAGTTCATTGCTATGGTGATTATAAAGACATGTTATTATTCATGAATATTAACCAAATCCCAACTCCAAGCCTCAGACCTAAACTTACCCATTTTTGTAACTTCAGACCCAAACCTAGCCGTTAACCCCAAATAAAACCTCCCGTGTGCCCTCAACCAAACGCGTGTCTTTACAACACCAAGAAAATGGGTGACGACTAGCAAGACTAGGATGAAGTAACAATATATTTTATATAGCGTGATATAGACACACAGTCCATGAGAACATAGTTGAACACAGTCACCTAATCAAGCCCTGAGGAAGCCATCAGAATGGGTACCAAAACATTGGCTTCTTAAAAGTAATCCAGCTGTATTTTGTTTAACTTCTTTTTTTTTTTTTTTTTTTTTTTTTTTTAATTAAACGGCAGTAAAATAAACACAATGACTAATTCTACAGGAGCTAAGCTTCCAACAATTGATGTTTGATTCAACTAAATTGAGCTATACTAGAAAAAAAATAGTCAGGGTGGGATAAAAGGAATAAAAGTTAAAGTTGAAAACAATAATTTGGCATTGTATGTCTCCTTTAACAGTGAGTCTATGCCCTGCCTGTCTACAAAGTGATGGAAATAAATGTGATTGTAGAGTCTCCACCAAAAAATCTTTGCTTCTTTTAAACTTAGCATTGGCACAAGTTTTTTTTTTTTTATCTTTTGTTGCTCTGATTACTCCAAAATGTTCAATTGATCAATTAATATTTCCATGATTCAGACATTTTTGGACAATATCACCGTTGTGTGCAGTTGGTTGACTCTTCCTCTCTCATTTCCACACACACATCTCCTCTGCTGGCTCTCGGGTACATGAAGTCAGCGCCCTTCCCCTCCTCCCCATAACTCATGCTGTTTATGATGTAAATATTCGGAGAGGTGAGGCGACCCTCTGCTCGGCCGACACATTAATAATCATAAAAACATCACGCGCTCGCCTGTGATTAAGTGTGCGCGTTTTGCATAATGCTTTGTTTGCTGTGAGCTTTAAGCCATTTAGCATCCGGACCAAGTTGTGTCCAACAAACCAAGGCGACTTCAAAGTTATTTCTGTCACTTCGGAGGGAGTTACTTTGGAAAGTTCGCTGAATGTCTTCTTGCCGCAGGTCAGTGGAGGAAGAAGTAGCAACATTCAAGAGTACGGATACAGGATGAAAAAATGGAAAAAAAAAAAAATCTATGAAAAATACAGACAATGAAAAACAGTAATGTGTAATTCCAGGTATATACAGTGCTTATTGGGTCCTTGTGGTCGAGTGCTTTCAGGATGGGCATTTCAGACCAGAGGCTGCTGACGTTACGGCTAAGAAACAACGCACTGGCATTAGAAACACCAAGCTGAACTATTTGGAACAGTCCGATCCAAAGCCAAATGCTGGAGCGGACACAACCGAGTGCTCATCAGTACCAGAACTGCAGCGCACATGCACGAAGAACCCTCTGCGTTCACACTGATCGGACCAAGACCCATGAGCCTAGCTTTGGGAAGTTGTGGATTAGAACAAGGATATGTTGTTTTTGAACACCCTGAACGTTTCTAACCTGACTCCACCAGACAGATTTTTTTTTTCTCAAACCCTACATAATCAATCTGAAAAAACCTTCAGATGGGTTCTACTTTTGCAGAATTATGGACCAACCTAACTTTCAAAAAGCATCCACACACAGATTTGTGCAATGTTGAACGAGACATGTGATGTGACTTCTCATGGGTTCAGATGCACAGACCATTCCGTTTTGGATATTGCCATGCGATTCATTTTTCCCCGACGTATTTCAGCAGAAGTCTGTTCACACTGATTATGTGTAGAACTCAAATTGGAGAGAAATACACATCTGGGTAAGTGTCATACACATTTTGGTTGAATCCCTGTAGCAACATTTTCTTTAGGTTTAACTGGTACATTTAGACTTCAAGTTACTGAAAGGGATACGTTTAGGGCTGGGGATTGGGATAGGTCAAGATGTACACTGGGATGCACCGATCTTATTGGATATTGGTGCAGATCCAGAAAATTTTGTTGGATCGGGTGTCAGCTCCATGATATTGGTTAAGACTATATCATTGTTGTGCCTCTAATTTGACTTAATAAGACTAATTATTGGCTGGTGTTGATCCAGAATGCCTCATAATGATTGATATTTATTCAAATTAAGTTAGGCTGTGACTTGCACTATAAAAAATAGTTAAATAACACTATATGACCAAATGTCTCAAAATTTGGTAAGGAAAGTAACGTATTTCAGACCTTACACTAGTATTGGTTGATATCCAGTATCGGCAGATCCTTAAAGCTAAAATATTGGAATCAATATCGGAACAGAAAAAGTTGGATCAGTGCATCACTAAATTAAACTCAAAGAAAATGGCTTAAACCCAAATTCGTGCTCATCATACATATATGACGTTTCGTTATGTATGTAAGGTCCCTTCGGAAACTGGGATGGGAAAAGTACAACTTCCTGGATTAAATCAGATTAATTTTGACAGCTAATACAACTCAATTATTGCATTTGCTGTTTTTTCATATCAGAAGCGATAACATGATTGGAATTTACAGTCAAACTTGTGATTGTCTTGCATAACTATAGAATAGTTCAGACAAGATAGAAAACAGTTAACGAAGACAAACAGCCTATAACTTTTACTCATGCTGTTGCACCATGTAAAACATAGTAGTATTCTAATACAGTTTTAAAACCTCCTTAAACTCAGCACACACGGTGAACCTGTTGTCCATTCAGCTCTGCTCCTCCTCAGTCTGCCGATGTTTTAATCTGACCAACATGGTATTTTTATGGAGAATTTCATGGAGATTTCATTTTACGAGCACATCACTCCCTCTGCTGTGGAAATATGTTGTTTTAGCGCGCTCATTATAAATCTGGACAGCTACAGTAAAAACAGAGTGTGCGTGGAGAGGATCATAAATATAGACCAGCTCGGGCCAAAAAACAGTCACAAAGTCTATTACGTTTTCAACACCGACTTTTACCAGCTGCTATGATACTTCAGAGAGCAGTTTTTCTTAAGTTATTAAAGTTGCATTATTATAGATAACATATGCTCTCAATTAAAAAAGAATGAATTGATCTCTAAGTCAGAGGACAGTGGTTGTTTCGCTCTAGATGTTGGAAAAAACTCGACTTTGCTTTCAGGATGTTCTATTTATTTGATTAGTCTACTTAGTTCACTAAACAGAATCACAGCACATTCACAAATACCACAAGAATCAATGTGACTTGTCAGGTTGAAAACTCATGTCAAGATTATTAGTTTATTCAAAAATTGTGTTTATTCAAGTCTCAATATAACCCTAAGAACAGCAAATGCTAAATTTAGAAGGATTATTTTTCATTCTATAGAAACTAGGGATGAGCAAAATATTATTAATACTTTTTTTATTAGTTTTAGACAATTTTATAGAAAGAAAAAAAAAAAGCTTTGCACATATACACATTTTTAGTTTGTACTAGAGTTGAGAAAGCAGATTTGTGTTTTTGTGAGACTTGAATTTAATTATTCAAACATTGGCATTGACCATTTTAGAAGCAATATCAAGTATGTTAATACAATATTTATTAAAACATCTAAATGTTGTGTTGCATTATAATTTTTCATTCTAAATTTGTATTTTATTCTTTTATTTGGGGGGCACACAGTAGCAGAGTTGTTGCAGCTCTGGCTTCCCAATAAGGAGATTGTGGGTTTGGATCCTAGGTCAGACCAAAACAACATTACACAATCTCTCTGGGTGGAGTTTGCATGTTCTTCTTGTGTCACCGTGAGTTTTTCTTCTGGTTCCGGTTTCCTCCCACTTCCAAAAACATGCATGCTTAGATTAATTGGGCATCACTGAATATTCTCCTGTGATTGAATGAGAGAGTGAATGTTTGTCTGTCTAACCCTACGACGAGTTGGCCACTGTCCAGGGTGTTCCCTTGCCTAAGACCCAAAGTCACTGAAATAGGCTCCAGTCACCTTGACTCCTAAACGGTAGAAACAACAAGGAACAAGCGAAAAAATAATTCAAAAGAAAAAATAAAACATGTCACAAACTTGAGGAAAAGTGACATTGAGGTTGAAAAAAATAAGATTGCTGTTTGATTGATTGTTGTCATAGTTATTGTGAACAATTGCTAAATCGTGGTGTTTTGACTTGTAATAATCGTAACATTAAAATCTGATACTGTGACATCCCTAATAGAGATTGTGCATTATCAACTGTGGACCAAAGTACAAAGTAGATTAATATACAGTGTATCGTCTTTTAAAACTGTAACATGTGAACAAACCCCTTTCTACTTCCTCCAGCCCTTTCCCTCACTGTTTGTCCCGCCCTGTCCATCTCACCAAACCCCAGACCCTCCCCATGGTTTAGCTTATCCACCGAGAGCCATTTCCTGAGACGCCAAACTCGATAAGAGGCGCGAGAGCGGACTGGAGCTGTGGACAGGCGCTGATAGACTGTGGAGCGCACGAACAAGCCCCCAGTGTGCTGCTTTTGTTCAGGTACACAAACCACTGTCTGCCCTGGATCTGCGCTCGCTCCTGGATCTACAGAAGTGACACTGACAGCAGCAGGATCCTGTCCCTGTCCCGGACCTGGATTTGGAGAAAGATGTGTAAAGAGCAGCTGTTCTTGAAGCAACAAATCAGATGTATTATTCTAGGAGTGAGAAAATGACTTTATCCATACAATTTGCTGATTTTAAATTAGATTTAGTGTTTTTCTCCATAGTATACTACTTTCATTTATAAAAGGCTTAGGAATAGAAACCGGTAATTGACTTCGTACAAGCAATACGTCCCGCCTCTTCATTGTAAAACAACTTTTACAAGCTCAGTTTACATGGTAGTTTACATGGTCCATCACATTTTACAATAATTTTTTTAATATTGTTAATAGCTACATAACAATAAATCCTATACATGATTTACGCGGAAACACATTGTGACTAATCAGGTCACAAGAATCTCACAATCTCTATGTGGAGTGCAGTTCTCTTTGTGTCCTGTGTGTTTTCCGTTTCCTCCCACCTCCAAAACATGACTTTTTAGGTGATTGAGCTGACTGTAAATTTCCTGTAGTAAATGAATGAGAGGGTTTTGATCTCTAACCTGCGAAGGTGATGGATGGTTGGATTGTTTTTGGTTGTTGGTTTCTTGGTGTTTCTTGGTTTTGGTTGGTTGGTTGGTTGTTGTTTTTGGTTGGTTGTTTTTGATTGTTTGTTTTTTGTTGTTGTTGGTTTGTTGTTTGTTGATTTGTTTGTTGATTGGTTGGTTGGTTGGTTTCTTGTTGTTTTTGTTGGTTATTGTGTTGTTGGTTGTTGTTATGGTTTTTGTTTGTTGGCTGTTCAAGTGATTTTATACGGCATCTCCTTATTAACGCGTAAAATGTCAAAGAGACACTTAAGCGTCTTATAGTCAGGTCTGGGTTGAAACCAGGTGGGGACAGTTAGTTGGGATTATTGATACAGTGAACATAATGTTACTGATCTAGCTATTAAATATGCATTGCTAAATATGTTACATGAAAATCCTAATCCTAAAGGTACACTTGTAACTTTCTGGACTTCACAATTCTGTACAAATAGCAAGTTCAAATCATTCTTAGAAAATTTGCATTGGGGGTAAATATGTTTATGCAATATGTGAGAAAAAAAAATAGATAGCAGCTAAAGGAGCTGATTTTCATAAAAATAAACAAGATGAGCCCTCCTCTGGACCAAATAATGATACTTTTGTGGTCGTGTAAGCCCACATGGTGTAAAATCAGATTTTTACTATTTACCTAGTGCTCATGATACCTATTAAGTTCTAATACAGATAACAGACCATTAATAGTGTATCATGACCACATTTATTTTTTGAGTTCTTTTATAAAATATCATTCTATTTGATGGTTTTCACTGGACAACTATTTTCTTTGGGTGTAACAGCTTATTTTAGGTCTGAAGTTACAAAAACAGCTTAGTTTAAGTTGGGGCTTGGAGTATTGTTAATATTCTTAACTAATAACACATTTTTCCATTACCATAGAAATGAGCTGAAACAGAAAGAGAAATGATGTGGCACATACGCATTTTTATCATTAAGTCTACACGTGCTGTTGTTTTTGTTGAACAGTGGAGGTGAATGCTGTTCTCTTTAGAAATTAACAGATTGTTTAGTTGTTTTCCCTCTTGTTCTTCAGTTGCCGTCTGTATCTTTTCATTATTTTACCGTTGAGTTCCACACAAACACTGCTCCACTGCACAAACCAAGACCATTTCTTTAGCTCATTGACCTCCATTACGACCACACATCAGCCTAAGCACAGTCTCCCTCTCTTTTGCCCGTGTTATGATGTGTTTTTACGTCCGTGTCTCTCTCGGTCCCTCCCTGTCGCTCCGGTGCGTTATGAACTTGGCTCCTCTCTCCCTGTTTACACACTGTTTCTACACGCTGCCTGGGTTTTACGGCCGCCAGTCGTAAAAGCAGCCTGCGTCGCCCGCGGTTACGCTCGGTGCTAAATCTGCTGGCGGTGCTTTATGATTCGCAGACACCGAGAGATCCACGGCCAAAACAAAAGCAGGTACTGAACTAAGTCTGTTTGTCTGTGTTTGGACGGTGAATCATGGCCCTGCTCTGAACAGACACGTCGCAAACCTGAAGAAAGAACAATCTGATCCACGTTTCGTTTTGGGTTTCCAAGAACGTGAGGCTATTTTAGATCGCTTTCACAATATCTCACATGATTATATTTTACATCTAAGAGACTTTTTTAAATGCACTTTTTTTATACATTTACCCACCCCACTGAAGTGTATGGACAATGGCAGTGACTCTTGTGTGACGTTTGCATTTTTCCAGTGTCTGGGTTGGTTTTGCTCCGTGCACTCCAGTTTTCTCCACTAACCAAAAAAAAAAAAAAAAAACATGCACAAGTCAGTGCAGTTCTCTTGGTTTTACTCAAAACTTCCTCTAGATAAACAAAACAACAACAAAAAAAATAAATAATTACATTACATACAATCTGTGACCAGGAAGCTATGGTAATTCTTCATCACAATAAGCTTTGCAACAATTTTTACAATTATCAGAAGTTACCGCGAGTTGAACATTGTCAGCAATGCAAAAAGCACTCGTGCCTGCTAAATCCAAAGACAAAAACACTTCCTACGTTTAAGTTCACTTTGTTGGCCTGGTAAGAATTCATCCTCAGCTTTTGACCCATCCTTCAGTGCCTATGGACAGAATGTATACGCAGATTTTTTTTTTTTTAAATACCAAGGTCCATTTATCTTGACTATATTTATAGGCCATTGTTAGCATATAACTTGTGACATTCCCCAAAACAGGCGTAATTATATGTAATCTGGGGCATTTCAGCATGTCCTTATAGTAGAATTATAGGACTATAATTGAATGATTGATTCTCTCCAATATTTTTTATATATTTTATATACAATATTTTTATTACAAATGCAAAATCAAATCACATACAATCACATGACATATTATGCAGCTGAAATATTTGTAATAAATGTCAAGACTTTTATATTAATGCTGTCCCAAAATGGTTCACTTTGCGTTATTTTTGTTGTTGGAAAAAAAAAAAAAAATGGCTGCACCCTTAAATCTAGAAGTTGGTCTAAGAATACTGAGGTCTAGACCTCATAGACATTGGCCATGCCTCAGGGAAGAGAGAGCACCACAGTGCAGCGCTCAGGACACATCTCCAGATGTTTATTTGTTTTTTTCTGCGAGGCTTGGCCAGGGCTAGCTGAAGGATATCCCCTAACATGCATGTTTTGGTTGATTGGGAAACTGGAGTGCCCGGAGGAAACCTACCTAGACACAAGGGGGAACACTATTTTGATGACTTCATAAAGGGACTTAGACTTGGACTTGGAGATCTGTGACTTGAGATGACTTGACGATAGCATAGTTTTACATAAACTAACTGGAACAAGTCAAAAATTGAATAGAATTCTTCTAATTGAATTTTATTTGAAGCAGACTCAGACTTGGACTTGTGGGGCATTGACTTGGGTCTTGGCTTGAACTTAAGACCAGACACTTGAGATTTACCTGCGATTTAAAATGACTTGGTCTGGACATCAGTATAGGCAAATAAAATCTCCATTGTTCTTCATACAGCCAATTCTAGCCTCTTGAGTAAAAGAAAAATCCACATTTTGACTTTCCAGCTGCAGTCAAACCAAACCAGCCGATCACAAGTCTTCTCACATTTGCCCGTTTTGTCGGTGTCCTTGCCGTAGATGATCCTTTCCAAGTGTATTTGTGTCGAACTGAGCGGAGAGAGTGTGTTTTTTGAAATGGGCCGTGCTTGATATCGCATGTGTGACCAATTAAAAGGCGCAGCTGTTACCGGCTCCATCTGCCTGCCATCGCATTCATGTGTCATTCTTCTGCTGGAACTCAGGCCCACACATTTGTTTATGCCTTATTTTCAAACTCGGATATAAATGGAATATGGCAATAAAAGACAGGTCACATGTTGGCGTATGGAAGAGCTCATTTAAAAGTTTCCAACACTGCCGTATGCTTTTTTGACTCAAACAACAGGATGAAGATAAAGAGATGGAGTAGTAGATTTGCAGTGACTTGATTTAAGTGGGCGACTGACAGAACTGTTTGAAAGTGAAGTCTGAAACTTGTCATTTTGCACTTTTGGGGTGTAATATTTATGTATAAAGATTGTATTTGTTGTGTGTAACCAAAATGTTTACAGGAATTATGCAACTCTGAGTTTGACATGGCACAGTAGTTGGTTCATTGATCTTATCCACTGCTGGGTGTAACAAATAAGTAGATGTAAAGAAAAATGCTACAACAATGCCAGTTACTGTTAAATTAAAATTTTAAGTAACTGAGTAGTGTGATCTTTATAATCTATGGCAATACCTGTAATTAATGGGCACATACAGTATTATGCAAAATCAACAAGTTTTTAATGCAATTCTGATATAGCTTCCTCATCAAGTACACAAGGTTAGTTTGTTTGTTTGTGATTTTTATTTGTACATCAATTTTCACAGACAGAGTTACAAAGTGCTTCACAGTGAGACCCTCTCCCCGCTCAGTGACAGTAAGCCGCCCTGGGGCAGCTCAGAAGAGGCGATTTGCCCAAACACCTGGCGTCTCAACCTCCGGCCACCACCAAGCGTTCCCTAACCTGCAAGGTATTGGTTGGTGGGGAAACCGGAATCTGCAGATCTGCCACTGTGAGATATCTTTTATTTTTCCCCAAAACAGGGACATTCTGAATGTCCCTGATCTGTGATGTCATAGTCCATAAATCATCCAGACTTGTTTCAAGCGTTTCTGCAGCATTAGCATATCTGGCTTTGATTGTTTACTTTTTGTCATTTCCTTTGTAATCAGTAAAAAGAACTACCTAACTCAATTCCTGGAGTGGGAACCGCATGTGCTTTACTAACACGGTATCACAGAAATGAATATACGTATATACCACATAGTTTCTCTTTTTTGTGTGTGTGTTTATTATACAGCGTTTCTACTTCACGTGGTCAAACAGAGACAATTTTGAGTTTTGGTTGAAGTCACGTTGGGACATTTTCTTTGGGTTTAGCAGTGAAGTTTAGATCTGAAACTTTATTATTAGTTCTTGTGCTTGGAATTCCAAACTAAATGTTCTCAGGAGCAGGTTTCATGGATGGTACAACATTAAAAAGGAACATTTTTGACTTAGTCTGTCTGGTAAAACTCCTCAGAGGCAAATTTTGTTTTGAGGTGTTTTGGTCTGTTGAGCCATTGCTTGTGTTCATCTGTTTAAGCTTTGTTACTAAACCATAAACTTCCATACTTTTCCAGTGTGTAAAATATTAACACTCATAGTAGAAAGAAAATTAAAGCAAAAAAAAAAACAAAAAACCCTCATATAAATCTGGGTTGCCTTCCCTGAAAAAGATTCTCAATCTGAGTGTGAGTCTTTGTTTGTATTCTTACGCCTTTAGTTATGCTACATGTTTAATCCAAAGTGTCAGACTGTCATTAGCACATTGCTTAAACCAACTGTTTTCTCTCGCTGCCTAATTACTGTCAAAATGCTGATCTAACACAATAATTATGATCACCTGCTTTCATATATTTATTTACTTATTTTAACTCCCTTTTATTCTCTATCACTCAAAAAAGATTTCAATTGACTTTAACTTTATCAGCGGCTTTGGTCACACAACAAAACAACAACTTAAACCTGAAAAATTGCCAAAAAGGACCCTTTTTATGACACAAAAGTGCAATCCAGGAGAAAATTCAACCTGTCAAAATTCACAAATTCAATTCAGTTTATTTGTATAGCCCAAAATCACAACAGCGGTTATATCAGAGGACTTTGCAAGATTGGGGTGCACGGTAGCAGAGTGGTTAGAGCTCTGGCTTCCCAATGAGGAGGTCGTGGGTTCGACTCCCGGGTCAGACCACATCAACGTCTCACGATCTCTCTGGGTGGAGTTTGTATGTCACGGGGAGAACCCGTTTTCTCCGGGTACTCCTGTTTCCTCCCACCTCCAAAAACATGCATGTTTAGGTTAATTGGGCATCACTGTAAATTTCCCTTAGTGAGTGAATGTGAAAGTGAATGGTTGTCTGTCTAACCCTGCGACGAGTTGGCCACTGTCCAGGGTGTTTCCCCGCCTAAGGCCCAAAGTCACTGGAATAGGCTCCAGTCACCCGCGACCCCTAACGGGATTAAGAAAATGAATGAATGAATGTTGATTTAGCAAACAACTTTGAGGAGAACCACAGTGAAGGAGAGACGGGCTGTAGATCTGACCACAACATATCTGATGAACTTTAAGTCGGAGAAGCCAGTCCACTGGCAGAGGAACATGATTCATCTTACACAGTGGTTCCCAGCCTGGGGGGCGCAAAAAAAGGCATGAAATCATGGTAATCACTATTGACAAGTTGCGGAAGAATCCAAGTGAGAAGGGTCTATGTCCTCAAAATTAGGAGACATTAAAATCCAGATTTTGATACTGGAGCAGCAGCATCTGAAGCAGTGGGACAAGGGACAACATGTTAATAGAAAAGAACAGATTATGGATGAACTTATTAATGACATATACTTCACAGAGAAGTATGAGAAGTAGGATAGGCAAGGAAAGCTTATTGTAAAACTTTGCGCAGAAAGTTATTATTTTTCAAACAAAGAAGCCAAACTTGGCCATTTTGAGTCTGACCAATGGAGGGATTCAACACGGGCAATGTGCGCGCACCTATCAATTCTATTCAATTTATTTGTATAGCCCCAAATTACAACAGCAGTTATCTCTCAGCGGACTTTACAAGATGTTGATTTAGCAAACAAGATTTGTCAGAAAATCAAACAATGAAATATTTGGTCAATGCAGCAGAAACAACAGAAAATCAGACACAATCATTATTAGGAAATGCAGGCAGATTGTTACAACAACAAATAGGGAAATAAAAATTGTCCCAGATCATCCTCTGTCCTTAGACCCTCCTTTTCGGCAAAGAAAAATTCAAAAAAAAAACAAAAAAAACATCGGGGGGAAAAGAGAAACCTTGAAGAGAACCACCTGATTATAACAGCTAGCTGTCATCTCGTTTCGCTGTTTAAAGGTCCCATATTACGCAACATTGACTATAACGCTAATACTATAGCTGTAGCCTCAAATTTGTACGCTTAGCAAATACAAAGCCAAAGAAAGTAATCAGTGAAGATGTGTCGAGTTTAAAAGACAGTGGAACACTTCCTGTATTTTCACTTTATGACATCATGAGTAGGAACTAAGTCTTTTCAGTCTAAGGAAATAATATAGCTTGAACACGCTGGATTTCTGGGCTAAAATGGATGTGGATGAAGCAAACCATAATGTCAGGCATGTTTTTGATGATGAAACAGCAATATAAAAGATGAAAAATTAAGCCTAATTTAGGACCTTTAATTCAAAGATGTTTCCCTATGTAAGCAGATAGAGATCGGCTCTTACTGCATAACGCATGCTCAGTAGAACAGAAAGTGACATCGACCGAAAATCCCTCTATAAGTGAAGTTGGAAAATCATTTGTATTTGAGCAGACACCTTCATCAAATAGAAAAATGGAGAATCACAATATGACAATTTCATAAAAAAGAAAAAAAAAAGGCAAATTTCTTAATTCTTTAGTTGTTGACCTTGAATATCTGTTCGCTATGGCAACCTTGATTAAATGACACATACATAATAATAACAGAAATACAGTTTGACGTGACAAAAGTCAGACCAAAGATTCCAAGGACAATTTTTCTAGCTTTGCATTTTCAGTAACACATTTGTAATTTCTGTTGTAAAAAAAAAAAAAAAAACACTGTTAATGTTTACCGACCTTGTGCAAATAAATCTCTATTTTTTCTCACGCAGACGAGAGGAAAAGCGATCAATGCTGCTTTACAATAATTAAAATTTGACGACGGTAGTTCCTCACGACGCACAAAAGGCCAATTTTCCGTGCGCAGTAACAAATAACATTATTATGTGAGCTCACGCGTTAGTCGATAATGAAAAACGATATGTTACCTGTGCGGACGGCTCTTACAGCAGATCACAGTACATTACATTGGTTTGGATGGGTCTGCATTGATTTGTGGAGCCTGAGGTTAGAATGGACCAAATATGGACGCTTAATAATGTTGGTCTTATGATCAGTTTGTACAGCTGTTGTGAGTTAATACTAAATCATAACACATGTCCTAGTGTACAGTTCATAAACTTCTGTTAGTTTATGAAGTGAACATGTTAAAGCAGTGTTTCCCAACTTAAAAAAGAAAACAAGAAGTTGACGTTGGCTTGTAAAGGTGTAACCAAGTCACGAGTCTTAAGCCTCAAGTCAGTGGCCCACAAATCCAAGTCTAGTCCCAGTTCTCTGATATTAGTTTCAAGTTTCTATATTAAATCATCCAATACATTTGGTAATTCTACAATCGTTGATTTTTTTTTTTTTTTTTAAATATATAAATCATTCCATTAAAAAAAAAAAAAAGAGGTCCTTCTCTGGAAATCGAGCAGTTCCTGGCGCAGACGACTCCTCTGATTGTGTTATCTCAACTGGCCTATTTATAGAGAGATTATCAGTCGATGTCATTTTCCACTCTACTGTGCAGAAAGAGACGCTGTCCGTCTAGTTGCCTGGAGAAACATCTTTGATTAAAACAACAAAACAAGACAAGAGCTAGCAATTTGGATCAGGTCTGACAGACGTCTGGCTCCTGTAGTTTAAGACTGTGTTTTTCTAACGTCCATGGGTCGTAGGGTCGACACCAATACACAAATGTTGAATTAGCAGCAAATCTTTTGTTTTCACACAGTGATAAACTCGTGTAGTTAGCTGACAACAGCGCTGGCTAGTGTTGCTGCCACAGCTTGTGTCAATCAGTGGCAGCTCTTTCTGCATATGCTTACGCATATCCTATTTTGGTAAAGAAATAATCTCTCTATAGCCTATGCTATATTTGAATGTAGTCACATGTATTTTAGTCTCGGTGTGTGTGTGTGTTTATTGGGTTACAACGTGTTCTCATGGATTGACTGTCTATTGACCCTATTTTGTCCCGCCCACTTTTCTAGGATTTGCACTTCCTGTTTAGCTCTGTTACGGTAGTTTACATGTTTGTCTGTCTGCAATTTCAAACATTTGTAATGACAGTTAAAATAAAACCATCATCTGAAGTCTACAGGCTAAATGCAGCTAAACAGGAATTACAAATCCTAGAAAAGTGGGCGGGACAAAATAGGGTCAATACCACGTTATGTAAAATGGCGCGTCATGATGACACTTGTTCCTATTTTTGCGTGTCTAACACATGCCCATTTTCTTTGCATCCTATAGACACACGTTTTGGTTGAGGACACACAGGAAGTTTTATTTGTGGTTAACAGCCAAGTTTAGGTCTGAGGCTTGGAATTGGTTAAGACTAAGATTTTGTTATTATTCATTAATTTATAACACATCTTTACATCCATCATGGAGATGAACTGCGG
The DNA here is from genome assembly GCA_038363315.1 of Mugilogobius chulae. Lineage (NCBI taxonomy): Eukaryota > Metazoa > Chordata > Actinopteri > Gobiiformes > Gobiidae > Mugilogobius > Mugilogobius chulae. The sequence goes on along the minus strand of CM076396.1, from coordinate 41,982,043 downwards.
TTGCATACATGTGAAATAGGCACGCAAATAATAGAAATTGCGTTCATAAGACACGCATACATACGCAACAGTGTTTTTTTTTTTGTTGTTTGATTTGATGTGATTCTTTTTGCACTGTAGACTGTTGTATGTTGTGTTGTATTGTCAGATTGTGCTTGGCTGTAATGGGCATGTCAGAGGAGAAATCAAGTCGCTGTTTTGCAAGTCTCAAGACCACACCTCTGCGGAAAAATCAAACGCCAACCTTTAACTTTTGTCATGAACTATTTGGTACTGGCCCTACTAAAAATTTAAACCAGCTAACCCAGACTTTCTCCGAGCCAGTTCCCTGTGTTTGTAGCTGATCCTCCTGCTCTATCTCCTGCTCTATCTCCTGCTCTTGTTTACAGGAAGATTAAAGGGCTTTTTGTGTCTTCATTTGCATCTAAAGTGACGTGAAAGTGTTAAACTCAGCAGACGTGTTATGAGTCCGCTCGGAGCCGTTCAAATATCCATCCGGACTATAATCCGACCGTTTCTGTGCAGCCAGACTTGTTCCAAACACAGGGTTTTACTTCACTCCTGTTTGCTGTTCTCGCTGTACTTTTCTGTTAACAGTTTACATCGACTTTTGTTCGCTCTGGGACATGCAGAAGTCGACACATCGCCTAAACTTGACTGGTATAAGGATTGATGAATGTTCTGCATGTCAAGATAAATTAGTTTGGACCGTATTTCAATTCTTTTGTCCATAAGAATGTATTGTTTAGTTCAATTGTTGCATGGGTCGCAGAGCTTGTGAAAACAGTAGAGTATATTCTGGAAATGATGGTAGCCTAGTTGTCTTCAGAATTATGGTCTTTGTTTGCTGATGAATTTGGTTTTCTACATGCATAGGATGTCTTCATAGATCAACACAACATAAACATACAGTATTTACTTTTGTGGATCCAATGTGTTTTTCTAATTCCTTCCTTCCCTTCTTCCTTCCTTCCTTTCTTTCTTCTTTACTTTCTTCTTTATTTCTTTCCTTCCCTCATTCCTTCTTTTTCCTTCCTTCCTTTCTTCCTTTTTATTCCTTCCTTTCTTTTTTGTTTCTTTCTCTTTCTGTTTTACGTTCTTCCTTTACCTCCTTCCTTTCTTCATGCCTTCCTTTTCCCTTTCATCTTTCCTTCCTATGTTTCTTTCCTTTATTTATTTTCCTTTCTTTCATACCTTTCTTTCTTTCTTTTGAAGTTTGTGGAGGGTTTCTCATTGCCTATAAACAGAGATGTGGACTTGCAAGTCGAGTCTAATCTCCATGCGTAGTCCTGGAAAGGGGAGGCACAAATGTTTTTAGTGGTAGGGGAAACTAGAGCACCTGGAGAAAAGCTACACAGACAGAGGGAAACCTTCTTGCTGTGGGGCTTTGCTATGAGACGACATGATCATTTTCTTAAAAAAAAAAAAAAAAAAAAAAAAAAAGTTTACTGGATGTGACTTCTCACTTTTTAGTGACATAAAATGTATTTTATATAGATAAAGTTGACTTGTGGGGTGCTGATTTGGACTAGTCTCATTTTGACTCGGAACATGACTTGGACTTGAGGCCAGAGACTTCAGAGACTTAAGAATTACAAACACAGTGTCTCGGTCCCAATCTATCTATAAAAAATGATTGGATTAATATGTATGTTTAAAAGTGAGGCTAAACACGCGTTCAGAGACTAACTCCGCCCACAACTGCACCTCAAACAGACTCGCAAAAGTGGGAGATGCCTGGAGGCCTTTTAAGAAACGCCCAGGTGGGTGTGAACTGACATTGATTGACAGCACCAAATATGAACAGCGAGCTTGGTGAGTAATGTGAGATAGTGGTCCAGGTCCTGATATGAGAGTTGCAGCGGAGGCAACTGTACAGCACCAAGTCTTTACTTACTTGCACGTCAAGTTTTATTATAGTATAGTATATTTACTTTGCAAAAGTATGAAACTTTTGCTTTAGTCTACATAAGCAGGTGAGCTTATGACGTGATTATTTTCTAAAAATGAAAACACTGCACTGACACGAGTTTCGAACCTGCGCACATCGTTGCACAAGTGGTTGCACAAGTGGTGGCACATCGCACCACTCGATGATCAAGCTGAGCCAAGTGACAGCTGATAACAATGTGCAGCGAGTGATCGTTTCAAAATAGTCGGAACTGTAAAGATTTCTTGAAAAAAAGGGGGGCAGATATCATAAGTTTTTTAACTTCTTTATGTTCTTTTCATTCAAAGACTTTATGTTAACAATTTCTAAACATTGTTTTTTTTTGTTTACTATAATAAAAAATAAAAAAATGAAATGAAGTTTCCAACTCTCGAACAGTTAGAAGACAAGTTTATCCACCTGGGCGGCTCGTCTGTCACATAACTCACTGTGATGTCAGCGTGTACTGAAAATGCACTGTCAGGTTTGCCCTCGTGGCAGTACAGTCGCGTTTTTTGCACACATAACCAAATGAGCAGTTTGCACAAAAATGTCCAAAAAAGGAAAAAGTAGATAATTCATATATACACAGTTTGACAGTGAAAAAAGTTGATTCTGAGTTTACTTTCTCTTTAAATGAAAAAAGGCAGGTGAGTACAGTGCTGACAGGACAGAGTTACACATTCAAATAATCTAATCACTGCCAATCACATGTAAAGTTTTCCAACTGCCCAAAACCATTAATACAACTCATATCTATCAACAGCAGACTTCACATCTGTCTTGTCTTTTCCTCCAGAACACACAGGATCCAGTTTTCCAAAAGCACCTGCAGAAACGCGACGATGAAGGTGTGGAAAGCTGTTTTTGAGTCCCGTTTAAAGTGTGTGTGATGTGAAGCAGACAGATGTTCGGTGGGAGTGTCTCAGTCCACTGCATTTCTCCAAATTGTGTTGTGTCGATCAATTATGGAGACTACGCTCTTTTAATTGACAGCAAACGAATGGCTGATTAATCATTCTGACTCATTTATCACGTCAGAGAGAGAGACAGAGGAGAGGAGAGGAAGGAGAGAAGGGGGGAGAGGGACAGAGAAAGAAAGACACAGAGAGAGCGACAAAGAGACAGAGAGAAGGGAGGGGAAAAAGAGGAGGAGGAGGAGGAGAGAGAGAAAAGTGGGCCAAAAAGAAAGAGTTGGGGAAGAGAGAGAGGAGAGAAAGAGAGGGGGAGATTAAATGGAAACAAAGGGTACATGAAAAGGGTGGGGGAGAGAGAGACTTAGAGAGAGGGATAGAAAGCAGGGAGAGATACAGACAGAGAGACACGTGCAGAGGTAGAGAGAGAGGCAGAACAGAGTGAGACATAGAGAAAGATATAAAGACGGGAAAATAACAGAGAGAGAGAGAGATGCAGATAAAGATGGACAGAACAGAAAGAGACAAGAGAAGAGAAAAAGATAAAGACTGAAAGGAGAAGGGAGAGAGAGAGGTTACTGTTAAAAAGTAATGCGAAGCTCTCATACAGCGATCATACTCTGCTCCGGTCGTCCGGATCTTTTCCATTGGAAGGAACTTTTTTGGGACTGCCGGAGCACTTCAGATCCATTTATGGTGAAAACAAGACATGACAAACAGGAAACCAAGCGAGCATGGGTGAAGTGAATCTGGTGGTTTTCAAACTGAAATCTTTACGTTACTACAACAAATACAATACAGACCAAAAGTTTGGACACACTTTCTCATTCAAAGAGTCTCCTTTATTTTCATGATTATGAACATTGTAGATTCACACTGAAGGCATCCAAACCATGAATGACCAGAAGGAGTGTGATGGGTGCTGCGCCAGATACCTGGCCTCCACAGTCACCAGACCTGAACCCAACCGAGATGGTTTGGGGTGAGCTAAACTGCAGTGTGAAGGCAAAAGGGTCTACCAAGTGCTAAGCATCTCTGAGAACTCCTTCCAGACTGTTGGAAGAGCATTTCAGATGACTACGTCTGGAAGCTCATCAAGAGAATGCCAAGAGTGTGTAAAGCAGTAATCAAAGCAAAAGGTGACTTCTTTGAAGAACCTACAATATGACAGACTTTTTGGTTGTCTACTATACTTCACATGTGTCAATTCATAGTTTGGATGCCTTCAGTGTGGATCTACAATGTTTATAGTCATGAAAAAAAAAAAAAAAAAGTCTTTGAACGAGAAAGTGTGTCCAAACTTTTGGAATGTAGTGTTAATCCATTGGCCACAAGTTTTCTTTGTTACATACACACTGTCAGTGATCGCGTAAACTCCCAATGCGTAATGAGAACTCGAGGTCTACGAGGCCATCAAGTCTGTCCATGTACATGCATGTTCTGGTCGCAGTGTGAGTGAACACTGGACCCAGACGGATCCAGTGTTTGGATCTGAACTGGAGGAGGTGTGGGCCAGGTGTGAGAGAAAGAACACAGAGAGGGAAAGAGAAAGGCTAAACGAGAGACGGACTGAAAGAGAGAGATAGAGAAAGAACAAAATAAAGACACAAAACAGAAGAGATGCAAGGAGAAAGATGGGCAGAGAGACAGAACAGACAGACACAGAGATAGAGTCAGAGAAACTGGAAAGAGAACGGAAAAGAGAGACAGAACATGGTGGCGCAACGGTTATCGCTCTGGCCTTAGAAGGTCCAGAGTTGGACTCCTGGGCACCACTTTTCTATGTGGCGTTTGCGCATTCGTCCCGTTTCTGCATGTTTCCTCCTACAACTAAAAACATGTCCAATGTGCCTATACCCTCCCAGGAAAATGGAAATTAGTTGTAAAAGTAGAATCTGGTACAAACATGTATGTCATTGTGCTTATCTAATTGTACATTGTCCTAAATATACATTATCTGACCTTAACAAAAAGAGAGAAATACAGACATAAATAAAGAGAGAACTAGAAACTCCCAGTGAAAGATAAAAAAATAAGAGAGTGAGGAAAAGCACTAATAAATGTAACTCTTCAGTCCAAAGTGTCACCAAACTCCGCTCCACCGCTGCCTCCTCTTCTTCTGCTTCTAATCAACACATGAATTAAGCACTAATTATCTTATTATGTGGCTTCAGTTTTCAAAATACAGCTTGTTTACGGCGTCTCTTCACAGATTTCACTGAGGGAGCGTATTTTTAGTCCAACTGGTGTTTGTGGAAGAAATAACCCAATTATCCTGCGGGCGCCGGATCGTTATTTTCATTCATTTTCAACAGGTTTTTATTTAACACAGTAATTACCAGTGCTCAAAAGGATCAAAAACAAGATTGCTGGAGGGCTGAATGGAAATAATAACAATTTCACATCAAATATAAATGAATATGTGTTGATAATGTGTGTAATTAAATAATTTTAGGCACTGTATTGGACAATGTAAGTAATGAAATGGATGATATCAGGCATGTGAATGTTACTTTTTAGGACGCTAGCAAATGTTTCTGAGTTATCGATAAAGTTTGAGAGAAAAGGACTTGGTTAAATCTTGTAGAACGTTTAGAGAAAGTGACATATAATTAGTAAACGTGCAGTTCAACTCTGATGCTATCGAACACTTAGCATTTCAGCAAGTCAGATGTTTTAAAGAAGTTATGAAAGTGTCAGCTGGGACAAACCTCGTTACAAGTTTTTACAAAGCTTTTAGTATTTTATTGTACCCTAGATCAGTGGTTCCCCTTTTTGTCCCAAGTACCCCCTAAATTTTGTCTCACATGCCGAGTACCCCCTAACTTGTGCTTTTCGGTAAACAAATGGATTTTCTAGTACAATACAGCCAATTGATGTTTTTGTCTTTTCGTGTTTTTTGTAATTTGATTGCATAAAATGACTCAAAACTTTTAAAATAACCATCGCAAATAACATTTTTAAATTATTTCAAAAATACATATCACCTTCTATTGAAGTTTGAAATCATTCCAAGTGACCTCAGGAGAGGTTTCACGTACCCCCGAGGGTCCACGTACCACGTACCCGTGGTTGGGAAACACTGCCCTAGATACAATTAGTGCATAAACCTGCTAACGGCTAGCAAATTTCAACTAGAGATATCTCATCTTGTGCATCATTTAAGACTCTAATGACTAAACGTTCTCTTTTACATGTTACCCATGAGAAGAGCAGAACTTTACTTATCTGTGGAGGAGCGCCTGGGTCACATCGGCATGTGAAGCAGTTAATGGCGTTTCTTGTTTTACTTGTTTGTTTTAATCATGGAAGTGCAACTTGTGCCATTGTGCTCAATTGATTTGTCATCACTGAATTGGAAGAATACGGTGTTGGACTGTCTGTGTTTTAGCAACTGAGCTTATGTTTATCAGCCCGCAGGTCGGATAGCACAATTAAAAGAAGTTTGGCAAGTTTTGGTCTAAAGCCATGTTTAAATGCTCCAATGCTTCAAATGATGAACGTCAGTCCAAAACGCAATACATTCAATGCATACATGTTCTGTAGCCCTCTTTAACAAACAAAATCACACATTTGGGGTTTTGAGCATAATTCATTTATAACTACAAAAGAAAGAAAAAAGCAAGACAAATAGAAAAAAACAACAACAACATCGTGACGTTCTGTGCGCACGAAACAGCCATGGTATTGACACAGTCAAATGCGTGAACAAATTCATCATCGTAAACTGTATGAGCGCAAAGATCTGATTTTCACCTGAGAACATCCAGAGTGTCAGGTCAGCTTCTCCTCCCTGATCCAAGTTACCAATAGTTTTCCAAGAGCTTCTGTGCTGTTGCCCGTGGACGCTGCAGATTGACACGGTCCCCAAACAGTTCATTTTAGTGCAAAGAGCGCCATAGTACCACCCTGTAGGCCTAGACTAGGACCGCACGCTCATGAGTCACTATTGCACATCTACTAATTTAATGTCTATCATGGTGGCACCAAGTACGGAAAAAAAAAAAAAAAGACAGTCAGTGCTGGGCAAGTTACTAGTCACATGTAATATAACACATAACATATTCTTGGCTTTCTTGGCTTCACTACCAAAACCAGCCAAAGAAATATTGATGTTGGGGTTATGGTTTGTCATGTCACCGGAAGCTCCACACCTCTATAGCAATCATCATGGTTATATTTAAAACTTTTGATGAATGTGCGTCTGACTGCACTCCGCAAAGCTATCAATTGGCCCTATTCATTGTTACAAGAATCGGCCTGAATCAATCTTCAAAAAATTAAAATATGCACATTTGGGGCCTGGTGGATGCAGATTGAACAGTATTTAATTTAGATATATTTAAATGCACTTAATGTGTGAGCTGCTGGACCTGAGTATTTTGAACCCATAACTCTGACTGCACTCACATGGGACCAGCGCTTTCCATTTTAGATTCATTTATCCAAAGCATGTCACTGAAACCCAATTTGAATCCACACATTAAGCTCAACCATTCCAATACCCAATGGGGAAAATCCAATCTCAATGACACAAGTTGGAAAAGAGGCCGCTTAATTTCCAATACATTTTTCAATTATTTTTGTTTCAAGGGTCTAATGGATTAATTGTTAGAGCACAGACGGTTAATTAAAAGTCTATCTGTGGCGGTGGAGGGTAATATGGAGTGTGCAACGTGAAACTAGAGCCATGCACGTGTGGATTTCCCTCCACTTTTTTAGAAAGATTGGTTAAATCAATGAACTGGGCTCTAATGACGTTTCAGGTCAGACGTTCAAAGGTGTTTTCCAAGCGTCTGTTAAATGTTAAGAAACCAATAATTTGTGCAATCCCATGCCCAAAAGTGTAACGATAACACAACATTGGGACCAAGTCACTGTTTTGCAAGTCCTGAGTGAGTCTCAAGTCTTTTCCACAAGTACAACACAAGTCAATGTGAGAAAGGGCATGTTCCAGATTGTTAATGTAAAATATGCTTTATTTTTGAGAAGCTTCACATAGTCTCAAGTAACTAAGATGACATATCAAACCTCAGTCTAAAGCCTTTTGCACACTACAGGAGTTTTGGCCCGATTTTAAATTTGATGTGCCCCTATTTGAGTTCAGGAAGGCCTGGCCTGAGTAAGGATTTTCGTAAAACATTTTTTTGTGGTTTCTCTCCTTTCTCTCCACTGCAACTCTACTTTTTCTAATCTGGGGGTCGCAAAATAGTTTCATAATCTAATTTACATTTTTGACTTGAAGTTTAAACAGATTTTTTTAACTGGAAGCATCCTATTTGGACAACTTTTGTCATGTAAAGAAATAATTTCATAAAATACATGCATTTTAAGCCAATTTTTATGTTTTTTCCAACTTGAAAAAGTTTGGGAATCCCTCTGTTAGGGTACATCATTGTGAAGTTCACATGCAGCACGAGCGCAAGGACCTTTACAACAAAAGTATCTGGTGCATTTGACTTGTGACGGTACCTCTAAAAATGTAAAAAAAAAGAAGAAACTTTGCCTCATCATCAGAAAATAAATGTAACGCTTTGTGCACGTAGTCAAAGTGCGGGATTCTTTTTTACAAACATTACGCACGTCATCTCCAACACACCTGCTCCTTAAATGATGTGAGAAGCAACTTTAACATCTCCTTACCTTTAATGACCCTCCGCTCTCTGTTACCTTTATAACCTGCTTAATCACTGCGTTTCATCATTGTTGTTGTGTTTCACTTGTAAACACTCTACGTTTCAGCGAGCGAGAAGCACAGAATGGAGATGACAAGTTTGTGTCATCAACATTCTTCCTGCCACATGATGCGTCTGTGAGACAATAATTGTTTTAAATGTCCTTATGTTTGTGTCACGTTTTTCTTTCTTTTTTTTGGGACTAAAACTTACAAAAGATCTTAAACTCCTCTAGTGTGCAGCCAGTGTTAGTCCATTTTATCAATGCAAGTCTCAACTCTCTGATATGCTAAGGCTGCAGAAATGCTCAAATAGACAATGGTTTCTGGAATGTGTAGATATCACAGAGATCTACCTATGACATTACAAAACCAATACAAATGTCAAGATTTGGTAGCTTTCTTGCTGTTTATAGGTGATTTCTTTGACTGTAGATGGACAAACATGATACACAAACCTTCAATGTCCTAAATCACATTTCAGACACAAGGTCCAGAGGCCGGATGCAGCCCTCCACATACTTTTATTTATCCATTTTATTTCTTAGTACAGTTAGGAAGAATGTGGTACCTTAACCAAGTAAAATGATTTGTCCTAAATTGAAAGAATAAATTATTCTATTGACTTATGCAGATGTAGGAAGTATTTGGAACTTCAACAAGACTATTATTTGTAGTTGTAAAAAAGAAAATAAGGTCGATTATTGCCCTTTAATAATAACAGATGCCAGTGTGGCCTTGGTGAAAATTTGATACCCTAGTCCTAAAGCAGAGATACTACTACTACTACTACTACTATACTACTACTACACTACTACTATACTACTACTACTACTACTACTACTACTACTACTACTACTACTACTACTACTACGGTGGCAGAGCGGTTAGCGCTCTGGCCTCACAGCAAGAAGGTCGCGGGTTCGATTCCCGCTCAGGCCCGGACCTTTCTGTGTGGAGTTTGCATGTTCCTCCCCGTGTCTGGGTGGTTTCCTCCGGGCACTCCGGTTTCCCCACCAACTGATAACATGCATGTTAGGGCACACTTGGTGATAGTCGGAGGTTGAGGCGCCAGGTGTTAGGTGAATCTCCTCCGCTGAGTTGCCCCAGGGCAGTTTTACTGTCACTGAGTGAGGAGGGGGGGGTTCATCTCACTGTGAAGCGCATTGTGACTCTGTGTCTGTGAAATGCGCTATACAAATAAAGATTACTTACTACTTACTTACTACTACTACTACTACTACTACTACTACTACTACTACTACTACTACTACTACTACTACCACAACAACCACAACCAAAACCACCACAACCACAACCACCACCACAACAACAACAACAACCAACAGCCAACAACAACAACAACAAACAACAACAAACAACCAACAACAACACTTGCATAATATGTGTTGATGTAACTCATAAATCTGTTGCTCCTGCAGTGATACAGTGAGCTGGTGTAGTAGAAACATTCTCGTAGGTTTTATTTTGTTATATTTGGTCTTCCACCTCCTTCCCAACCTGAGCATCACCATGATATCTCCGTTTTGTTTGTATTTGTGTGTGGTAGAGACAAACAGGCCGTGAAGCGTTTCAGACCAGGTCTCTGGGGTTAGCACCTGCGCGGCTATGCGTTATGCTAGCCAGAATAAGGTCACCAATGTAAATGTCAAAATTTGATAGAAAAATCATATTCCAAAACAGCAATTCCACTGTCAAAACTATGACTTCGACTGTGGAAGTCCTGAAATGTCACTGACCACTCTGACACAAACATCTGTATTTTTTATGAATCTCAACATTTACATTGGCGACACAGAGGCTGATTGTTAAGTACTCATGCCTCAGAACAACAGGGTCATAGGTTTGATTCCCAGACTGATGGACAGTCAGGTACTAGCTCAGGATCTGGAGTGTGGATCCTATTGCTGCACAGTATATTATTGCATCAAAATTGCTCATTTAAGTTGCTAAAATCATCAAAAAAAGAAAAAAAAGCAATGATTTAGTCATAGTTTTTTTTTTTTTTTAAATCATTGTACTTACAGGGGGATTTTCTACTGTTTTTCTCAACATTTTTTTCACCTGAATGTAACTTTTAAGGGTTTTAGAGTCAAATTTCATTCACAAATGTTAATTCAGCAGCATAACTTTTGTATTCTCACAGTAAACTCTTTTGACATGAGCTGCAGGTTGGGTGACAACCTGTGTGATGAACAAAAAATTCCATTGGATTCTTGTTGGAATAGTTTGTTTTAAGTAACACTGTGTAACTCATGGATGTGGAAACTGATTGTATGATGACATGAAAAAGAAACAGAACGATACAGCAGAACACTCATGAAACAGAGATACCTCATTCATTATTTCAGTGGGTAAATTATTTCTTTGTATTTGACTTATGCTTCATCCTGGAGACGCATCAGTCAGGTTCAGGTCAGGTGACGAGGTTATTGTGAAAAAGGACCTGTCTACCATAGAACAAACACGCTCCAATACTGAGACGGTTTCCACGGAGTGCAATGAAACCGGCTGATACATCAGGCTATAATTATAAAGCTATAGTAATAACACTTCCATGAAAACGGGAGGACCATATATATATTTTTTTTTATCAAAAAGTCAAATTTACAAGTTTTCTTACAGAACACAACTACCCTGTAACTTTTTAGTTAGTGAAGTCACTTTTTGTTATTGAAACTAAAAACCAAAACAACTTTTTTGGCCGGTAAACAAAATGTCCCATGGTAACTTGTTAGCTTAAAGTGAAGCTAACCCCATAAACACTCCCCACAAACTAAGCTTTTATACAGGAAAAGTGTAAGGTGAAAGGAGGTACTGAGAGAAAAGCGCAGCTGTGTGAGTGGACTGACAGTTTGTGATCACTAGCACAGTGTTGTGTGGGTAATCCGCACTGAAGTCCCACAGTCTAGAAATGACAATGGCATTTAAAGTGAGTCAGTTTGTATTAATTTTGACCTGCTTCTGAACCTGCTCAGTTTGCAAACTGCTAAAACACTACTTTTCCAGAACAGTGGGTAAAGTAATTAAGCCCATATACACAGATAACTAATCACATTCAATCACAACTTTCCAATTACGGTTCGTCAAAATTGTGCAGCCATACTATAGTTCCTAATATATCTTTCAGTTCTTTACCTTCCACTGTACAAGCCAGCTGTGGATTCCTTCCATTGCTCTTCCGTGTCTTTGATCCTGTACTGACTTCTCGCTGTCTTTTTTTATGATTAGCATTAGCTCTGGCACTCGCACATGTCACGTTCCTGTGTCCGGGTTTGTAGACGATTAGATTGAATGCATGATCAAACTCGGCTGGTGCCACGTCGCAAACGGACAGAATATTTCATCCCGGCTTCTGCTCTAATTTATTTGAATGTATGAATAATGACGAGCGCCGAACCGCTGTCTATTCAACCTTGTATTTATGGGCCCAATGCATTAGAAAGTGCAATTCCTGAATGATAGAGGAATCCATTAAAGTAGTAATAAAATTGCAAATTTCCTTCTCTTCTGTTTTGCTGCCTTTCGGAGCGAGCAGGCGAACATCGTCGGCGCGGCAAAGCTAACACATACATAGCAATATGATACAGAGTGCCTTTCTCCCAATCCAATAGCTCCCCCGCTGCGAGGCTGGGACACTCGGCGCAATCCTGCTTTTTCAATTACACAGAGGAGACCAGAGGAGAGGAGAGAGGGAAGGAGACAAGGAAGGGAAGGAAGAGGAGGAGGAAAGAGGATAATTAGGGGTCGAGGAGACATTTGAGGAGAGGAGATTTAAGAAAGATGGAGGATAAGTCAGGAGAAAGGGATGAGAGGGAGAAAAGAGAGGAGACTTTTGAAGAGACAAGATTTAAGAAAGATGGAAGGTAAGTTGCAAGAGAGGGAAGGAGGGAAGTAAAGAAGAGAAGGAGAGATGAGGCAGGTTTAAAAGAGGAAAGGATGGAAGGTATGAGAGGAGAGCGAGAAGGAGAGAACGGGGAGTTGAGAGAGAAAAGGTAAAAAGGGAATAGAAGGAGGTAAGTTGGGAGAGAGAGAAGGAGACAACAAGGGAGTAAAGGCGAAGAGGGAAGAGGGAAGGATGGAAAGTAGGAGATGAGCGAGAGAGAGAGATGAGAGGATGGGGGAATGGAGAGACAAGAGGGAATAGGAGAAGGCAAATAAACATTGCAAGAGTGGAAAACGAGAGGAGTAAGGAAGGAGAAGTGGACAGGGGACTAAAGAGGACAGGTACAGGAAGAAAAAGAGAAGGAGAGAGGAGACATTTGAGGAGACAAGATTTAATAAGTAAATCAGGAGAAAAGGATGGAGAAGGAGAGAAAAGAGGAGACTTTTGAGGAGGCAAGATTTAAGAAAGATTGAAGCTAAGTTGGGAGAGAAGGAAGGGACCAACACGGGAGTAAAGAGGGAAGAAGAGAAGGGGAGAGAAGGCAGGTGTCGAAGAGGAAAGGATGGAAGGTATAAGAGGAGAGAAGAGAAAGGAGAGGACGGGGGAGTGGAGAGCGAAAAGTTGAAGAGGGAATGGGAGGAGCTGAGACATGTAACAATGGAAGACACGTGAAAAGTAAGGGAAGGAGAGAAGAATAAAATAAAGAGAGGAGAGGTAAAGAAAGAAAAGGAGAGAGATGACATTTGAGGAGATGAGATTTGAAAAGGATGCAAGGTAAGTCAGAAGAGAGGGATGGAAAGGGGAGAGGGAAAGAGGGAAGAAGGCGAGGAAAGAGGAGACAAGATCTAAGAAGGATGGAATGTAAGTTGGGAGAGAGGGAAGGAGACAAAGGGGAGGAAAAGAGAGAAGAGGTAAGGAGAGAGGAGCCAAGTTTAGAAGAGTGAAGGATAGAAAGTTGGAGATGAGAGAGAGAGAGGGAAAGGGCGGGTAGTGGAGAGAGAAGAGGTAAAGAGGGAATAAGAAAAGGAGAGGAAAACTGCAAGTGTTGATAACGAGAGAGGAGTAAGGGAAGGAGAGAGGAGGAGGGAGACTGGAAGTGTGAGAAGGATGAAAAGTAAAGGAGGAAACAGGAGGAAAGAATAGGGGAGTATATAGAAAGGAGATGTACAGAAAGAAAAAGAGAAGGAGAGAAGAGACATTTGAGGAGATGAGATTTAGGAAGGATTGAAAGTATGTCTGGAGAAAGGGATGGAGAGGGAAAAAAGAGAATAGGAGACTTTAGAGGAGACAAGATTTAAAAAGATCGAAGGTACGTTGGGAGAGAGGTAAGGAGACTACAGGGGATAAAGAGAGAAGAAAGATAGAGATGAGGAATATGAAAAAAAGAAGAAAGCAAAGGAGCAAAGTTTAAAGAAGGAGGAGAGGATACAACCAACAAATGAGAGAGAGAGAAAAAGAGAAAGCGAGAAGAGATGACTTTGAGGAGGAATGAGTGAGTGAAAGAGAGAGAAAAGAGGGAACCAGAGTGTGGCAGAAAGCTTGCGAAGGCCGGCCCTGATCCGCGACTCTCTCTGGGCATTAACATGGAGCGCAGACATTGGATATTAAAGGTTGTAGGATTAATGCTGGAGAGGAACGGCTGGATTCACTGCAGTGTAACGACTTTGAAAACACTGGTCAGAATGAAACGGAGAGAGAGAGACAAAGAGAGAGAGCTGATCTGTGAAGCTAATACGTAGGTCTGAGCCGCTGCCGTAGGAAAGTGCAAGGGGAACTTCACATTCATTTTAAAAAGAGCTGAGTGTTTTATTTTACTTGAAAACAGAGTTAAAAGGGACATATTGAGTAGTTAGTAGTTAGAGAGAGAGAGAGAGAGAAGAGAGAGAGAGAGAGAGAGAGAGAGACCTATTAAAGGTTGTTGTGTGGTTTATTTTAATGTACTTTCCACATATTATAAAACACTTCTAAATTATATAATTATTATATTTATGCTTACTTATTTTTATGCTTACTTAGGTTTATATAATATCAAAATGTGTGTTTTTTGACAGAAGAGTTGACATAAAAATATACTTGTCATTTGGGTCAATCTAGCAGACAGTTTGAGGGACAAAAAAATGTATCAGAGGGCCGAACTTGGCCCTCGGGCCACAGTTTGGACATTTCTATGTCGTTTATGCTTGACAATTGCCTAGAGTTTTCATTTATGCTTTCAAATGTGAACAAAATGAGATGAATCTTGGATAAACATTCTCGTGAGTCAGTGGGAAGGGTGTTAGTCTCAAGCCCTGATTACAAGTAACTGCAGCCAAGTGGGTATGGATAGGTCGGAGGTAAGGGAAAAACATGACTTTTCTAAACACTTGACATCAATAAAATCTGCACAAGTTTGTTCATAAACTATTTTTGCTCGAAACTCTGAGTATAAACACCAGATTGACCTGAAACAAAGACTGACTGAGTTGAATGTAGCATGTTGAACATGCTCTGGGTCCAAACTGTGTCAAAACTATGCCCTATGTGCTGTGAACGATCAATCACATCATAGACCTGAGTTCAGTCAGCAGCAGCTGGCACTAGCATTTGACCTTCTCTTTTCTTTTCTCTCTCTCTGAACCACAGAGGTCACCGGTCTAAAACGTGCGACCCTCCAGGAAACTTCCAGACTCACCCAATTAACTAGCTTACATTGGAGGAGACATTTTCTGCAGTTTTGAACACAAAGTCAAATAACCTGTTGATATTTCTCAGATGTTTTTGATACACTTTGTCTTTTACAGTTCCTGAGTTTCTTACCAAAAAAAAAAAAAAAAAAAAAAAAGGAAAGTACAAAAATGAAACAGGACATGAGCTTGCTGCAGGGCAATACAACACCCAAATACAACTTCTCTCAAACTAATGAGAGAACATGACACGTCTACCAACTAATACACCTCCTTGTTACACCTTTCATCAAAAATATACATAACTGTTTATAATGTCTTATCTGACCCTGGTGTCTGGTGCATCTCGGGACTAACCTGACCCTTTTACCTCTGACAGTCTTACAGCTTTAAAACAGTAGAATAAAGTCAAGCAAGACTGATTAAAAAAAAAGTTTCAAATCCACAAGTCTTCACTTTCTCCCCAAGAATCGGTTTCTCTCTTAATGACGTTCTGTGTGACCTTTTCAAAAATCTCTAAAAACTATTTTAATCTGAATAATATTAAAAGTTAAACTGCCCTCACATCACTGTTCCTAATAAGAGTTTTGGCTTTCACTTTGCTACTTCCTCTTATTTTCTTGATCGTGTTGGTTAATTATGTTGTCAAAGTTCATTATTGTGTTTGTCCATATAAATTTGGAATAAACCTGTTGCGCTTAATTTTTATTCTCTAATCATCTCATCATTTACTCACAGTTGTATCTGGATTCATTCATTCTGCAGCTGAGGCTTAAGTGCTTATGAAATCATTGTTATCACCCATCACCTATCCCCGCCCACTTGTCTGTATTTACTTGCAATCACTGAATTCAGCGTTAAAACAAAGATGGATTCCAGCTCTATTTAAGACTCCGTCCATCTGTACAGTTAAAGGTGCAGGAGCGACCAATCACAACACAGCATTTTGGTTTGGGTGGAAGCGCACATTCAAAATAAAAACAAACATGGCTGTACCGATGGATGTGCTTTGGCCATGGATCTATTAAAGTAACTGGCAGGACATTGCTAGCTTAAAACGATTGTATATTGTAGTAATGGTGGCCAGTCTATTGCAGCGAGAAAATCATGAGAAACATGTTTTTCCATCAAGTACAATGCAAGCATTAATTGCCCACAGACCTACAGGTTTCAGAGCTTTTGTAGCAAATTTTATTTTCGTTTTAGATATACACTTGTTTTTTTCCCAGTTTGAATATTGTCAATTTAGATTAAAAAAAAAAAAAAAAAAAAAAAAACTTGTGCTAATTCTAGTAAACTACAACTCTGATTGGTCAGGGGTTACGTGTTATGCAAGCTTGCACTTCTTGCATGTTTTTATTAATTTCATATTTGGTGCTTGTAACAGAGATAGGTCAGTCACATGGAAAGAACTTAGAGGAGAGCCACTGCTCCTCCACGCCACCTCAACCAACTGAGGTGGCTTGAGCATCTGTTTCGGATGCCTCCTAGACTCCTCCCTGGATGGTGTTCTGGGCTTGTCTCACCGGTAGGAGGCCCAGGTGAAGACTCAGGATGGACTGGAGAGACTCTGGGCCAGATTTATCAAGCCAGGTGCTAAATTGTGCGGGTTGCAAAGTGAAAAAAAAAAAAAATGAATCATGTTATTTGCCAAAGCAATTTTATGGCACACTTTAATATTCGAAGATGTACATGTTACTAACACTCAGTACTATGCACCACCTCTAAATTCTGGCATTCTTTAGTGTTTGTGTGTGAAAGAAAAATGTCAGCTACGCCATGTTTTTGCTTCCCCTAACCTGTTTTGCACATGAGCAAATGCTTGATAAATCTGGCTCAAGTCTTGGACTGGCCTTGGAACATTAAGCATCCTCCCAGAAGATCTGGAGGAAAGTATGTGTGACAGGAAAGTCAGACTCCCTGCTCTGACTGCTGCCTTCGCGACCCAACCCAAGATAAAGCAGAAGTAAATTGATAAATGAATGGATGCTTGTTACAGTTAAATTTTACAATGCATAGGCAAGGCTGATCAGTTCTACACTTTTGATTTGTTATAGTTGTAGATAAATGTAGTCTTACAATTAACAATTTCATAAGCTGATCTACATATGGTATAGACAGAATGTAAGTAAACATTGCAATCTCCACTCAGACTAGCCACCCAACTTGTTCTCTCTTTTTTTCCCCATCTATAGCTTTTTTACATCAACCTAAACATACTGTACATACACATTCCTCCAGCTAGGTACTCCCAAACCCAGCTGCCCACAAATCAAAGAAATTCCACTGGCCTAAGCTCTATTATTTACCCTTGGACATTATTACTTATTGATTTTGCGTCCCATAGTTATCGTCTTAACAGTATGGTATGTCTGTGCGCCCTCAACATGGCTCCTGTGCTGTATTTTATTTGTATTTTTGAGTAGTTACATGGGTCTTCCATCGGCATTCCCAAACGTGTAAAACCTTTAGCATCAAACGGGCGTCATGTGATCGAGCAGAAACCTATTATTTAACCCTTGGACATTATTTCTCATTGATTTTGCGTCCCGTAGTTAAAGATTGGATGCGTACGGGGAGATGTGTGAACACGGAGGGTGTGGCGGGGGCCGGCGGTGGGGGGCAGCGTAGCATGAAATGAAGCCTGGATCTCGTGAGGGACTTGGAGGTCTGCGGAGAGATTGAAAAGTCTTTATTAGCGCTTGTCGTGTGCTCGCGCCGTCAATGTGTTCTTAAAGGTTACGGGAGAGCAGTGGGTTTGCCTCCTTCCCCGAAGCTACGGAGGACGCCACACTGCAAAAACGAAGATCTTACTGTAGTTCAGTCATCTTATCTCTAGAATAGCGTCTAGTTAGATTTATTTTATGATCAATTTAGCTCTGGTATGTTTGATAAGATGAAAATAGACTCCTGTTGGGCCAAATGGGAATAAAATGATCTTTTCTTAACCTATATCAAAAGTTTATATGGCCTAATGAACACTAAAACTATTTCATTTGATGCATATCGTGGATTTTGATGCCAAACCACAACTAGACCAGAATCAAAGGTGGCATAAACCAGGATTGCAGTGACTGGACTAAACCAAGACAAGACTGCTCTTTTCTAATGTCCACACTATTTTCTACTTAGGGGCACTACATGGGGGCCATGTCATTTTGTAGTAGTGTCCGCATATTTGAGAACAGGCTGGAATCAGAAGGAAAAGTGAACAGCGTCCGGTCTCCGGGAGCAACAGGACTGAAGTTTATTTGACCTGTTGAAGGGAGAAAACACAGTTCTCAAAACTAAAAGTTGTTAGCTGTAAAGATGCTGCTTACCTTAATTTGAACTGTGAAAGTTGAATAATCCATTCCATTTGAAAGTTATCATGAAGTCTTGACCAGTCTTTATTACAGAAATTCATTTTTATCACACTTTTGAAGAGTGAGTCTGGTCACCACTCCCTTTGCCCGCATTTCAGATCAACTCCACATTGTACAGGGCAATCAGCACATGAAACAAAGAAGTCTATCATTTACCAAAATCACTAACCTCACATTATTTATTTATTTACGCTTTGCTCATTGATTATGGGAAATCTGTGAAATGTCACTTCCACATAATATTTTTTCAATGTATTTTGTTTTTGTGTTGTTAGCAGCCATGTTTGTTTTCTTATGGTAGAAGATGCGTCACACCTACTGGAATTAGAAACACAATGTGTAGATTATATATTTTTTTATATCTTCGTCTAGATTTTCCAGGCAACCTGAATTTGGCAGGACTATTATACCCAAAGTGTAGTTTCATTCAATATCTGTCCCAGGCTGTGACACCAGCTATGCTGCTAATTATATTTACTAAAGACATATAGGCGGACTTTAAACATGATGTTCTTTTGCCAGCTTCAGCTTCAGTCAGACATCAGAGGCTAAAAAAAGAGACAAAAAATATATAGTAGATTATACATACATACACTTGTTTTGGGTCTTACAAACTAGTAAATACTTGCTGAAGATTTAATACATGTTGTCTTATTTAATGTAAGACCAAAGGTGTTTGTTCTACTGGCAGATTTGTGTTCACTTATTTCATGTAGATCTAAGCTTCTTTTAAGTATAGTTTACCTCGATGGTCATTTTTCCCAGTGTACCCCTGCACTACATCCAGAGCCCTCCGTGCCCACCCCCCGCAGCCCGGCGTAATCAGTCCCACCACCAGACCGCTGCGCCGGGGCTGTGATCGGTCAAAAAGCCTATAGTGTATGGGGATTGGAAACTCCGGGACACTCGTGAGTAATGGAGGGATGGAGGGGAGTCCCGTGTTCTCACTCCGGGCTGCGGCTCTATTATGGGCTGCCCCTGTGCCCCGGGTGATGGAGGGGTGAGGAGGGGGACAGACCAGCGGGGTGAATGTGTTTGATCATGGGCAGCTGGACACTGTTTGGCTTTTGATTCTTGCAGTGTGAAGACAGCTATTGTTGGATATTGAGTCCTGTAAAAATATTGACGAGAGCGACAAAATCCAATTGGAAGCAATACAGATGTATGATCTTGCTCTAGTCAATAACAGATTGTTCCTAAGATTAATATTTGCATTTTAAAATCTATAGCTCACAAGATCAGAATTTTACTTTTCAGTTCAGTAAAATAAAGGAAAACGTAAGAAGATAAGTTGCGGAAAAAAGTGGCCCTGCCCTTTCAGATGGTGGAGAGTGTTGCCTCAAATGGAGAAGTTCAAGTATCTCAGGGTTTTATTCATGAGTGAGTGAAGAATGAGAGTAGATTACTTGGAAGGTGGTTCAGTGCAACTCCTGCAGTGACGAGGTTGTTGTGGTGAAGGAGGAAGCCTGGAAAATCCAGACGATATATATCTCTTTTGGATTTCTGTAGCCGTGTTTGACAGATGAATTAGCCAATCAAAGACACGCATTTTCCGCTGTGTAAAAACCAACATGGCTGCTCCCGACGAAAAAAATACATTAAAAATATATCACATGGAACTGAAAAACCACGAGATTCCTGCAGAATCAATGAGCGAAGCAAAAAAAGATTTTAATGTGAGGTGAGTGAAGTTAGATTTTGGTCTAAATGACAGACGACCAATCAGCACCTTTGTTTCATCTCGGTCCTGCAAATAAACTAATCTGATTGCACGGTACGATGTGGATTTGATCTGAAAGCAGGCGGAGGGCATGGTGACCAGACCCACTCTTCACAGCTTGCTGAAATGTGGGTTCTGGATTTCAGGCAAGAGTCGAAAGGCAAAGCTCTCCATTTACCGTCCAATCTACTCAAATCCTAACCTTTGGTCATGAGCTTTGAGGAAACGACAAGATCACAAATTCAAAGCGGTCAAAGTTAGTTTCCTAGAGATAGGGTGAAGAGCTCAGTCACAACAGAGGCGCTCATTGTAGAGCCGCTGCTCCTCCACATTGAGAGAAGAAGCCAACTGAGGTGTGGCTCAGGTATCTGTTCTGTATGCCTTATTGCCTATATTCCCTGGGGAATTATAGGCTCTTTTTACACTTCGGCATGGCTAGCTCCTGCCTAAAATTACCGGATATACAACAAGTTACAGCCAGATAATCATTTGCATTATGTTCAGACCTTGACATACGAGGTAAATATTTCACTGTAGAAAACCCATGTGTTCATAAATTGTGCTGTTTGTGATTTAAAGCTAATGCTAAGTGCTAACCTATATTTAATGTAATTTTAATTTTGAAAAAAACTCTACATTCTGAGCTAGCTTTTTACAAAAACAATCAGCCAAGCAGGGTGCACGGTAGCAGAGTGGTTAGAGCTCTGGCTTCCAAAAAAGGAGGTCATGGGTTTGACTCCCGAGTCGAGCCAAATCAACATCTCACAATCTCTCTGGATGGAGTTTGCATGTTCTCCCCGTGTCACTGTGTGTTTTCTCCATGTACTCTGGTTTCCTCCCAACTCCAAAAACATGCAGGTTTAGGTTAATTTGGCATCACTGTAAAATTTCCTCTAGTGAGTGGATAAGAGAGTGAATGGTTGCCAGGCCAATCCGACAAGTTGGCCACTGTGGGTGTTCCCCCGCCTAAGGCCCAAAGTCACTGGGATAGGCTCCAATCACCTGCAACCCCTAACCCCTAGGAATAAGCTGTAGAAAATGAATGAATGAACAATCGGCCAGGCATTTAATG
Organism: Mugilogobius chulae; assembly: GCA_038363315.1. Lineage (NCBI taxonomy): Eukaryota > Metazoa > Chordata > Actinopteri > Gobiiformes > Gobiidae > Mugilogobius > Mugilogobius chulae. The sequence continues at coordinate 41,960,798 of CM076396.1, read as the reverse complement.
TATTTTTTTATTTAATTGTTATATTTAAGGTAATGCATTTCATAGCATTTAGTATTGCGCCACAAATGTGCTCTTTTAAAAACACCTAGGCTTACCCTGATGAAGTATTTACCTTACATGTGAAGGTCTGAACTTGCTGCTAGTGATGATCTAGTTGAAATCCGCTCTCTGCTTTGTGATTTTTATTATATTGATTAACGCATCTCGGGAAAATTCCCTCATAAGTAATGAACTGAATGAGATGGAACTATCCGCAGGTGTTACGCAATCCAGAACTAGCCAAGCCGCATCGTGAAAAGGACTATTCTTGAAAAGCCTATTCTGGGCATATTCCACTGGGGGAGAACTCCAGGAAAACTCAGGACGCGTTGGTGAGACTATGTCTTTTGACTGGCTTGGGATTGCCTCCTTCAGAAGAGTTGGAGGAGGTGTGTGTGGAAAGGGAAGTCTGGGTCTTCCTGCTCAGATGGCTGCCTCCTGATCAAGGGGACACAAGTCTATTTGTAGTCTTTAGTCTGTTCTAAATGAAATATTGGATTCTTGAGGACAAATTGGTACTGACACACAAAGCAAACCTCAGTTACCACTATCAAAAATTTGTTGAAATGATTTATTTTTCCTCATATCACCCAGTAAAAATTGCAGGCATTGACCATTACCGATACTGATTCTGATGTATCGGCATCCCAAAAGTGTATTCCACAGTACAGTAGTGTCACCTTTTTCAAGAGTAAATACAGTTCTTTAAACTACTAAAGTAAGAAGTCTGGTTCTGTTTGTCCAATCGCTGCCTCCATCAGAAGACAATCTTAAACATGCACAGTATTACAATCTGGTCACATCCTTTGTCTCTAATCAGTCTCCCAATCCTCCTCTCCCAATCCTTCCTCATCCCTCTATCCTCTCCTCCCTGGAACCAAACCCACCAAAGGGAATTACATTTCCCCTGGGCGTCCTCTCGCTCCGAAACAAACCCCCGCTGGCCCTGCACCGCTGGCTGGAGATGAGGCCGGCCCGCTGGCTAAGATTGAAAAAGTGAGCAAAATGGCGTCCGAATAAGGAGAGGTGACCTAGCCCAGATTGTTGGCCAGATTAAAAGTCCAAGTTTGTGATACTTTTCATTTGTCAGGCGAGTGGTGATTGATTCCAGCCCTAAAGCCTTTTTAAGTGCAGAGCCATCGCCGTGGAGTCGCGAGGGGCTCCGTCTTGGCCAATGACAAGACCCCAATCACAAAAATTGCCATCGTGTAGATTCTTTTCTCTCTCAAATGATGAATCAATTACAGTATTGAGCCAGCAGAAAATTAGTTTAGCCCCGGCGCGATGATGGATTAATTGATGTGTTATTTTTGAAGTAAAACGGCCAAATGCTGTCGTGTCTCCCAAAGGTGCGGATTAGGTGTTGTTAATGGGATTACACGGAGTCGCACTGTATGAACCTGGAATGTGCAGGAGTGAGAGGGAGGACATAGTCAATAATGAAATCTACAAAGCATGATAAAATGTGTATAATGCTCTAGAATGCTGAAGCACGTATGAAATGGATTGGACAAAAAAAAAGCAGAAATGGCAGAAACCTTAGTTATTGTGCAACAGTGTTCAATATATTCAGCCTTATGTTTCCCTTATTTTTTTAGATGACTTTTTAGTTTACTCCAAAAATAATCAGTATGCCTCAGCTCAAATGTATCAAAATTATTAATTATACCATGACCCATTTAGCAAGTAAATCTCTTGCTTTTGCTAGTGTAGAGAGCCTTTGCTAGCACACAGGGCAATGCAAAGGGATATTGTATGGACTAACTTAGTTGTGTAAAAAAAAAAAAATAATAAATAAATAAATAAATAGGCATAACAAACCCTCTGTTCCTTAAACAAGTGGTTCATAATTGTTGTTAGCATTTGGCTAACAGCTGTTAACATGCTGATATTGAGTCCAAATGAAACCATTTTCTTTATAACCAGATTTTCCAACATATTTTCACAGAAATGCTAGTTTACATCATGCTATGTAAATAATGTGTCATGTCAGTGCATTTTTGTTTTCTGGCGTGTCTAAGACACGGCGAAGAACACTGAAATGGCACAATAAATTTTCACCATTCAATACACATGTTTTTTTGTCGAAGCCACACAGGGGTGAACACAAATAGTGTTATTTTTTCCCACACAGCAGGTTGAGAATAACTCAAATGTGTCAACTTGAGCACATTGTCAGTTGGGACTCTGAACACATTTGTTGTCTTAAATGATCTAGCATAGCTAAAGTCTACTTTGTACTCATGCTATTCTATTCTATAGCAGTTAGCCAAGAGATTTCTGATTGGCTTTGGGGGACATGGTGATCGAACTGTGGGTTTTATTGTTGTGAATCTTGAGTGCTACCCACAACCAGTTTCTAAATGCTTTTTATTCTGTGTGTCAATTGGTTCTTTCTCCAACACAAGTATCTTTTGTGTTCCTATAACATGACTAGTTAATAGGTTAATTAACACCACCATTCTCAAACTTTTAGAGCCTCGGCCCCCCATTGGCCCAGAAATGCGGCCCCCCAAGTAATATTTCACACTCTATTCAAATAACAGTGTTTTCCTTTCAGATTAAGACATAAAAAAAAACGTAAAAAGTGTGGCTTTAAAATTGTTATTTAATCTAAATGAAGAATAGTTTCAATCTCAATCATCTGTCACGATTGTTGTGTGGACAATCTTTGGAGGCCCCTCTGCAGAGCCCCGGATGCCCCCAGGAGTGGGATCCGCGGCGTACCCCACTTTGAGAATGATCACAATGATGTGTTGTACTGGTTTAAGTTACAATTTGTATAGTTTTTTGTTGCAATGGCTGCAACGCACAAATTGGTTAAAATGTTAACGCATTAGTTGAGTAAATAGTTAAGATCAGGTCTGAAGTTTCAAAATTGTAATGTTTAGAGTTGATTAAAATTAGCATAACGTTGCTTTTAATAAATATTAACACTATGAAGCATATCTACCTGTAGTAAAAAAGAAAAAAACAAAAATGTATTGGCATGTCTATGTTTTACTACTTTGTCTTTGTTAAAATATACAAAAGTCTATAATAAATGTGAAGTATATGCAAAAGGAACCATAAGAACACCATACTTCACAATCCGTTGCAGAAGCCTGTCCCTCCCAGCTCTTGTTGTAATAGTCGATGATAAACTCCCCTCCATCTCCAGTCTCGTGTCTGACAGATGTGTACGGGCAGTGTCTGGAGGTCCCTCCCCAGGATCTGTGCCGCGTTCCTCCTTTAACCCGACTGTAGGCCGCGTGAGTCGGGCTCTGGTGCCGCAGGTAACAGCCCATCCATCACCGCGCGCTAACTCTCCGCGCAGACACCCAGGCGGAGGTGGCTAATGCTCCCGCCAGTGCCTCCGAGCCCTGGGACGCGCTCGGGGTCAAACGCTGGGGCCGCGGCGGGTGATCGATGGCGTCAGCGCGGCTCGTCTGTACACAGATATGAAGGAAGAGAGGAAGAGGAGGAGGAGGAGGGGTTTTGTTTTGGAGCAAACAGAGATGCTAAATGGAAAACAGCAGCAGTGAACATTAGCGCTAGCTGTGTTAACATAGGGCACATTTGTCACCCGCACTGGGAGCAATGGGACAGACCAGGGCGGAGGATTAGTCTCGGGATGGGGCTGAAATTAAAGCGCTGTAGCGTGTTATCAGATTATACTCATGCACAACTAGACTATTAAATGACAAAAAGCACCATTTGCTTTTTTTATTTGAGTTTTTAACCTTGTGCAACATTGGGTTTTATTCGTGGCACATTCTTTTGGACAAATGTGTACTTAAAACTATTCATGAACATTTTCGGTGTTCACAAAATATGTCCGTAAAAGGAGTCAAAACAACCATTTTAAAGTTTAAAATTTTACTCAAGCTCAATTCATACTTTGTCGCACCTGAGCAGGGCCAGTTCCTCATTGGGTAAATCCTGACTTGCTCCTTGGCCAGTTAGAGACATGATCCCTTTGAGGTGCCCTAGGTCTTCCCTGGGTCTCCTCCTGCATGCCCAGAACACTTCACCAGGGAGGCTTTGTCCAGGAGGCATCCAAAACAGATTCCTGAACCACCTCAGCTGGCTCCTCTTAACATAAAGGAGCAGCAGCTCTACTCAGAGTTCCTCCTCTTGAAACTATCTCTAAGAGAATGCCCAGCCACCCTGCGATGGACACACAGTTTGATCTCTTGTTCGCAATCTTGTTTTTTGGTCATTACCCAAAGCTCATGACTGTAGATGTATGGTTATAACAAAGATCCTTCTTCCTTCTTCACCACAATGATTTTTCTTCACTGCTGATGCTGCACAGATCCACCCTTTAATCTCACGTTTCCCTCTTCCCTCACTCGTGAACAAGACCTCAAGATACTTACTTTTTTTGTATTAACTTTTATTTAACAACGAAGTCCCACTGGTATTCAAAATCTCTTTTGCCAAGGAGTCTTGAGGGAGGGGATAAGGAAAGCACAAAGATGGCTGCGCACACAAACTGCCCTGAGTAGTGCTGCAGTCCCAGGCTTTTCAAGCTACGCAAGTGCATTGTCAGTAAAATATGGCAAAACTCTTTTTAATAAAAACTCAATTTAACGAACAGGAAAAGCGTTTCCAATGTACAGCTAGCTTCTAAATGTTTGCATGACATTAGTAAGTGTCCCGGTATTCAGCGGCCTGAAGTTATAGTGAAGCTATGCGGAGGACACCAGTGCGGCCCCGCTTCTATTAATGACGTTGGCTCTGAACGGGTCTATTGGACATGCTTTTAGAAGTACGGGAAATCTATGCGGACACGGGAAGAACATGGAAAATCCACATCAAAAGGCTCTGGGTCACCTGGGAATTGAACCCGGGAACCTTCTTGCTATGAGGCCAAAGCACTAACCACTGCGCCACATATGCTTCTCCACCTGACGCAAGGACTCTCCACCCTCCTCACTATTGTTATTCTAGTCTACTTAACTGTAGGTTATATTTAGGAAACAATTTTATATCCAAATAATAGTTACATTTTGTCAAATCATCTCCTTGCTCCTGGATCCAGCCAGCTAAGGAAGCTTAGGGTTTGTTCGGCTGGATATGTGCATGTATTAGTAACTTTAGTAACTAAACTAAACCTAGCTCCACTATTGTTCTAAGTTCACTACTGTCCCCATTAGTCAGCTCAAGAACAGCCCTGTTGCTCCGTCAATTATAATTTTACATGAATCAAGAACAAGTTTGAAAACAAGTCCTAAGCTTATGCCATCACATTAAGGAACAGAGATAATTTATATGTCATTATGAAAAGCAAAGTTGTTGAGCTTTTGAGAAAATGAGTGGTTTCTAGACTTTTTTTTTTTTTTTTGTTTAAAGTAAAAAAAACTCTCTTACAATGTGAAGTCATACTGGAAGAAAAAAAAAAGGCTAAACTGGGTTTAAATTTGTAAAATGTTTTATAAAATCTAAAATAGAATCTTTACTTTGTTTTCGTGAAATGAGTAGTTCAGCTTCTCATGATATGCAGTGTAACATGAACATCTGCTGCGTTCTTTGATACACTTTCATTTGCATGTTTAGTCAAACACAATTCAAGGGACACAGCAGAGGAATGAAAATATCTTAATAACACAACATGTGTCAGCCTCATGAATCCAAAAACTAAATTGGCAAAGCAACACCTTTTGTAAAATACCAATCCAAAATTCAGGGACTGAATTTCCATTTTTCTATTAAAGGCCTAATGTGTCAGTGGAGTGCAGCGGCTGCATTAATTTTTAATAGTTTTCTGGCCAAAATGGCGTTGCGTGGGGGGATGTGATATGAGGCCGCGGATCCGTAAACAAAAACTGACTCTCATAAACTCATTTGTGGCCCGTGTCTCGCAGGATTAGGAAAATGAAATAAATAGAAAAGAAAAGAGCCGGCGCTGGAGAGGCAGATAGTGTGTGTGTGTATATGTGTGTGTGAGTGAGAGAGAGACCTGTTCATGCGAAATGCCACAGTCTCATCACCTCATACAGGCTCCATCTCTCAGAGCTTTTCTAGTTAACATTCATGACTCACAGCAAGAAGGTCACATGTTTGATTTCCAAGGTTTGGGAGACATTTTTGTGACGAATTAAAGCAGCACTAAGTAACATTATGATCTGGTTAAATGTCTTTGTAAAAGTGTTCCTGAGGATTAACATACGGTATAGATTTTCTGAGCATTTGAAGCATATGTCGGCTCTCTGCTGTACATGATTATACTGAAAGTAAGAAAACACACATTAATCTACTATAAGAGAAACAAAAACCCTTTGCATCTCTCAGTTATCTCAAAGTTAGTTAGCAAACCTGATGACACATGTACCTCCACTCTGCTTCCTTTCAATCCAGCTACTCGATCAGGTTTCTGAACTGCAGACGATTCCCGAAAACCAGCAAGTACCAGGAAGACAGCATGCATATACCACGACTAACCCTGTACTTATGTACACAGTAGATCTAGCATGATATGAAAAAGCATAAAATGAAAAGGAGATTTCACAGCGCAAAAAACACAAGTTTTGGCTGAAGCCAGTAACATTTTTTTTAGGTTCATATCCAGCATGCATTTGTGTAAGCTAAGTTAAGGGCTAATGTGTGTTTGGAGAAAGCAGACAAACATTCCAAAGGAGAAGTTGACCTCTGAACTGTCACAGAGCTCAAAACTTGCCATGCTGTAAGGTGTGTATATGGAGTGTCCATGTAAAACACAATCTACCAGAACGAACTGGATACTCATCCAGTAAACTGGGAGAGGTGACTTGACTTCAAAGATAAATGTTATCCTTTTCTTTCTTGGAGTCCGATGGACGCGTGTTTATTCAAGCAGGAAGACAGAACAAATACTTGTACATTTGACTTCAAATAATTATTCGATTTTTTTGGTCTGGTTGTTTATCAAGGGTACAGTAAGAACTGTAATCTCAAAATGTCTGGTCAGATGGTAGCGCAGGTGCAAAGGTGCACAGATTCAAACTTGTTTTGGAGTTTCATTTTCTCATTTTTAGTTTTAGAAAACAGATCAGGAGTTCACATTGTCTGCAAAGTTAAAGGACCTATTATGTCAATTCACTTTTCTAGGATTTTAACCTTTTTATAGCTTCCTTCCCTTCATCATTAGTTTACTCAAAATTATATTTGAATTGTTCATGCATGTTTGAGTAATCTTATATTGTTCTTCAGCTGCAGCTCAAGTACTCAGAAATCCCCGTCTCACCTACCACCTATCCCCTCCCACTTGACTGTATTTACTTGTTATTTAAAAATAAAAAAAAAAGACTGTCCCATGATAATAATTTATTATTTAAAATCTGTTGCTTTTAACAGTTTATTTTAAAATGAAGCTTTCAGTTTGCAGTTTTGAACAGGAAGTCAATAGAGCTTTTCCTATTTTTAAGCTATTTTAGATCGACTTTGTGTTTTACAATGACCAAAAGGTAAATTACTGATCTGCACATGTTCTAGTTTCTTACTAAAGATTAAAAAACACAATAGTTCTCCTTTAATAACCAAGAATCATGACGCGCAAGTAAGAAACTCGACCTGTGCACAGCCTCAGAGCTGTAAACCTCACCACTCGTCAGGATCACTCTCACACAAAACTCACATCATTCACCAAGCTCACTGTCCATAACAATACTGCGGGTCTCTTAAAGGCCTCGGATCTACACTTTTGTGTTTGGGATACAGTTGTGGGCGGAGTAAGCCTTAACCGCATGTTTAGCCTCACTTTAACCAATATTTCCCATGTTGAAAGTGTCTTTATTCACTTTCTTGTAGCCTCCAAACTGCAGTGGAAAGTCCCAGCTGCTGCTTCTTTGTCCTTGAAAGCGACACTAACAAACAGCAGAGATGAGATCAAACATTTCACTGTGGAGCAGCTTCCCAACGCGTCCACTTTAGATGACATCAGCGCAGCTACATTTTAAAAGTACATGTAAACAGAGCCGGTCCGATAGCGCCTCATCTCGATAACTGTCCCGGGCAGGATTTACCGCTGTCCTCTTCACCTCTGCGACTTGCTCACACTAAATTTTGGGTGGCGTTGTTCATCATTTTTCCATTTTTCCGAGGCGCGTGGCAGAATCGTAACTCAGCGTCTGGCAGGAGGATTGTCGTTCGGCGGGTCGTGGGGAGAAATAAAGAGCTGTTTTTTTTTTTTGTGTGTCGGGAAAGGTACAAGAGTTTACAATGGAGCCGAAGCAATATCCACAGAGTCATTTCAGGGGATGAGATACAGGAATGGAACAACTGTGGGTGACTGAATGGAGCTGTGAGGGTGGTATGTGGGTTTTGTAGCGTTTTGGGCGACTTATCATTCGGAACATGTTCTCTTTACTTGACATCACGACATTTTTAAAGCGTATCATTACACTGGACAAAAATGACCATCTTAAACGTAAAAAATCTTTAAACAAGTTAAGATCTTGAAATAAGTAGATCCCAATGGAACAAGCATAATTTGTCTTCTTTAACATTTTTAAAACAAAGCCTTTTTGACTATAAAACTTGAAATAAGCAAATTTTCAGTAATTATGCGACTCAAGACAAGTGCATATACAGTATGTATGTATAATCTTAAATCTAGTATTTTTGGGCCTCAATCATGACACGTTCTTGCAAACATTTATTCTTAAAGGTGCTTTGTGTACGTTAAAATGCTCAATAATACAATATATCAAATTACCGTCCATTAGAACAGCCCTGGATGTGGCCATGGTGTTTTGTAAACTTGAAAGTACAGACAGGCTCATAATGTGAGTGGCGTGGGTCGCACCCTCCGACCTAGTCTCCTTCATGTTTTATTGTCATTATTTTTATTTATTTCACATAAGCTCTAGTTTTGTTTTTTTCTCAAACTCTCATAATCTTGCTGCCTAACTTTTGAGGTTTGCAAATGATCAGTCGGTAAAAATAGCAAATAAAACAGTCAGCATCTACTTTTCCTACAAATAACTTTGATTCTTAGCTCAGAAAACATTTTACAGAAAATAACAATGTATCAATCTTTTAAGCCGTAAAATACGTCTTTAGCTGAAGATATAGGCTGGGTGCAGTGTCACTAAACGCCAAAGATGGCGCACTTGTTCAAAACCTTTAAGGGCGGTAAAATCGGCTGTTTCAGAATTTTATTTCATATAGAATTCTGTCAAAAAGTTGTAATACCTTTATTGTAGGTTTTGTATTTTGCAAATTATTTTATATAAAACATTTCTGGAACAAAAAAAGTCATTGCTCATGGTAAAAAAAGACTCCATTAAAAGACCTGCAGCGCCGGTCCCAGCTTCAGACCCTCTGTTCTAACCACCACAGGACTCAGGACCCCCCCACCCCCAGGACCAGAGCGCATTGTGCACCCTCGCTACAGCCGCTGAAAGTTTTTCGTGCTGGAAAACAGGAAGTAAGTTTATAAATGTGTCCAACTCCTTCATTGTATCGCAAATCTTTCACCACAAATCCACCTGTATTCTTCATTTGGCAGCAATTACAGATTAACAACATATTTGTACTGTAGAGGTGATGCGCTTGACCCACGTCTGGATCCAGGACCGTTCCCCGGTGTTGGGGCTAAAGCTCAGAGAGGCCATTACCCAGCACCCCTCGCCTCTGCCGCTCTCTCGACATGTTTACGGCTTTATTAGGACTCACACTGACTCCACAGCAGCCGTTTAAGACCAGGCGAGGAAATAAGGCCCATATTAGAGCAGAGAGCCGGAGTATGTCGTCCACTGAACTTTCATTAGGATTCAAAGAGCTATAGGCGCGCAGAGGTGATGGTGAATTAAAACAGTGAGGCGCTTGGGGCTCTGAGCTACATGTAACTGCTGTGTCAACTGGTTATAATGGATATGGAGAAGACCTATTAACAAGACATTTTTCACACTATAGGATTAAATATCACAGTTTAGGGTTTGTTATGTGAAGTTCTGTGTTTAGATGCAGTTTAATCATATAAAATAGTTGTGTATTAATGTGAACATGATATTTTGCAGAGCCAGGTCTCATTTTCTCAGTTGCTCATTTTAAATAGATATCAGAAATGCATATTATTAAAAGCTTTGTGTGAATCATGAGCAAGTTTTGTACAGAGGTTGAATTTCAAAGAGCCACAGTTCTAAACTTAAAACAAGTAAAATGTGTTGTGGTGCGTTTTTATTTGTCAAAACACAAATCTGACTGTGTGAAGTGATTTTTTTTTTTTTTCAATTATAGCAATAGAAATAGGATTTTTATTTACATTACAATGAGAATATATATTAATGTTTCAATTAAATTGCTTCAATTCCCCAATGGGTCATTGTATTGAACCAGCAGCCAACATAAGGCACAAACAACAGCATTGTATTATGAAGAAGTCACAATATTGCAATCTACATTGTGAACTATGAGAAGATAAATACAGCTTACATAATGGCATACAATGCTTGTAGTACAATAAAGATAAATGACAGGCTAATAATGTTGTTTCATGGACAATACTTTGTACTTGTCATAATTTGTAATCAGGAAATAAAACTGTTCTGCTAAATTATTCATATATAACAAAAAAAATGTTTCTAAAATATAGGATTATGTTTTTAAATATGAGAACATTTTCTTGGAATTCTGACACATTTTCTTATTTTTATGAATAAAAAAAAAAAAAAAAAAAGCCTCACTGCCTCTTAGTGCTGATCACATCACTGCTCACTTCCTGGTTTTGTTTCGTTCTCAGTCTGTTTCGTTCACAAACAAACAACACCGGCTTCAACTAAGTCGAGACCAACCTCTCCAACTGGACCAGATTTTGACATTTTGGACTGGATCAGAGTTTGTTTGCTGTTCACAATTACAACCGAACAATCCAGGCAAACGAATCCTGATCCCAACCAAAAGTGTATTGTGAATGCACCCTTAGTTGAAAAAATTGACCAATAGAGAAAAAAATAGACACGCAAAAAGAGATAGAAACGTGCTCATGATACAATTTTAAAATGTCTCAGTAAAGATACACATTTTCTTTGCTGCAAGCTTAAATCCCACAGTCTTTTCTTTGTGCTGCCTGTGAAGAAGCATGCGCAGACAGCACAAGTGCAGCGTGATCCTCCTGCACATGTTTGATTATGAGACAGGATCCAAACGGCCGGCGGCGCGTGGAGGTGGCACTAAATTAAAAAGCAGCTCTGAGCTCCGAGCTGTGAGACATGAGGGTTTCAACACTGTATGAACATTTACGACAGGGACAGAGAGAGAGAAAGGAGGGAGGAAGAGAGAGGCGACTCCAGGGAAAGTGTGAGAGGAAGAGGAGACTAAATTAGAGGGTTGAGAGAAGAAGGGAAACGTGAGGGGGAGAGAAGGAGGTAGAGAGAGAGAAAGTGAAGTGATAATTCAAATGGAGGTAGAACAGAAAAAGGTTGTGAGAAAAAAAGTATTAAAAGAGAGAGTGATGAAGAGAGAAAAATAGGCAGCGTTTTCAGTGATACAATGGCATTGATCATGACGTTACTAAGGCACGTTTTACCTCAGCGAGACAAACATAGCATTTGTAGGCACGTTTGCTAGTTTCGTTTTCAAAAATAATGGTTTGAGTGTTGTAGATGACAGTGATGACAGCACTTATCATAACTCCCAAAACAAACAGGTGCTAGATAGAGGCACCTTTACTGTCTGAAGGCAACTCTTGGCAGATGAGTAGCACACAAACCCCAGAATCTCGGTTTTCTCAGCTGTTTCTGTGTTGGATAGGGAAGTGTATGGTTAAGGATTTATCAATACTATACCCTCATCTATTCTGCTTATCAATACAATCTTTTAACGGTTCTCTTATTAGTACTTTTAATCACAAAAATCATTCATTCATTCATTTTCTACCGCTTAATCCCGTTAGGGGTCGCAGGTGACTGGAGCCTATCCCAGTGACTTTGGGCCTTAGGCGGGGAAACACCCTGGACAGTGGCCAACTCGTCGCAGGATTAGACAGACAACCATTCACTCTCTCATTCACTCACTAGGGAAATTTACAGTGATGCCCAATTAACCTAAACATGCATGTTTTTGGAGTTGGGAGGAAACCGGAGTACCCGGAGAAAACCCACGGTAACACGGGGAGAACATGCAAACTCCACCCAGAGAGATCGTGAGATGTTGATATGGTCCGACCCGGGAGTCGAACCCACGACCTCCTTAGTGGGAAGCCAGAGCTCTAACCACTTGGCTACCGTGCACCCACACAAAAATCAATGCAAAAAAAAAAAAAAAAAAAAAAAAAAAAGCCATAGACCTACATTTTCTACTGTGAAAAATGTATGCACTGTTTTTTCTTAAAGGTCTGTACCTGATTTTTGCTTCCTTAAAAATAAACAATTACTGCGTTTTTCCTTCGTAGGGCAGCTGATCCAAACCAATCAAAGAAGTTTCACCAGCCAACTTGATGGACAGCATGTTCCAAGCAGAAAGAGACGGAACAGTTTTCTCACAGATTAGCGTGTCAATACCACGCAATTTGAAACAGGTGTCATATGATCGCAATTTCTATTTTTTGCGTGTGTATTTCATGTGTTTCTGTCCCAGTTCATTTCTATGGTGAATGTAAAAACGTGTTATTATTCATGAATACTAACACGATCCTAATCCTAACCTTAACCAACTCCAAGCCTCAGACCTAAACTTACCCATTTTTATAACTTCAGACCTAAACTTAGCCGTTAACCCTAAAAACCTCCTGTTTTTCTTCACCACATTGCGTCCATAGGCAGAGGGCTTCGTCATACCACGCATTTGTCATGGCATGGTATTTACACCCAAGCCATGAGAATACGTTGACTCCATCCCTTTAATAAAACTTTTACATTAGAATAGGCAATAAGAAAAACAGTATAAATAACCACTAGCCAACTAAGTTTTATCTTATTGTATATTTTTTGTTCCGTGTTAGTTTCACACTGTAGGCATTACAGGCTAAATAGTTACTAATTTCAATGTTGTGCTCTTTTTGTGCTTCTTCCACATGTGACAGAGCAGCCACAGTTTGTGTTGTGTAATAGTTATGTGGCAGATTATGTGTTATAGCGCAAACACTCAGCCCACCGCTTCACGCTGGCCACATCGATGTGTCTCGTGTTTGTGTCTTGTCAGTGCTTCTTTGCAAGTAAGTCTGATTGCAGCCCGCAGAACAGCCCTCAGTATAACGACACGCCCCCTCACGACACGCCTACTTCTAACGACACGCCCCCTAACGACACGCCCCCTTATGACAGTAATGACGTTATTTTGGCGAGTATACAAACCGTATTCATACAAAAATGTCCAAACCTATGGTAAAAGACATATAAGCCGGGGGTGTAATTTAAAATAAGCATCTTAAAAAAATCTATTTTAAAAGCCGACGGGAGTGGAGCTCCCCGGAAGTGAGCTGCTCCATTTCCGGTGCTAGAAAAATTGTAGTTGGAACCAGAGGGACGACGATTAAGTTTAGGAGAAGGTTAGGTGAAACTAAGGTTTAGGAAAAAGGTTTGGGTAAAGGTTAAGATAAAAATATAACAGTTTAGGCTCGTTTAGCAACAGTTATAAACTCATCACCATGGCAACCACCTCGCTTCTGTCCCTCTGGACCTGACTATCAGCACTAACCACTGGAAAACACGTAAAATCAGACAAAATAAAATGTATGTAATTAATAAAACAACTATAAACAAAGACATGTATTTATTGAGTCAAATATTAATAATTCCACCATTATTATTAAATAATACTAAACGTAATTTGGTGAAATGCCCCCAAAGTACAAATAATAATTAAATTATTCAACTTTCCATCTATAGAGTTCGTATATTCACCGAGGTTTCAAATTTTACATCGTCTCTGGCGTCTTTATCGTAAGGGTTGATGTGAATATCGCCACCTAGTGCAAAGACTGCTCACGACACTTGTGTTACGACACGCCTATTTCTAACGACACGCCTATTTTCTAACGACACGCCTCCATCTTGCAGTCTGCAGCCGGACCCTTCTCCTTCTTTGTGCTGCAAACAGAAGCAGAGAGACGCAGATACGGAAATGTACCTACGCCACGCAACAGAGACAACAGTGGCGATGCATGAGACCGATCTTATCAAACGCCCTCGCTCAAGGAAACTTATCAACCAGTGACTGTTAATGTGCAGCTCCAGTGCTTTAAGATTGGCACCATCACTACTGTTGTGGCAGTGTTCTCATGGAGATAGCTCACACGGGGCTATTGAGGTGCAGCATGAATTTATGGGCTCCCAAAACATAATATCCACACTGCTTCGCTTTAAAATTGAAGATACTTTTGTGCATGAATGACTTTAATTCTATCTTGCAGTTTCTTTCAAAGCAGTATTGTCTCCTGTAGCCAATCCCAGAACAAGCCTCATTTTCTCGGCAGACAAAGCCTTAAACGGTGGAGTTCCGGGAAGCGTGGCATTTGGCCAAAACAAATGAGCTCAGACACAAGGCGACGTCACGCTGACCTTTAGGTGACACTGATGTAATGTAAAGTGAATGAGAGTGGTCAGCTGAGGGCCATTACTGAAGGAGATGTGTCTGCTGGTGTGAACGAGCTCGCAACTGCTCCATCAAAACATACAACAGTTTACTTCTGCACCGGCAAATCGTTTAGCTCCAGGCAAGATAGTGTAGTCTATGTGAAGAAGAAGACAGGTTTTAAAGAATTAAAGACAGACATTTAGTGGATTATACCGAAGTCAAACTGAAAATGATTTGAATAACCATAACAAGCTGACAGCCAGGATATAATGGACTAAAGCAATTTTTGGCTTGACCAGAAACAAGCCCTCTTATAATCAATTAGTCAACTAAAATGGGCAGCAATCTGAATATACAGTACATACAAAATCTGAGTATCTGATCCAGAACTGGATTTACACACCTTTATACACACCCATATAGCTGCGTTTACACCGGACAGCTTATTTGCATCTAATTCGCCTAAACGCGCGTAAAATTTCGGCAGTTATTTATGCTGTTGATGCCTCAATAAGCTTCCAAACTGCTCTGACGCGCGTCAAGGCTTTGGTGGACAAAAGGACACTTTTAACGCCCCAAAGCGTTTCGAGCTCCCGCTTGTTTGCAGGCTTTGTTTTGCTCGTAGACAGATCACATTAAGAGAGAGAGAGAAGGAGAGAGCGAGAGGCTAACTGCATTTATAAAATGGAGCTTACCCGATCACACAACTTTCTCCTCTTCCAGGCAGTGTCCTTTTGCTGTCTCTGTCCTCCTCGGCTCCTCTCGTTGTACAGCAGGTTTAAACACGGCACCGGGCATTTTTAATACATCCACGTGAGCGCGTTGTCAGTCCAGATCATGTCCCGTGTTTCCAGATTTTCAAAGCAACGAACGGGAAAGTCTTTGAAAAAAGCCCCAAACAAGCAATCTTTCGTTAAAAAAGATATTAAAAGACTTCAGTAAACAGTCCTCCTTTCCCCTTGATGTGGAGAACAACATGTTACGTCACAGGAGTGTAGTCTCTGATTGGCTGATGCTGACTTCCAACGTGTCTGAAGATGGATTTTCCCAACTCCTGCGGCGGCCGCAGCTTTGAGCTTCCAAGACGCCGCGTTTTCAGAAGCATAAACGCGCGCCAACTTAGATGCCATACGCGCGGAAAATTCGCTTGAACACTCAAGACGCGGGTTTACATTGACTTAACAGAGCCAGGATGCCAGGTTGTCAAGAGCATAACATTAAATGTAATATATTGCTTTATTGAGATTTGACTTTAAATGTATTCTGCCAAAACATTGTCCTCTAGTGTGTAAAACTTAAAACTGGTGTTGGTCATAAGACCGGTCTCGAGACCACTTTTTTAAGGTCTTAATCTCGTCTCGAACTTGAGTGCATTTGGACTGGGTCTTATCTTAAAGTCAGGTTCAAACAACGAGATCACATTTCATTACCACCATGTTCTGCTAAACTTCCACCATGAGTTAATGCACAGTCCAGGCACAGTGTGCAACAAGCACTGCACAATAAGATCATGTCGACCAGTGGTGCCCTCCAAGTGGTTTAAATTGGCCCACGAAGAAATGCTAAGCTCTGTCTGGTTATTTTTTTAAGTAGAAGAAATTGTCAAAGTACACCAGTTTTATTCTGCTAATAAAATACAATTTAATCATTATCATGTTGAAAAAAAAACTCTTTAGATGCAACATACATTTGTTTTGGCTTTTGACATGCAGCAGAGTCAATCATACAGGCCCTTCGGTGAACGATAATTAAAATGATTGCTCGCTGAGGACAAAAGTTTGAGCACCCCTGATGTAGACTCAGATGCATGTAGAAAAGTACATAGATGGTCTTGATTTGGTCTCAATGGACTGTGGTCTCGGGCTTGTCTTCGTTGGAAAAGGTCTTACATCTCAATTAGTGTGATCTTGACTATTACACTAATTCCCTATTTCGCGATATTAGTGAATTCACAAACATTGAGTTAATCTATCTGAAGTCTGACACAGCAGTGACTAGCCCAAAGGGGGCTTGGTTGCAATAATGACACATAGTACCGCTTGAATCAAACTAAACAAAGATGGCGGCTCACATGGATGTAGGTGTTTCTGATGCCTTTGATTCTGTTTTAGCAGAAATAGGGAGTATCCCACACGAACATTAAATACGGCATTACTTTTGTTGCTGTGACTGGTTAAACATAAAACGGATAGGTCGCACACCCAAACGTCCCAGCTTTTCCCAAACACTTTCCGCAAATAAAGTTCCTGATGGACACTGTGGAAGAACTCACATCAGAGTTCAACACAAATCCATCTGTCGTGAGCCAGGTTACTAATTCTCTCTATTGTCTTAGAGGAGTTTAAAATCTGCAATTTGTATCCCACTGACTTTGACTTCAGTTTGCCTGGAAAATCCAGTATATTAGATCCATGATGTAAATGTTTACCTCTCAAGTTTCTGTGGGTGTGATTGACAGATGAATTAAATACACATTGTCTCTCATATGAAAACAAACATGGCTGCTCATGAGCAAAAAACTCAAGAAGAAAGTATCACCGGAGACTGAAAAACATTCCATATTTCTGCACAAACAATGAGCTAAACTATACAAACTACTTTACTGTGAAATGAGTGAAGTTTAGTTTGTTCACAACAACACAACATGAAGTCGTAAGATCAGACAAAGAGTCACAATAACGCACTGACTGACTGAAGGTTTAAGACAAATATTTTCACACGAGAATTGTTACACAAGTCCAGATCTTATGAAGAGGCACGTTGGGTTTTTTATCGGACCAAAACTCTTGTGGACAAAAACATTAAATCCCCAAGAGCTTAGAAAAAATTCAGTTACAGTTTGTTTGACCGAAAAAAGTATTTTATCTCAAAACTAGTATCAGAAATCTTTGATCGTATTCGGCCAAAATAGCGCCGCAAACATCCGGCTTAATGGGCCACATTCAGTCTCAAACATTAAGTTGATTTCCTCATAAGTTGACCATCTCACTTCTCATTAGCTTTTACAGCAGCTTGTCGTTTAACTGGTCCATCTGTCCCTCTTTTCTCTGACCCTTCTTGTTCTGCTCAGTTTTATCAAAGCTACAGCCGCGTTCGACGTCCTGCCGCTTTAATGTCCCCAAATTACACCACTTCTGCTACAATATACGACAAACATTTATAGATCTGCCTCCCACCAGCTCCACAGCTCCACTCCTGCACTGCAAAAACAACCATTTACATACAAGACGAACATGACTTTGTTTGCCTAAAAGTAGCAGTTTTGATCATTTTAAACCTTTTCGACATACGTAAGCTCTTTGGTAAATCATATTCACATGCATGTTTTCGTCCACTGCCACAGAAAAGTGGGATAGGTGGTAGGTGAAGAAGGGGATTTTCTGAGCCCTTTTGCATGAGCTGCAGGACAATACAAGATTACTCAAACATGCATGAACCAATCCAAATCCAACTTTGGGTAAACTAATGATCAGAGAACACTGCAATAACATGGTTAAAAATTCATAAAAGTAAATTTTACAGAATAGGTCTCCTTTAACTTTTGATTTATGTCATATTATTTTGCAATTTTTTTTTTACTTTTTTGTCAAATAATCTATTCTTTTTTGGAGCACATTCACCGTTTTCCTAGTTTCCTGTCTCTTTTGTTGGTGCCTAAACTTCCCTAGATCAGCCTTGGCACGTAACAGTTATCTCGGACGAGCCCACAAACACATTTATTTATTTATTTTTTTGTAAAGGAGGCTTTTTAATCTCCTATTTTGACCATTTGATATGATACTTATTAGGACATCAAGCAAAGACACATGCTCTATAGTTAAATTAATCAAATACAATAAATATAAAGACTAGAGATGCACCAATTCAGCTTTTTCAGTTCCAGTTCCGATACTTTGCTGATATCAACCGATACTGATGTAAGGGCTGAATTAGCTTTTTTTTTTTGCATAGCAAAATGCACAATAATTGGTACTTGTTCTGTAAGGGCTATTTATTATGCAAGTCACAACTTATCAATTTAATCTGAATAAAGTTTCAAATATTGTGAGATGTTCTGGATCAACAATAGCAAATAAATTAAGTCCCATTATAACAAAACAATCAAATCGGCTGAACTGAGATCATGAAGCTGATACCAACATCCGATTGTAGCATCAGATCGGTGCAAAAGCGTGCTGGATTAAACCAGTCCGAGGCCACATCTGGTCCGCCGTTTTCCAAGGTCTTGTTTAACAACTGCTTATAATAAAATTTCATATAATAATATTCATAAATGATTACAACACATGTTTACATCCACCATAGAAATGAATTGAGGCTGCAACACATATCAGCCACCCAATAAAGACTGATTATTTACATTTTATTTAAATTTGCATTTTATACACATGCATTTCCACGAGAAGGTTGATTTTTTTTTTCCAACTGCTGTAAGTCAATTTGACCATACAGTATTTTTGCAGTCCGTCCCTGCGTCTCCTCAGCCCAAGCTTGTTCATTGGACTGAATTACACTTGCTGGACGTCACATCGGACCAGGAGGATGAGCTGTGTGCAGAGAGTGTTCTTAGGCCCGGGGCTGTAGCAGTAATACACTGAACTTAATATGGCCTCAGTCTTTTACAGCGCTGTGGAGATGTTTATTATCCACTGTGTGCAAACTCAGTCTGTGGGGACGAGCATTAGTTTACATTATAAACACTGGAGTTCATGACCAAGACAAAAAAAACATTCACATAAGACTTTTCAGGTTTATATACACAAATATATACTGTAGGAACATTGCCTTATTCATATTTGCAGCTCAGAATAACTAACAACATAGATTTAGACTCAATTAATTTAATTCAGCTATTAAAGGTCAATAAAAGAGCAACTGCTAAATCTACGTATACTGTTAATGTCATAGGAAATACAGTAGTACATGAATAAAGTACACATGCTGCAGCCTTAGTTAAATGCTTTATAAGACTTTGTAAATGTAATTGATTATCTGGAGAATCCCAGTTTGTTCTTAGCCTTTTATGCTTGTGTTTAGCTTGTCAGTGATGCTGTTCCACATTTCTATATGTACATAGTACTGTAGGTTTGACTAATTAGAGTCTCAGAATGAACTGATATGTTGGTTGTGACATGAATGCAATGCTTTTGAAGAGGGATTATCGGTTAACGTTGCTTTCCGCTTTACTTAAAGGAATTTTTATGAAGGACAATGTACATTTTGCATTTAGCACAAATGCGGACATGTTTGCACCAGATTCTAGCTTACAGCCAATTTACATCTGTGTCCTGGGGAGGGGAGGCACATTGGACTGGGTAGGAGACACCTGGAGGAAACCTACGCAGACACGGGGAGAACATGCAAACTCCACATAGAAAACCCCCGGGCGGCCCGGGATTGAACCCAGGACCTTCTTGCTATGAGGCCAGAGCACTAACCGCTGCGCCACCGTGTTGCCCAAACTGCGCAGCTCCATGCAGAAAGAACCGCTGTTCATCAGGTTGGGGAAACTTCTTTATTAAAAAATTGGCTCCTGAAGCTTGAGACAGCTTTTTTCTCGCCATTTATTTCTGTCACCTGAATGTAACTTTTAAGTGTTGTAGGGTCGAATTTCATTCACAAATGTTGGTTTAGCAGCATAACTTTTGTTTTCAACAGTGATAAACTTAGTTAGCTGACAACAGCCCTGGCTCGACTTGTTTCCACAGCTCAAGTCTGCATACCAGGTGTGCACGCATATCGATAAACAAATAATCCCTCTCTACAATCTGAAATACAAGCAGACAACAATATGGAGATTTATGCACTAGTTTAAGGAAAATATAAAGCATATAAGGATTACAAAATATCTGTGACTTGCACTTTCTGACATGTTTTAGCTTTGCAAATTATTATCTAATGTAGTGTGCAGCTGATTTAAGATTAATGTTGCTGTAGTCAGTTTTTTCATCTCCATGTCTTTGGGTTGGTATTTGGCACAAAATAATCCTTCATTTTTTCTGTTTGTTTGTTTCTTTCGAGATAAATGGATTGATTGTTGTTTGCTCCCTCAGATGATCTTTGGTGTTCCCACTTTATCATTCTGATATCTGTCGTTTTTAAAGTAGCTTTGTGTAACTTTCTGAAAGTGTAAAGCAAACTGTACAGTACAACAAAAAAAAAAATTGGTCAAATATTTACACACCGTACCTTTATAGTAACTTATTTATTCAGCGGTAATGTGTCAGGGCAAACTCTTCTTCATTGCTATAGTACTTTAAACAAATGACTAATGACTTGAACTTTCCCGCAACTGCTGTCTGAATGTATTAGACGTTGACAAGAAGATTTTCACCATGAAATTTAGGTTCAATTACTAAAGAAAACCACATTCATAAAACAAGCATACTAATATACATTTTCTTACATATTTATTTCCCAGGTCTGCTTTGTATGCAATTCAACACTTATTGTCTTGTTAACCGGATTATATTTACCCCGATCCTCATCATGGCTGCTTAGCAAAGCCGCTGGTTGCTGTTTAAGATGGACGTAATGAGGAGGCGCGCGTCAGGAGCACCATATGGCCCTGGTACTATTCCTGTGTCTGTGGTCTGATTAAGTCAAGTCTGAGGCCCCTGAGTAACGCCGATATCTGACTGGAATGGGCTACTAGGACGCGCCGCCAACCCCATCACCGCGCTGCCGATCCCTCGAGGTACCGCCATGTTTTTTTTCTCTTCCTATAGATGCACGGATGCAGACACGGCCGTACTCAAGTTTATGAACATATAGAGCAGGGATATTCATTTATATTTACAAGTGGGACATATTTTTTGGATCGCTTTGGCCATAGGGCCAGACTACAAAGCTAAACAAATGTGCTTTTTATCCCGTGTCTACAAGTAACTTGCAGTGGTACTGTTTTGTGTATCAGAAATCTACTATACAAACTAAAACATTGCATTTTTGATATTTAAACAGGACAAAACAGGACTACAGCAAATCAAATCCAGCTTCAATCAACAATCAGGCTTAAACTAGAGCAGAACACAGCAGCAACAGGACTATGACCCAAACCTAAATCAAAGCTAAATCTAAAAAGGCAAACGACCATACTGAAGGTGTTATCCTCATTTTTGTTTTTAGCAATTGTTTCTATTCAAATGAAAATTTGTTCGCACTGTTCTGACTACATCTAATTATGTCTTGTTGTTCACAAAATACACTAAGTTGTCTGTTTTTTTGTTAGCATTGTGGCTAACTGCCATTAGCATACCGACGAGTCTTTCTCCTAACAGCTGTGAAAAAAAGTTTAAAACACTTCATGGTGAACAAATCGGACACTCGGAAAGGACTGAGTAAGTGAGGAAAAAATGAGTTTAAAATGAATTATCTATGTTTTTCAAAAAAGTAATTTCAAGACTACCTAAAATTGCCTGATTCTAATTTCAGACATTTTGACAAATTTACAACAATTTTATTTTAGAGGCCTAGATTGTTTTCAAACTGTTTTTGATTGGTTTGGAGACATTCAGAATCACCATATTATTTGCCAGTAGGTTGAGAAATTTTTGCTTACCCCATTGGAAATTTTGTTTTCTTATTTGAAAGAGTGCTATACCTGATATTTGCTTCCTTAAAGCAAACAAACAGAAATAATTAATTGTAACCTTTCTACATCACTCCACAATTTTTGTTCTCTTACCTAATGCATTCTGAGCATCCGTATGTTCACAATGTGGAGGGATCAAGACGTGTGGGCACGCTAATGGCAGTTAGCCACAACAACAACAGATGAACTTAGTAGAATTTGGTGAACAAACGGGACTTATTAGGCCTTTTTCATGCTGCGGCCAGGCTAGTTCTGGTTTGTGTAACGCCTGTAGGTCAGGGGTCTCCAACCTTTTTCACGAGTAGAGACACTTTTGCAAAACAAAACTAGCGGCGAGCTACTACTTTTAGCGATCACAAGACATTGACGTTAAATGGGGCTAGATAAATTTTGTAAAAAAAAGAAAAAAAAAGCTAGTTTAGTTTGTAAAGTTATTTTAACATTGATAATTAGGCCCGAGCCGGAGGACGAAGTCCCGGCGAGGGACTTATTGTTATTGGACTTCGGGGGAGGAAATTCGCGAAAACGAAATAGTAAACGACAACGCACGTGCCCGGGAGTGGTGTCGAAAATTAGAACTCAGTGAGCTCTAATTTTGAGTGAAGACCGCGTGAAAAAATAACGAAAGACGACTCAGTAGCGCCCCCTCGAAAATCAAATAACATGGGGCCAATGGGAGCCCGACGCCGAAAAAAGTCGCAGTAAAAATATGAAACCCGGCCCGAAAAATAGTTCAGGTCCAAACATGAAAAAAATCATATTGTGGCCCCGCCCTCAAGTGCACAGGAAGTCGGCCATCTTGGATCAAACGCGTCACTGGCAAAAGCGCATTACCTCATACTTTCGACCAGCACGTCCACAATTTTGGTCGAAAACACGTCAAACTTGGCCAAAACACAGTAAACCCATGTGAAATGAGATCAATGGTTTGAAATTTGAATATCATCTTTTGTATGGCCACGGCGATTTTTTAACAAAATTGTAAAAATTTGGAAATTTTAAAAAATCTTTCTTTTTGCCAGATTTTTTTATGGGAAAATCGAAATACAGCGTTTGTGCACATTTTGAAACTGAACGCAACGATATGCATATCAAGAAGGTATCTCACAAAATGGCCCAATAGCGCCCCCTTTAAATCTTATTTTCAAAAATTCGTACAAGACAAACCGTTTGACGTAGACGTGTGAAAAAATTCACAGAGGGCTCATTTGTGATGGGGCACAATGTGAGAAACTTCCATGACTCTAGCTCTTGTAGTTTAGGAGAAAAATAATAGGTGAAAAAAAATTTGCCGTTATTATTATTATTATTATTATTTTTATTCTATTTCTCCCATACAACACCCCTTTTTTGACCCCCTGAACAATAACAAAAAGTCACTTTTATTTCGCCCAAAATTCAAGGGCGGTGAAAAATAATTTATTTTGATTTTTTTAAGTTACAAAAATGTACACCGACTCTATAGCGCCCCCTTAAAGCCCAATACAAATTTTGGTCAAGTTTGTCCTAGAGACTTGAAATTTGGCACAGACATTCTCCTTGGGATACTGAACAAAAAAGCCAATCACAAGGTACCTCTATTTCATACCATGTTACCGTGGCAACAGGAAAATTAGAAATTCCCCCCCGATTCTCCAAAAACAACTTTAAATTTGACCTCTTTAACGTTAACGAAACTGCACCAGATTTGGAGCTAAAGGCTTTTTTTGTCTACAGATTTTTTTTCAATGATTAAATTTTAAAAATTCGTTTTTTAAAAGACTCTCTAGCGCCCCCTACAAATTTTAGTTTTATGTATACAAATGAAACTTGGCACAAAAATAGTCCACAATAAGACGAACAAAAAATAACATTATGACCCCACGCTAAACCCTTCAGGGCGTCGGCTATTGTGGGCGGAACTTGATTTTTCACTAATTTGAATGGGAACCAAAAAATTACTTTCGCATAGCCACATGAAATTTTGCACAGACATTCTTCTTAATATTCTGAACAAAAAACCTAATGACAACATACCTTTATGTGCAAACATTTTGCCATGGCACTGTAAAAACCGGTAAAACCCATGTAAGTCAATGGAGAGCAGGAGGGATATGGACAGAGTGAGGAGTAGGGGTAGGGTGAAAATCTTGACTTTGTCAGAGAAACTTGAAATTTGGCACAGTCATAGTCCATGTCAAGACAAGTAAAAAATTACATTATTACCCTACCCTAAACCCTACAGGGCGTCTGCAATTGTGGGCGGAACTTGACTTTTTTCACATCTTACAACTCATGTTTTTTTTCATTCATTATTGAAAAACTTTTCAGCTAAAATGCTTTGGGACTATCATCAACACACCAATGTTCCTTGACATAATGAAAAAGATTAGAGCACGTGGGATTTAGACATAGTGAGGTAAGGTGACAAATTTTACTTTCTCTTACAAAACGAAAATTTCGCGCAAACTTTCCACTTCTCGTACTGAACAAAAAAACTCAGTGAAGATGTACCTTTATCTCTAAATATGTGACAGTGCAAAAGTGCAAATTCACTTGGGAATGTATACTGTAGTGCACAGATGTTGATGATGACAGTGTTGTAGGCAGAAAAGGCACGAGGACGGGAGGCAGGCCCGTTGTGGTGGCTCGTATCCCACGGTGGCTCGTACCCTGTGGTGGCTCGTACCTCGCGGTGGCTCGACCTCGGCGGTCGCAAGGGGGGGCGAGGGCCTATATCACCGCGCGCGGTTTTAATTACATTTATTATAGGTTAGCATTAGCTTTAAGACACAAACAACACATTTTCTAAACACAAGAGTTTTCTCTAGTGAAATATTTACCCGTATGTAAAGATCTGAAGATGCTGCAGATTATTATGTGGCTGTAGCTTGTGTCTGCTTTGTGTCAAATATTGAATTATTTTAGGGCATTTAAGCTAATTCTCTATAAGCAATGAATACATGAGTTGAGAACAAACTATCCACAGGTATTTTCAGACTAGAACTAGCTAAGAGCAGCATGAAAAGGTCTATTAGAAAGGACAGTGCCAACTCAATTCTACCTGATTACTTAACAAGATAACTCCACTGGGGGAAATTGATTTCAAGTTATTTTATTGAAAAAAAAATCAAGCATAGTCCTTTGAAACAAACGTAGATATATTTTTGCAGTGTATATAATATGATTTGTCACATTTTAATGCTAAAAGGGCTCATCACTGTCATGAAGGTTGTTGTAGAAAGACCTCACAAACCTCAGAGCTGCGTACCTTGATGTTTTTTTTTCCCCTTCTCCTATGGATGCGTGGTTGGAGAGGCTATGCTAATGCGCCTGCTGCTGGTGTATAAGTGAATCTATCTGGCCCTCTTCATCAATCACAGCTGAAGGATATCGATTGCGTCTGGACTCATTATGATGTCCAAAGTCCACTCCACGGTCTGTCTGGACGTACGGCGAGGCTTTTGGGACGAGGAACTAACGATAAAGACTAGCAAGAACAAGACAGATAGTTATTTAGTCGTTTGAGGAAAATGCAATCATTGTCTTGGTGCTGGAATCGAGCTGTCGTGTTGTGCAAATGGAACAAAATGACTTGAAGGGCGAATGACAGGTTAGGCTACGTTTTTAGTCAAACATCCTGAACATGATTGTATTTAAGATTTCAGTAAACTTTTTAGACCTACTTGTTGTCACTCAGTTTGTCTGTTTCGATCAGGTTCAAAATCGTCTTTTGTCCAGTAATTATGATGTGTAGAAGTAATTCCACAACTTTTATCAAGCAGCCACATTGTAAGCATGAATGAAAATCCACATAAATAACACATATTTTACAATTTAGCAAGATGTCATATTTTTTGAACACTTGTTTAAACTCAAAGGAAACCGTGATTGTGTCCGGATGCACAAAGAAGAGCTTTATAGTGACTCACTCATGTGGTCACTCAAACATGAAGCAAACTATGCTCAGCTGACTGTGGGTCACATGATTCTGGTGCTTGGGGGGAAAAAAAAGTTGGCCAAAACATGTTACAAGTTTCATTTAAAGGTAGATTGTGTAACTTTCTGGAGGTGAAAGTTAACTACAGAAGTTTGAAGCAACAGAAAGTTCAACATGTTTGTTGGAATAGGCATTCTGCATGGGAATACATGTGTTTTATGGCATTGTGTGAAAATATATGGCTAGGAAGACATATTTTCCGTGGAAACATATAAGAAGTGGCACTGGCGGCTGCACAGTGGCAGAGCGGATAGTGCTGTGGCCTCACAGCAAGAAGGTTGCAGGACTCCTGTACGGCCCGGGCCTTTCTGTGTGGATGTTTATTTCCGTGTCTGGGCGGTTTCCTCCAGGCACTCCGGTTTCCACCAACGCTTGGTGGTTGGAGGTTGAGACGCCAGGTGTTTAGGCGAATCACTTCTGCTCAGCTGCCTCAGGGCTGCTGCTGTCACTGAGTGAGGGGGGGTTACTGTGTGAAGCACTTTAGACATCTGTCTGTGTAAATGTGCTATTTAAATAAGTCATTCATTCAAAGTGTACTAATATACAACAAAAATATTAGGTGACCCACCTTTAACTTGGATCCCACTTTCAGCATCAAACATATAAGATAATTTAATGAGTACTTTATAAGGTAATCTGCTAACATTAGCATCCTAAAAGCTATTGTTAGCATCTGTACAGCTAATAGCTTTTAATAAAAGTGTTTTGCTTCTTATCCCGGGTCAAACGTTCGTCCAAAATTGGTTCTTTTATCACCTTTCATGTAATCTGTCTGTACGCTTTGTTATTTTTCATATTTTCACAATGAGTTCTGAACTGATCTGCTCACTCCTTTTTCATATGCATTGTGGGAAACTTTGATTGTGCTAGTTTAAGACCTGCTGGACATTTGAACACCATTACAAAATGGCTTGACCCTAGTGACCGATATAATAGTTAGGACGCCCATTCGGACACAGCCTGTGTCATTTGTGAGAAGACTGTTTTCATTTTGGCACTTATTGATGAAATGTGGAGAGATTCTGCATAATACATTTTAAAACAAATAATTCAATAATACATTGCAACGTAGCTATTGTAAAAAAGTAATACATTTTTCCCACAGAGACTATTGCACTAAACTACTGTAAGTCAAAATTAAAATTGAGAAAAGTGACACTCTGTCATACTTTAAGTGTGACAGTGAAACTGGAGTCTCTCTCTCTAAGGCTTTGAGAATGTTATTCATCTTGATTTGAGAACGCTTTGATTTGTTGAGCTGTTGGACAGGCTCTACTGCGAACAAATGCATCCTTACTGTTGTGTGGTTATTAATTATTGTAAATGGAAAGCAATGAATGAAATAAGATGGATAAATCAAGCTAGTTAAATGTTAATCAGACACTTGGCATCTGTGAGGGAGAGACTGGCAGAGAGACATGAGGCTAGACTGTCCCATAGTCTCGCTAATTTCAAGGTGTAATTTGCCATTGAATGGCTTACTTCTGGTATTTGCACAATTTTGTAGATTCTTTTCAATAAATGATTTTATTTAAAATACATTCCTGATCACAAAACGTAATTGAGGAGGTTGAGAAGAAACATTAAGACATCTCAAGACAAAGATTGTTAAAGACAAGATTTACAAGTTCACACCTCTGTTATTGATGATGATTTACTTTTCTAGCACAATTTCATAGACAGATGTCTTCAAAAGGCTTTACACAGCAACCTTGCCTCCCCACTCAGTGACAGCTCTGGAGCAGCTCAGCAGAAGTGAGTCTTCTAAACACCTGATGCCTCAACCTCCAACCACCACCAAGCGTTCCCTAACCTGCATGTTATTGGTTGGAGAGGAATTTGAAGTGTGTGGAGAAAACCACCCAAACACAAGAAGAAACATGCAATCACAGTATTCATTCATTCATTCATTTCTACCGCTTAATCGTTATGGGGTGACTATTGATGGCCTTAGCGGGGAACACCTGGACAATGGCCACTTGCCGCAGGTTAAGTTCATCATCACTAAGGAAATTTACAGTGATGCCAATCAACCTAAACATACATGTTTTTGGAGGTGGGGAGGAGTACCCGGAGAAAACCACGGTGACACGGGAGAACATGCAAACTCCACCCAGAGAGATCGTGAGATGTGATATGGTCCGACCGGAGTCGAACCCACACCTCCTTATTGGAAGCACAACCACTCGCTACGGACCCCAAAAAAACTCCACAGTAGTGCAAACATTTT
This sequence comes from Mugilogobius chulae, assembly GCA_038363315.1. Classification (NCBI taxonomy): domain Eukaryota; kingdom Metazoa; phylum Chordata; class Actinopteri; order Gobiiformes; family Gobiidae; genus Mugilogobius; species Mugilogobius chulae. The sequence goes on along the minus strand of CM076396.1, from coordinate 41,932,478 downwards.
TCCTTGGTGGGCCAAAATTAGCAGATTTTTTCCTCGACAGGCCCAAAATGTATTATGTTAAAGCATGCAGTGGGCCAAACCTAATCTTGTTTTGCATTTAACATGTTTATTTAAGAAGAATTATGATTAATATTATTATTATTTTTTTTTATTAACAAGTTCCAAGAGATTATGCTTGATTTGATGTTCACTGCCAGTCTTATCAAATAGATAATCCCTACAAACCCTAGGACCCTTTGCGGGACACATTTTACAGAGTTTGGCCTCCAGGCTGTGAGACAGAGTGCTATACACTCTACCACTAAGCTGCAGTATCTCTCAGGTTTCTAAAACTTTGTATATAAACCATAGGGCTACATATTTCAACTGTTAGCATTATAAGGTTAATCAACGTGTTAATATTCAAGTCACAATATAATCGTAGAACGAAAGAATAATAATTGTGACAAACTAGAGGTTAGTGATAGCAGTCTGGTTCGAGAGGACAGAAGTGAGCTGGTTGCCATGGAAATGAATTTATTACTATTGCTAAATAGGCCTACGCTGTTTTATTTTGCAGTCTAACCTTTACCCATCATCCTAAATCCTTTTGCTAAACTTACCCTTTCTCCTACATTTAATCACCATCCTTCTGGACCTAACTATCTAGCATTTACCATTTATTATTATTATTTTTTTGTATATAAACTATATGGTTGGGCAACATATTGATTCAAGAGTTTCACATTGGCTGGATTTATAAAAAAGGGAAAAAAAAACAAAACAAAAAAAACAACGCAGACTTTGGGTGCAAATATTCTATGACAGATTTTTTTTTTTTTAAATTGAAAAAGTAAATTTGTAATTTGGTATGACAATTTTAGAAGCAAGAGGAAGTTCAAATTGAGTATAAGAATCATAAGAAATAATACTTTCCTCAAACAAATGCAGCATTGTAAACGATAATAGATAATATGACAATAATAATGTCAAGAAAACAACATTTTATACATATCCCGACGTCTTAGTTCTTTCTTTTTGCACCGAGTCATTTTGAAATACGTGTGATGCGTGTAACAGCTGAAAAGAGAAAGTTTTGTCTCCCACATTCTGTCAAAACGTCACATTTAATGATTTAATAACGTTACCCAGCTGTATTGGAACCTCGTTAGCTTCAAAATGTATTACACATTTTCCAAATTATGTGAGATGACATGAACTAATTAATGAAATGCCATCATGTGCGCAGATGTCACTATTTTTTCGTCGCGTGGAGCTAAAATCGGCTGTGTTTTTTTGTATGTTTTAGCACCGCAGTGAGGAGGCGGCGGAAGGGTGAAGAGGTCACATCTTCTGCGAACAACACTTTACAAAAATCCATTCAAGGAAGAAAAAAAAAAAAAACTTCACGATTTTCACATTTGGGCCCGATTCCAAGGTCCTTTTCTGCCTCCGAACAAGAGAAAGAAATCCATGTGCCGAAGTCTTTCCTGTGGGTATAAAAAGCCTGAGTTTGGGAGCGTTCTGACAGAATGTGAGAATCTTAGTGGGAGTTAAAGTGACAGTGACCCGGGTCTTAGCCATTAGCGCCATTAGCTGTGTGGCTGTCAGTGCCGTGTGTGTGGAGGGGCTGAGCTAGCAGAGCCGGGCTGAACCAGGCTGAGTGGGTTTGGATGAGAAAAGCTCCACGGCTGTCCTCCCACTGCTCCCCAAGCTTCCTGTGTGGAACTAAAATAATTCTAAGTGAGGTAAAGTGACTGTAAAGTGACTGATTTTGAATGTAAGAAATTAAAGGAGACATATTGTGTACGTGGTGACTTTGTAGTTATGTTGGGCTGGGCAATTAAGAAAATGCAGTCTAGTGATGTCAAGTGATCAGATATTTATGCTTTTTTTTTTTTTTTTTTTCTGAACTTTAGTTAGTAAAGCATGTAGCACAATCTCCGGAGAATAATGTCAATTAAAGTGCATATGACAGGTTTTTACGAATTTCACCTCTTCATAAATTTTGTAGATTAGCATCTGTTGTAAATATAAATTATAGTTTTAGGGTTAGGATTGCATTTTTAAAGAAAAGTTTGGGAATATGTTGAAAAAAAAAAAAAAAGTAGAGAATCACACCGTGGAGACAAAGACATATAAACATGAATTTAACTAGATTAGCATGTAGCATGTCTCAAAAAGTGAAAGCCTGTTACATGAAAAGAGTTTTGACCCAATTTGTTACATGGTTGTTTGGCAACTCTCAATAATGTCATCATTTTGTAATCCGAAAAAAAAAAAAAGATTACAAAATGATGTGGCGGGGATGAACTTAGCAAAAATGTTTAGTGAAATCTTAAGTATAATTTAACGTTGTTTTAGTGACATAAGTATTCAACCACACATTTGGGTTGAAGCCTCGTGGCGATATTTTCTTTGGGTTTACCAGTAAGTAGGCTTCAAGTTACTAAAATTAAGTAAGTTTAGGCCCGGGGCTTGGGAAAGGTTAACGACTTGACATAAATAACGACTTGGCTTCAGCCAAAATTTTTGTTCATTTACGGTTTGGCTTTTTGTAGAATATTTACACATAATATATATTTTTGGATAGACACAAAAGAAAGACATGGTATTGATGGGGTAAGTTTAGGCTTCAAGTTACAAAAATTGGTAAGTTGAGGACTGGGGATTGGGTTAAGATTAGGATAATGATTTTGATAAAATTTTTTAATCAATCACTATTGACATGTCCTGTTATGTCGTGGTGTTTTCTTGTGAGATCGGGTTGACAGTCTTCCAGAGAGTGTGCCCACTCCACTAGTTTACTCAATTTGTTTTGGGATTGATTTATTCATGTTCGAGTTATCTTGTATTGTAATTGAAATACTATGAAAAATGTAACGCTGCTATAGCTACACAGTTTATTCCACAGTTTTGAACAAGAAGTCAATGGAAAGTGTCTGCCTTCAATGGATGAGTGGATTCTTGTAAGGTGGAAAGGCACTATACTGTAAACTGAGACAATTTACCATTCAAACACATTAAACCCTGTTTTTTGTGCCCTTCCTTGAGTCCATATGTACTGTTGACATCTCCGTAAACATGAACACACAGCACACTCTCTATTGTGAGCTCTGTTTGCTTGTCTTCTTCCTGTTGTTTGTTGTGCAGTTCAGCGAGGAGGAGGAGGTGATGGTGGACTTTACACTGTGAGGATTTGGTCTTTTCAGGCTGAATGGAGTGATCCGACTGCCCCACATGTCAGCTCAGAGAAAGGACAGACCACAATGATACACTGGAGGAGAGAGTAACAGTGTATCAGGGTAACTGCAGGGACAATGTTTATGAATATGAGTTGAATTAGCAGCTTTACCCAAGGCCACTCAAGAGTCACTCAGCAATGCTTACATAACTTCTCACATATGCAAACTCAATCAGAGCTACAAAGTGTCTCAAACAAGATGTTAAAATATTGATTTCTACAAGGATTACATTTTTGTTTTTGGCCGTAGAAAAATTGTCTTAGAAACAAGAATCGTTGTTGAATTGAATTGTGACCAAGAATCAAAATTGAATGAGTCAGATCCCTACAAAACCCATTATAGACCCCACATTATGGAGAAATAATCTGGTGTAGGTAAAGAAATATTTGTCATCTTTGGTGAACCACTCTTTTCCCTCTTTGTCAGATTTAGTTTACCACTACAGTAGGAAATTAGTTGCACACCTAGAGGGATGCATAACTGATCAGCCCCGTCTCTTCATTTAAAAAATTAAATGTACGTAAGAAGCACTGGATTTTAAATTGCTAATGTTTATTGTTGGATAGTGACAATCTGACAGTTTTGTCAGTTTTGCCATATGCTTCACTTTGAGTATTAATATTTTGAATTATAACAAAAAACAAAAAAAATTACAGGCAAGTGGAAAGGGGGTAGGTGGTAGGTGAGAACGGGGATTTCTGGGGTCTTGAGCTCCAGCTGAAGAACAATATAAAATTACTCCAACATGCATGAATGAATTTAAATACAACTTTGAGTAAACTATTGAAGAGAGACCATTAAAACAAAGTTACAATCTTTGAACAATACATTTTACATAATAGGAGACCTTTAAAAGTTACAATCAGGTGAGTGAAAAAACAACAAGAAAAACACTGTCTCAAGCTTCAGAAGATCGCCATCTGTCAGACCGGTTCAGACCTGAGTCAAACAGCTGCTCTTGTCCTGTTTTGTTGTTTTATTCAAAGAGTTAATCAGACGGAGAGCAGCTCTCAGCATAACGCATGCGCAGTAGTGTGGAAAGTTACGTCTCTATATCTGCATGTTTTAGGAAGTGCCTCCCACTTTCTAAAACATGCAGATATAGAGACGTAACTTTCCACACTACCCAGGGTAGCATGGGGATAACATGCAAAAAGCACCCATAGAGATCATGGGATGTTTATACGTCTGACCTAGAATTCAAACCCACTGTGTCCTTACTGGGAAGCAAGAGTTCTATCCACTCTGCAACTTTAGCATACTGTAAATGTAAAGGTTTATTGGTAACACTGTAAATTCTTTTAGTGAATGAACGAGAGAGTGAATGATTGTCTGCCTGGTCTTTCTCCATGTGTTAAACCTGCGATGAGTTCATAATATTCTGTGCCTGCTGAAGACCCAAAGCCACCGAGATAGGAATGAATGAAAATGAGTACGTTGGAATATAAAATGGAAGTGACTTTGTTTCTACAACAGTGTTGCCTGGAAAACACCATATTTATCTCTGTCTGTTCAGTGGGTGTGATTGACAAATGAGTTGAGTCGAGGATCTGTATTGTCTGTCATATGAAAATGAAACTTGGCTGCTTATGAGGAAGAAATACTTTAAATACTGTATATATCATGAGGGACTGAAAAACATGTCAGCAGAATCAAGAGCAAAACAAGATTATTTCAGTGTGAGTGAAATTAGTCCATCAATAAACTATTTTTTATTTTTTTTTTTTTTTTGTCAGAGTTGGTTTGAGACTGTGGAGAGCTTGGCGATCAGACTCACTCTTTGTATTGCATAAGTGTGGGCTCTGGATCCAGTCAAACAACAGTGAGCTTCAATTAATGCTGCTGTTACCTGTGCTGATGGATGTGGCTGGGCTCCTGTTGTTTTACAATTAGATAATTGGCACCACATGGTTGTCAGAAGCAACACATACAAATATAAGCATTCAAATAGATGTGGCAGGGTGGAAAACTCATTTAACTATAAAAATGAGTGATCATTCATTATATTTCAGATTTTAGCATTGTGCTATCTTAATCTCAGTCAAGTCATTTTTTAGGATTAAATTTTACCTTTTGATTATAGATGATGACATCACACAAGAAATGCACTAGTAACCAAGCTGATTATTGCATAAACATAAACATGAGTGGACACTCGAGGCACCAGATTCCTCCAGTGATGATTCAGATAAATTGAAAACAATGGCAAGTTTCACTCAAATAATTCCAGGAAAAAAAAAATTGCAAGAAACATATTTGTGTCTTTTCAAATTTAAAAATACATTGCCGTTATTAATTTCCCAACCTGATGGATGAATGAATGTGTTTGTTTTTTTATTTATATAGCACATTGATGTCTTGGAAAATGCTTCAAACAAAGAAGCTAGCCTGTAGCCTAAACCAGTGTTTCCCAACCAGGGGTACGTGGACCCTCGAGGAGATGCAAGTCCTCACCAGGGGGTAATTGGAATGATTTCAGACTTTAGTAGAAGGTGAAATGTAGTTTTTATAAATATCAAAATGTTATTTGTGATGATTTTTTAAAAATACTTTTGAAGCATTTTAGGCCAGCATTTAATGAAAAGAAGAAAATACAAAAGCAACAATTGGCAGTATTCTACTAAAAACCCATTTGTTTACCTAAAAGCACAAGTTAGGGGGTAGACGTGTTAGACAAAATTTAGGGGGTACTTGGGACACAAAAGGTTAGCATATCTCTTCATCATTGTCTGCTAAGTTGTCAATTCTGTTTCCTGATTTTTAGAAACTGTCTGCATTTCTGTGATAGCTGACCTGATGACTCTAGCCTGGATTGCATGAAGGCAGCATAAAGCAGCATTACAGGTCCAACATTATTATTATACTAATATTTCAGGTACCACAGGCTTTTTCGTGTCTTTGGATCAGTTGTGGGCAATATTTGTTCTTTAAATTACAGTCATTTACTTTTATTTCCTTAAGCATACATTTTTTAATGCATAGATTCTACAGCCCAGTCTCTGACAAAAACAAAGATACACAGGGACATGTTTTAGTAACTTGAAGTCTAAACTTACCCGTTAAACCTAAAGAAAATGTCGCCTTCAAGTGGCTTCAACCAAATTTCATTGACTTAAACATGCTTTTCGTACGATTTGACATTTTGCTGTATATCTACATTTTCTTTAGAGAACGTGTTGGATTTCTACTATACAAATAAACTTCTAGGGTACACGGTTAGAGTTTGTGGTTCAGTAGTTAGAGTTCTGGCTTCTCAATAAGTACAGTAGATCATATGTCCGACTCCTGGTTCGAGCAAAGTCAACATCTCACCATCTCTCTGAATGGAGTTTGCATGTTCTCCTCATGTCACTGTGGGTTTTCTCCGGGTAGGTATCACTGTAAGGTTCTATTGTTATTCAGTGTTTTGTAGCATTCTGCTTTTACTACACAATATATTTAATAAAGATCAGATTCCAATTTCTGAATATTACATGTATATTTGTGATACTTTCATCTGCAGCAGTAAACCAGAGAAAGGGAAGCACCAGTCGCATTTTGGGTCTCACACTTTTAGAACTTTCACTTTAATCTGATCATGTGAAATTCTATCGAGCGACGAGGGGTAAAAATACATCTAGTGCAGGGAGTTTGACAAATGTGGCGGTAAATGGGAGTTAACTGGAGACTGGAGCCTGCTGCCTTTTCAGATTGGGAGAGAGAGAGAGAGCGCGAGAGAGAGAAAAAGTTGTTTTTTGAAGATGATATTACCACTATCCATCACTGGTATGTCATCGTTTCTCATGCACGAGCGATTCCGAGCGATTGCGCATCACGGCCGGTGTAATAATGTTTACCGACGGCGTTCCCACAAGACGGATCCGGGATATGACTGCACTTTATCAGGAGTTAAACGAGAACAGCTGCCCAGGGAACGCGCGGCTTTTTTTTTTCTTCCCAAACACGCACAAGCACATTACAATGGGTGTTTAGGGCCAGACTAAAGGCATAATAATCAGCCGCGCTTTGAAATGAGGTCAAAGAGGTAATACTTACAGTGGCCACGAGGGGCTGGCTCCGCAGCTCGCTTAAAATAACTTCAAATAAAAAGCAGCATCCTGTCTCTTTGATAAAGCAAGTGCAATTTAAATGCATGTGCAGCACTTCTGATCTTGTGTGTGTGTCGCCTGGAAGCATCTGTTTAATCGGGTTAATGTGGAGCAGTGGCGTTTTGGTCGTATAGGAGGAAGTTTGCTGGTGTGATACTGTGACATGAGTAAGTTTATCTTGCACCTTGATGTTTTTTTAGTATTATTAAAGCAGACATTTTGTGATTTTTTTAGCCGTGTTTTGCAGTTAGCGGTACACACTTTGCAGAGTTAACTTGGAATGGTTCAAGACTAATGAAACTAACAATAAGTTGAACTTAAAAGGGTCTGTCATAGTCAAATGTGAATGAGTTTATGCAATTTGGGGCAAACCAGCACATATACATTGTTCATATGCCTGATCAGGTAGAAATTAGTCCACAATGCCTTGATTACATCTAATAAAGTCCTGTTTGTTCAACCATCTGCAGAATGTGAACCTCACAATGATGCATTCCAACAAATAGTCGCAGTGATACACAGACATAAGGAGAAAAAGACACAAAATCTTTTATGAAAATCGTTACTCTGGCCATGCCTCCTTGAACTCATAGAGGGCATGTCAGGCTTAAAATAGGGTCAAAACTCCTGTAGTGTGCAGCCGACTTAAGTGTGCAAAACATGTAGACTGATGTGGGAATCTTAACCCTCTACTGCATGACTTTTTATTTTAGGAGGAAAAAAATATTTCAGATACTTTTTGAGAGCTTGTGGGTCCCTGACATTATATCAATTATAACATTTGACCCCCACGCCCCCCACAAAAATCTGGGTTTGTTGCCTCAGGGCAACAGTGTGCGATGAGGTACTAAAACACCAAGGTTTTCAATACTGAATGGAATAGGAAAAAATAATCTAAAATGTATCAGAAAAAGTTTTATTCAACATAATACCCAATTTACCTAAAAAAGAGCCAATTTAGGAGAAACGATGTTCCACTTGCACCTATATCTACCAGCTCAGGGAGTTGCACTATACGCCCTGTGTAGATCTCAAAGTTATGTGGAATACCTTCAGAACTGGCTAAAATGAGTATTTTGTATCCCCATTTTTTAGGTTTGGCTGGTAGATATTGCTGTTGTTATTTTTTACCTTGAAGGGAACTATCTGTTCATCCACAGCCAGCTTCTCACTCATTGGATGGATTACAACTTTGAAATAAGATGGTCTACCAGTGGTCGGATTTTGTAAAGTGGATCTGGACTTCCTGCTGGTATTGCCTCATTGTCATTGAAGTGGAGAGCTTTCTTGATGGCTCCCATCTGTTCAGACTCATGGTATCAGCTACTTGATGCACCCGAGAGGCCTTGGACCAAAACATCCGGTGACTGGTAACCCAAACAGTGACATGTAGACCAGGTAACCTTTTTGACCCGAGCCCAAATATTCATGTAAAAGTAACTGGGCCCAATCTCATATTAAATGTATTGACTTTACTGTTTTGTGCTCAAAGAGTGCTCGCGGCCCAACTTTGGGCCCGGCCCTATGGTAAAGAATCACTGATGTAGACTACAGTACCTATGAACTGTTCAAGTTCTTTAGTGCTGAGTTTAAAGGCCTGCTTGGATGCACTGTATAGCATACAGGTTTGACTGCTCTGTGATCACTGACAGGATATTTTCTGAAAAAAACATCTTGAAGTAATCTTCTGATCTCGAAGGCTTCCTTGCCATTCAGGATAGTCGGGAAGTTGGCATTATGGGTGTTCTCCAGCCATTGTCTTCCTCTGGTTCAAACACCTCATCCTCATCCTCATTTCATCCCAACACACACACACCAACACACATCTTACAGAACCCTGACTGACCCTGACTACACTGAGTGTCAAAACTGATTCAGGGAGCCACTCTTCTCCACTATCACTCTCGTCTCCAGCTCACTGTCTTCACTGTCGGATGGAACTTCACTACCATGTTCATTCTTGGACCCATAAAATGTTTTATGTCCATTTCCTACAAGCAATAATACTCATTATTCACTCCAACACATCTCTTCTTTAGCACTATTTTTCCCAACAAAAGTGCTACATCTGCATGATGTTGCCCTAGGGCAACACACCTAAAACACAGTATTAGCATAAACATACAAGTAAAAATTATATGTAAACAATCAAATGTGCATCTTGACATATTTCTGGACATTATAATATTTTTAATCAAATTATTCCAATTTAACCAGAGAAAAGTGTTATTTATCTTACCGTACCTAGCACTGTGTCACATGTGACTTTGCTTCCAGAAATGACTGCTTCAGACTCAGTCAAATGTGCACACCCACTTCAGCCTCTGATTTTATTGGACAGAACATGTCTGCTAACATTATAAAAAACAAACAAAAAAAAAAACTTAAAGGCCAGTGTCTAAGCCAAAAAAGTGGTTTGTTGCCTAAAAGCAACACTATGCGGTAGAGGGTTATTTTTTTTTTTTTTTTGAGGAAGAAATATAAGGTATAGATATTTTAAACTAAATGATAACAACTAGGGTTGTGAAAATTCAGTTTCAGTTATGATTATTTCTGTAATCGATCACATAATTGTGTAATCAAGTTAATTATTTACCATACTAAGTGTGGTCATAAGTGCAAATATATTTTTTTATTTTATTTTTTTTGGTACAATTATAGAATACATTTACAACAGTCTATTGCTGTAAGATGTGCCATCTTTTTGAATATATCTCAGCATGGGACGCTTTACTCTGTGCTTTAAGCAGATAATTGAATAATGTGATTTAATTTATGGTTAAAAATGGCCTGATTATTATTTGGATTATATTAATGCAGGTCTAATACAAACAATTACAGTCCCCTGTGGTCTTAAGCCTAGTCCTAGGCACAGCAGAAGGAGCTGGTCAGCTGACCTCAGGGCACCGGGAGGAACATAGGCTGCAGTATCTCCCTCACATAAGAAGGGGGTAAAGTTTGAATTTCACCTACAAATTGTAAGCCAGTGTAGTCTGCATAGAATTACCACATTTAATACATGCTAGTTTAAAGGCTTTTCAGACAAAGCATTAGAGACAGACAGGTTGTGGACTCTAGAAAAAAGATTACACAATGCACCTTTAATTTCAAAAATACAAATTACAAAGCTACAAGTTACAAGAGCCAAAGTGAATCATCCAGTAGTTGCCCTGCTCGCCCTGCTAACTGCTGGAGCCCTGTCCTGATCGACATAAATAGACAGATATTGTATTGATAATTAATCACATTTGCCTTGTAGAGAGATTTCGTTAAAACCTACATGACATTCATATTATTTTTTTATTCAGTTTAGTGTTTTAAGTTGCAATTTATGAAACAACTGGCAACAGGTTCAACAGTTTCAGGAAGTAGTTTGAGTTTTAAAACCAAAATGCAAAGACAATTTACACACAGACACAGTTTATACAATCCATCAACAGAATTAAAGTGCTGCAATGTATTGACCTCTCCAAGTCATATTTGTTGGACAACAGTATGATTAACTTGTTTACAATAGAAAAATGTTAAGTATCATCTCAATTTAATCATGTCACTTCAAGAGAACAACAAGTTATAAGCTATTAAGAACAGACTGATTTTTTTTTTTATTGTGGAAGTCATTCAAGTGTGAATTTCTGCAGTTTTGTAAAACAAAAATGATCTAAAATGTTGTGTTTCACAAAAGTTCCACTTCAAATAAAGTGGCATTAAAGTCGCCTTGACAAAGAACATCCTCTTCCCTGTGCCAACTGCCAAGCCTTTCTCTCTCTCTCTCAGACGATCAATTCATCCAGTGAGAAAAGTGACTATTGTCTTTGGTCGGGTGCACAATGCTCTGCTTCAAAACCGTGATTAGAAAACCCCAAAATGATGATTCTGTGAGAACGAGGGGGCCGGGTTCTTGTAATCAAGCCGGCGCGCTGATGAAGAGTTAAGCTAGCGCGCGCGGCTGTACTGTTGCCGCGGGCGACAGCTGACGGGGCAGGTGGGCTTTAGTCACAACACACTTTGAAACAGGCGACTGGTCCGAGGCGGGCGCGGCGCGGACCACAGATCTGCGCTTCTACAACTCATTAGTCAAGGTAGAGAGCGCGGCCAAACAGCTGCGAACATCCGCGCTCAGCCAAAAAGCCTCCGCCGCCCGCTTCCCCTGACCTCCACCACCTGCACCAAACATCCAATAACAGGAGCGCGCACGGGCCGGTGGAGCGCGCGCCCATCCAGGGACAGAGCAGGGGTTTTAGGCAAAGGTTAGTGGAGCAGGGATCAGAAATGAGAGGAAACCAACCAAGTAAGACTGTTACTTCAAGAGGTGCTAAGTAGTGGTTCAAGAAATTACTCAAGCAAGACTTTTCTCTTCCAATATTTAGACTGGTACTAAGGCTAAATATTTGTTTCTGAAAAGCATTAACATGACTTTTTTTTGTCTTTGAACCCTAAACAGTTTTAAAATGATTCTGACCACATTGAAGTGATACTAACACATCAACTTTTTTTTTCCTACTCATGCAGGACATTGTGAGTAGGAAATTTCACGAGTTGAAGGGAATTTTGACTCGCAATATTTATGAAGCTGAGGCTCAACAAGCGTCTTTAAGGGACAAGAACACTTTTTATGACCCAACATGCTTCTCTACATTTTTTGCAGATGGTTGTGTTTTGCAAGTAGGCAAATCACACAGAGAGGAGAGGGACATTGTGAGATAGATGATGACTGCATCTCCTACTCCAGACATTGTCCTTTTTAAGCTTGTCTATATTCTCCTCCATTGTCACGTCGTACAGCAGTGGTTTAAACACCGCAATGAGATTTTTAATAGATCCATTTGAGCTCAATGTAGTCTATATATTTTAATATTTGTTTTGCCGTGTCAGTCTTCAAGGTTGCCAGAAGTGAAGTATAAATATGTATATTGACATCAACCAGTCGCATATTTTTATTGTGTCCAGTTTGCTCTAGATTGTGACGAGTCTCCAAGGTTCAATGCAGCTATCTCAAAGTGAAAACAAATAAACAGTCCTTCATTTGCATTTGATGTGGAGCACAAGCAGCATCTCAATTACGTCACAGGTGAGCTGTCTGATTGGTGGACTGGTGGTTTGTTTGAAGCATCTACTTGCAAGCCGCTGCGTCTGCAAATGTATGGACAAGCAACACAGTCTCAGAGAAAGCGTGCATATACCACAACACAAAAACAGTGTATTATGAGCAAATGTAAAATGCAAAAACACAGATTCCAGGTAAAAACACACAGTTTTGGATGAAGCCATGTGGGGACATTTTCTTTAGCGTAACGGGTAAGTTTAGGCATCAAGTTAGGTGGAATAGGTTAAGATTAGGATCAGGATTTGGTTAATGTTCATAAATAAGAACACATCTTTACAACCACCATAGAAATTAACTGGGACTGCGAACATTAGGACAAGCAAATTTTGATGCCCTGGATGCAAATTTGTGAAAAATAATTGCCCAAAACTGGTTTACAATCACTTTAACGAAAGGACAAACTGCCACTACAAAAGCCACAATAACTCAGAATATACTTGTTGATATCTAGAATAGGCCTATACTGAATAGAAGGACTGCACATTGAACCTCATCAGTATTGGCCAATCACATAGCCTTTATTCTTTTAAACTTGGAAGTGCTCATTTAGCATGCTAATGTTTTTAGCTTTTAAGACAAAAGGCCTGCTCATGCTTTTGAAAGTTAAGTGAACAGCGTTAAAAAACGTACATTGGCTATGTGAGCAAATCATGTGACTGCTGTAAAAAGTTTAAAATGAAGTAGTTTGTTTTAAATCAGAAGCAGCACTTTTAATTTTAGCTTCTGGACTGTTTCAAATGTCAGCCATGTTCTGCACAGCTGGGCTTTTTTATTTTTATATATCTGCTGTTTTTATTGTTCTTTTTTTTTGTCTCCTCACACAACCTGCTTCTCGGCTGGAGGTCCCCGGGGACAGTCCAGGGATTAGGCAGCGTGGCAGCATCGCACCGAAGCTTGTCTGTCCGCGCCACTGTTCCGCTACTGAGCTGCAGTAATGGTCCGGCCCTCATTAAGAGAGAACTGACACAGGGAGAGACGGCGAGGCAGAGAGAGGAGGAGGCCGCCACGCAAGCAGCCGCCATCAGATTAAAAGTTCAGACAAGCCTTCGGTCGGTGTAATTTGCGGGCCGATTGGTGATACACAAATAAACAAAACGCAAGAGCACTTTAGCAAACAGGACGCCCCTAATTAGCTCACGGAGACGCGGGCGATCAACAGCAAAGAGAGAGAGGAAAAGAGAGAGAGAGATGGAGGTAGGTGGAAGAGGTGCAGCTGAAAGGCACCATTTTGAGTGTCTTTGACTACTTTTGACCATTCTATTGTGTCAGAATGTTTACACCTACGACTTGACTCAACTTTGTACTTGCTGGTCATGTGACTTAGCAAACTAATAGGTATAGGTAGGCCACACACCCAATCAGCTCGAAGTATTTCACTAAACGCCCAATCTTTTCCCAAACACTTTCAGCGAGTCAAGTTCCAGATGGATACTGTGGAAGAACTCAAATCATAGTTCAACACAGTCCATCTGGCGTGAGTCAGGTTAATCATGGTGAGGTTCATACAAGGCCTTTACAACAGAAGCGTCTGGTGCATCTGCCTTGTGACGGCGCCTCTTAAAATGTCAAATAAAGAAGAAACATTGCCTCATCATCTGTAAATAATTGTAACGCTTTGTGCTCGTAGTCAAAGTGCAGGATTCTTTTTTACAAGCATTTCACACATCAAGTCCAACACACCTGCTCCTTAAATAATGTGCAAAGTAACTTTATCACGGTTAAACTTTTTCATTTCACGTCCACGATACGTCAGTGTAACAGCTCCTCCGCTCTCCTGTGACCGTTGTAAACCTGATTTAATCCACTGACCATTCATCATTTTTGTTGTTTCACTTTTATAACCGCACACATGAAAGAAAACACTCGCGCTCAATCACGTGACACATTCACACATTCTTCTGCCACATGATGCGTCTGTAGGACAAATAATCGTTGTAAATGTCTGTCTGTCTGTGGCCTGTCTTGTTTTTTTATTTTTTTTTTTTTTGTCACATCACAAAACATCCTAAGCTCCTCAAGTGTGCAGCCAGCTTTAGACTTGGGACTAGTGTCGGACTTGGATTTAAAGACTTAAAACTTACTTGTAAAACATTGACTTGGTCCCACCTCAGATAAATACTTTGCCTGGTAGGTCATTTTTGATTAATAAGTTGTATTCCAGGATTAAAACCAGGACTAAAGCAAGACTAAAACAAGATGAAAGCAGGACTAAAATAAGACTAGAGCAGGTGTTAACCCTCCAAGTAAATGGGTCTAGTCACTGATTATTTGTGAAATTGTAAAGGAATTGTCTCTTGCCCACTATCTAGTCTTATGATACATGGTGAACACAGTCATAGTTTTTTAAATGATCATTATTACCATGTAAAAAGCTAATACAATTAACTAAATGTATTTCTCATTCAGCAGTTTTGTCATTTTGAGTCATTTTGGCGTCTTTCAAGCTAATTCTTTAATAGCTCTTACCTTTCCACTGTTGCCTTTCATCCTCCGGTTTCACTCGGACAGCGTCGCTTCGTATTAGCTCCATAATTGTGTTTCACCAGCTCAAATTCACTCTCCCCATTCATTCAAATTCACACTGAATTCACCGCACTTTCTCCCATTTCCAATTTGGACTCGTGTTTGTGTGTCATCAGCCCACTCTCGCTTGAATAATTCATCACAATATTTACTAGCACTCTGAGGTACAATTACATGAATCGGGATTAGCGAGGGGAAAGTAGGATTTGGGCGATTTTAAAACATAATAAAAAATAAAAAGTACCAGTTTAATTCTTGTCAGCTCCGCCATTTTTCCTCTCTCTTCTATCTTGTTAAAAGAACGCGTTTAATATTCGCAGGCGTGTGTAGATCAGCGATGACAAGTTAAAACAAGAGCTGTGCAGTTCGACGCGCGCTCATGCTAGCTAACATTTTCCAGGGCTGATGGATTTCTTTTGTCGAAATGAGTCCAGTTTTTTTCAGATTCCTCGTAAGTGGCCCACTGACCTGAAAGTCTGGGAACAAGCAGCACATACTAATGCAGAGCGTGCAACGAGAAGCTGTTCCTGTAACTTTCTTGAGCTCCATGGCATTTAAAGAGGAGGTTTTCTAGTTCTATACGATAGTAATTGTTGACATTGCATGTATAGTAGATTGTCACGTCACATTTAAAGCAGATCACCATTTTGTATGGTAGATCACATATTACATTTAGAATTATCAACAAGTTAAAATTAAGTAGTTCACCATAATGACATTATTGTAGATAACCGTGTTACATTTACAATTTGAACTTTGTTAAACCCCTCAAGCAGCCCAGCGTAAATGTGGCTCCTTGTCACATGTTGTGTCTGTTGAATCACATACACGCAATCAGATATTTTTTGAAGCAGTCGTAGTGTCTATTTTTTAATCCATTTACGGTGCTAAAGTCTCCATCCAACTGAGCGCTCTTCAAACTTCCAAACCCAATCTTCTCAACCTTCCATTGCAACAGGATTGTACTTCCAGGTCACGGATTTTTTATTTTATTTTTTTCACGGATTATGATTTGTTTATTTTTTAGATTTTTTAAAACTAGAAACAACAACAGTTTCATTGGAGAATGATCCGTGGCGAATAGCGATAATAATTTTTGCTCAAATCTGAAGGTAAAACTTTTAAAACATTATTTGCATCTCGACAGTAACGATGAAGGAAAACAAAGAGGGGCCCGGGTGTTTGTCATCGTGTGTTGGTGTTTACAAACCACAAACGCGGGTACAAGACGCTATGCGCCCGGCAGGGGAAAGGAGTGAACTGGTTGCCATGGTAATGAGTTTTTTACTGTTGTTAATCAGGCCTAAGCGGTTACATTTTTTTATCCTTTAAACTTTACCCAAACATTTTTATTTCTAAACTTACCCATTCCCCTAAACTAACCTTTTGCCTAACCTCACCCATTCTCCTAAACTTAATCACCGTCCCTTCGAACCCGACTTAGCACTGACTCAAATCGGGGAATGACACCGACTATAGAGCATTCACCAAAACCACCCAGGGCCAGTTATTACAAATGTTATGTTGTGTAAATAAAAACTTTGTGACTATATTGTTTTTTTACATGTCATTTTATCACTTTTATGTCCTGTGAAAGTTATTGGTTGTCATAGTAACTGATACTTTACCCAGCAAAAGGTTAAACAAGTCTTGTCTGGCTGCAATATCAAGCATGTCAAAATTAGATTTGTTTGCTTTACTTCCGGTCCTGTAGAGCAGGGGTTCCCGAACTTTTCAGCCCGGGACCCCCAAAATAACCGTGCAACCAACTCGCGACCCCCACAACAAAAATGACCGTAATTTCTGGACTATAAGCCGCTACTTTTTCCATAAGCTTTGAACTATGCGGCTTATAAGGCAATGCAGCAAAATTATAGATTCTCATAGACTTACTATTAACAAGTGCAGCATATATACTGTATGTACTTATCATTTTTTTTTACTTAGATCTAGTACGTGCGGCTTATATTCAGGTGCGCTCAACAGGGCAGAAATGACAGTATATGCTTTTGTATTCATTTTAAGTTACAAAACCATTTAAATTAGACTTAATTGTGTTTATTTTAATAAGGTATTGCTTTATTTGACCCCAATTCACCCCCAAAACGAATAAATCCCAAGTCATAATTGTAAAAAATATATATCATCTCGCGACCCCCTGATTTTGCTTCGCGACCACCGAGATGTCCCGACCCCCACTGCTGTAGAGGTGCATCCTGATGGAGATCTGCAGCCAGACACTTGTGAAAAAAATAGTTTTAAGTGGATAAAAATTGTAACTTGATTGATAAAAGGTAGTATAACAGGTCACATGACGAGGGGACTACAGGTCTGCAGCCAGATACTCTTGGTGCGAATAGGACTTGAGTCAGTTTTAAGTCGACTCTCAAGTCAAACTAGTGACTCAAGCCCATGTCATGTCTTGCAAGTCCACACCTCTGCTACAAAGTCAGGTCTTAGTCTGTTCAAAACAACAAACTAGACACAATTCCTGGATCAAACCGGGACTATACTTGGTCATAGGACAAACTTTGCATCTAAACTGTAAATCTCTTCCAGGTCGTACGAAGCAGTTGACCTCTGCATGTGACCCGTCCTCTCGCCTCAGTTGTGATTTTCTTCCTTTTCCCCACATCTCCAATTAGCATCTCTTCCGGGCGCCGGCGTTTCGGATTGCGGCGCGGTTCCTGAACTCGGCGTTAATTAAACATAAGTGGACAGTGTGTCTCTGAACCTCTCACTAGAGCTTTCCTTCCTCTGCATAATATCATCCTGGCTTTCCCCCCGAGCCCGAGTGTGGCATCGCAAACAACACTAATCTCCAACTCGACGCCGAAGCTAAATAAATGACTTTAAAGCAGAAAACATATTGAGAAGTCTTATGCAACGTGAAGTCTCGACGGAGCAGGGGCCACTTTATGCGTTACACCTGCACTGCCAATTAAAACGGAGAGATCGTATGGGGAGTTCAGCTCATTACAGCCAGCCAGAGTTTAGTTCTGTAAGAGAGACTTATGGAGGATTTTAATGTTTGAAACTTAGCTGGGAGAGAGAACAATTGATTCATTTTGTGGATTTGTTTTCAAGTTGTTCGTTGTGAAGTTTGGTTAAACACATTAACAGACAGCAAGGTCTCATAGCAATCAGGCTGGAGGACTTTCTATGGGGAGTTTGTATGTTTGGATGCACTTTGTAATATGGCTTGTCTGTTAATAGGCAATAGTGGCTCTTGGTATTTCCTGTGGCATTATCAGTGGTACTTAAGAGCAGTTACAGTGGTACTTGTATTGGTTCTTAAAAGTGGCACAAAACATTGTATCTTAAAATATAATTACTGCTATTTTGTGCATTTCTAACAACAACAGAAATGGGGTCATAGTTGCCATGTCAGCACCAACCAGTGCCCAAGCTTGAGCTACTAGGTCAAGTATCGCATAACTGCAGACGATTCCTGAAAACCAGGAAGTACAATCAGCGAACAGAGATGAAGCAGTGTGTTGGCCAGAACCAGTTCAAGTTAAGATAAGAGACTATTTATGTTTGTTTATTATCGTGTGTAATAAGTTAAAATTTGATTTGTTTATGAATTCATACATTTTCCAGAACTGGCAATAAACGTTTACGCTCTACTTTCTATACTGATGTGCAGTGACTGGTTAAAGCAGTGTTTCCCAACCAGGGGTAGGTGAACCCTCAGGGGTACGCAAGCCCCCACCAGGGAGTACTTGAAATTATTTTAGACTTTAATAGAAAGTAAAATGTATGTTGAATTAATTTAAACATTTTATTTGTGGTGATTTTTTTATACTTTTGAGGCATTTTAGCCAGCATTTCATGAAAACAAGAAAATGCGACCATTGGCAGTATTCTATTAGAAAACCCATGTGTTTACCTAAAAGCACAAGTTAGGGGGTACATGGCGTGTGGGACAAAACATAGGGGTACTTGGAACAAATAGAGTTGGGAACCACTGGGTTAAAGCAAAAAAAGTACCAACCAACTGTAGCGCAAATGAACTACAACGAGAAGCTGAAACCAGTTGATGTATTAGGCTTGCACATTTGGGCTTTTTTTGAAAAATACGTTGTTGAAGATATTTCCACTAATTTGGAAAATTGCTAAACAATAACGTGCTGTAGTTTGCAGCCTTTCCTCAGAGGTGGGTGAATCACATTTCTAGCCCTGCTAAAGTCAAGTCACACAGAACAGTGTATGGGTCAATCATAGACATAATGTATGGAAACTGACTGTAGACCAGTGGTTTTCTATCTGTTCACACTTTGTAGCACCAAATATAATATTTGGCTATATAAAGTATACTGCATCCTTTCTCCTTTATTGTGTGTCTATGATACACGCTGCTGCCACAGTTCATTTCTATGGTGGATGCAAAGCTGTCTTTTTATTAATGGTTATAAACAAAATCTAATCTTAACCAAAAGAAAGACATAAACTTAACCTTGTTGTTACTTCAGACCTAATCCTAGTGTTATACCCCCCCCCAAAAAAAGATTGTGTCTCTATTCAACGCTTTTTACAGCATGAACTTGAAACGCTGTATAAAAGACACCAAAAACAGTTCAAAGTTTTAAATATACAACTCCAAATACATACATATACATATATTTATGGTTGGAAAATCTCACAAGATTGTTTTATTTATACATGCCCACAATCTTATCAACAATTGATCTCACATCTGCTTATTTAGATTCAGCATTTAGATCTTAAGCTTCCACACAGCATCATTATAAAAAATATCAAATCATCATTGTGTCATCCATGCTGCTTATTATTAATTTTAGAACGTTACTTCTGCTGAAAACCATTAGTCCATGTTTGTTTTTTGTGTTATTCCCAAACAAAATCCGGCTGTCGTCTCCAATAACAGCGAGTGTCCACAGGTCGAGTCCAGTTTCCGCTGAGAACATCCAGAGCCGCTTCATACTAAAGATGTGGAACACTTCTGTTTCTAATTACCTCACTGTTTCTGCCACTGATCAGCTTTCTCCTGCCTCTGACGCGCTACAAACAAAACAAAAACACCGAAAATAATGAACCGCTTCGGCTAAATCTAACCCAGAAACGGCAAAACAAATAATTAAGATGCCCCAAATATTAATTATGAAAAATCAGACTCAGAAAAGAACAAGACGCCATTGTTTGGTTCGGTTTGGATTCAGAGTTTGGAGAAGTTGCTGAATTATTGACGAGTTTACAAAAGAACAATGGTTGCATTCAAACTTATGACCTTCTGGATAATGCCAGAGAAGCAACGAGAGTGAAAAAAATCCCATGAATTTGAAATGGAAAAAGTGTAAAAACTATATTGAGCCATGGTGTACTGCAGACTGACATTTCTGACTATATTCCAGACACTTTGACGAGTTTGGAGAAGAACAGTTGTTAGTCGAGTTGAACCCAAGCAAACAGAGATGAAGACATTGACTGAAAATATTTTAAAAAAGCAAATGAAAGATTAAATGTATCAAGATGTTTGATAAATGCAGGCAGCTTTGTGCTTTGACTGTTTTATACATTTGGCAGGGACATAGTTAGGCCTTGACCACACGAAGCCAAGCTCAGGCGTTTCAGAAGAAATATTTCTGCAGGATGTACAGAAATCTTTGGAATGTACTGACCTTTATATGGTGTTCACAGCAAAAAGAAAAAAATATATCTTTGAAAAGCTTCCAGAACTTTGGGTTCTAGGATTTAACATAGAGTCTGGGTCAAAAATGTAAGACCTATTGTAAAAATGTGCACAATTTGGAATAGTTACATTTTATAAGGTTCCAATGAGAGCTTCAACATGCAACAAGAAATGGGAGTGAGACATGTCTTCTTTATGCAGTTCAACAACCGCAGTGTTCAACATTTGATTTTTTTGTTTTGTTTTGTTTTTACCTGATAAAAAATGACACTGAATCCATATTTTTTCACCGATCTGCAGTTTTATTTATGAAACTTTGTATGGAAGTCTTACTGAAAATGTACAAACAAAACGCAAACTACTATAAACTTGATCATTTCTTTCAGCACAGATCTCTTTTTGTGTCATATCTGAAACACAGAAGCATTTTTCCCCTACATTTTTGGATTGAATTGTCTATGTCTCTGTCACATTGTGTTTTTATAAATCACAAACTGAATGTGGAAAGTGATATGCGATGTTTTGTACGTACACAAGCTTTATAAATGGCAGTTTAAAGGATATAGTCTACAGTCTACCTTCCCTAAAAGACTTGACTAACATGATCTAAAGTTAAAACTGAAGCTGTTTGAATCTTTGTAAAGCTGAGGCTTTGTACTTTTAGCCTTTGATTCTGATTGACTCTAATCATTAGAAGCTCTGCACAGAAGAAAAACAGAATGTATATTGTGCCTGAATTATCCTTGGTAAATATGCAGAGCAGTAAAGCTGGTGTTTTCAGTTAGAGCCTGAATGACACTGGAGTCTACTTTGGGCATTATTGGAGTTGTGACAATTCCTTTTCAAAAACCGAAAGTGATGATGCCATTGAAAATTAGGTTTTAGAGACCTGCAGTATTATAATTTCAGTCATTATTATGCCCATACTATTACATTTTGAGGAAATTGAAGTTGGGGTGTTTCTTCTTTGTAGTTCAGAGTGCAAACCAAGCCCCGGTGATGAAAGATGGCCGCCGCTTTACGTAAGTGCTTAGTGGCGCATTGTTGCGAGTTAGCTTGCTTGATTCAGCTAACCTCCGTCCACTGAACATGCGCAGTTGTTGTTTGAAATGTGTTCTGTGAGGCGAGCATTAACAGTTTGTTATCACATTGTGCTCTACAAAAAAAATGCTTTCTGGACTGAGGGGATTTTCCCGCTGCAGTACCAATGGAGCGGCCACTACCACAACTGGAGACGGTGTTAAGCTAGCAATGTCCTATCCAGATATTTTAATAGATTCATGCTGCAAACTTAGTCTGATTCATTGATTCATATCAGAATGACTGCAATTAAAAGGGTTCACATTTGATTTGTTATGTTTAACATTCGTAAAGTGATTTATCTAATGTTAGACAAAAGGAATTAATGGTAAATTTATATAGCACTTTTCCATCTTTCAAATCACTCAGATCTAGTAAAGTAGGAGAGCCTTTTGGTGGAACATTGGCATTTTGGGGGATTTTAACAATATCTATTTAGCTCTAGTTAAAGACGATAGATTATCACATTTATTATCATTAATTTTGACTTAGTTTGGTGTGATAGTTCTTGTGATTCATATACAGTTTGTTTTACAGCAGCAAAGTTGCAATTATGTTGAAACAAATAAAATGAGAAATCGCAGGAAGTAAATTGAGTTCTTAGACAGAATATCTCCACGTATCTTCAAAAAGCGCGAAAAAACAAAGACAATATACACACAACTGACACAGTTTCCCTGACTTTAAACAGTAATTTGACAAAGTAAAGTGCTACAAGATATATTTCTTTTGTCATAGTATGTAATGTTTGTGTCACTACAGTATGTGGATTTCCAATATTCATAATTTAGTTGCTGGACAAAAATATAAACCTCATCAAAAGAGCTAAACTAGTGAAAACAAGCCAAATGTTTATTATCTTAAAATACTCATATTATATGTTTT
Organism: Mugilogobius chulae; assembly: GCA_038363315.1. Lineage (NCBI taxonomy): Eukaryota > Metazoa > Chordata > Actinopteri > Gobiiformes > Gobiidae > Mugilogobius > Mugilogobius chulae. Next base: position 41,909,918 of record CM076396.1, on the reverse strand, counting down.
GCTGAAAAAATCTCGTCTGATCTGTCATACACGCTTAATCTCCAACTATTCAAGTGTTTTAGCTGCTCTTCACCTAATGTAACACACTACTCAGGATAAACCGTTTCACTCCAGAAAGCAGCAGTCTTTATTCACCCGATGTCCCCGTGTTTGGAGTCCTTTAGCTGCTGGTGTGAGGAAGTACAAATCCCATCCGGCTCGGTACATCTGCGGCTGTGTTATCTGGGACCGTCCGCGAGTAAACAGCTGATAAAGGGCTTGTGCCGTCTTCTCTTCCTCCCGGCGTCACTGCCAATGAGCGTTGACATTACGGCATTTACCACGGCACAACAACACACAACACAAGTCCCAGATGTGACCCAGAGGAGGAGCTTCCAGGAGAGGATGGAGCAGAGGTTAGGCGTTTACTGGAGGCTGTGTGGGTTAAGATATCTCTCCTCTGGGTTTGATCTGGCTCACGGTTGAATTAGTTTCACTTTTGGTCTTCCTCTTTGGTCTAGCTGTCGGTGGGCTTTCTCTTTTGACAGAATAGTCATTTTCTTGTTTGAAATATCATTTTTAAATGGACTTATTTCTTTTTACAATAAAATAACCTAAATCAATTTCCCTTTAGCACTGATATATTGTTAATGTATCTATCAGGTGAAAATTAGTCCACAGTGCCCTGTCTCCATCTAATAATGTCCTGTTTGTTCACTCATCGCCACTAAGTTTGCTGTTGTTGTTGTTCGTATTAATTCATTAGCATAGCGGCACGACTCGTTCCTAGCGGAAAAAAAAAAAAAAACAACTCATGTAAGTGAGCAAAACATTTGGACGCTACATTAACGTATTTCTTTTTGTTTATCTTTTTAATGAAGCAAAAATCAGGTATGGGACCTTTAAAGTTAATGCATACTTTATTAATTCTGTGTAAACAACACGGGTTATTTTCTCTTTGATGGAAACTGAACAAAGTTATTTTCTTGTATAGACTGAAATGCAGTTACTGTAAAGTCTATCGCTGATTAAAATCCTGTTTCTTGCCTCAGGTCTAAAACTAATGTGAGAAGTTTCTTTAACTGAACACTCACCTCTGTGCTCTTTAGGAGTCATAAGTTCAAAGGTCATAGGTCACTCTGATCCTGTGTGTGTGAGGTCAGAGCTCCCACGCAAGCCTCGCAACACTCCAGTGAGTTTCCACAATCTATAATCAGTGCACATTTCTGAGTGCACAGTTTTTTCACTGTGTGAATATGACTGAATTGCTTAAACCATCAAACACAACTGAAGGCTAACATTAAAGTGTCTTGCACTGAAGGTCTCTGAGAAAGGTGATAGTGTGCATCCAAACAGCTCAGAACAAGGTGTTTTACACTACAGTATTTCAGGACAGTCAACAGACAAATGACAATCTTTAACTGGTTCTGATTAGTTTGTTAAACATTCTTGCTTGCATACCTTGACGTGTTTCGGGTGGCTCCTGCATCCTTCCTCAGAAGGTCGCGTGGTGTTACGGTGACGTGTCATGTCATCAGTTTTACACAGTTAACACAGACAAAGGGGCATCTCACCTTTCAAGGACCTGGGATTCTGTCCTGGAGAAGTCGAACTGCAGATGGCACTGTCCCTACTAATCCAGGTAACACAGCCGGTGTTCTGCCGAGCTGGATTCCTTGTCGAGATTGCTCCCACCTTGTTTAAAGTCAGTGCAAAAAAATCAGGAATATATTTAAAATTTTAAATTACTCACCAAAGCTTAAATGCTAAACTTAGCCATAGAATTAAGCCTAAATTCAGCCAGATTAATTGTCAACTATTTCCCGCAGTAAGGCTGGTATGTCATGTGCCCCCCTTACTGCCTTTTGTTTGTATGAACAAAGCCAGTAAGGGGAACACATCTCGACGAGGGAACTATCTCAACAGCACACGGCATGACACTCCACCATAGCAACACTTAACCTTTTGAGAAAGGATGAGGGATACACACCTTACTGGTCTGCTTAAAAGAACAAACAACCCAATGAGTAACTTGGAAGACCAAATGAACATTTTGGAAGCAGTGGGAGGATAGTTCATGCTTATATGGCTAATCATATAAGTTTTTTACATGTCACATTATGCAGTGGTAAATATATGCTTCGGGTTGTCCAGCATTAGAAATTAGGTTCAGTATTGAAATGGCATCTTAACAGAGCAATGTTGGTAAAGTCTTTTGCATTTTTTCCACAAAAATGTGACTCAACAGTAGCTATTTTACTATTATTGAAACATATTTTGTGTTGGTGATATTTTATGAGATCCCAAATTGTGTTAAAAGTTGTGGCAAGCTGTGCAATCATGGCCCCCTAAAAAGTGTGGCCCTCAGTAAAATTAAGTTGAATAGCCCTGAGCTAACATGTTCACCTTCATCGCTCCCAACGCAATCACATCTTAAGCTATTGTTGTTTTTCTTTTTTTTTTTTTTAGGGATTTGGTCGTCCCTGGCACCTCGGCGCTTTTTGATTTCCCTGCGTCTTTGAGAGCCGAGCGGACGCCTGCCCTTTGCCGCGTTGTGAATAGCGAGGACATATTTCCATGTAGCGCCACAATGAAAGACTAGATCGCTGGAGGCTGCGGGGTTTTGTTTGCTCAGACAATCATCGGTGCAGGAGAATGTAAAGATGAACAATGTCTGACTCGGCGAGACAAAGAGATGTGAGCTGCTTGTGTATGAAGATCCCCGCTGACCTCGCGTAAGGACAGCCGGGGAAATTTGGCTTTTGTTTGAATTAAGTTTGTAACCTGTGCAATTAGTGTCTTTGGTCTTTTGTAGAGGGTTTGTACTTTTAATGCGATGTTCTGGCTACAATTTGTTTCAATCTTAATGGGCTCAAACAATGTATTTTTAGTGGAAGGTCTAAAATCTTTTCTTCTCTGAGACATTGTGCTGTCTACCTTAACAACCTAAACTAAAAGTGATCAATTGTTTCACCTATTTTGGAAATAGTATCTCATGTAAGGTTCTGGAACAGTTTTTTCTTGGTTTGTATATGTGAGTATGAGCGCTATTGCTGCTGCTAACTCTAATTATATATTTTGCCACAGAATTGTGCCTAAATGTAGCTAAAATAACATTTGCCAATGACTGCAGATACTTCAAGAAAACAAGTGAAGAAAGCCCATCTTCATAACTTGGCACATTTGACAAGACATCATGTGTCTGCACAATAATGGCGCTTGCTATTTGAACTAAAACAAATTACTTTTTTTAGCTATTTTAGACAATATCACATTCTAGAATGGTGACACAGCTGTTAGTGACCTTATAGACCCATTCAGAGCCTATGTCATTAAAAGGGGCGCGCAATGGTGTCTTCCGCACAGTTACCCTATAGCTTTTTTTACAAAACGTAAGTACTAAACACTAATCAACATGACTTCTAACAAGCTCTGATCTTCTAATGTTCCATAGTTGACTCTCTTATAACTCGTGATTTCTGCGGCTATTAGCTAGCTGCTAAGAGTGGTAGAATGATAAGGGATCGCCAATGATCACTAAGGCTAATTGTTAGGAAAACAAATAAAGTGGATCACCCCAGAGTGATGGAAGTATATCATAAGCCAGAGACCTTCATGCAATCACCTTCTGTAGAAATCAGCCCAAATAAGGCCACGGTGCAGTTTGCTGTGAGACTGTAGTTCTCCACTTTGTTGATAACAAATAGACACACATTACACAAACATTTTTATCATTGACGTGGTAAATCAGCTCCTGGAATTTTCTGCAAATTATGAAGTCATCGAGTATGATGGTAGTTTTTTCTCTTGTATACATCAAGTTTTTCCACCAAATTCAAGTAAATATCAGAACACTTACTAACGTCATGCTCAAATTCAGTAACTGTACATGACACCAGGATGTGCGCACAGCTGTCTTTGTGTACTGACAGTAAATCGGTCTATAGAAAGAAGGTTTTGGGATCGTTTCCTGGGGCGACTCAGGACGGGTTAGGGTTTGTGGAGTTTGCATGTTCTACCTGTGCCTGCATAGGTTTTCCGTGGGCGCTACGGTTTCTCCTACTGTCAAAAACATGTCAAGTAGCACCTCACCCTCAGTTAATTTACATTAACAACATTAACAGAACCTATTCTTTCACCACAGACGCCAAGTGCAGTGCAAACCTGCCTCAGCTAAGACACATTGCTCAGTGTGAATCTGGTGTGTGTTTATATGGTGATGTCTGTCTCAGTGATGGTTTCTTTTGACAAGGGAAACCAAAAATGGCACAGATAGAACTACAAATTCATCACTTAATCTAATCATTTAAAGTAATTAGAACCAGTTTAACAATTAAGGAAATCAAGTATTGAGAAATTTTGACTACTTTTTCCCCCTACATACTTTTGTTTGTAGAATCTTCTCAGACACGTTATTGTGAACTCTTTGTCTCTCCATCTGACTGTCCCAGCTCCGTGTCATTGACTGGCCTGATCCTTTCCCTCCGTGCAATTCCCCGCCAAGGTCCGCGGTGCGTTTAGGGTTAGCTCGTGCCATAAAGTTTTAGTGCAGCCACGGACACCGGCCTTCTGGGTCAAAGAGGCGTTCACTGCCCCTTCACACGGCGGTTTATGGAGCTTCAGATTATACAGAGGAGCAGGGACACAGTGTGATCCTTCTGACTGCTGCGGCTTATTGTTGGAAAAGACAGTTTTCTTTTGTGGCCAGTGATGGGCTTCATGTCAACTCACATGTTCAGCTTTATAGAGATGAGACAAGACACAGTTTTCATGTGATTTGGAAATGATCAATAATAACTGGTTCAGTAACTTTGGTGTTGCAAAATGATCTTTATGGGCTTCCTTGCCATTTTTCATTGCTTAGTTAAAACACAAAAAAAATGACTGCTAAATCTTACATGCATCATATTACTACAATATGCTAATTGAATTTGTCTGCTACATTTTATGACAAGTTAGAATTTTTTATTTTATTTTATTTTTTCATAGTGAACATGATTATGATTAAAATTTCATTTTGCTCGTTTTCACCCAATTTGGCTACTTTGATGAGGTTTATAATTGTCTATAGGGGTTATGCACTAATGTCTTCTGGTCTCAGATTGACATAGGTTGCTACATCGGTGGAGTAGTTGCCAAAGTGACAAAGTTGTTTACTTCAAATGCGATCAGATGAGGGATTTCTATATTTAAAAAGTTATCTTTTGTCATTTTTGTAGACGCAGCAACGGCTGTAACAGCAGGAAAAGTGCAGCTTCTAAACCTGTTTTCATAAGGAAAAGTTGTAAAAGTGTAGTGAACTATGCAACAGATGAACAATGCAAACAGATGCTCCGTGCACATACCGAGTGTCGCTGTGCTTGTGAGCCCGGACAGAGGCGCTGTGGGCCGGGAAGAAGTGAGCACTCATAGCGCTTGGTGTTGCCAGACTTTCAGAGAGCCAAAAGCAACAACCCCCTTCCCCCTTTAAGAGCTCCATCTACTGACCAAAAAAAAAAAAAAAAAAATTGCATGAAAACAAATCTTACCTGACACGATAAAGCTGCAGAATGCTTATGATGATTCTGGATGATTCATGTACTTAGAGTGACACTGTGACTTTCTGGAGTTGAAAACTCAACTTAAAGATTGAAATGAAACATGAAGCTAAAACCATATGGGGATCATTACATTCTGCGGCATTGTGGCAGAGCAGATAGCATCTAGCCCCATAGCAATAAAATCGCGGGTTTGATTCTTGCACGACTTGTGCCTTTCTGGGTGAATGTTTCTCCCTCTGTCTGGGTGGTTTCCTGCGGGCACTCTGGTTTCCCCACCAACCAATAACATGCAGGTTAGGGAACACTTGGTGGGCTCGGAGGTTGAGTCGCCAGGTGTTTATGCAGTTCACCTCTGCTGAGCTGCCCCATGGCGGAGGGCTTCATCTCACTGTGAAGCACTTTGTGACTGTCTGTGAAAAGTGCTATACAAAATAAAAGCTATACAATATGCCGTAATTTCAAGAAACATAGATAAAAGAGCAGCGTTTCCATAGAAACCTTCAGGAGAAGCACTCCTCTTGATCAAAAATGTTTCTGTTTTGAGGCCATACAACCTCACTCAATGTAAAGACACATTTTCATTGTATGTCTAAAGTAAGTAAGACATCCAAAATACAAAAAAAAAATGATTTTATTTAAATCTTTTTTTTAAATGAGCTTTTCAAAATCATGCAGAATATCTCAGAGATATACCAGTGTCATCACACATCTGGAAAATTCAGAACATCCTCACAGACAGATCTCCAGCTGTGTTTGTGATGAGGAAGCAATGTTAAAACAGGATTAAAAACAGAAGTCACTTGTGTTTGTGTCCTTTAAAACATGAAGAATCAGGGCATAACACATGCGAGTAAACAAATCAACAAACACTTCTCGTTACTGTTCATGACATTCAAGCCTTGACTGAAACATCCTTCTACATATATTGATATTTTGAAGACTTTGATCCAAACTCTAAATGAGCAGAGGACATGTTCAAAAAGCCTCCGTCTCGTCCTTGCGCAGAGGACGCAGAAACAAAAACTTCATTTCAACAAACCGTGACTTCAGAATACAAAAACTCTCCTACAAGTAATGATGTGTGCTGTTTATTTCCATTATTTTTGACTATTCTCATCTGGCTGCGAGCTTGTCCTTTGCACGCACAGTACTTTGAAAATGTGTTTATTCAGGAAGCGTTTTTTGAATCACCAAACTCCAGCTCTTTGTTGGTCTGAAAGAGATGCTTGATTAGAAAACCAAGGCTGACGATTTCAATTAAACGCGTCTATTCTGCGAGCGCCTAATTGGATGCCGTCCCCAAAAGTGGCATGATTCAAAACATGAGCAACTTTTTAATAGCTTTTTAAGTCAATGATTTCATTTAAAAGTCACCAAGTTCAAATTCAGCCGTTCAGAATTGAAATGGCTGATATGTTGGTTCGATATGGGCCTTACGTTTGTTTAAAAGTCTGGTGTCGTCTGCACAGTTTTGGTTCTCGGCGACAACATGTTCTCATGGATTGTGTGTTTGTATTACACCATGAGAATATTATGTCATGGCGACGCTTCTTCCTTTTCTAGCATGCTTATATGTCGTTGAATAGAAAAGCCTAGAATATGTTCATTTATGGCGTCTTTTAGGCACGTGTTTTGTTTGAGGCCACAGTGGGATGGTTTTTTGGGGGGTTAACGACAAAAAAAAAAAAAAATGGGTAAGAATAAGTTTGGGACTGAAAGAAAATAACTTGGCCAGCAAAATGTGAAATAGACATGCAAATATAATAATTTATGTTCACATGACATGCAAATTAAAAATGTGATTGTACTGTCACGCCATTTTGGGCTTCTGTCCAACACGCTGCAAATCGCAGTTGTGTCCCGCTTTTTCATTGGTGATCGAACATTACGTTGACATCACTTGTAGTGTCGTGTTAAAGCGTAAATTTGGGCAGCTGTTTGGTATATGTTTGTGTGCTTGTTCCCGCCCACTATTTGTGAGATAAACTTCTGTCTAAGCGAAGACAGCGAGGTAGAAAATGAAATGGTCACCCTATATATAAAATTACACATTGAGTAAAATTTTATTATTACCTTGTTTTATCATGTTTTCCTCCTTTTATTCTGTGTTCTTGCTTTAGCCTTCCTACTACATTTATTTTAATTTTTTTATATATATATTTTTTATATATCTTCTTTTATCTAGTGATACATTTGAAACTTGTTGTTCCTTGTCCCACTTCCCCTTGGGAGTGTGTTCTAGGATGTTCCAGTGTCGAGGCCCCCCTGGTTGTCAAGACCTGGTTCCTCCCCGCGTGGACTCCTGCACCTCTTTCCTGTGAAGTCCTTCGAGATGACGGATTGTTGTGATTTTGGGCTATACAAAAATAAATTGATTGATTGATTTCTATGACACAAAGCTATCAGTGATAAATGAAATCTGACTTCTGGATTCCTCATTTCGGTGCTTCAATGTTGTACTGTTTTCATACTGTTTCATAAGATGATTTTTAACCAGTAAAATGTTCACCAGCAATTCTAATTTATGAACACCACACTGCAATGTGCAAGTAAATGTAAATCCTAAATCTACAGTTGTAGTAACAGTGTGAGAGAACATGTGCTGTTGTGCACAGACATGTGACAGCTGCCAGGAGCTGCGATAACGCAGGCAGAGCTCTAAGCTAGGCTATACCTCATGTCAGCAGTTTGTGGTAACACACCTACAAAAAAAAATAAATAAATAAATCCAAAGGCCTCTGTAAAGTAGATTGATTGATTTGTTTTATTTAAGTGTCATGCACAAATGTGCCCAACCCGCATGGGCTTATATGACACTGAAAGTATCAAACAAATGGCTACACACATTTCCATAATAAACTTTCATTGGCATATTACACTGGGTACAGCACTTGTTACCTTCTTTCCCATGCATTAAAAATAAAATTTAGAAAACCAAAAACTAGGTTGTACAAAGCCAACTCATAATCTCACTTTCAGACTTCCAAAAAACATCTGGGTGTATATGTTCAAATAAAGTTTTCCTGAAATCATTATAAAGTGAACAATAAAAAAACAAAATGAACCTCATCCTCTAATACATTCAGGTCACACAGAGCACAGATTCTCTCATCCTCCAGGATACCTTTTAAAACGGCCCACTTCTACTGCTAAAGTCAGTGTGCCAGTCCTCAGTTGAGCACAAAGGGATTGTTTTTCCATGTCAGATGTAACTGAACATATGGTTCCGTCGGTACTCGTCTTTAAAAGTAATATAGTATCTTAACTTAGGTTTCTGCATATACCATATCAGTAGAGAAGAATACTTTCCAGCAGCTGCAGATTCTTTGTCAGCCAAACAGGATTTATTACAACTACATTCTTTCATTAGCGTGTTTGGAGCATGCCCCAGTAATTCAAATATGGAGAATTGCTTTGTGTCAGTGGATTTGCCTACTTTGCTGCCATATTGGTCTAAGTTTTAGCTGTTGGCAAGGTTTTCTTATATAACTGGGTTTCCCTCTTGACAAGGCCACCAAATAAATCCAATGCATAGACCTTTGTGACATGTGGTCATTCTGACTTCAAAAGGCTTCAAAACTTCTTTAAACCATTAAGGAACCAGAAAAAAAGTTTATTGTCTGAAAGTAAGAATTGGTGCAAAATCTGATTATTAAGACTTTAGATGCTCTTTCTGCTGAACACAATCAGTTTGTGTTTGCTCAAGCAATGTTGCAAGCATTACCCGATCCAGATTTTTTAATACATCCACGGTGGAACAAACTAGCTTATTCCCATGCTAGCTCCTTCTGTTGCTAGGAGATGGTTTGCTAACATGTGCTAGTTACTCAAGTCCATGTTTACACACCAACAACAAAACAAAGTCTGCATAATGAGTCCTTTAAAAGTCCTCCTGCTCTCTCTCCTTCACACAGCTTGGATCTCTGTCCTGTTTACACCGTCTCTAGTTTTGTGGCTGATATTTTGACAACACAAACCTCTGACTGACAGCTGTGTTGGACGAGCTTGAACTGCGCGGTCTGTGTTGCTGAAGTCGTAATAAAAAATGCATGGAATCGAGGTTCGGCAGTTTGGGTTTGTGACCTCGGTGAAGCAGCTGAAATTTAGATCCAGGCGTCACAAACAGGAAGAAGAGAGTGTTTTTTCTTCTTGTGTCTGAGGCGGGTGGTCCTATGGTAGATATTATGATGGTCGATAGGATTACATGCCTGATATTTTTGATAGGTGTTGTCTTTGTCCTCGTGGATTTATGCATGTTCAGTAGGGTAACACTCAGGCTATACTCGTTATGTTTTAAAGAAATCAAAACCAAATGACACATTTAAAAAAGGAAGACAAGAGCAGAGTTTGAAATACGGACATTTGTGAATGATCAAAAGAGTTGACTGGTGTTTGTAAAAGACACACTTGCCAGTCCAGCACGATGTTTCATATAAACTTGAAATGTCATTACTTACAGTCAGTGAGATTATTTTGAATTAAAAGCTGTTCATTTTCCTTGTATCGATGGACCAATAAGTCCCCATTAATTGTGCAGTCCTACAAAAAATAAATTGAAAAAAATTTATAATTTTAGCTGCACTTCAACTATAATAAAAGAAAGAAAAAAAAAAAAACTAAAAATTACATTGTGTATTTGTGAACCATATCGGAAAATAATAAATAAACAAACATCTGATACCAGCAATTTTTTTTTCTTCTGCTGTGGCAGAGGTAACTGCGCTCTCGCCTCAAGCAAGAAGGTTGCAAGTTCGACTCTTGCGCGGCTTTGGCCTGGTGTGGACTTTGCATGTTCTTCCCGTGTCTTTGGTGAGTTTCCTCTGGGCATTCAGGTTACCCCACCAACCAAAACCTGCATGTTAGGGGATTGTCCTCAGTTACGGTAGTCCTAACTAATCCTAGTAAGAACACCTGGAGATGGAGATATACAACAAATGCCATAAACATTCTGATAAGCAGGTTTTCACAACTTTTACAATTCTAGTTGAAGCCAGGTGGCGACATTTTCTTTGGTTTTAACAAGTTAATCTTAACATACCTTAAGCCCCAGTCCTAAACTTTCCACTTTTAGTAGCTTAAAGCTAAACCTACTCATTAAACCCAAAGAAAATGTTGCCACGTGGTTTCAACCAAAAAAAACGTCACGCTTTCACACAGCGCTTTGTTTGGAAAAATTGCAGAATTACAGAACCAGCCATAAACTCACGCACAATTGGTTTGGTAAAAGAAGATGTGAATTGTTCCACTAGTTTTGTGCCAAGCGCAGTTGTAAACTCACGCAGTCACGTAGAAGTAAGACGTGAATTGCTGTGACATGGAGCATAGTTCGTGACATGATGGGTCTGACGTCAAGTTTAGTATATACTCTTGTCGCTTTGGCCTGGTAAAGAAGGTACTACAAAGTACCTGGTCCCAGGGATCAGTCCCAAATGGAAAAGCTCCTTGCCAGGGTTAAGTCACGGCAAGTAGATCTGAGCAGGGCCAAGCAGGTACTAATGGTAAAGTCCTAATAGAGTCTAGATATGGCGTAGACTTTTGCAGTAAGAGTCAGTTTGTGACTATTTTGACCTGAAACTTTCTAATTTACTCACATCAAATAGAAAAAAAGACAGACTCAGAATAGTAGCACTGTTATTTAAGCAGAGCCCGATTTCACAAGAAAGCGTGCATTTAAAACAACATTACGCAATATGTAATTTAGGTATGATTAGCACGAGTTCACAGCTGTTTTGCGTAATTATAGTATGCATCACAGTCCCCATTCATTTCAATGGTAGTTGTTAAGACGTGTTCTTATTTAAGAATATTAATGTAATCCTGATTCTAATCTTAACCTGCCCCAAGCCCCAGACCTAATCTTACCAATTTTGCCTGAACCTACCCGTTTCACTGAAGAAATGTTTCCACGTGGCTGCAACCAAAACTCGTCCTATTTTGACGCTGTGAAATATCGTCATTTTACTCTTTTTCATATCGTGCTAAAATGCACGGCGTAACATAAGTACTAAAAATAGCTGTGAACTTGTGGTAAAAATACGCTGTTTTGTTCAAGAAAGTTTAGTGTTTTTCTACTTTAAATAAAACACAAGGCTGGTATATTGCAAACAGTGACCATGTTTTAATGTTTTCTTTATTAATGTGTAGTAATTACCGTCTGTGTTACCTGCCTTGGGATAACAGATGGAAATTGGCACCTTTGCGGTAACGTGGCATATGTAATTTAATACAGATGTTCATTAATATTCACTGTCTCTATCACATAAGTAGATAAACTAAAGCAGATCTGAAGAAGCAATGAGAAAGAAGTAAAATGTGGTGATAAAGTGTGAATAGTAAATAGATTTGTATAATACTCATCCCTGCTGCAGCCTGAATGTGAAACTCTGCTCAGTTGTGTTGTTGTTGTGCCTTTGGGCCTTGCCTCCAGTGCTGTTCATGTGTTTGATGAGCTTCAGTAAAACCTCCCTGGCACAGTTTGGCTGCCATGTCTCAATCAGACTGCCCCAGGGTTGTTGTGTCACCAGAACCAGTGAATGAGGAGTGGATAATGGACCAGAAACTACCAGAAACTAATACAGACTAAGCACAGAAGTCATTGAGTTTTTCTTGGCTCAGTTGACTTTTAACTACAGTATATTCATTTATTTCCCCCACCAACTGATAAAAAAAACTACCAAGCTATTTGAAATGTTCATGTGTAACCCTTTCTTATAATAATAAATAACTCATTCTCAATCTATTATTCGCATCTCTATTTGGTTTTTGTTAAGTTCCAACCAATCGAATCTTGCGAACAAACAAAAATTCCACTAAACCCATAGAACTTGTGACATGGTTAGAGCTCTGGCCAGCAAGAAGATCCTTGGATTGAAACCCGGCAACCTGGGGCCCTTTTATGTCTAGTAGTGCCTCTGTTCCTCATGTGCAGATGGAAATTAGCTGTAAAAGTAGAATCTGGTGCAAGAATCTCTGCACAGAGATTCTTGCTGACCAGCCATCCCTATTTGCTTTGACAGACAACTTTACAAAGATGTGAGGATCAGGAATTAGACACCGGTTTTTTATTTGTTATTTCAAGGTTGGGGTTTGCGAGCGTTGAGCCAACCAATCACAGTGAAACAGGACACGCTAAAACGGATATTATCGTTAAAGGCGGTTTGTTGCTCAAGAAATTTGTACATTCCAGACTGTTCAAAACTGAAGCAAGAGCAGAAGAAAATAATCGATCAGCTATGTCTACATCTTGAATGTTTTGAAATTGGGGAGGGGTGGGAAAGGTGCCGTTAAGATTGGATCGGCGTATTTTAGACGTTGAAGTCTTTTGATCTAGATCTTTGTACATTGTCTTAATAAAACCTAACCTTATTATAGGGCCAAACTCGAAGTGCATGAAAGGCTATAAAGTGAGCTGTGCCTCTAACCATTGCATTATTGAGTTTTGTTAGCTCCAGAGACTTTTTACTTTTAACCAATCACTGCTTTTTGTTCATTTTGTAGTCCGGCAGGTAGAGTATACATGTTTGTCAGTGATCGTTGCAGTGTCAATGAGGTAAACATGCAAATTTAAGGTGGAAATTCACATATATAAGTTGAGAAGGAGAACATGTTCGCTGATTGTACGTCCTGGTTTTCATTAGCCATTTGCAGTTTGTGATAACTGACTTATAGCTGGAGTGAAATTTAGCGTAGAGACTAACCCTGAGCGAGATCCTGGCTTGGATATAGGGAAAACGTCACAATTGTGTCTAAAGTCACATGTTAACACAGAGAAAAAAAAATGTGTAGCTTTATTTTTTACATAATTTCTAACAAACATTCCTGCACAATGGACAACTAAGTTATAGACAGAAAGCACACTGAAAAGGCTAAATGTCACTATAAACTTGCACTCCTGTTTTCAAAAGTAAGTTATTCCAGTTGTGAAGAAGCATTCGGTGATGTTTTATTTAACACTGAGGCGAAATCATCCTGCAGTTATGTATTTTTATTTCTCTAACTCTTTATCAAATGTTGGGTTTGAACAGACTATTCTGGGTTAGTTTTACCTCAAAAAAGACAAAATCCTTCTTTATTCCACTGGTCTCCTCATGTTTGTGTCTTGTCCATCATCTCTCCGGGTTTTCCTCCCTCTTCTCATGATCTTTTTCCAAACTGCTTCTGTCCTTTTCCCGAGCCAAAGTCAAGCCGTCCTACCTCCCGCCTCATTTTCACTCATCTCTTCTCAAACTTCTGACGTTCTCCGGTTCTAAAAGGCGTCCCGGGAGGTGATCAAGCCCCGTACGGCGTCTTTAAACCGGGCAGATGAAGGAGGAGAGGGTCACGGAGCTCCGCGCAGGTACTGCCTAAAGAAAGTTCACTCCATTGATGTGAGGATTCTAAGAGAAGCTTTAGTTTGTACTTTAAACTGGCCCAGGACGTCCAGAGGGAAACGCAGCGCTTTCAATTATTATGCTCCGTGTGCATTTCTACACTGCAACACTAACAACAACTCCTATAGAACTATTATTTACTACTATAACTACTACTACTACTACTATTGTTATTACTACTACTACTACTACTACTACTACAACTACTACTATAACTACTATTACTTTAACTACTATTACTATAACTACTATTACTATAAATACTAATATAACTATACTATAACTACTGATATAACTACTATTACATAACTACTAATATACTATACTATAACTACTATTTCTATAACTACTAATATAACTACTATTACTATACTACTTTACTATAACTACTAATAAACTATACTAAACTACTACTACTACTACTACTACCATCACTTTTACATATTTTCAACCTTTCTTTTTACAAATATTAGCATTTAAGACACATTGAGCCACATTTATTTGTCAAACTTTTGTCTTATTTAATAATGCTTTTTTAAGGATTTAAATTTAGCATTTTAGCTAACAAAATAGACTTGATTAAAAGCATGTTTTCTAGATTGGATAAGGAAAGGAACATGCTAGCCCATCAGTCAGGAGTCACCTGAATGACTCTTAGACCATGAGAAACAAATTTCTCTCTTTTGTCTGACCACTCTACCACACAGGCCTAATTGGTAAATTGCTGCAGAGATGGTTGTCCTCTGGAAGCTCTCTTCTCTCCACAGAGGAACACTGGAGCTCTGACAGAGTGACCATTGAGTTCTTGGTTACCTCTCTGACTAAGGCCTTTTTCCCCCGATCGCTCAGTTTAGACGACCGGCCAGCTCTTGGAAGAAACCTGGTAGTTCCAAACGTCTTCATTTACGAATAATGGAGGCCACAGTGTCCATTGGGGCCTTCAAAGCTGCTGAAATGTTCCTGTTCTTTCCCCAGATTTGTGAATCAAGACAATCCAGTGTCGCAGGTGTACACACAATTCCTTTGACCTTATGCTTGGTATTTGTGCTCTGACCTGCATGCTCAACTGTGGGACCTTAAATACACAGGTGTGTGCCTTCCAAATCATGTTCAATCAACTGAATTTACTGCAGGTTGACTCCAGTTAAGCTGTAGAAACATCTCAAAGATGATCAGCCGAAAAAAAAAAAAATGCTCCTGAGCATGGCAAAGGTTGTGAATACTTATGTAAATGTGATTTCTTAGTTTTCTATTTTTCATAACTTCAGAAATGTTAAAGAAAAACATTTTTCACATTGTCATAGTGGGGTATTGTTTGTAGAATTTTGAGGTAAGAGATCCGTTAAATACAATTTGGAATAGCAAACATGACAAAATGTGGAAAAAGTTAAACGTTGTGAATATTTCCAGATGGACTGTACCATTTGTTTCTCTAAAGTCAATAAAGTTAGTATGTTATTGTTATTAGCATTGTGACTAAACAGGTCTTACTCTTGACTTGATCTGATTGACACACATTGTTGTTTTTATTGGTAAAATATTGTGATTTCATTTGGCTCTCTAGTTTATCACTGAACACCAGAAAACAGCCTTTTACATCGTCTGATAGTTCTGTTGTTTCCATAAATAGAAAACGACTTGCTCCTGTCGCACTCTTAACCCTTCGAATCCACAGAAGAATCCGCTGTCTCGTGTTGCCGATGATTGGCTGCTGAGTTGGAGTCGGGCTTTGAAGCTGGAGGACGGCGGCTGACAGATAAAAGATGGCTGCCCTGCTCCCTTCTCTCTCTCTCTTCTGTGTCTGCGATCGCCATGGAAACCCATTGTTATTTCATTAGAGTGAGAGGAGAGGGCTCGTACGGAGGAGAAGAAGTGTCCGTTTGTCGAGTTTGACAGCCTCAGATCTGCACAAGTTTCAATGAGATTGGCAAAGTACAGAAGTGTGAGATTGTTTGGATTGCTGCACAAAATGGAAAATGTACAAAGGATAGTCTGGATTTAGGTCAAGTTATGGTCCTAGTTTTGATATAAAGTCTCAGCAAGTACGTGTCATTTATACTTGTCATTAAATATTCTTCTTTTCTTCTTCTTCTTTCTTCTTATTCTTCTTATTCTTCTTATTCTTCTTATTTTTTTTTTTTTTTTTTTTTTTTTTTTTTTTTTTTTTTTTTTTTTCTTTTCTTCTTCTTCTTCTTCTTCTTCTTATTATTATTATTATTATTATTATTATTATTATTATTATTATTAATATTATTTAATAAAGATTCCTTGGATTCCTGGGAGGTTGCAGCAATTGATTAATCCCAACCTTTTTAAATCTTGTTTACCTCTTCTACTCCCCTTGGGAGTGTGTAAGTCCTTAGACATTCCAGTGTTGAGGCCTGGTTGTCAGGACCTGGTCCCTCCCCGCATGGACTTTGAGATGACTTATTGTTGTGATTCTGGGCTATACGTACAAAAATAAACTGAACTGAATTGAACATATTACCAAAGTAATATGTTGTGTCCCAAAACACAAGTCACAAAATGACTAAACATGTACATAAGTGACAAACATGTGCTGTTGCTTGTTGCTATGGACACTTATCAGTTGTGTACAAAAGTCGATGAACCTGTTTTTGTTACGAAGACATTTACAAGCAATATCTTCTAATGTGCTCTTGTCCCACATAAAAGGAAGCTTAAACTCTGCAGAATCATGCTTAGGACAAAAAGTCTACATTTCAGCACCATGGACAGCGCAGTCAACTTGTATCTTCAAATTGGACTATATGAATGAAATTAATACATGTAAATCTTAGATATACTGTCTAATGGCTATAAACAGTTGTATCAGTAAATCAGTATTGTCTATAATAATAACTGTTAATGGTAGCACTTTAAAAGACCTCCACGGTACCTACCAGTTAAGTACCGTGTCAGTTACTAGTAACTAACAGTGACACTTACTAGTACTTACTCTGGTACTTACTGTGGTACTTACACTGGTACCTAGAGTGGTACTTTGAGTGGTACTTGTACCAGCAGTTACTGGTACATACCAGTGGTAGTTACTGTGGTACTTACTGTGGTACTTACACTGGTACCTACAGTGGTACTTTGAGTGGCACTTGTACCAGTAGTTACTAGTACATACCACTGGTAGTTACTGGTACTTACTGTGGTACTTACACTGGTACCTACAGTGGTACTTTGAGTGGTACTTGTACCAGCAGTACTAGTACATACCACTGGTAGTTACTGGTACTTACTGTGGTACTTACACTGGTACCTACAGTGGTACTTTGAGTGGTACTTGTACCAGCAGTTACTGGTACATTACCACTGGTAGTAACTGGTACTTACTGTGGTACTTACAGTGGTACTTACACTGGTACCTACAGTGGTACTTTTACTACCAGTATTGGCATGCTGGCATGGTCGTAGCCATACCAGCATGCCAAAGCCTGATCCAGTCAGATCTCAGAAGCTAAGCAGGGTTGGGCCTCGGCAGTACTCGGATGGGAGACCACAGAAGAACCTCAGGTGCCACAGTGGGGCAACTTCAGTGGTACTTACTACAGTAGTTGACAGTCAACTACTGTAGTAAGTACCACTGAAGTACCAGCATGTGTCACTTTAGAACAGGTCCCGTTGTTACTAGTACTTAACTGTCAACTACTGTAGTAAGTACCACTGAAGTACCAGTATGTGTCACTTTAGAACAGGTCCCGTTGTTACTAGTACTTAACTGTCAACTACTGTAGTAAGTACACTGAAGTACCAGTATGTGTCACTTTAGAACAGGTCCCATTGTTACTAGTAGTTGACGGTCAACTACTGTAGTAAGTACCACTCAAGTACCAGTATGTGTCACTTTAGAACAGGTCCCGTTGTTACTAGTAGTTGACGTCAACTACTGTAATAAGTACCATTGTAGTACCACTATTTACCGTTATGTATCATGGTATTTATCAATAAATGTTGGAATTAAGCTAAGATTGTTGTAAATTGTTTTCTGTTGTTTTGTTTACTGAAACAAATAATTACTTTGGTATTTGTCAATACCC
Organism: Mugilogobius chulae; assembly: GCA_038363315.1. Lineage (NCBI taxonomy): Eukaryota > Metazoa > Chordata > Actinopteri > Gobiiformes > Gobiidae > Mugilogobius > Mugilogobius chulae. The sequence goes on along the minus strand of CM076396.1, from coordinate 41,891,981 downwards.
AATATTGTTGTGACATAAATAAGACAGTGGTGCTTTTTTAAAACTTGCATTTTATTGTTATTCATAATTTATAAGCTCTACTTTTTTAATTTAGTACCAATAATACCACCACTGAAACATATGTGTGTGCCACAAATTATTAAAAGTGGTAAGTGTACTAATAGTTACCACTGTAAGTACCAGTCACTGATGACACAAGTACCACCTTAAGTACCAGTGTAAGTACTACAGTAAGTACCACAGTAAGTACCAGTAACTATCAGTGTTATGTACCAGTAACTGCCTGGTACAATACCACTATAGGTACCAGTGTAAGTACCAGTGTAAGTACCAGCAGTAAAGTACCACAGTAACTACCAGTGGTATGTACCAGTAACTGCTGGTACAAGTACCACTCAAAGTACCACTGTAGGTACCAGTGTATGTACCACAGTAAGTACCAGTAACTACCAGTGGTATGTACCAGTAACTGCTGGTACAAGTACCACTCAAAGTACCACTGTAGGTACCAGTGTAAGTACCAGTGTATGTACCACAGTAAGTACCAGTAACTACTAGTGGTATGTACCAGTAACTGCTGTTGCAAGTACCACTGTAGGTACCAGTGTAAGTACCAGTGTAAATACACAGTAAGTACCAGTGGTATGTACCAGTAACTGCTGGTACAAGTACCACTCAAAGTACCACTGTAGGTACCAGTGTAAGTACCACAGTAAGTACCAGAGTAAGTACTAGTAAGTGTCACTGTTAGTTACTAGTAACTGACATGGGTACTATACTGATAGGTAACGTGGAGGTCTTTTAAAGTGCTACCCTGTTAATTTAATAATAATACTTTGTATGGAAGTTCAGCACACGGACACTCCCGACAGCCAATGGACTGGAAAAAGGAAACATTTATTTAGCACTACTACTATTAAAAAAAACAAAATACATTTTGATCAGTAATATGCAATTAAAAGATTATTATTTACAAATACCTTTTTTAATACAATGGAAATATTTAAAGGATGCAATAACAAAAAATAAATAAAATAAAATTCCCACCAGTACAGATTTTTTGCTAACACAACAGCTGTGAAAAAAGCTTAAACACTTTGTGCTGAACAATTCAGAAGCTTAGAGTGCATTAATAAACAAAAAATGTGGCTGAATGAGTTCAAAATTCATTATTTCTGTTTATTTACATTTTAAGGCAGCAAAAGTTGGGCCTAACACCTTTAAATTCAAGTCAAGTCCAAGTCATTATCTAATGTAATGACTTAATGACAAACTGAGCCATATAAAAGCACAATAGTTCACACAACTACATGTTTCAATAGTCCTTGCTCACATTTTGATCCGTCTCTTTAAGATTCCTCCAGACAGCTCGGCAAACCTGTTGTGAGAACTGACAGCGCTCTTCACTCGACTTTGTCCTTCCAAAAAAAGACGGATTTGCGCGAGCTCACCTGAATTATTTAGTAAATTGCCGTTCGGTGCGATTAAACTCCCGAAAGATGTCTGTCCGATTGAGAATGTGTGACAAGGTTTCTCTTTTTTCCTCCGTCTCTCCTCCTTTCTGCACTTTTTCAGCCGCGCACAATTTGATTTGACTTGATTTGATTTGAGCCCTGCCACTTTCGGTTTGGAGAAGGTAAGCGGGAGATATTTGCCATTGCGGAAAGTCAAGGGAAAAAAAAAAGTGATGAGTTTTGTAGCTGCTTAAAAATTCTAACTTTGCTTTATCAAATGTAGCGACGCAGTACAAAGAGCGAGTATGTAAATGTGGCCAGGCTGCTCTGAATGGTAATCTTATGAAGAGAGAGAGAGAGAGAGAGAGAGAAAGAGAGAGAAAGAGAGAGAAGGGATTCCTACTGTGGGAGGAAGAGAGGGAGAGGGAAGAAGAAGGGAGAGAGGAGAGGTGGGAGGGACAAGGGAGAGAAGGGGAGGGATAGAAAGGAAGGAAGAAGAGAGGAAAGAGAAAGAAGAGGGTGAGAGAGGGAGAGGAAAGTGAGCAAATAGAGGGGGGTTCCAGCAGAAGGAGAAAGAGAGAGAGAGGAGAAGGGAGAGGGAGGGAGAAATAAAGGGAGAGAGAGTAAGCATTGGGAAAGAGATGGAGAGAGAGGACTGGGATGGAGAGAGAAAAAGAAGACAGAAAAGGAGGAGGGAGAGAAAGGAAGGAAGGAGGGAGAGAGAGAATGTGGGAGGGTAAAATAATGAGAGAGGAGAGGAGAAAGAGGGAGGGGACATTGAGAAAAGAGAGGGTTTACAGCTGTTGGAGAGAGAGAAAGTGAGAGAAAAAGAGTGAGAAGGGGGGCAGAGAGAGGGGTGTGTGACTGGGATGGACAGAGAAAAGGGAAGAGAGAGGTGGAGAGGGAGAGAGGGGGTGGAGGGAGGAAGAGAGGATAGGAGGATGGAGAGATATTTATGGGGGGTAAACAATTGAGAGAGGAGAGAAGAAATAGAAGGAGGAAGAGATTGAGGAATAGTGATTCCAGGAGTTTGAGAGAGAGAGAGAAAGAGGAAGAGAGAAAAAGGAAAAGAGCAAGAAAGAAAGTTAAAGAAAAAGGAGGAGGGGGATATACAGAAACACAGAGGGAGAGGAGAGTGAGAAAAGAGAGGAGGATTCCAGCAGTGAGAGAAGGGAGTAGAGATAGAGAGAAAAGAAGAAAGAGGGAGAGAGAGAGTTAAGTGAGTGAGCAGCGGTGGGAAAAGACAGTGAGTGAGGAGAAGGGTAGTGCGCGAAAGAAAGGGGAAAGAAGGGGAAGAGAGAGCGGGAGAGAGACCGAGGAGAGGAGAGAGATAGAGAGAGAGAGGAAAAAGAGAGTGGGCAAAGAGGAGGAATCCAGGTGTCGGAGAAAGAGTGAGAGAGGAGTAGAAATGGAATTATAGAAGGAGAAAAGGGAGGAGAAGAGGGAGAGGAAGGGAAAGAAATGGGAAAAGGCTAAGAGAGTGATGAGGAAAAGGGGAAAGACAGAAATGAGGAAAGAAATAAGAGATAAAAAGGTAAAAGAGGGAGAGGAGAAACAAAACGGGAGAGGGAGAAAAACAGGAGAGTAAAGGATACAAAGAGGAAATGGAGAGAGCAAGAATTGTAAAAGAAGTGGAGAAGGAAGGGAGACAGAGAATGGAGAGAAAAAGAGAGAGACAGTCCCTGGGGCAGAGGCAGGATCAGTTGGAGCAGAGCCGTGCACTACAGGGATTTTTACAAGGTGTCCATTTTTCAACTTCTGAATAGTTTAAAGTCCTGAGCTGGACTGCAGCTTCATGCTACATTTACCTCCGAGTCTGGTCCTGAGTCTGGGCTTCAGGACGAACAGCGAGGGGCTGTGGAGGACACGCTCACGAGGTTTAGGAAAATACATCTGATTTACCTCTCAAAACAGTAACCAGACTCTAGTTTCTGCTGATAATCATGTTGAGATTTTTATGTCCTTAATATTTTAATGAATAGTGAACATGATTACATTTAAGATTTCACCTAGCTTGGCTGATGAGGATTAGTATACAGTAATATAGTAGTAGCCTATAGTATGTAGAGGTCATTCAACTGTTACCTAGCAACCACAATGTTGCATTAATTTTTTTGTCAACTTATTGTTTTTGATGACATACTGTATGTGGAAGGTGTTGATTAATGTCTGCTTTGTTGCAGAGGCAACTGTTGGAGCAGTCAAGGTCAGACTTCCTCATTCCCCAAACAATTCGAGAGGATCCTGAGACGATCCCAGGCCAGTCAAGTAACATGCTCCCTCCAGAGTGTCTTAGGTCTTTTTCATGATCCTCTTCCAGTGGAACATGTCCAGATCACCTCAAGGAGGTTGTGTCAAAACTCAGATAAACAGATGTCTGAGTCACTTCAGCAGGCTCCTCTCAACGTGAAAGAGCAGCGGCTCCACTGCGAGGTCCTCTTCTGTGACGGAGCTCCTCACCATGTCTTCAAGGCAGGGGTTGTCATATTTTTTTCAGTCACGACTCCCAAATATGAAATGTAATATGCACCTGTAAAGTGAATATAGTCTTTAGTCTTTATAGTCTTATGTTTAATTGTATTTTTTAGTCATTAACCTAGTTCATCTGGTAGGCATCAATAAGGATCTACATCTGTCACTAGATTTGAATTGTCAAACCCTGGTTAAGATCTTTAAAGGCTTAAATTTCACTCATCATCATAAGGGAACCCCAAGAAATCATTCTGTCAGCTTCATGGAGGTCCTAATCCTCAAGTTGAGAACCACTGCTCTAAGGGAGCACCCGGCGACCCCTCAGAGAAACATTTGACTGTCGTATGTGTGAACTTATCCTTTCGGACTTGTTAGTTAACAAGTTCTGAAAGCTTGTTTCCTCCTTGAGATAAAAGATGTTGGTGCTTATATATTTGCTTCTTTCCTGTGGAACCATTTGGCTGTCTGTGGTGTTTTGTGACCATTGTTTAAGTCATCCGAGCTGGAGCTTTGTTGTGTTTAACTTGTTGGCTTGTTTAGCACACTTTGGGAAAGTGAAAGGGGGTCTGTGCTTGTAACTTGACTGAAGGACATTGGGGACATTTTACTGAACAATTATGCATAATTTTAAATAAACTCGTGGACTCAGAAAACTTCTCTCAGGATTTAGATTTTTGTCAAAGAAACTCATCACCCAAAGCTTGTGGTTGGACAGAAATGACAGGTTATTTGATTCAGCTCTGGTTTATTTATTCTATATAGCTTTAGTTGATGCATATTTAACCCAAACCAACAAGTTACATCTGATCGCAGTTTTTTTGTCGTAGAAGTTGTCACACAGAGTACCTTTCTCATCCTTTTGCCTGTGCCTTGTCGCCTCTCGTAGTATTTTCCCGCTGACTTGAAGCTCCTCTCTTGACGCTCTCTCTTCATGTTCTGATCCTTCTCGAGTGTTTGCTGTTCCCTGCCCTTCTCCTCTTCTCTCCCATAATCCACTGGGGCTGAGGGCGTCGGCTAAATGTCTGTCATGTAAATGTATGGAAATGTGGACCTCCCGTGAGCCGAGCATGTCTGACGCCAAAGCACCGGCGGCTGTTAATCTCCAACAATATGGAACAAGCCTGAAAATATGTATCAGGAAGTCCAACACGCTAAAGTCGGCTGCTAAATGTGAGATAATGTTGCTCTCTCTCACACAAACACACATACAAAGGCTCCACAACTTGCCTTGCTTTGCTTCGGGGCTTAAGATTATTTTATTTGTCTAGAAGAAAAAAATAAAACTTGGATAAATAGGCAGCCTTATAGAAGAAAGATATGAGGCGTAAAAAATATGCATGGCTTGAAAACATGCTTTTATTCCTGATTTGATTTAAAGTTTCACCTTATTGCTATGACCCAGCTCAGCCCTTCATTTGGTCTGTGTTTTAACATGCAGCCAACACATTTTTGGACTAACCTTAAAACTACAATATTGTAAAAAATCTCTGAGATCTATGAATAATAAATCTGAGGAATTCAGAATTGTGTTTTCTGAGGCTCAAATGGTAAAGACAAAACAGACACAACTTCAGCTGTGGATTTCATGAGAAAGCAATAAATCCAAACAAAACTAAACAATAAATGTAAACTTGTCAATTGCTTTCTTTTCAGGTTTGGCTGCCTTCATTGTCCAATTTGTTTTTTTGTTTTTTTTTTCTCTTAAAACATGACATAATGCACAACTTACAGTACAATGTATTTCTTTTTAACATTTGTGTCATTAAACTACGGGACAAGTTTTACGTGGATAGCTTTAGACTTGCAACAAGTTAATTGATTGATCGCAACTAAACAATTATTAAAATAACAGTCACTTATTTTAGTAATCAAATAATGATTAACTGTTTTTTTTTTCTTTAGGTTCCATACAGGCCGAAATTGAACAGAAATTACATTAAGACAATTGTAAATATAGGGGTTTTGATGTAAAATAAAAAAATAAAAAAAAGATTGCCTGAGTGTTGCTTTTTCAAATTTATTACGAAAATATAGACTTGATTCTATTTATGATATTGCAATGACAGTTAATTTGTTTACAATAAACTAAGTTATTCAACAAAATAGAAATCCTTTCTTTACTTTTAAACATTTTGGTTTTAAAAGATTTGATAAAGCTCAGGAACATTATAAAACTCTTCAGAAAATATCCAATTTTGACCTGTTAATGTTGTTTTTGAAATATCGAGTTTTAATATTGAATATGATCTGATTTTCGATACTTTTGACAACTAAAGTCTCCAGGATGTCCCTCAGCAACATTATTTCAGCTCAAATTTGGCAAAAAAAAACTTGTCTTCAAGTCATTGTTGCTTTTTAAACCCTTGTGCCTTGTAAAAATGTCAGATTCAAATTTGTCGCAATGGATAACATTTACAAGATTAAATACACCTTTTCACAGTCAGCAAGCTCATATTAGTTTTGCACCATTAGAAATATGTATTGTCCAAGTATCTATTGGGATACAAATTATTTATGTAGTCTCTCATCTAAGTCTACAGATAGAGCATTGTGAAAAGCACTTCTTAAAAGAACTAGGAGGTTTGCATTGTAGCCTGCTATAAAAGTTTTGACATTAAATTGCTCTTTGTGCTTTCATTTAGAGATGCATGGAGAAAATTGAGTAGAGAGACACTATTCTGACAGTATATTGTTTGATGTGTGCCCCAGAATATTCTCAACTGACTTAAATAAGTTTGAAATACTGCTTTAAACAACAAATTGATTAATCAGAAATAATAATCTTTAGTTGCAGCTCTACTTTACACATATATATTTAGTTTCTCACCTGCCGCTGCAGTTCGTATCCAGCTTCAGTTAGACCTTTTCTCTTGCACAAAGTCAGTCTTCAAACTCCAGACTCTGAACTTGCTGCGGCGGCGGCGGCGGTGTTGGACTGGAGCGTCCTTGTGCAGGCCGCTCCTCGTATAACTTTAGCTCTTCGTATATATCTCGTCTTTGAGGTGTGCCCGCGATGCCTGGTGTGCGCTGCAGCTCTTTCATATAACGGCTTTCATCTTGAAGGGTAAAAACTCCTCAACCTCCTCGCACTCACTTTGATATTCCTCTGAACCAAATGTTTTTAAAGAAGGGCCATGCCTCGGAAGAATGCATTATGTAAAACGCGGCTCTAAGCAGCGGCCTCGTGTAACAAGTATGAACTCCGGGTTTGGAAGTTAGCGCTAGCATGAAGGAGGTGTTAGATAATGGGGCATTGTCGGGTCGGCCACTTCAGAGTAAAACTGGAGAAATTAGATTCCTACAAGTTACCAAGGACAAAACACGCGGAGTGACTTTTGAACGACTCGCGAACGCGGAGATATTCAGAAGTGTGGAGAATTGCATTGTGTGTTAAGATCCGTAAAGCTGCAGGAAAACCACAGAAGTAGCTACGTGTTTGATCAGTACCAATAACCAAACCTTCAGATGCCTTAATGACATTTTCACACCTTAATAAATACCTAATTCATCATGGGCACATGATAAATGAATGGTTGATGGTTTATGAAGTCACAGTAATTACTCCAAACCATAACTCCAACTGTGATCTGGGATATTTCCCAGTTGAAAAATACTAGTTCCAAGTTCAAATTGTTCCAACTGAATCAACTTGTATGTAAACATTATGGATAATGCTAAACATTAGGCAAAACAAGTAACGTTAAATAAGCTGTAACATATGTTTAAATGGTTTTGTGGCAATTAAACCCCCAGATTCATTTGATTGTTGAGCTCATATGTGAACTGTGACTAGGTCCCAGTTTGCAAGTGGTATTTACCAGTTAGAGTGGTGTGGTGTGAAAAGTGGGAAAAATCCCTGTTGCCACTTCATCCTAACCTTAGACTACTTAGTTAAAGTAGTTGAGAATATTTAAGACCAAATTGTACTCATTTAGATGTGCCTGACATCTCAACATGTCTCAATTTTTTTTTTTTTGGGGGGGGGGGTATTTTTGATCTTTATTTAGCCAGGAACATCCTATTGCTATCCAGAATGTCTTATGCAGGGAGTCCTGAAGAAGGAGAGAAGAGAGGCATTACTGGACATGTTATTAGTAGTAGGGGAAACTGGTGAACCCAGAGGAAAGCTACACCCTCTGCACTAAGGCCAGAGCACTAACCGATATGCCATTGTGTCGCTTGCTGCAAAAGAATACTTTAAAATAACCTGAAAGAAACCGTTTCTAAATCCACGGTGGCGCTGAGACTGTGTATTGTTGTCTCTGATTTCTGTGTAACTCTATTTACAAGTGAAAACAAGCCCTGCACAAAACATCTTAATGACACTTGGCTTTTGTTTGGTTTGACAATTATTTAGCTGTCTTATTTCTCAATAATGGCTGTATTGACTGTGTGTAAGAGGGTTCTAATTTGTTTCATCTTATGAACTTGATAAAGAAATACATAGAAAAACAATACAAAAGGTTACATTAAGAAACAATGGATTTGACAGCCTGTCAATCAGTATTTAGTTTAGTTTTAGTCTAATTTATTGGCAATTGTAGTAAGAAACCACAAAAACATTTTATTTAGCGTGTGTACTGCTTCTTTGCCTTGGTGCTTCTAAGTTTGAATGTATTTATTGCAGTTTTGTTTGGTGAAAGTGATTAATCATACCTCAAATATGCACATATAATCAAAAGTGTAGATTAAAACCTGCCAACATAACACCCAATATTCTGACGACCAGTTTAGCAACTATTATACAAACCTTTTTTTTTTTTTTTTCCCAGTGCCACGTCAGCTCCAGAGAGATTCTCCTGCTAAATTCTGCTCTTTCAAACATCCACAGTGCATCTTTCCCAGTGATTACAGCCCGTTCCTGTCCCATTTCTAAACACAGATCCTCAACAATGCATGTGCGCGGATTTACCCCGGCCTGCTTCCGTCTGATAAACCCTAAATCCTGCCTGTCCAAGCCTCCAGACGCTTCCCGCCTCTACCTGAGACAAAGGCCGCGGATCAGACGTCCCAGAGGTCCAATCGTTTCACTCGAGTGGATCTTGTCCTTCACGCTCGACCTTTGAACTCGTACATCAGCTCCGAAGGCTACGCGCTACGGCTAACGGCTAACGTGACAGCTAATTCATGTCCACCTCCGCACGTGGCTGAGCGGGCGATGGTGATGGGCCGCGACAGGGGATGTGATCCTGGGGTGATTTATACGTCCAGACACGCTGACAAATACAATGCCAGGCTGAAGTTTAGTGAGGACACAAACCGGCAAGAAACAAGAGCGGGAACTGCTTAGCTTTTATGAAAAAAATTACAAAAGATGAACTGTACCAAACTCTTTTTTGCGTCATAACATTGGACATGTTTTTGACAATCTTACTGAAATACAGTACATTTAAATATGCATTAATATGGCGTAATTACTTCTTTTTTGTGTATTTATGATACATGTTGTTGCCTCAGTTTATTTCTATAATATTAAATTAATCCTAATCGTGACCAACTCCAAGACCCAGACCTAAACTTGCATTGTTGTAACTTCAGACCTAAATTCAGCTGTTAAATCTAGTGAAAATGTCCCTATGACACATAAGGCTAGAAACTGCTCATGAGTAGTATAGATAGATGTTTTTGAGACTGTGGTCTGCCCTGTAAAGCAGTTTCAATGACAGACTGATTTTTCATATTTTCACGGAAAGGTCCCGCAGGTCCTTCCTTCCTGCCACAGTCAGACTGTACAATGAACACTGTTAACATGTACATGTGTCATCACTTTTAAACACGTGCAATACTGTGTTACCATGTCAATCACCGCTGGTACAACTACTGAAGTCACTTTATTCGATATTATTTATCCATTGCTATTTATTCCTTATCACCTGCTACTCTGTACATGAACATATACAAAATATTTATATATAAAAAACACATATTACAACCACCATAGAAATTAATGCATCTTTATTTTCTTCAACGCAGTTATGCTGTCACCCGATTAGCATACATTTCTCAAAACCATAAACTTGACCAAATGAAACTAATCTAAGCCTAACCCTAATCCTAACCTTACCCAAATTTTGGAAGTAGATACTGAGGCTGTAACTGAGGCTACAATGCATACCATATTTACGCAAAAAAAAAAGTAAATTCATGCTAATAATACACTATTGACATGTTCTGTTATGTCGTGGTACTGTATATATGTGCTTTTTATGAGATTGTGTTGCATAATACGACCTACTGAAGTCAGTTCACTTTATACTTATACTTCAGCACTGCAAAAAAGGAACTTTCAGACAAGTAAAAGTTTATTTATTCTCTTAGTCTCAGTTTTGGACTTTTGATGAATTTGCACTCTATTTAAAGGTGCACTGTATAACCTTTTGACTAAAATATATATATGAATATTTTTGTCATTGAAATAGTACTAATAAATAATAAAATGTGTGACTTTACTCTAAGCAGGCTCGTATAATCACAAAATGAAGCTAAGGAGCGAATTTCAGCCTGGAAGATTATGCTTGCTATATGCCTCAGCAATAATCTCACCTGTCTTTCATCTCAGAAGTCATGTCTGTGGCCCAATCTCTGCACAGCTTATCCAATCAGCTTTCAGCTCTCATCTCCTCCTACTCTCCTTCAGCCTATCAGGGCTCTCAAGATTTTTTTGTACTTGTTTCAACCTGCTCTCAAGACTTGCTTCTTCCTTTAACAAAAACATATTTGACAATGGGTTGTTGTCAGAAAACGCCTTAAAATTACTGAAATAATCATTTAAAGTAGCAGTTAAATCCCATACAGCTAGAATTTAAGTTCAGTTTAAAATTTTGAATCCAAGTAATTTCATGAGCTTTTCTGGTTCAAATCAGAATATTAGAATGTCACAGCAAGCCAGCTTGTATATTTCCCAAGCTGACCACTAACACCAACACAACAAAACAACTATGTGTCCTTTGGATTGAGTTGTTCAGAAAAACTAACATTCTAATTTTGTTTTATCCTCTAAATTCCTCAGCTGTCAATCATCCTCTGCCTCTTTCCTCTTTCTGGCCCAATCCCCTCAGTGGGCGGGATTTACGAGAGGACGAGTCGAGCGAACACAAACGGGACGTGGCCTTCTTTGTGTCCGAGCGTATTAGCATGCACACACAGCCCGCTCCGGCCTCGTCTCCGCCCCTGGAGGCTCATTCAGGCGCTGCACCGGCCCCCATAATCCCGTCTGTCCGCCAGAGATAGACCCGGCACAATCAGGCCCGCTTTCACACACTCTTAGCCCTGGCCCGACGCGGCGAATCCAACAGCAGGCGGGATTGGATTTATAATGCGGGCCCGAATCAAGCGCGCTCGGGTCAAATGAATAAGCAATGACAGAGAGGAGAGAAGAGCATGTGCTGACTGTATGAGATGTTCTGCTGTGTCACTGCCGCTCTGGACTGGCTTAGAAGAGTTTTTAATTTGTCTGTTTCTTTGAAGGAGAGCTATTTTGTCCATGTGATTAGAAATAAACCAATGCATATGTTTATTATATAAAACAACCCAAGTGCTATACACATTTTTTTTTCCGCTTGTTCCTGTTGACCCAGTGACTTTAGACAGAGAACAGGGTAAACACATGGAGACACACAGTCATTCATTGTTTTAGAGGAATCTACAGTGTTGCCAATTGACTTACACGTGGATGTTTTTGGAGGTGAAAAGAAGGCGAAATACCCAAAGAGAAACCATGGAAACAAGGGGAGTATATAAATCATGAGATGTTGAATCGGTCCACTAACCACTTTGCTACGGTGCACCCTAACTTAGTTTTGCTTAAGGGTCTTTCACACCAACACAACTCCCAATCGCTGTTGGAAGGTGAAGCGATGCAGTGTCTGTTCAAGTCTTTTGGGGCACACCAATGTGAAAGAACTTCCACACAAACATGATCCAAATGACCATCAGTTGCTGAACGAATGTCGATTGGGCAATCGAGTGAGGTAATGCTTTATAAAAACGACAATATCAAGTTGCACTTAGTAGCTGTCAAACTCTGACGGAGAACAGAGGTTGCTAGTCATGCCCTGGTTTACAAAAGCTGCGTTTGGTATATTACCGCTTGAACGTTGTGTAAATTACAACAATCCATGCCCAGTTGAATACAGTTTTTTTTTTTTTTTTTGTATGCGAGGTTTACAGTTTCCAGAGCACTGATTCGCTGGTTTGCCAGTAGTCAATCAAACAGCTGCTTGGCAATGACAATGCAGAGTCAAAAACCCGCTTCCAGAACCTGCTCCACAGTCCTCTGACCTCCGACAGCCTCATTCACACCAAAACATACAAGAACCGCATACGCAAAAGTTGCCAAACTGGTTCAGACGGGCAACCCTCGCTTGGTGTGAAAGACCCTTTAGAGACTGGAGATGAATTGTCAGAGTTCTAGTCCTGTGAAATCATACATGTCTGTAAAAATGTCTGCAATGTTTGTCTTAAGTTTGTCTTTTAGCTATTTCATCAAACTCAGAAGTCTACTTTCTTGATTTTTTGTTTTAATTGTAAGGCATATTGATTTGAACCCAAGTTTTACTATTTGCCACAAATTCCTCTCATCAGCCTGTCTTGTCCTGCTTGAAGATCATCCACTGATGGACTTGAATTTAGTCCCTTAGTGTAAACAATGTTTTTTTTTACAGATTTCACTATTGTCTTGAATGTAGGGCTGGGCAATTAATCGGACAAACAAAAAACTGCAGGCCAGCCATGTCAAGTTGTCAAGCTCCAAAGCTGTCAGTAGAAACATTGAACTGAAGCCAGACTCTAGAAGAAGAAAGTTGATTGTTTCTGTTTTGAATTGTTAGATTAGAAGTCTGTTTAGTTTATATTAAATAATCATTGCCAAAAGCTATTTTTATTTTTATTTTGTTTATGAAAGCACTAAATATAATTGAATGATATGTCAAGATCAGTCAATATGAGGAAAAAAATAAACACATCTTGACTCATCTGTTCTCCAAAATGCCTACTTGGGGATGTTTCTGATTGCTTTTACATTCAATTTCATTTAATTGTATATTTAGCCTAAATCACTTTGTCTCATACTCATAGAGCACCTGACATTTGCTGTTTCCTACAGCGCTCACCATTTGTGTTTCTATTCAAATGCTGTGTTTTGGTGTGAGCTGTTTCTTCCATTGTGCCGCTTGTGTATTAAGCTAACTGAGCTCTCGGAGTGAGGCTAAATGAGCTGCTTTGAGTTGTGCTTTTGGATCGCTTTACCAAAATGCCTCTCCAGAGATCGGCTCCGAGTAAACAATCCTGTGAGTTTCATATATTACACTCCGTCGGGCTCAAACTGTTGTGAATGCGTCTCGTGTGATTGTCTGTTGTCTCCGTGGACACTGGCGTCAGGTGACTGTCTCATTGGTATGTAGTGCAGGCCTCAGCTCTCTGGCTCTCGTCCTCCCGATGATGGTGTTGTCTAGGCGGGGTGAGCGTGCCGCAGCCCTGCCTCTCACCGGGGGATCCCCACATCATTTAGCGCCTCATGCAGATCGCTGCCAGTGGCAACACAACCCTCTGGGCCGCACGAATTAATGTAGCGAGCAATGGCAGCAGTGATTTATTAAAATAACACACCCTGATGAGAGGGATGTTGGCGCTCAGCTCAGCCCCGGGGATCCACAGGAAATGTATAGGATTGTATAGGAGTGTGAACCTCAGCGCAGTCGATGGGAGGTGCAGGACTCACCAGGAGAGTGTCAGGGGCAGAGGTGGAGGAGAGTGCTGTACTACTGATTCTGTCCTACAGTGAAAAGCAAATTTAATGGGAGTATGCTCGAGCGGATGCACACTACATCTAAATGCACACTACATCAGAAATGAAACTTAACTGAAACTACACCAGGAGAAGAATTAGCTGGATCAAACTACAGTTTACTCAAGATTTCATTAGTGTTACATGCACTTTACATAAAATAATACAATAATTAATTCCTTTTCATCTTTCATGACTCTAAAAGTTGCTTCACATTTTGTATTGTTCATTCATTCCACACTCTGCTGTAGTAAGTTACCATTGTAGCCACAGCTGCCCTGGGGCAGATTGATAGAAACGAGGTTGCCATTTTGTAGCGGTGGCGCCTGTGCTCTGACACCACAAACTATTCATGCAGATCTATGCTAGCAAGGCCAGGGTGCCCCAGCTTTTTTTCTTTTGTGGGCCAAAATTTGTTACGTTGAAGCATGCTGAGGGCCAAACATAATTTTATTTTGCATTTAAAAAGCTTTTGGTGAAAATATAACGAATAGATTGTCTTTTATTAAGATGCTATAGGTGATCAATCAATCAATCATTTTCTACGCTTAATCCGTTAGAGGTCGCGGGTGACTGGAGCCTATCCCAGTGACTTTGGGCTTAGGCGGGGAACCCTGGACAGTGGCCAACTTGCGCAGGGTAGGTGATCACACCTGATTTTTTTTTTTTTTTTTTTTTTTTTTCTAATCAGGTGATCACACTGATTAGAAAAAAAAAAGATGGTCATAACAACCCTGAGTACCCCTTTGTGGTCCAAATTAGGCCACCTGGCGAGTGGAGTTTGTCCTCCCGGGCCCCACTTTGGGCACCACTGAGCTAGGCATAGTTGATGAGTGTATGATTATGAACACAATAACAGTTTTTTTTTCCTTTAATCGTGGAAGGGCTGACTCTTTATTCCAGGTTCTTGGTTGGGAGAAGAAACTAATTCAGATACGGGGACAAAACATACAAACTCAGTGCCTTCTAGCTCTCAGTTTGGTTTAATTTGGTGACATCATAGAATGATATTACCACAATACAGATGGGGTGCAGATGCAATTAATATTTAAATGCATTTTTAGTGTTGTGATGCAAAAAGTGTCAAGAAGTTTGATCAGTAATATTATTTGAAAATGCTGATTCCCAAACCTTCATAATCTCTACATTTGGTAGCTGTATTCAACCAGCCACCAAAAATGCCAAGAATGCAAAATCTTCAGTATAATCTAATCTGAAAAGTGTCACTTCATTTATTGTGATTTTTTGTTTGTAATCCTTTACACTATACAAACGTAAACCCCTCGTCTCAGTCAGAGCTCTTGTCACTCTGCCTATACATTTTTCATGACCTGTATTTCCTCTTAGCGCTGCGTTTAGCTTTAGCGGCGGTGTACAGTGCATGCCCCTGCGCCTGCCCACGCGCCCTGACAATCAGCCCGACACATCTCCTCTGGCCGATCCCAGCGTTCCCGACGGAGGGGCATCACATGGGGGGGAGATTACAGCGCCTTCGGTCCGCTCTCCAGTCACTCATTCTGGGCACAGCTCTGCAGCCGGGTCCCTGGTGCTCTATTTACGGAGAGTCCAGCGGTGTGGAGAGGAAGGGTATTATCTCCCCCTGGTATTCCTCCGGTGAATGGGCGGCTGCCGTCTGGTGCATACCAATGGCAACCTCGCCGCAATGGAAAAGTCACACCAGGAATTTCTGATGGTGGATTGGACCAAAACATGCTGTGCAAATGGGATGTTTTATTGGCTGGAGACGCTTGAATTTAGAAGTGCTAATGTGACTGGGTTTACATGGTTTTACTGAATGTGATTAGTGCTCCGTTTCCCATTTATTTGTTTTGTTTTTGTGTTAGTTAACAAAAACACACACTCATAAATTAGGGTTAGGGTTGGTTGAGAGGGTGGTGTGGTTGTAAAGATGGTCAAGTGGTTGGTTTTGGTTGGTTGCGAGGCTGGTTTCGATAGGTTGTGGAGGGACGTTTGTGGTTGATTGTGAGAATATATGTGGTTGAATGTGGGGTTGGTTGTGGATACCTTTGGGGGTGGTTGTGAAGGTTCTTACACTGGGCAGGGTTTTGTGGTTGATTGTGGGGGTTGCTGTCTGGATGGTTGAGAGGGTTGTTGTTGGTTGTGAGGATGATTGTGGTTTGTTATGGGGGTATTTGTGGGGATGGTTGGGAAATGGTTGTAGGGGAAGGTTGTGGGGATGGTTAGAGGATGGATGTGGTTGTTATGGGTGTACAGTAGTTGAGGGAATGGTTTGGAGATGGTTGTGGTTGTGCTTACAATCGGTTGTGGTTGATTGTGGGGATGGTTGGGTATCTTTGTGGTTGGTTGTCTTAGTAGTTGTGGGAGTGGTTGTCAGATAATCGAAGGATGGTTGTGATTGGTTGTGACGGTAGTTGCAGGAATGGTTGTGGGAATTGGTTGTGCTTGTGTGGTGGGTGGTTTTTTGGGGTAGTTGTGGTTGGTTGTGAGGATGGACGTGTAGGTAGATGTTGTTTGTGGGGTTGGTTATTTTGTGGGGCTGTTAGGGTTTTTGAGGAGGTGGTTGTGCTGTGTTTCCTATTTATAAAATGGAGGCAATGTATTTCTGGAACCGACCAGTGTGTGCTCACTGTGGAGCTTGATTTTTCTTCTTTAGTTTACAACTGACATTAGTAAAGAACTATTAAAGTAAAGAATAAAACATCTATTTCTTACTAAAAAGAGTGTCTGGATTATCAACGTTGCCTGTAATATATACATATAGCATTCCTTTAGTTGCTTTTAATCATTCACCACACAACAATGTAAGTAAAATGTATTATTACTCCATACTATGCCATACCAACTCAAGAACATTTTACAAAGCCATTTTGTAATGCTGTTTACACATAAAAAACATCCCGATGTAATCCTGCTTTTTCCATTACTGCACACTAAAATAAGCTTAATTGGTTGTCTTTTTTCTTATTATTTCTGTTTTACCTTTTATTCAGTTAGTTTTACCACAGACATTCTCGATTATAGTCCTATACACAAAGAAAAGAAGCTTAAATAAGGCTGAAACAACAGTTGTAGCATCAAAGATGGGTACACCTAAAAGGTATTACAGTTCCTTCATACTGTACCCTGATGTTGTTTTGGCTAAAGAACGCTTCTGTCATTGTTTTTGTTCTTAATAAACTTTAAAAAGCACAATTAGATGCCCCTGACTTCTATGAAAACCCCATAACCATGTTTTCTCTGCGGTTTTGTAGTTTTGACAAATGTCCCAAAGTCGTGCGGAGATGAGAGCTGAGACAGATGTCGCCAAAATGAACAGAGATTTGTGAATCCCAAGTGTAGATTTTTTATTTTATTTCCTTTGTCATTCATCATGAGCCGGCCTCAGACACAGCGCACATCAGTCTAATGGACCAAATATTAGATCTGAGCAAAGACATTGTGTTTTTGCTCGGTGGAAATAGAGATAAATAATGGGGAATATCTTTGAGAATTGACTTAAAAGGATGTGAATAGTTGCTTTTATGTGTACAATGCTTAAACTTTTGTGAGGTTTTTTTCTTTATCATTATAATTCTCAACATATCTGAAGTTGTATTTAACTAACATTAGTGAACAGTTGTGTTCACCTTTTATAAGTGATGATGTCAAAGCCAGATGTCTTCTTCTTCTTCTTCTTCTTCTTCAACATTCTTCTTCTTCTTCTTCTTCTTCTTCTTCTTCTTCTTCTTCTTCTTCTTATTCTTCTTATTATTATTCTTATTCTTCTTCACATTCTTCTTCACATTCTTCTTCTTCTTCTTCACATTCTTTGTATTCTTCTTCACATTCTTTGTATTCTTCGTATTCTTATCAAATCAATTTATTTTTGTATAGCCCAAATCACAACAACAGTCGTCTCTGAGGACTTCTCAAGATTATTAATTTTAGCAAAGGAAATCAAAATAGAACAATACGTATTCAATGAAACATACACATGCAATGAAACATTTGATCAAGCATGTCAAAGCAGATTATTAGTAGAGCAGATTGAATGATTGTCCAGAGCATCCCCTGTCCTTAGACCTCCTTCTCGGCAAGGAAAACTCAAAAAAAACCCTGAGGGAAAAAGAGAAACCTCGAGGAGAACACAGTGAAGAAAAGATCCACTCCCATGGACGACAGGATGTAGATGAACTAAGACTAAAGTTATAGAGTTTATGTTCCCTCTGCTTATGGACCCAGAGTCCATAAGCAGAGGGAACGACTCGTCTAGCAGGACCAGGACAGGCCAATCCTGGAGAGGAAGGTGGGGCGGAGGTCCAAGCATCAGTGGTCCGGCCCACGTCACTGGAACAGCAGCGATCTGAGACAGACGAGTGAATAGCAAAGAACAGACTAGAGATGAACTGTAGTTTATTATTCTTTACAAGAAAGGCAGAAGTGAGAGGATAGTGCTCAAGTTGCCATACTTTCCCCAGTATAATTGCTCCTAGGGCAGCCTGACTAGAACTGTGGGTTTAGAGTCTGTTCCTAACTGCCCTGACCATAAACTAATCCAAGAGGAAGTTTTGAGCCTAATCTTAAATGTAGAGATGTGTCAGCGTCTTTGACATGAGCAGGAGCTGATTCCACAACCATGGGCTTGATAGCTAAAAGCTCTGCCTCCTATTGTGCTTTTAGAGACTCTAGGAACCACCAGAAATCCAGCATCTTGAGAGCGAAGTGAACGGTTAGGATGATAAGGAGTTATTTCATCTTTGAAATAAGAAGGGCCAAGTCATTTAACGCTTTATAGGTTAGAAGAAGAATTTTTAAATTTGACTCTAGACTCAACAGGAAGCCAGTGAAGATCTTTTAGTACTGGGGTAATGTGTTCTCGTTTTTAGTACCTGTTAGTACTCTTGCTGCTGCATTTTGAACTAATTGAAAACTTTTTATTGAGCTTTTAGGACACGCTGCAAGCAGGGAGTTACAGTAGTCTAACCTCGACGTGACAAAGGCATGGATTAGTTTTTCAGCATCATTTTTAGGCAGTAGATTTCTAATTTTGGCAATATTTCACGAGTGAAAAAAGATTTACACGCTTGGCTAATATGTGCTTTGAATGAGAGCTCTTGGTCAAATAAGACTCCAAGGTTTCTTACAGTCAAGCTGGAGGCTACACTGACATTGTTCAGTGTGATTATCTGCTCTGTTCTTCATATTCTTCCTCGTATTCTTCTTCGTATTCTTTGTATTCTTCGTTTTCTTCTCCTTCATATTCTTCTTGTTCTTCCTATACGCTTGTTCTTTGTATTCCCTTTGTATTCTTCTTTGTAATTTTTTCTTCTTTGTACTCTTTGTATTTCTTCTTCTTTCTCTTCATATTCTTCCTCATATCTTCTTATTTGTCGTTGTCATCTTCGGAATTATACTTTGTCATGGAAATCTAAAAGGTAATTTCACAAATGTTTTTTCTGGTAATTTCTGTTACAAATCAGTATGTTTTTAATGATTACATAATACCTCTCATTCTCTATTTTTGTTCATAATCTTATAAACACAAACTATGAAGCACCTGGAAATATCAATCGGATTTTGAGACCCTTTTAACGATAAAAAACAAAAACAAACAAAAAATTAAAGAGTAACTATTGTTGGGAATAACTGGAGAAAACAAAAACACAAGTTATTTATTTATTTATTATTTTTTTCATTACACATAATTCTAGATACAAACCTAAAAACAACTATGAAATTAAAATTATTTACTGTTATTCCTAAAAATAATTACTATTTTTAACAGTAACACATTAATGCAAAACAATTTACAATTATGAAAACACATTTTTAAAGCTAATGTATTTATTTATTTATGTATTTATTTATTATTATTATTTTTTTAACACTACATGTTTCAGACTATACATATGCTAATGGTAAAGTCATTTAGACTTTTACACTTTCAGAAACACAGTCTCTCAAGAACTTGTAGATACAAAAAAAAAAAAAAAAAAACGTCAAAAACGTAAGCTTCATTTTTCAGCCTTCATGTAAATATGTAACGAAAAGCAAAAAAACATAAAATAATTTTGGTTGAAACCAAGTAGCGACATTTTATTTTATTTTTTTTTTCTTTGGCTTTAACGAGTAAGTTTAGGCTTCAAGTTTTTAAAATGGGTAGGTTTAGGACTTTAGTTTAAAATTGACTCGTTAAACCCCAAAAATGTGTGGAGTCTCTTCTGCTGAGCTGCACCAGGACGGAAATTTGTTTTTTACAGGATGGCAGGGGAAGAGCTGCTGATGGCGGCCTCTGATTGGCTGGCTAGTGACTCTTAACCTCTTCGCTGATTGGCTGTCTCGCATGTGCATGTCTTGCTAGCGGGTTGATAGAGAAAATCATGTTTCGAAAGGTTAGTGCTAGATAGTCAGGCCTAAACTGATATATATATTTTTTTATCTTAACCTTTACCCAAGCCTTTTTCCTAACCTTACCCATCACCCTAACCCTTTCCCTAAACTTACCCGTTTTCCTAAACGTAATTTTTGTCCCTCCGGACCTGACTATCTAGCACTAACCTTTTCGAAAGTTTTGTAATAATGTATTGAGTCACTAGCCAGCTAATCAGAGGCTGCCTTCGGCAGCTCTTCCCGTGTCATCCTGTAAAAACAAAATTCGCCTCCAGGACTGCTGCTCTCACTGAGCAGAGAGGAAGTGATTGTCTGTGAAAAGCACTTTACAATAAAGTTTGTTTATTTATGTACTTCAAACCACACTTCTTTTTATTTTTCTACTTTTGAAAACCAAAATAAAAGCAAACATCAGAGACAGATTTCTTTCTGCTATTTTAAAATCCATAAATCGTCTTCAGCCTTGTTCTGAGCATTCTTGCCCTTAAATCATATTCATTACCACCGTCTGCTTACATTATCATAAACACAATTTCTCTCAAAGTATTTCTGAGACTTCGTTGTGACAATGACACAAAAATGTAAAAAGTGTCTCTTGAAGTAGGTGAACTGAGTCGTGTGAGACATAATGGGGTTGAGAAAGCGCCGCAGCCTGTTCTAAATGAAAACAAACAGATTAATTGAAATGACTTGACCAGAGCTAAGTGTAATTCAGAGCTGCTTAAACACTTCCTGAATGGAGCCATAAGAGGCACTTGAGGAGCGTAACAGCCGACCTCTGTCTGCGCTGATTACACTAGACTCTTCTACACAAACCTGCAGCGCTGTTGAAAAGGAACTCACGTCTCGGGGATTTCTCCTGTCAAATCTTAAATAGAGATTTGTTCACTGACAGAATTATTACAACAACTTTGGACTTGGGACTCCAAACAAAACTACAAGACTCAAACGTATTCAAAGAGAAATCAGATATGCTTAAAGGTGCACTGAGCAAGTGTTAAAGTTTAAGAACAAGGGTGCCATCTTTCGTGAGCAATTTAGCTTTTTTTTTACAGTGTGCGGTCCTATAGACATGCGCTGTAAGTGTGCTTTCTCTCAAACTCACTGTTTAGGGATCGTGTGACATCGCAGCATACACAGGCAACAGCACAGAAGCTCTTTTAGAAAACTTTAGACAGTTTGGATCATGCAGGGGAAGCTGACCTGGCGCTCAGACGTTTCTCCAGGTGAAGATTTGACTCTTTGAGCTCGTAGTTACCATGATGAGTTTGTTCACGCTGGAACGTCATTGTTTATGGAGTGTATGGAACGTGTTGAGCCTTCTCTAGAGTTCGATGTGTATTGTGGCTCTCGGTTCCGGACTCTGTGTGATCTGTGGCTCTGCGGTCGGCTATGGAGCGCAGCAGGACGGGCAACGTGGCAAAAACGACTCGTGCTGTTGTATCTCACAGTGAATCATGTGTTCAGAGCATTATTACCTGTAAAAACGACACTAAACATCATAACCAGGCAGGTTAACAACTGAAATTATTGGTAAAAAATGAAGATCACTACTTCGCAGGTTTCGTCTTTTGCGGGCTATTTTTGGAACGTAACCCCCGTGATAAATGAGGGACCACTGTATTCTTTATTACTCAACTGAAGACGGATCTTATTGCTTAAAAGTCTCTTGTTGAGACATTACTTTATGCATAATGTTTTCTAAGGTAAGAAAACATAGTTATGAAATATAGATGTTAACTATTTTATTTGTTGTTCTTGACTGATTGACGAGTTTGTAAACTCCAAAAGTAGAATGGAAAGTTAGATTAGAGACTTTGGTATTTAATTATGTGTCTGTTTTACCTTCTGATCTGTATAATCATCAAATGAGTGTCCCATTGATCTCCAGCGCAGTTCAGAGAGATTCCTCCATTTCTCAAAAGCATGTCTGAGTTCCTTACACTTTGCCGTATTAGCAGGTCTGTAATGAGTCATCTTCTAAGTGTTGCGACAGTAGATGACGGTTTTACTCGGTATTAACTGCAACTTTTTAAAAAAAAATATTTTATTTCAAGGTGCACCGTGTAACTTTCTGGAGGTGAAAAGTCATCTACACAATTAAGTAGAATTAGAAAGTTAAAACAAAAAAACTATACTTTGGCACTTTCTGAATGGAGGTGAATACATTTTTTATTTTTTTGCCATAATAATAAATAAAAAAAAAAAATCAGTTTATAGGAACTACTTTTGTGCAGAAACAGACATGTTCAAGCCTTCCTCCAAGACAAAAATTAACAATTTTGTGGCCATGCACGCCTGATCAAAGTAAAAACGCAGATTTTTATGAATTAGTTATTGTAACCAAGGCAACTAAATGACAAAAATGTGCATTTATTGAAGTTTTTTTTTGGCCAAAAAGTTGTGCAGTGCACCTTTAAACTCAATGTACAACACTTTTCTGATGTAAAACAGCAAAACAAACAATTGTAATAATACAGTCACTTCTGTCCAACCAGCAAAGGGAGAATTCAGCCTGAACTACAATCATGACGAACATTCAGGCACGTGCAAACAAACTTTGTTTTGATATATCACAGCTTTGAGCATTTTGACTTATGCAGTGCACCTTTAAGTGATCATTTTAATCTGGATATAACTAGATATGATTTAATTGCTTAAGTAGAGTAGAATATTCTCTTGTTTCAGGGTGTTTCTGTCTAGTTATAAGGAATTTGGCTTGAAATAAGAACAAAAAAATTACCAATGGGATAAAAACCTATTTTCTTAACCCAAAGGCAAATAATTTGACTCGAAATAAGAAGTAATGTCTTGGAATGAGTTGATGATCTAGGTCTCAACAGAGCTTAAATGAGTCAAAATGCTTGAAATTAAGATTCAAATCCTAGAATCAAGCAATTTTAATTTGTCTTGAAATTCACATTTTGCAGTGCGACGGTTGCTGGCTGCTCTTGTGGTTGCGTGGCTGAGCAGTTTTTGGAAACATTTAGTGTTTTTTATCTTGCCTGCTTTTAATTATATTAGTTGCACATATTGACTGATTTGTCGCTGTTACATTGTCGTCTTTAATAAAATTGACGTTGTAAGACTTTTGACAGAAGTTGCCGTTCTGTAGCGTCAGCAGCTTGTCCCTTTGTATCCCTCGCTCTGCTCTGCTCTGCTCGGCCCTGTGTGTGCGTAAGTGTGAGTTTATATACGGTATGTGTGTGATGTTGTGGAACTGTGTGAAGTCAAAAAGCTCTTCTGTCCCAGTTTAAACTAGCCCAGCTGTTCTCCGCACTTAAACAAGAACAAACTGCCTTTTAGCATTTACTCTGCACTATTTTAGATTTAATTAAACGTCCCAAATGATTCCGCACTGACTCATGGTAAACTGACCTTTTAAATGTGCTGTTTTCCCTCACGAAAAACATACCTGCTGTAGATTTTCTCCCTCCGAATGCATATGTTGGTGTAATCCTAGATCAGGCACTTGCTTCTTTTTCTTTCTCCAAAACCTGCTTCTCTCTGCCTTTAGAGAAAGACGCTGTTACAGGTTCTGTTCACTTGACATCATAACATTTACAGACCAATGGTGTGTACATAAGCTGCAGTACTGTCCTCGTAAGTCAGAAGTTTTTTGTGTTGCTGTGGTCAAGTTGGAAAAACGTTTATAGAAATGAGCCTGTCAAGTAATATACAGTGTTTGTGCTGCGGAAACGTTCATTTTAGG
Source organism: Mugilogobius chulae (assembly GCA_038363315.1). Classification (NCBI taxonomy): domain Eukaryota; kingdom Metazoa; phylum Chordata; class Actinopteri; order Gobiiformes; family Gobiidae; genus Mugilogobius; species Mugilogobius chulae. The sequence continues at coordinate 41,868,208 of CM076396.1, read as the reverse complement.
TCATTAAAATATAAAAAAATCAGGTATTGAGACTTTAATGTGTTTATGACAGGTTGAACTACGACTTTCACTGAAACAAAGTCAAGATCAGTCATTTTTGAGAACTGAGAAATGACTTCTGGTTCATAAATGTTGACATAGTTACAGTCAGTGTCTGAGGGAAACCACACTAACAGACCTCTGAGGATGGAATAGTGTGTGTATTCGAAAGGACAACAGCACAAATGTGGACTTGAAAAGAACTATGAAAACATAGAGAAGAATAAAGTGATCCAATGGCCCGAAATTATAAATATATCCAACAATGCTAACAACAGCTGCGGGCTAAATGTTTTAACATCTGTTGTTTTTTTCAGAGATAAGAAACAGGTGAGGTTAAAGCCTTCGACACATGATTGTTGACATGTGTTCATTTTGGTTGCAATACAAGCGCAGCCAATCAGAGCGTAACATTCGGCTCCTGATCAGAACTAGAATACTTTGTTATTATTTAGGCAGTGCACTGTGGTCTAATCTTTTTGAAAGGTACTGCACGGATCATATACCTTTAGTGGAAAACACAAAATTTACTAATTTACAACTTTTAAGATTCAGCTGTGACTCGACTTGAAGGAGTTGTGCTCCAATGAATTTATAGAAGCCTTTCCCGTGAATCCCCCAATCGCAAGCCACGCCCACAATTAGGACACATTTGCAGATTGTATCACACTACAAAGTTGCCAATACAATGGTGTTAATAGTGTTTTTTTCATTGTCCAATTGGATGTTTAACATAATATGTTCTAACGTTAAAGAGCGCACAGACATTTTAATAAACAAGCCTTTATCTCTGATGTGTATTACAGTTTTATACGTTTAACGTATTTCAAGACCCTGATTTGGCTTTAAGTTTCTTTATTGACGCACATACTTTTGATCCGCGCATCAACACACGGGGATGCGCATGCAACCAGTATGCAGAAAGAGCCACAGCTGAATAACACAAGCTGTATCAGCAACACTAACCACTGTTGTTATCACTGTGAGAAAACAAAAGTTGTGCTGCTAAATCAAACATTTGTGAATAAAATGTGTCTTTGCGACTCAGTTGAGAGAAAAAAATGCAGAGGAAAACTTTGTCTCAGCCTTCAGAGCCAGACGTCAGTCCATATTGGTTCAAACACGATCCAAACCGCTGGCTCTCACCTTATTTTATTTTGGGTTTTTTTTGTTTTTTTTAATCATAGGGGTTTACCCAGCCAACTAGAAGGACTTTCTGCAGGTGACATGCGCAGCAGAGCCAAACCCTCTATAACAAACGTGTAAGAAATTGAGTCAAAACGGATCTAATTTAAGAGGATTTCTTAACTTCAGATATCTACTGTTATCTTCAAACTTCATTAACTTGTTCTGGATTCTGGTAAAACTATCATTTAAATTCACAACATTATATTATTTGTATTAAACAAGTAAACTTGGAATAATACATATTTACTCTTACCTTCCACCTTTGTGTTTTGTCATGCCAGGTCAGCTTTGCGAACGTCTTTGTATTTGTATCTCTTCATTACGTCTCATTTGTTCTCCGTTCATGTCTTAATTAATAAACCCACGTCCACCAAACGAACGGCGCTGTTGTGAAGCCTGTCCCTTCCATTAGCTCACACCGCACTTATCTCCTCATCAAATTAGTCGTTTAATTGTGGCCCTCCCCCGCGCAGGCGGTGGGAAAAGGCCCATCGCTGGAGGGTCTGCGCGGAGATGCCACTCGCCTGTTTCATTACGATATGAATTTTTAAATAACCAAACCGTGCCTGTCACTCCGCGCGCTTTGAACTGGGGAGAAGGGTGAAGTTTGCTTTGACATGTTTCCCCGTGAGCGAGAGAGCGACGCAGCGGTGTGGCGGCGGCGACGTGGAGAGGGAGCTACGGAAGCCTGGAGGACACGCTGTGATTGGGCGACAGGGGATTGAACTGTGTGACAGAGAAAGCACCGGGCCAAGGATGAGTTAATCACACTGTGTCTTTGAATATGATGGCTTAGACTTGAGATTGTCATGGTTTTTGTCCTGCGTTTTAATTTGTATGATTAGGGTTAGGCAATTCATTGATTTCAGTCATGTCGAATTGATCAAATATGTTGTTTTCTATAAGACCTGTATACATAGTTTCTTTAGGATGTTTACTTGTCTTGTTTTTTGTAGCAGTATTTTTATTCATTTCTTCTAGCCAGACAACTTTGTTAGATGCGTTTACCTTTTTGACACGTATCCGGTTGCCAGCTGTGAGCCATCCTCAGAAGTTTTACTGATCTCCATGGTGATGTATCCAGGAAGTAACATCAGATTTAGTTGCACTTCGTATTGGAAGCACAATTTGCACATTTAGCTGTATTGACCTTATTTTGATCCACCCACTTTTCTAGGAAGTTCACTTCCTGTTTAGTTGCATTTAGCCTGTAGAATAGGTCCTGTGCACTGAACTTCAGTTGGCCTGTTTTTGTTCAAAATGCTAACTTCTGTACATACAGCATTTCCTGTTCAATTAATTTCTATGAGTTTTTCTCTTCACCAGCTTAAAACGATAAATACTCAGAAGACAGAGACAGTGAGTTGTGGTGAATGTTACAGAAAACACGTTAGACTTCACAAATCAGAAGAATAATTCACCAGAGGACACTTGTGGTGTTTAAAAAAAAGCATGTATCTAAATGCTAAAGCTAACAGGGAAATGCTTGTATACAGAAGTTAGCTAATTTGAACAAAAACAAGCCAACTGAAGTTCCGTGCACAGAACCAATTTAGTGGATGGGGTTTACTTTAACTCATTACATCTGTTTGAAACTGCCCCACAAGACACCACAAACAAACTTACCTTTATCGAGCCTTTAAAGGCTCCATTGGTGCTGCAGCGGGGAAAATCCCTCCTACAGAGTAGAAAGCATTTCCTAGAGCGCATGAGCAACACTGCTCATCGTTTCAGACAGAACCGCTTTAAGAACTGCCGGATCTTTTTTCCGGTTTAAAAGGTTTTAGTTTTGTATAAAATGGCTTTTTAAGCTTTAGCTTTTAGCTACCGCTGCTCGCTCTGTAAGTTAAGCTCTGATTAGTCAGAACGTCCTGCTCCTTGTGCAAAGAAATAAGGGGGAAACATGACTGTGTATGTTCCTTAGCCTAGCAAAAGGCTATGATGGCTACGAACGCCAGTGAGCAAAAGGCATTGACGCATCAGGCTTGGGTCAAGCTGTTCGACCAATCAGCTTCATACACTCGCCATGGCGTTTTTTTTTTTTTTTTGTTTTTTTCCTCAATGGTTTTCAGCAAAGTTTGTCCAGAATGAAAATGTGAACAACTGATTTCACAATGATATACATTATCAATCTGTTGTGCAAGTTAAAGTTTCAGTTAAAACTTCCAGGATCCATTATGTAGCATTTGTTAAATACACAATATATCAGTTTGGATTTTTCAAATTCCAGCTAAACTGTCTAAACTAAGGTTTTGTTTTTTTTTGTTTTTGTTTTTTATAGATTAGGTGTTCTCAGTGTTGTGGGTTAGATTCCTGAGATGCCTGACAAAGTGTACATACATACAATCTCTCTTTTACAGTGACAGATCAGTCTCAGTAATGCAAATAACCTCTAAACATTCCACTATTCTCCTGTATATTTTGTACTAAAAAGCGGCGTATCTAAGCCGGACTGCCAGCCTCTTGTTTATGCTAAAGCTGGTGAACAGTGCGTCGCCACGGTGATGAGGCTCCATTATTGATGATGTTGTACGGCTGGTGTCATTTCTACATTAAACTTTGAAAATCAGCCCCATATTGGCGGCGCGCTGCCTAAAACGCGTGGAGTGTATGAATTTATTATTGGGTTGTTGCCTTCAAAGATCCAGCTCGTGTGATTGCTGTAATAAGGTCACAATGAAACGCAGGCAATTTGTGAGAAAATCTGCATCAGAAGTGAGAGCAGAATGGATTAGTTTAGTTTGGGCAGAATGGATTAGTTTAGTTTGTGTGAAAGAAACTGGAGTGTTTTCAGGCACACAAACCTTTTCAAATTGACTATGCTAGTTTTTAGTCACTTTATTGGAAACACTTTGTAATAACTTTATTTTAATAACGCATGAACGCATGCTTGAGTCACATTGAACACTTCAGTTAGTGAGCATATTCTTAGTTTAGTCTGAAGTGGGTTTGTATTTATTCTTAGTTAAGTTAAGCTGTTGCTAATACTTGTTAATAAAAATATGTAAAATGCATTTGAATTTTGTAGCACTTTTCAAGACACCCAAAGATGCTTCACATTATGCATTATTCTTTTACTCCATACTGGATAGTGGTAAGCTACTTTTGTAGCCACAGCTGTCCTGGGGCAGACTGACAGAAGTGAGGCTGCCATTTTGCAGCATCGGCCCCTCTGACCACTACCAACCATTCATACACACACACCAGATTCATACTAGGCAATGTGGGTGAAGTGTCTTGCCTACAGACACAACACGTTTCTCCTCAGTTCGTCCCACTGTGGCAACTGCAGGTTCCTCCACCGGTCTTCCATCCAAGTACTGCCCAGGCCCAACATGCTTAGCTTGTGAGATCTGAGGGGATCAGGCTTTGGCGAGCTGGTATGTGACCATACCAAAGCCTGATCTCGAAGTTATGTTAGACTTGTGTAAGTAAATCTTCTCCTGTAAAGCACATGCAATAATTTAAGAAAAACAAGCATTAGCCTACATATTTTTCTTAATGTCATGTTTTAATAAAGAAATTAGGCTTTTTATGGCCAATAATGCACATTCCTAGAGAAGCAAATAGGAAAAGTGGACAGAGCTAATTTAAATGTATCGCCTAATTTTGATGACATAGATAGGTTAGGGTTATCTTTACAGATTTTTTTTTTCTTTTTTTTTCAATTTATTATTATTGAAAAGGCAAATATGATTCAAAAGTGTACTGATGACCTGCTGGGCCTTATTTATTATTTATTTATTTATTTAATGCTTGTTTTGTTAGGTTGTACTAATCTGAAATGGCAATAAAAATAAATAAATAAAATGAAAGTGCACCTTATTGATACAAAATGTGGTTCATCCATCAAGAGAAAGATTAATTGAGCAACACTTGATCTGATGCAGTTTGCCTACAAAAACAAATCAAACAAAAGTATATGGCACTGACAAGTCAGAGGAGTAAAATAAAAGTGTTGCAACATGCAAAAAACAAAAGTATCATATTCCATAGTTTGATAAAATGAAATACTGTAAGCATATTTGAGCCAACTTTTTGTCTGAAACCCTAAAGTCTATGTATTTATTTAGTTGTTTTGTCTGTTGTGATTTTAGGCTAAAAAAAAATTCCAGACCAGCTTCTTGAGATTGAAAATGACTGTCTGTGGACTAAAATACCACAGCCATTTCCACATGACTATTACAAGTTGTGTTCAAAGGCTGAGATTGATTTACTAATAATCAATCAGATCAATTTACACAACCAATACTATTCCACTGACTGAGACTTGAAACTGACACAATGCAACAATAATTAGCTCTTTTTTATTTTCTTCAGTGCGATATGATAAAGTGTCCATGTTGTCTGAAAAGTGAAGTGCTAAAAGCTTTAAATAAATAATGCTGATTCTAATTATAGTTTGATTAAATTGCTCTCAGCTCGAGTGCCCACGTCTCCTACAGAAACACAATGCATCATTTTACCTCTAAAGACAAAAGAGAAACACTTTATACCAGGGAGATCTTCATTAGTTTAATGCTCTGATTCATTTACACTTACACAACTCGTGGGTTTGCTTCTTAAAGGTGATATGAGGACATTTGTACATTCAAAAGATACAAGGCGTGAAAGTCAAAGAGGTACTTCCAAAAATTTTATTTTTTTGTTTATAGGTTTGTACAGTCTCAAGCTGAATTGAGTTGTACAGATTATCAAACTGGAAAGTTTGTTGCTGAAAACCATACGCGAAGCTGATATTCTTCACAAAAGCCTCTATGTGCAGGATTTTCAAAAGTCCTGGTTCTGCTAAAACAGTCAAATTTTTGACTTCTGCCAAACCACAAGTGCTGACAGTTTCAGCACGCAGGTATATTCTTAAGAACTCATAAACAGCATGTTCTCACTGTGTCTGTGTAGGTTTCCTCTGGTTTCCCTTAAAACTATTAACAATATGCACCACCTCTCTCCCTTTCTCCCTGGACTCCCCTGAAAAGAGATTCTGATCTCAGCTGGACTTTATTTGTTAACCCAGGGCTGGGCGAATATTTCTTTTGCATGAGTCATATTTAAACCCGGAGTGGTGGAGGGCTGCGGTCATTGGTGTAACAAATTATTGTTTTTGCAAAAAAAATATAAAGAATATTTCTCTAGTTTGTTGTCTAGTTTGGCCAGGTCTGGGTTAACGCTGTAAGGCACCACCCTTTTTTCGCTAAAATACCTACTAGAATAGTCTGTTTCTGGACGCTAGAGAACGCGCAATTTACATGACTCTTTGTAAAGCTGAGATTCTGCTCTTTGATTCTAATTGACTTGAATCATGAAGGAGGACTAGACCTATAAAAATGAAAATCTGAAAATTATTTCTGGCTGAATGCTCTTTATTAAATATAAGGAACAACACAGCTAGTGGCACTAGTATGCAAGGCCGTCCTATCTGGTCTTCTCAAGTGAAAGTCCACATTTCTTTGCTCTGATACTTCGTCTTCACTCACACTGGGCCTCTTACAGGTGGGGTAGCTGATTTTCACACTGCAAACTGACTGTTTCCTTCGAAACATGGTAAATATTGATATGTTTTCATTTTGGTTGCGATTAAAACTTATTTTTACAAACCACAAACTGAAACTGGAGAAGACCATCCAAGCTCAGCCAATCAGAGTGCTACATTCGACTTCTGATTAGATCTATATCTATTAATCTATATTATTCAATTCAGACAATGCAGAGTGGTATAATTGTTTGTGTGCTCCCTTTATCATACTTTTTAGAAGAATACCCAAAATTTACTATTTTGTAACTAAAAAAAAGTTAGTCACCCCAATTTTAATGTGAGAAAAGTTGTGAGATAGATCCATTGACATAAATATAAAGTCCAGAAGAGTGTTTATTTTAGATAGCTGTTGGCTATCTTCTTTGCTGGTTACGTATTTCTGTCCCACAGCGCCTCTACAGGTGAAACATAGTTGTGTCTCTGCTGTACTGGTTTGGTTGGTTAAAATGGATTGTGCACGCAACCACGCCAGTTTAAAAAAGATAATATGTTGTAACTTTGGTTTCTCCGGTTTGGTTTGTATTGTGATTGCAGCCTCAGTCGTTTTAGATAATGCTTGTGTTTTACAATGAACAAAATGTGAATTATTGATCTACATGTGCCTTGGTTTTTCCCCAGATATAGAGAAACATAACAAAAAGTCTATTTTAAAAGATGGGGCGATTTCCGGTGCTGTTAATTAGATTTAGATGTATGTTTGTTTTTTTGTTTGTTTTTTTCTATTTTTTTTTTTCAGGGACAGTGCATATTAATAAACATGTGTATGTAAATATGCCAGAATTAGCCCATTGGCTATTTTCATCTGTAGTCCCCTAAACAGAATGTAACTTGTCAACCTGCAGGAAGTTTTAAACATTCATACTTATTTACTTAATTGAATTAGTGATATTTACAGAAGATCACAACAGAGATTGCAGAGTAATACATACTGTATATGCGGTGCATGCCTACATACGTACTTGTATATGTATGCATGCACCGCTCAACAACAGTAAAATATGAGTCCGTTCAAACAATCATGTTTCCTGCTACATACGTATATGTATCATACAACATGAGGTCTGAACAGCTCTAGTGGGCGCATTGCTGATTGGATTTGAGCTGATGTTGTACTTTGAATGTGTTGTATGTGGGAGATTCTCTTATAATGCTTCTTAGTATTATAACTGAGAACTTTCTCTGATGGAACACATGTCTAAAACTCTTACAATGTTTTATCTTAACACATCTTAACACATCACATTCAATTGACATTTAAGGCATAACCAATTGTTTAGTAAGTACTTATTTTACTAACTTTGTATTATGTAATTAACAAGCCTTGTACAGTCATAAAGTATGTGTTTGTAGGAATATAGGTCTAAAGTTAAAACCAGTTATTAAAAAAAAAAACAACAATCTGATCTTGTTTGCTCCTCATTCCTCTCTACAGCGTGCTCCACATATCTCTATTTCTCTCTCTCTCTCCATCACCCTCCTTCTCTCTTTGTCTCTCTCTTGCTACTACTTCTCTCCCTCTTCCTCTGTCTTCCCCTCTCTCTCTCCTTTTCACCCTCTCTCTCCTCTGAACTGAACAGTACATTTAATTTGCAGCCGAGGGTCGTGTCGCCCCAAGCTCTTCTGCGCTTCGTTTTGTGGATTATCTGGCACCAAACAGGCATTCTCGTCAACGTCAGCCGCCATCAGCCAAATCTGTTGTGACTCTTTGCCGGGTTTGATCGTGTTTATCTTCTCGCCGCGGTATAGGCGTCGCCACGTGTCACCGCAGTCGCTATAAATCATTTTTCATACGCGGCAGACAATGGCAGGGCGCTGGGGTTTGCATGCACACCGTTCATTCACCATTACAGGCCTATAGGGGCTTCACATCGGAGCGTGAGAGAAATGGGAGGAAAAGATGTGGGGATTGACAATACTGGGAGCATGTATGTTTTTATTAGAATTCAGTTTAGATGTGGTTTAGACCTGTTTATTACGGTTCTGTCCAAGTTCAGCAGCATGAATCCTGGGTGTTTTATAAGTTGCATCCACATGTCATCACAACATAATAGGTGGATCATATTTATTATATTGTAGATGCTTGAATGGTTTGAATGCAGTTGGAATGAGCTAAGTTTTGCTGATGGTTGTCTGCAGGTGGCTTCTGAAATAGTTTTGCTTTGTTCAACTATGGACATAACACTGGACACACTCAGGGCTGCTGCTAGCCAATCGAGTGCCTTATGCAAGATTTAAAAAAAAAAAAAAAATTGAGTCTTTATTTGCTGGCTTGGAACTTGACTTGAAAAAAATGGTCCAAGACTTGAGTCTTGACTTGGTCTTGAAGGTCCATGAGTTTGGCCATTTTATTGCATTTCTTCTAAAAACTATTTCATTATTATTTTAAATGACACTGGAACATGTCCATTAGACTCATTTTTCAACCACTTGTTCCCGTTAGGAGTCGTAGGAGACTGGAGCCTATCCCAGTGACTTTGGGCCTTATGCTGGATGTACACTGACTGCGAGGCGGTTCTGTATGGAACATGTGCAAGTTTCTTGTAAAGTGCGTGTACACTAGATGCTGTCAACTGTGGTCTGTGGTTTCGTTCAAAGACACGTGGATTCACGTAAATTTCCGCGAAAAACGCTCGTATAATGAATTGAAAGTCGCATCAGACCACTGGGGGGGGGATAGATTACATGCGGATTCTTTCCACAGACTGCACGGCTCCTGCAGATGTATGTGTACATAGGCGGATTGGTTGTTAGCACTTTATAAGTTCTGTGGGACCCGTGCCTGCACCAAACTCACATTCAGTGTACATCCATGGTTAGGCAGGGAACACCCTGGACAGTGACTGATTGCACCTGGTGTCGAGTGATGATTTGTGGACTTTTATTTATGAAAACTAAGTCATGTTTTTTTAGAATTATTATGAATTTTTCCATAATAGTTCAGGTAAGTTTAGCACATTGGCAATTAATAAAAAAAAAAAAAAAAAAAAGTTATGTCTAAACGAAATTAAAGCCACACTGAGCTCCAACCTTTACAATATGAATGCTATTTAAAATGTGCACAAACTAACACAACAGCCGCTTGAAGAATCTTCCCAATAATAACGCGTCTCAAACCCTCACACTCAAGTGCAATGCTATTGGGTAAAATGATAAAAGCTTTTTCATGTGCCGCGCTGAAAACCAATTGCCCTTGTGTGCCTTTGAAGTTTTGGTCAATAAAACATATCCCGAACTGTATTTGAAGAACAGGATAACAAGGCCGCGCGGAGCAGGGGTCACCTTGTTGTTGGGCGCTGAAGGATTCCTATAAAATCTATACTGTCAGTCACAACGGCAGACTGTGGACTTGTAAAATGTGTCCTGTGATGTGGCGTGTGAGCGTTCCTACAAACATACGTTCTCCACCGGCCGTAAACTTCATCATAATCGTCAATCTTCACGGTTAGCGCTCCTATATGCATAATTGACTCGTGAGAGTTTAGTTGTGTTAGAATCTTGTTTCCTCTTCAAAAAATAGACCAAAAGTTGTAGTTTCTTTCGCTCACGATTGATTGAGTAATCCTGCTTTCTCCATCTGCAAAGCTCAAAATGATCTGTTCCACCTTGTGATATCATTACGTGATACTTTAAGCTAACCATTTTTGCTTTATTAAAAAGATGTTACAATAGTACACTAAAAGAAGATTTCTTTTTTGTTCAGCTTAGATTTCCACAAAATGTCTCCAATATTTTCTCTTGCACTGAGCAGTCAAGCATCTTAAACAAGGCAAAAGCATTACCTGTAACTACAAAATGCTGTCATTTCCAGGCTAAAATAGTTGAAGTGATGCGAGTGAAGCTTTGTTGAGTTTAAAACTTTATGCCACACTTGGGAATTTCCTGTGTCACCACCTAATGACATCACAAAAGGAAACAGCGTGTTGTTAGATTGACAAACAAAACCCACTTTTATAATGTGCAGGTTGTGTTAACCTGAAACACAGACAAAATATGCATAATATAGGTCTTTAAAGAAATGTTTAGCCTTGTTTCCCTTACCACTTCACTTTGGAGCTTATAGCCCTCTATTCATAGGCTCGGGTCGGGGCAGTACGGTACGGAATACAACGGGTTTTAAAATGCAGCATAGAGTCACAGAGGCTTTGCAAAAAAGTGAAATAAATGCAAAAAGGTGACGATAACAGCAAGTAGTTTCTGGTTTCCACCAGCCGGACCCTCGTGTCACAATGCCATAAGCCACGTTTCCAGATATGTTCACTTTGAAGCGGTTTGTGCTGCGTATGTTATTGATGGTGAGCGTCTCCACTGCAGGTCCAGACTCCCGAGGGTTTTGTTACCTGCGGCTGACGTCATTCACACATAACAAATGATTTCTTAAATAAAAAACAGAAAAAAGAAAATACACTTGAGTTCCTTCTGCTTTCCTTTCTGGCATCAATTTGAGTGATTCACCAAAGACGTGTAACAATTCCATGTTTATAGTGCTGCAACAAGAGGGTCAGGATCGTGCAATCAAGAAACTACTCTGAGATGTATGTTGCATTGAGGCTGGATTATGTTGGACACATTTACACATTTTTTTTACAGTGTTTTGTCTCGACAAACAGAAACAGCTGATGCTAATGCACTTTGCTTTGTTAAGTCGATGGGAGCAACAAGTACAGTTTTCATCACTGAAAACACGGAGGTTTTCCATTCGGTGAGGAAGATTATTTCATGTTTGTATCTGCTCTTTTCCCCTGGTTTTCACCTGACTGTGTGTTTTCTCTTGTCCAATCATCGAGCCTAAAGGGGGACCACAGTAAGGTCTGCTCCAGGGTCCAGGATGAAAGCAGGTCCAAAAGCGGCTCACTACGAACGAACAGGTTGCTTTGGACAGTGACAATAGCATAGAACAATTTAGTATACAAATTGTATACTAATTTAGTATGCCTATAGAAACAGAGCTTAAGTTTATTTATTTTGATATTTATTATTTATTAATTTAATTTTAAACCCAGCGATATTTCACCCACAGAGTTTTGAACCATGCATTGACTTCTCTACAGACACTTCACCGGTAAAGTGAATCCATGAGTTTGTATTTTATGAAAATCAATTGTGTCAATAGTGTCCGCTAAGTTCACTCAATAACCAACGCAGCTTTGAAATATTTTTTTGCTAAAAAGTTCCATGGTGGGAGAATAAGATCAATGAGGCGATCGTTTCTGTCTGCTGGCGTATGTCTGTATATTACTTTTTGATTTTCTGTTTTCAAAGTAATAAGTAAAGATCTTCATGTGTAGTTTAGAGTCAGGAAAGTCATTCAGTTTGTCTGGTGAAAACTAGAGTTTATGACACACTTTGTATTTACTTCGGTGTTGGCTTTACTATGATAGAAGTTATGTCTTTCTCAAATGGTATAAACAAAAGAGCCACTCGGCGGTTTGAAGGTGTTAGTGAGCATTTAAAAAAGAACTGGGTCATTTAGACCAAATGGCCACATGAGGGTATTAACACAATGTATTTATTAAAAAGGACACATTAGTCAGGGGTTCCCTCATCAGTATTTGGACGTGACATTACATCTACTTGAAGGAATTACCATTGAAGAAAAAAACAACAACAAACAAACAAAAAAAAAGAGAGCTTGCCCTGGCGTGCATGAAGCTACAGTACAATGAACAATGTAAAGAGCCTATGCTAGATTGAACTACACTCATTTCACAAATACACTAAGGCCCTGATTTACTAAGCGTTTGCACAGACGCAAAGTGAATTGCACGCGCAAAAAAGGGAGCAAACGATTTACCATGCATGTGCAAAAGAAATAGCGTCTTTCACGTGACACAGTTTTGCGCTGCGCCAGTTTAGCACCTTTGGTATCATGAATATGTAATTTCGGGCATTTTTGCGTCATGCCGCAAAATATAGGCGGAGGAAATGCAAATGTCGTTAAAAAGCGCCTGCAACCAACGTCGAGGGTGTGGCAGCTGTAATACTCCGCCAAGAGACCGCAGAAACCAGAGAGGGTGCGTGTAAATGTAGAAAACAAAAAAATTAAGGTTTTTTAAATTCTGACAAACTCCTCTCATAAATCCTTCGACACATGGTTAATATCAATATGTTTTCACTTTGGTAGCAATTATGGTAAATAAACGTCTTTTTACAAACAACAAAGTGAAACTGGACCCAAGCTCAGCCAATCAGAGCGCAGCATTCGGCTCCTGATGAGAACTAAACTCCTTTATTATTCAGTTCAGACATCATTTTTTTGTACATAGTGATGCAAAGCTAGTTATCCAACTTTAAGGCACAAACATGATGATATAGGACCAATATTCGATACAGGAAAAGTCCATGGATCAGCATCGACATCTGATCCCAGCTGCATCACTAGTGGTAAAAAAAGGTTTATTCAATACAAATTATTTTATTTAGTTTTCAGTCAGTCATATAGTCTCTTTGAAAAGTATAATAACTAAGTGTGTTTTTGGTTGTATTTGGACCATAAGGGTAGAAATGGATTTGATTTGTTACTATGATTTTTTTTTAAGTAACTAAAAATTTCTTTGTCCCAATACAAAAGTGCTTTAAAAAGGATGATCATATTGACTTTGGACTTCTGCAAATTATTCAAAATTAGCTTGTTCTGTTTAGAATTTAAAGACCGCCAAATCAGACCCCATCTTTTGATGACTGTGGAGGATTATAGGCATGAAAACGAACAGGTGGCAAACAGTTACAGCTTATGTGATGCACCATTAAAGAGTTTTAGTGCTGTTCATGTGCATATTTTGTTTTCAAATGCTAACGATTATGAAGATTTGCAGTTTAGCTTTTCAAATTGATCACATTCTTATAAGCACATGCAACAAATTGTTTAATTCGCTGACACAGATATCACAAACACTCAAATGTTTCAATGATCTTTAGTTGTTCTGCATCTCTAACTAAGCCCTTGAAGCTGGACAAAATGTACATCTGACCAAAATGCTTAGAGACCACATCCTCATTGAGTTTTAATCTTATCAACATCTTTCATATTTTGTCATTCAGTGTAACTTTTCACCCTATATCACTGCTGCGGGAGAAAACGTTCTGTGAAAATGTGATGTTGACAAATGAGTAATTACAGCAGCGATATTCACGCGTCACATCTGACCCTCGATTAGCCTCGGCTCAGGCTCCGTGTGGCGACGCAGAGGCTGTGTCTGTCAATACCAGCTCCGGAGAAGGAAGCACTGGCCGCTGTGACAGGACATCCATCACTGCTGAGCTGTGTCACTGTCCTGCTCTCACACAACAACCCACTGACCCTCTGCAGACGCCTCTCCAATCAGCAAACACAGGACTCCACAGCTTAGGTTTCAGCAGTCTGTTATAGTCTGGCACAGAGAGAGGGACAAGTGGGGACATGGCTCAAGCGCAGAGAAAAATGTTTAGAAAATTAATCTACAATTAAAGAGGTCTTATCACAAACAAACTAATTGAAGTCTGCTGCTGTGTCATGTTAGAAGCCCATCAAACACTTGCAACCTTTACGATGAAGACTAAAGTGAAACAAAAATATGCTGCCGATAGGGACTATTTTTTGTCGAAACAGGCCCGGTTTGCGTTGACTACACTTTTGCCAGTCGAATCAGTGTTGTAAAAACATATCTGCTCCTCACCTGTAGAGGCGCTGTGAACCAGAATCACAGACACACACAGAAGTTCAAAGAAGATCCCAGCGCCTCCATTGTCTCTGCCTGATCTGTCACATCAAACAAACAAATAGTGCAGTATTTTTGCACAGTGTGACTTATTTTTCCCACAACCTGGCTCACATTAAAGAATCCACTGTGAGTGACAATGTACTCATACGAATGAGAGAGAAGTGAGAGTCAGAGTCAGAACGAAATGTTACAAAATCTAATCTGCAAAAGTAAAATCGGCTCTGAAGGTATGTAATCTACTTATTGAGTTGTACAACTACTAATAATGAATAAACTAACATCTGTAAGTTTATACTTGATAAATCAATGCTGTTTNCACACTAAAACAACCGGCTTGAAGAATTCATTCCCATAATAACGCGTCTCAAACCCTCACACTCAAGTGCAATGCTATTGGGTAAAATGATAAAAGCTTTTTCATGTGGCCGCGCTGAAAACCAATTGCCCTTGTGTGCCTTTGAAGTTTTGGTCAATAAAACATATCCCGAACTGTATTTGAAGAACAGGATAACAAGGCCGCGCGGAGCAGGGGTCACCTTGTTGTTGGGCGCTGAAGGATTCCTATAAAATCTATACTGTCAGTCACAACGGCAGACTGTGGACTTGTAAAATGTGTCCTGTGATGTGGCGTGTGAGCGTTCCTACAAACATACGTTCTCCACGGCACGATAAACTTCATCATAATCGTCAATCTTCACGGTTAGCGCTCCTATATGCATAATTGACTCGTGAGAGTTTAGTTGTGTTAGAATCTTGTTTCCTCTTCAAAAAATAGACCAAAGTTGTAGTTTCTTTCGCTCACGATTGATTGATAATCCTGCTTTCTCCATCTGCAAAGCTCAAAATGATCTGTTCCACCTTGTGATATCATTACGTGATACTTTAAGCTAACCATTTTTGCTTTATTAAAAAGATGTTACAATAGTACACTAAAAGAAGATTTCTTTTGTTCAGCTTAGATTTCCACAAAATGTCTCCAATATTTCTCTTGCACTGAGCAGTCAAGCATCTTAAACAAGGCAAAAGCATTACCTGTAACTACAAAATGCTGTCATTTTCCAGGCTAAAATAGTTGAAGTGATGCGAGTGAAGCTTTGTTGAGTTTAAACTTTATGCCACACTTGGGAATTTCCTGTGTCACCACCTAATGACATCACAAAAGGAAACAGCGTGTTGTTAGATTGACAAACAAAACCCACTTTTATAATGTGCAGGTGTGTGTTAACCTGAAACACAGACAAAAATGCATAATATAGGTTTTTAAAGAAATGTTTAGCCTGTTTCCCTTACCACTTCACTTGGAGCTATAGCCCTCTATTCATAGGCTCGGGTGGGGCAGTACGGTACGGAAATACAACGGGTTTAAAATGCAGCATAGAGTCACAGAGGCTTTGCAAAAAAGTGAAATAAATGCAAAAAGGTGACGATAAACAGCAAGTAGTTTCTGGTTTCCACCAGCCGGACCCTCGTGTCACAATGCATAAGCACGTTTCCAGATATGTTCACTTTGAAGCGGTTTGGGCTGCGTATGTTATTGATGGTGAGCGTCTCCACTGCAGGTCCAGACTCCCGAGGGTTTGTTACTGCGGCTGACGTCATTCACACATACAAATGATTTCTTAAATAAAAAAAACAGAAAAAAAGAAATACACTTGAGTTCTTCTGCTTTCCTTTCTGGCATCAATTTGAGTGATTCACCAAAAGACGTGTAACAATTCCATGTTTATAGTGCTGCAACAAGAGGGTCAGGATCGTGCAATCAAGAAACTACTCTGAGATGTATGTTGCATTGAGGCTGGATTATGTTGGACACATTACACATTTTTACAGTGTTTGTCTCGACAAAACAGGAAACAGCTGATGCTAATGCACTTTGCTTTGTTAAGTCGATGGGAGCAACAAGTAAGTTTTCATCACTGAAAACACGGAGGTTTCCATTCGGTGAGGAAGATTATTTATGTTTGTATCTGCTCTTTTCCGCTGGTTTTCACCTGACTGTGTGTTCTCTTGTCAATCATCAGCCTAAGGGGGGACCACAGTAAGGTCTGCTCCAGGGTCCAGGATGAAAGCAGGTCCAAAAGCGGCTCACTACGAACGAACAGTTGCTTTGGACAGTGACAATAGCATAGAACAATTTAGTTACTAAATTGTATACTATTTAGTATGCCTATAGAAACAGAGCTTAAGTTTATTTATTTGATATTTATATTTTATTAATTTAATTTTAAACCCAGCGATATTTCACCCACAGATTTTGAACCATGCATTGACTCTCTACAGACACTTCACGGTAAAGTGAATCCATGAGTTTGTATTTTATGAAAATCAATTGTGTCAATAGTGTCCGCTAAGTTCACTCAATAACCAACGCAGCTTTGAAAATATTTTTTGCTAAAAGTTCCATGGTGGGAGAATAAAGATCAATGAGGCGATCGTTTCTGTCTGCTGGCGTATGTCTGTATATTTACTTTTGATTTTCTGTTTTCAAAGTAATAAAGTAAGATCTTCATGTGTAGTTTAGATCAGGAAAGTCATTCAGTTTGTCTGGTGAAAAACTAGAGTTTATGACACACTTTGTATTTACTTCGGTGTTGGCTTTACTATGATAGAAGTTATGTCTTTCTCAATGGTATAAACAAAAGAGCCACTCGGCGGTTGAAGGTGTTAGTGAGCATTTAAAAAAAGAACTGGGTCATTTAGACCAAATGGCCACATGAGGGTATTAACACAATGTATTTATTAAAAAGGACACATTAGTCAGGGTTCCCTCATCAGTATTTGGACTGACATTACATCTACTTGGAAGGAATTACCATTGAAGAAAAAAAACAACAACAAACAAACAAAAAAAAAGAGAGCTTGCCCTGGCGTGCATGAAGCTACAGTACAATGAACAATGTAAAGAGCCTATGCTAGATTGAACTACACTCATTTCACAAATACACTAAGGCCCTGATTTACTAAGCGTTTGCACAGACGCAAAGTGAATTGCACGCGCAAAAAAGGGAGCAAACCGATTTACCATGCATGTGCAAAAGAAATAGCGTCTTTCACGTGACACAGTTTTGCGCTGCGCCAGTTTAGCACCTTTGGTATCATGAATATGTAATTTCGGGCATTTTTGCGTCATGCCGCAAAATATAGGCGGAGGAAATGCAAATGTCGTTAAAAGCGCCTGCAACCAACGTCGAGGGTGTGGCAGCTGTAATACTCCGCCGGAGGAGACGCAGAAACCAGAGAGGTGCGTGTAAATGTAGAAACATTAGAAGAGGATTTCATTTTATCGTCATTTTCTCGTCTGGCATCTGGCTCATTCCAGAGGACAGTGGCAGTTGCTGCTGGTATTTCACAGAGCAATGCATCACATGCCATTCATATTAATAATAGTAATAGTCTATTAAATTAAAATGATAGTTTTACAAGAACAATAATATTGTCACAATAATAATTAATAATAACTAGTATAGTTATTATTATTATAACAATAATTAATAATACGTATTATTATAACAAGAATTGATAATACGTATTATTATAACAATAATTAATAATACGTATTATTCTTTATTATTATTATTATTATTATTATAAAATAATTTACAATAAGTATTATTATTATTATTTATATTTGATTATTATTGTCGCTGTCTTCATCGCACTGCGGCGGATATACAGCCCCAAAAAGCCGCTCACATCGTAGTGGCTTGCTGCATCTTACACAACATTGCAAAAGACACGGCCTGCAAGATGATGCTGTTATAATATAATACAATATATCATATTGGTGAGGTTTTGGAGGAGCCTGGTTAAATCAAGACAACGCTGCTGCAAGCACGGAATGCTCTCATTTAAAATCATTTCACAGGCAAAGTATGGTTTGGAGACACAAGACAACATGCAACGCGATTTCAATATGATTTTATTATTTTTTTCTCTTTCTCAGCGTGCATCCAGACGTCTGTGGCGTCTCCTCGACCTCGCGCCGCCGTTGCGCACTGTGCCGTGCTTTCCTCACTAGCTGGATGCGCTGTGCGGTGGTCACTCACAATGAGGGCCTGAACAGATGTTTTTTAGAGTGGACACAGTCCCGCGAACCTCGCATTACTCCTGTGAGTGCCCGTACCTCCTGCGCCACGGAAGAAAGACCCTCGCGTTCTGGTTTTTGAGTTCTTCCAGTAGCGCGTATATATATCCACTGCGTCACTGATTTGGCCCGTTCCTGGAGCTTGAGCTGGTTTTCACATGTATCTAAACAAATAATACGCTTAAAAATAAGCTTATTAATTAATAAATATATTTATAATGTGTATCCTGCTGGTTATGCAATAGGGTGAATATTGGTAAAGAGGGACAATATGTGAAGCGGACACTTATGTTTGAGGCTTTGTATATTAAAATATGTGCACTTCTACAACTTATATTTAACTCTTTAATGATCTTTGGCATGTGCAGAATTAAAAATATTTTTTTCATGTAATATTTGATGATATAAATGGTCTCAGTGAAAGAGTGTGATCCTGCAATGTCTGTGATAAATTGTGTTATGGTTATAACTTCGGAAAGCTTAAAGATAGAAAGTTATTATTATTATTATTATTATTATTATTATTATTATTATTATTATTATTATTATTATTATTATTATTATTATTCATTTTTTTTATTTATACCGGGAGGCTCAATGAGACAAGACTCTCCTTTTCATTGGCGCCCTGTTTAAAATAAAAACACAATCATTAAAACATTTTATACAATACATATTAAATTAAATTAAAACAAGTACAAATATGATTAGAAATCTCTGCCACCAAATTACTAAAACAACAGTTGTGAGTTGGCGTGTTGGCCTTTCCAACGGCATTTATTTTATTCGTGATATCTTGCCAGATGGCCTTGCGGCTATTGTGATGGTTTTATTCCTCTGCATGGGTCAGCTCCTCGTGACGAGAGTTTGCTTCTTCCACGAGGACCTTAGTTCCTCGGGGTCGAAATTTTTTTTCGTTTGCGAGTCTCTTCCTCTATGTGGAAACTGAAGCACGCAAAAGGGTCATTTACATAGGTCCGCCTTCATCGGTTTGCTCCCGCACTACTGACGCAGTTTCTCTTTGTTGATCGCGTGCAACACGCCCACTTCAGGGACGCGCAAAATTCTGAACTGCGGCCGCAAATTAGTACGTGCTATTATCCACCTTAGTAAATCAGGGCCTAAGAAATTTAATTCAAGATTTTTCGAAGTAAATACATACATCATCCCAGTTTAGTCATTTAGAATTAAAGCTCGATTATAAATGATGACATCACCCAGCAACCAGGTTCTAAACTGGGTTAAAATTAATCAATTAACTTCTTTTTTGTTATTATTATTGATAAAAAAAAAATTATAAATAAAAAAATAAATAAATAAATAAGTCATTAAACGCCCCTTGATGTACCATCTCGTTTTCGAGGGGGTTCTTATAGGGGGTCTTCATTGTGTCAAAACAGAAAACATTTAGATCTTTGCACTACTTCCTGTTTTTTTACATGATGATGTAGAGGGATTGTTTGTTTCTCAACACGGGCGATAAATAGTAGGCCTTTTCCCACTGTAGGAACTTTTTTCAGTTCCTAGTCCTTTTTTAGTTCCTGTCCCCATTTTGGGAGCATTCACACAGAGCAGGAACTATGGACTGGGGCCACATTTTAGGGACTTTTTTAGCTCCTGCTCAGGGGCAGGTACTTTCCAGTCAGACCAGGAACCTTATAGACCCGTTCAGAGCCTACGTCATTTTGGGGGCGGAGCCGCACGGGTGCCCTCCGCAGAGTTTCTCCATAAGTTTCTATACAAAACGAGTAAGCTGTACTAACGATATTAAACGGTTAGAAAACTTAACAATGATTTCAAACGAAGCTCTAACCTCTCCTAATGTGATCCATGGGTTTGCACCAGTTGTCACATTTTATATATCGTAATTTTTTCGGGCTAACTAGCTTGCCGCTAAAATCTATAGAAAAAATGAGGGATCACTATCAAAACAAATACATCGCCTCAGAATCATGTAAGTATATCCTTGGAGTCTTTTATACAATAATCTTCTGTAGAAATCAGCACAAAATAATGCCACACAGGTGCAGTTTACTGTGAGTCTAATTCTCCACTGATAATTGATAATTAACACAACTTGCACAAAAATCTTAAGCAATGTCACATTAACTCACCTCCTGTGCTTTTCCGCAAATTACGTCGTCAAACTCATCAAGGGATTTGTATGATCAAAGCTTTTCTCTTCTGCACTTGAGTTTTTCCCATCAAATGTAAGTAAATATCAGGTTGCTGAATGTCGGGACACTTACTAACGCCATGCTAACATTCAGTAGCTAACTGTACATGGATCTGGAGTCGCTTGCTGTTCGTTAAATTGAGTTTTTAAAGAGAGTTTTGCGATTTTTTTATGAAAATGCACCTGCGTAGCTTGAAAAGCCTGAGACTGGGCACCACTCAGGGCTCCAGTTAGCAAGCGCAGCCATCTTTGTTTACTAACAGTAAATGGGTCTATGGTGACACAAGCATATTTTACACTGCTAACTTTGTTTTTAAACATGTTTTACACATTATCAAATTTAGATTAACATTCCTTATCCTTAAGAAAATTATTTAAAGGCAGTAACTCCCAAAATGTATTTATTTAATTTGTAAATAGAAGCATATAATAGGCCTACTATTATTAGGAATTACAGTGAATCATTTTGTTTTATTATTAATCCCAGTGATGTTTTTAAGTTTGGCACATTATGGTTTTATGTGGAATCGAAAAAAGACAACTTTTGTCTTCTTAACACCATTTAATGAATTATTTAAATGTTCCTGACTTTATAGGTGCTAATGCTAAAGCTAGTTAGACCCACTTTCAGAAACTGCTGCTGTGTGAACACAAACATGGGGCTAGGGTAGTTCCTCTGACTAAACAGGGACTGGAGAAATTTGGGGACTAGTTCTTGGTACTTTCATGTGGGAAAACGCCTAGTGGAAACAAGTCAAAAAAGCTCCGTTGTCAGCCAAGGTCAAGAGTTTATCACTTTGCCAAAACAAAAGGTATGCTGCTAAGTTAACATTTATGGATGAAAATCGATCCTACGACCCATATAAGTTACATTCAGGTAAGTGAGAAAAACGGCGAGAAAAACGCTGTCTCAAGCTTCAGGGGACAGATGTCTATCATACTGGTTCAAACCTGATGAAAGCAGCTAGCTGTCGTCCCATTTCGTTGTTTAATTGGAACAAGTTTCCAAATGTAAACAAATGAAGAGGCGCGCTTTCTGCATGACGCAGGCGCAGTAGGGCGGAGAGTGACGTCGACTGAAAATCCCTCTATATGATTCATAAATGATAGCAAAAAAAGTTCTTCTTTTTATGTACAACTATAACACTAAAACATGCCATATGCACTTTAATGTAAAAACACTCAGACTGAGCTCACTTTGCAGTGTTTTGTCCCAGCATGACAAAAAAATGCCTGCAATAGTGCAGGGGTTCTTAACCATTTTGACCTCAGGGCCCGAACATTTATGTAGAAAGTAACCTGGGGCCCAATCTCATATTAAATGTATTGTGTTTTACTGATTTTGTGGCCCTCAAGGGGGTGCTCGCGGCCCTACTTTGGGCCCCGGCCCTATGGTTAAGAATCAGTGCAATAGTGCATATTGCTTGATAGGCTGTGTTTGTTGTTCCTAATGTATTATATTAACTATCTTATTGAGTATATACAACATTTGAACCTGTTCTGTCATTTAAATAGTTAAGATCTTGTCCTAGTATAGTCTTTGCTTGGATTTTGTGGTTTTGTTCAATGTAATCCAAAAGTAAATCAGGTTGTGGTTTGGAACTCATGTCTAGTCTCACTGCTTCTCTTTTCTAGTTCACGTTTGGCTGTTCATTGAAACGGGCTTGTTTCATCCTGTTTTAAAATTAGTATTGTTTTATTTATATTTTTGTATTTATTGCCATGTTTGTGGATATTGGATGTAAAACACCTGTGTAGTTCAGTCTTGTAGTTCAGCCCTCAGACCATAGCTCTCCAACAATTATGGCCTACTGGTAAATATAATTGTATAGCTCTTTTTTTCGTGAGGCTCAAAAGGAACAGAGAAGACAAGCTAATAAGCAAGATTGTTTTTTGTTTTTTATTATCATTATTATAAATAAATGTGAATTAAGTGTGAATTGGAAGGTGTGCCATTCAAGAACAAACATTTCAATGCGACATTTTATAGATAAATACACAATTTAGCCAAAAAGGCGGTTGTTATCTAGCGTATGCAGCTTGTAATAAAATAATCTTCAGACACTTTTTTGTTGCGGTTTTCTGCACCGTCTCCAGCCTCCAGTCTTAACCCATACGCACAATTTAAACTGTAAATATTGCCGTGTAAGCTTTCTACTAAGACATATAGTGCCCTGCTCCGTGGCCCATTTTAATACCACTATAGATGTACGTCCCGGCGCACTTTGTCCTAATTTAGCGACTGGTTGAAGCTCACAATCCCATTAGGCGTTACAAATATTGAGAGTAAAAATAAAACGCTGTGGTTCCAGAGGGAGGGGCCCGGGCCGTTTGATGAATGAAGCCCGGGGCAGTCATTTGTCCCCTGATGGAGTTTTATCCTTTGCCCTTTCACTGCGGAGAAGCGGAGCAGCTCAGCCTGACAGGTGAAGCCAGGATGGAGGAGACGCCGTCATGTGGAGAGTTAAAAACATAGAGAGCTCTCAACCTCATAACGGGAAGGTCACTGGTTCAATTGACACAGCAAGTTTGGATGTTCATCAATTAGGGCTGAGTGTTGTGGACAAAAGTTTAAATCTCATTATACGTTTTAAGCAATATAAACCGCAACTACAGCTTCTGTATGAAATATGAAGGATAAATGGTCTCTATTTATATAGCGCTTTTCCACCTTACAAGGCACTCAAACGCTTTACTAAAAAGGACAAAAAAAAGATGTGTTCCATTCAAATGTCAAATTATAGACATTGTGCATAAAGCCATATTATTTTTAAAGCTGTTTCAAATTGTATTGCAAATTTTAATCTGGATTATCAACATAGACTGTACAGCAGCAACAAAAAATGAGTTTAGTGCAAAGATATGGCACTGTATGTAGTGGGGACTTCTCCTTTGCTGAGATAATCCATCTCATACTCTCACAGGTGTGGCATATAAAGATGGTTATACAACATGAATATTGCACAAGTGTGTACAAACAGGTGTTTCTCACTTGCCCTTGTGATGTAAACCAAATGAGTCTGTGTTCTTTTACTTACAAAAAGCATCTGAAAGAGAAGAGTCGCTACTACATGTCCCAGGCTAAATATTTGCTACTTACCTCCATTTGTGGAATGCAGGCTGCACATTACAACAGTTTTGGCCCGATTGTAAGACCAATGGGCCTCATTCATGACACGTTCTTATGAACAAATTTGTTCTTAAGGGCTCCTTACGAACATTTTTGGCATTCACAAAATGTGTTCGTAACGGAAAATGTTCATCTGTAAGAACTAATTCTACAAACACTGAGGAGCACTCGTAAGAACAAAAAATCAGCTGTTTCAGATTTGTATTTCTTATATAGTTCAGTCAAAAATTTTAATTCCTACATGATTGTAGGTTATGTATTTTTGCAAATTATTGTATAAAATAATTTTAGAAACAAACAAAAAAATTATATTATGCATAAAAATGACTCCTTTAATAAACCTGCAGCAGGATGTCCCAGCCTCAGAGCCTCTGTGATCTAACTCCCACAGGACTCATGTCCCTGTGTCCCCCCCAGGACCAGAGCGCATGGTGCTCTGTCTGTGCACCCTCGCCACAGCAGCCGCTGCTCCCCTCCCCCGCTCCCCCACACGCGTGTTCTACCGCGACGTGAAACGCGATATAAACGGCAAAAGCCCTGCGTTATTTCTTTACATTTGTGATGTGAATCTGCTTCCTCTGAGTGTGTTCTTGTGTGTTTGGACATTTTTAAAAGACGCTGAAGTATGAACTCAGCGAAAGTGGGGAGACGCGCTTCTGCAGCGTCTTCCTCATTTCCACTGCTCCAAGTCTTGTCGGTGACGCGCTGCGGCCCGCCTTTTTGCCATATAAGGAAGTATGCATTATTCATTTTTATGTAAATAATCGTTCGTAGCTAGAGTTTGGTGAATTTGGCGTAAAGGCTGTTAGGAAGGAATTTGGCTTGTTACGAACCGTCGTGAATCACACGTAGAGTTTTCGCAGCAGCTTCTTAAAGTGGAAGTAACGCACAGATTTTACGAAGACTTTCATGAATGAGCCATTGTGCCCATATGAGTTAGGGGAGGTGTGGCCAGAGTCAGGATTTTCATGAGAGGTTTTGTGTTCCTCTCCTTATGCCTGTGCACGTAGTCAAAGTGCGGGATCTTTTTTTACAAGCATCACGCACGTCATCTCCAACACACATGCTCCTTAAATTATGTGCGAAGCATCAATGGCCTAGTAATAGTAATAGTAACACGGAGTCTGCTGAAACTTTTTTATTTCATGCCCACAATGAGCCTCTGCTCTTCTGTGACCTTTATAAACCAGGTTTGATCCACTTGTGTTTCTTTGTTAACTTTTATAACTGCGCACATAAAAGAAAACACTATTTAATCACGTGACACACACTGTTCTCTACTCACTGCTGCGCTCCCTAGGCCTGAGTTGTTCTTCCTGCAACATAATGCAACTGTGTAAATGTCCTTTTTTTTCTGTGGCATGTTCTTTTTTTTGCAGGTCAAAACATTGTAAAAGATCCTTTCCCCTTCCAGTGTGCAGCCTGCTTAAATTACAAGTAACATATACCAAAATGCTGGTAATGTAATCTGCTATATACTTCCATTAAAGCTCTACTGTCTGTTAATTGTTTTGTGCTGACAGCAGGTCTGTTTACCAGAGCTATATTCTTGTGGTAAATGTTCATTTCTCAGCCATAAGATGTGTCCAAAAGCATTTCACAGAATATGGCAGTACATCCAACTGTATGTACCCTATTGTAAGTGTGGCATTCATATTTTTGCTCCGCGTGCTTGTTTTATTGACTCGAATCCAAGCTTGTGTCCATTATTCACCGACTACACAGAGTAATTCAATTAGATCAGCACAGCTCACAGTATTGTGATGCATTTTAGCATTAGCCTCAAGCCTGACATTCTAAACTCTGGGTGTAACTCCTGCTGCTCTCTCCTTCTCTTTCTCTCTCTCTCTCTCTCTCTCTCTCTCTCCTTCTCTCCTCTCTCTCTCTCTCTCTGACATTACACAGCGTAGCATCATTAGCATTATTAGATCCAGAGGAAGATGGCTGAAGTCGGAGAAGTTGATGAGATTTACTCTGTGTCATGACACAACATCGCTCGATATTCACAGTGTTTCTAAATCACTGCGCCTCCGTCACTCCACTTTGATTAATACTACACACAGACCCGGCTAAAAATACTGCTATACAGACGCGAGCGGCGGAGTTCTCTCTAACGCTAGTTCAGTCTGGAATAACTTTGAATGGTGGTGGATTAGCACACTGGAGATCATTGTGTTCTGTTAATCCATAGGCAGTGAGGGCTATTATTTTTAGCTAAGAACTGTATACAAATTTATACAAGTGGCACAGGGCCAGACAGCGATCATTGGTGTAAGAAATTCTCATTTTACCCAACACATTTCTGCATTTTTGTTTATTTTGTTTGATATTTCTTAAGGACCTATGCAGACACAAACTCTATTGTGTAGTTAATAAAAAAGAAAAAAAAGAGAAGCAATTATAGTATTCAGAAAAAAAAAAAAAAAAGTTCTGTGGCCTGATTAGAAGAGATGGGTCAGGTCAATAGACGACTGCTACCAAATTTCTTTACTCTTTTGCTGTCCTCGCTGGTTGTCATGGTAAT
The DNA here is from genome assembly GCA_038363315.1 of Mugilogobius chulae. NCBI lineage: Eukaryota > Metazoa > Chordata > Actinopteri > Gobiiformes > Gobiidae > Mugilogobius > Mugilogobius chulae. Next base: position 41,841,837 of record CM076396.1, on the reverse strand, counting down.
ACACAAAATGTGCAAAAGCGGACAGTTATGAACTTTTCTACCAAACAGACCAAAGCCATTGTTCTTACACATTTTGTCATAGAATATTTTTCTTCTCAATCATCTCACTAATCTGAAGACACTACATTTGATATTTTACAATAAAATTGCACCATATGTCTTAGTAATGTAACTATTCAAGTGGAATTTAGTCCACAATGTCCTGATTACATTTAATATTGTCCCGTTGCTATTTATAAAACTACATAGAAGTTAGCAGCATATGTATGTTGATGCTGTTCACTTTTATTGTAATCCAGATTAAATGGAAACCGCTTCCAAAAGCTCGGCTGTGTCCTGTTTTACTCCTGCATCAACAATCATAAACCAGCAAACACAACGCAGAAAGAAATACACCAGTCACACTAGTATTTCACTGCTCCTGATGACAATCTACAGAGGCTTCAATAAAAAAACCAAAAAAAAAACATTGTCCTATGGATACACACTCCGTCCATCGTAGTGTGAAAGCTTGTAATCTAAATAAAATAAGAGATTACAGGTGCTGAGTGATTAGAAATCTGGTTTCCCAGATTGTAGATTCAGATCCTGGGCCAGGTCGAAACATTAAATTTTGTCTGTGTAGAGTTTGCATGTTCCCTCGATACATGGTTTTTCTCCAGGTGCTATATCCTCCCACCTCTAAAAACATGCATGTGTAAGTCAATTGACATCACTTTAATTCCAAAAGAGCAATAGTTCTCGAACTTTTACAACAAATACCACCAGAGAAACAAACAGGCTTTCCAAGAACCTGTTCATTGTAAATTGTATCTATAACTGTGATTATTCTACGTGTAAAATAGGACTAAAGCAGGTTTTAAGTAGAAGCATAACATTGCCACAGCACTAGAAAAGACTCAAGAAGATGACACTTTGAATAAAATGTGCAGTATCACCAGAAGAAGCTCAATGAGAAACACTGCCCTAGTAAATGAATGAAAGAGTGAATTATTGTCTACTGACCAGGGTCTTTCAAGGCCTAAAGTCACTGGGATAGATTCCAATCCCCCAAAACTGAAACAAGTAGTATTTTTTTTCCCAACTAAACACCAGTGACTGATTAATCAACCAAACCACCCAGGACATTGGTCAGAAACTGGCAAATTATCCCCCTCTTCAAGCTTGAATTTGAATAAAACAGCACCAGTCCTCAAAGATCAACATTAGGCCCGGATTTGGTGAATTGCAAATGTGTCAATTATTTAGCAGATATCATTTCCTCAGCAGAAACCCAAATATCCCGTCACCATGGCAGTCTTATTGGATTCAAATTTGAATTCTCCGTGTGTGCTATTTTGGTCTGCGCGGGCTAACACCTCTCCTACTGTACCGCCTTGTTTTGTGTTTGCTTCTCTTTCGCTCGCTGCTCGTCTTGTCCGACTTGCCTTTAATTAGGCTGGTGAATTGGAGGCGAGTGTCCAGCCTCCCCCCTCCCCTTCCCTCTCTCCCTCGCTGGGCTTGCGTCTCCTCAGAGGACCCCCTTTCGCTCTGCGCGGTTCAGATAATAGCGTCCGTTCTCATATGATGTTAATTGAGGGGAGATAAGGAGCTGCGCCGGCTGGAGGGATGCTGCGGGTGAGGCAGGGGGTGAGGCTGATTAAGCGGCGCGCTGGTGGACTCCCGGTTCATTTTTTACACGCTGATATACGGACAGGGCCATTTGAGGAACAGAGGAGCAGCGGGCTTCAAAAGTACTACCTGGTTGTGCTTACGGAGGTGTTGCTCCGCGCCGTGCCGAAGATCACACACATAATGCCTTCATGTTATGTGACTTACACCAGACAAAACAGGGGAAATATTTGTGTGTGTTTGATATTGTTTTTGATTTGTTTGTAACCAATGCAGTTAATGTAAAGGCTGCTTTCCGACAGATTTGGGACTAGCACAGAAAACTTTAGTGTGTTCAAAAGATGAGAATAGTTCACCAATGCAGATTGAGATTGCAACTATGTTTAGGTCTAATAGTGTGGTTCACTTGTCCTTGGAGGCTGGCACTCAGAGTATTGTTTTCTCTGATTGTTATGTGTCCGAGTTATCAAGTCAGATTACTTTCACAGTAATGAACCAATCAAGTAAGACATAACTTGTAAACTACCCAAAACAGACAAAATAGTGCTTTATCAACTTGGACGTTGCAGTTACATCGGACATACAGTTGGTAAAACATCGCAAGAGAGTGAACGGCAGATGTGTTGCAGAGTCACAGAGGTGAGTGAACTGTAGAGACAAACTAAGAGAAATACACAAGTACGATCAGCAGTGAAGCTATCGGATGTTTATATCTTTCACAAAACGCAGGTCGTGCATGTTCAATTTTCTGGAAATTCTCTCTGAGTATTCGAGTAGGACTCCGAGTTGGAAGGATGTTTCATTGAAATGTGCAAGTCGGAACTTGAAGATTGAGCTTGGAGTACCACTGGAATGCACATTATCCATGCATACAAGTGACGTAATTGTAGACAACCCATTTAATTTTTTTTTTTTTTGTGTCTCAGCGTTTTACCCTTTTACTTTTGCATTTTTTGTCAAACAAAGACTACTGTACCTAAGTAAGTGTGCATTTGCTTGTGATGGCTGATAGTTAATTTATGCATTTTTTTTGAATGTGTATTTGCTCTTGAATGCCTATTTGGTTTTACACTCATTTTTTGATTACATTGGCAATTTTGGTCAACTGTCAGTATCCTGTTGTTTTGTTTTTTTTTTTTTCGGTTATGTAGCCTAACATAAGCCTTCTGTCGGCAGAACAATGATAATTCTGGTGATTCCAAAAATGCTCGGTATTGACTGTGGAAAGCTGGCACATATCAGGTACTTGCCACGGACATTCTCCTCAGACAATGAACAATGCATGGCTCTGGCCCAGTCCAGTTGCTCCTCGAGTTGGATTCAGCTGTTACTAAGTGCAGCCTCAACAGCAGCATTGCCTGGTTGGCGTTTTAAACACTTTCTAAGTCTTGTCAGACACACTTGGGTTAAGCAAAACAGTTTTAGAACAACCCAACAAACGAGTGGTGTGTTGGCCAGAACCAACCCAAGTTGAGACAGAATGCATGTATGCATTCTTCTCCTTTGACCTCGTGTCAATTACAAACTGTTGAACAAAAATCTGTATTTAATCCATCTGTATTCGATATAACTGTAGAATGTGTTTGTCACAAATAAACAGAACCAATGGGTGAAGACATACTCACTGAAGCTCTATCCCTTCATCACATCACTGACTTATCTGCAAAATGTATCCATTCACCAAGCTCTCTTTCTCATCTCACAGCACTGCATCTGGTCTCACATGCATTCAAACAACACCAGTTTCCTGACCCTTCGCTCTCCAATGTGAGACAGTCTGTTGTTTACCAGCAATAAAACGACTCTATATGCAACGCTAAAAATGGCAAAACCCAAACGCAGCATGTGCTAAAAAAGAAAACACTGAAATTAAGCTCCACCTGGATGGTTTTACATTTGCAACCCTGCGCCGCGCCAAACATGTTCTGATAACCGGGATTATCTCCAAGGTTTTCCCCACCACTCAAATCCAATAATCATAGTTTGAGGCCATAAAACGTCTTAGCTGTGACTTTGACAGCTCTGATTGGATTACAAGTCTCGCTCTTGTTTTTAAATGGGGAGAAAAATGTATTGATTTAGCTGCAAACAAAGCCCTGATACAAAGTGAGAGAAGAGGCTGGTTAGGATGCATCAAAGCCACGAATACCGGAGCTGCCATGTGTTGTGTGGGCAACAGAGCGCCGACAAAAATAGCTTCCCCACCAAGGCGAAAGTTCAAAGTGGTGCTGTTCAAATCACATGCTTTAACTTCAATTAGCGCGGATTCCAGAATATTAAGAACAAAACCAGCACTGTTCCAGCCGTTTCATGTTATCGGGTTGTCGAGTTCAGCGGCAACAACGCGAGTCCTTGATTTACGGCCAAGACGAAAGAGATGGAAAGAGATAAATACAGTAGAAGCTGGGGGAAAAGCTTAATTCATTCATGATATAGCACAGTTTGGCCAGCCCATCTCTGTTTACGGGGCAGTGAGGTCAACATCTGAGGATAGTGTAGGGAAAAGTAGGACATGTTACATCAAATAACAACACACAGCTTAAAAGAACTGTATGTATCATGCACAGCTTTTACAGATAAACTTGGTTGCCAGAGTGTAAAATGACTCTTATTTTTAATATGAGAAGCTCTACTGACCAATCAGGAACGAGGTTTGCTACGAATCATGGATAATGACCTTTAAACCACTTTCTCAGGCACTTGATTCTCTGCCATGTTTCAGCATCAAGAGTCAGTTTCAAGATGAACAGAGTCTAATGAGAACTGTGTCACACACAGTTGTGTCATGGTGCAACTCATGGTTCAAGATCAGCTTTAGGTCCTAAAAAACTGGCAACTCAAATGAGAGAGTCATATCAGGCTCATTCTGCTTTCTGATTGGATAATCTTCTTGAGAGCCAAAACAGTAAAATGTGAACATCAACTTTTTCTATCGAGGATAAGTACGATTTACTATGACTTTAAGTCAATAAGATAACATTTGAACATGTTTACCTTGTGTCTGTGAATATGTGTAGGTCATGTTTATGAAATCTCAAATAAGAATCTTACAAGGATTCTCACATTGCTTCTTGCAATGAACACAACTGGAGTTCTAACTGTGGGATAGTATCCTTTCCCTTCTAAACCTCAGACTCTTTTCCAGATATTTCTTATCATCGGATTAAAATTGACTTTTTGGCTATACATGATGGCATCACATTAAGTTCCCTGCCAACAATGTAATAAATTGGGCCAAAACTTTTCTAATGTATAATGTATTTTTGACTTGACAAAACAAACACACAAATGCATTTACAAGGTCTGTGATGTCATTGATTTAGAACTCAGCTCTATTCCTGGTATTTTCATAACATTTTCAAAGCTTTCTTCTTAAGCTCGTTCTAGACTTATTTAAAACTAGCTTTTGACTTGATCTAAATTAGGTAAAAATTAGAAAAAACGTGAATCGCCAGTAGATGGAGTGCTAACAGAATACCTAGTGTGGGAAACGCATGACTATTATGTTTGCTTGCATTTGTTTTAACAAAGTACACTTTTCCAAGGACCATGTTTAAAATGTTCACCTTTAGGTTTATGAAAACAATGTGCACTTACATCAGCCATAATAACTTGTACCAGATTAGAGCTTTTACAATTCATTTCACATCGACACGTTTGACTTTGATAGTGGCTAAACAAAAAAAAAGAACCTTAGCGTTTCACAAGCCTATGAAAAAAAGTGGATTCGTAGAAAGTCCTACAGAGACGCTTGGACCTGAACAGCTGAAGTGACAGAAGCTACATTAATAGTGGCATACATCTGGAGTGCGGAGCGATTGAGCAAAAACACAGAGAGAGAGAAAGAGAAATGTTGGAAAACCAAGTCTGGGGAAGGACGAGAGAGAGCCAGCCAAAAGGACAAGGTAGAAAACACAGACGCCGCCGTAATTGCCTCAATGCCAGTGGGATTGCTTTCATTCAATTGAAGCTTTCTCTCCTCTTTGAGCCGGAGGTGAATGAAGAAGGGGAGAGGACGAGGGGAGCAGGAAGGAGAGGAGGAGAGGAAGAAGAGGAGGAGAGGAGAAGAGGGGAGGAAGAAGAGAAGCCTAAAAAAGAGGAGAGGAGGTGTCACCACTAGTCATGTGACTCTCACGCTTGGGTAAAAATAGTTAAAAAAAATCTGATTTCTGCAATAGATTATGTTGTTAATTTTGCCTAGAAAATCTGGTCAACATGCTTTTTCAGTGGGCGTGATTGACAAATAATTATCACAGACCTGCATTGTCTACTTATCTTAATCATAATTGTGTTTATTTGGCAGTTTGAAGCATTGGCGAAGTGCGCGAATCACAGCTCAAGCACTATTCCAGTAACAAGCATTACAATATTTATATTATACAATATGTGCCATATTTGCTAAAGACTAAAACAAGGTGCACTTCACAACATGTACAAAGCTCTCCTCCCTTTTACCAAACCCTTATAGTAACCCTTATGCCAGTGGTTCCCAACGTTTTTTGTCTTGACTCCCCTAATGATCTCAAACACAAAGTAACCCATTTGTTGTGTTTTTTGGAAGTTATTTTATTTTATTTTATTTTTTATTTTATAACTAAGAATATAAAAAGTATTTTATTCTGACATATTTTGAATTATAACAATAGATACAGTTGGCAATGTGTCAGGGGAGGGGAAACATCTCCTGCCTCACCATAATGAAGAATGGGAAGCTAAACTGTTTACCTCTTTTAAGACGTTTTCTGGTGAATTAAATGTATTTTTTTTGCGCAACTAATTCAATTGAGTTAAATCGATTAATTGAGTACTGAGATTTGTTATGTCAAAGAAGTAAACAAAAGTCAATAAAGATCTAAAATGCCATCGGCTAGCATCACGTTAGCATTAGCTTGCAGTCGTTAGCATTGCTAGATAAATTTACATACTTGGAAGGTTGAATCACTTATTTATCCTGATGTCTTCATATGTATATTTGACACAATATACTGTATCTCCTAAAGTCCACATTTGTTGTTGTAGTTTTTGAGCAGTGATGCTAAAGCTGCTGTTCTGATTCACTCCCCATGTTAACTTTTCCCCTCGGAGGTCCGTTAGTGGGCGTGGCCTTTGATGCCGACTGTATCTATTGCATTTTAGGATTTAATATTTTCCATGTAAAAAAAAAAATGCCTCTTAAAGTGTCATGTGCTACAAGTAATTGTTTTGACATTACATTACTTGCATTTCTACCATTCTTTTAATCCTGCAATCATCCCAATTGATTACAATGATCGGCAAAATGATGGCAAATGATGCGTACCCCTGGTTGCGAAACACTGCTTGTGCCATTCAGTAGTGCCCCAAAACAGCATATTTGTTTTGTGATCCCAAAACCTGCTTCAGAGAGCACAAGTTAAACCTAAAGGGTCAATGACTAGCACAACATGGTTTAACATTAAGTTTGGCTTCAAGTTACAAAAAAAAAAAAAAATGACTATGTTTAGGGCTTGGGCTGCTTATCATACACTTTGACATTTCGTTGTACATCTACGCTCTTTTCATCTTATTCTGCCAAGCCCACTTTTCTTGTCATTGCACTTCCTGTTTAGGTAACTAACATGTTAACTTGTATGTCTCATGGCGCATGCTCAAATAGATACAACTACATAATGAAATAAATGTCTCTGTTAGTAATTTAGGCTCGCTGCAGCTAAACGGAAGTCAAGAGCCAAGAAAAAGGGCGGGCCAGAATAAGGTGAATTGGAAAAATCCAGCTATGGTCCTCCCTTTTTTTTGTTTTTTTTGTTTCCTAACCCAGTTAATAAATGTGGGTACAGTTAGGGGTTAGGTTAAGTTAATGTGGTTAAGTTTAAGGACTTGAGAAAAGCAGACAGCAAAATTAGAATTATTTACGTTTAGTGAATGGTGGACATGTTCTCATTTGTTGCCCGGCTTTTGGAACCAACCAAATTCTCTTTTCTCCAATGGAACTTAAACTTGGAACCAACATCAACACTAACAGCTATGTGCTTAGCCTTATTCATTACAACACTTCATTCTTGCACCCACATTCAGGCACTAAATATGTCTCTCTGTTTTAAAATACAAAATACAGTGTTTCGTTGAAAGACACCAGTCCCAGTGTTCCAGTCTCGTATTAAAGTAAGTTATGCAATGCTGAGCGAGTGGCCAATTTGGAGCAGAATAAAGCAAGTCTTCACACTTAAAGACTGGTATATTTTTAAATTTGAGGCTCGCGCATATTGTGAGCTTCCCCGGAGAGCAAACAGAACCTCAGACTGCAGGAGACAGACTTTAAAACACGCGTCGTATAAATAAACCACTAATTGGTCATATTTCGGTACTAAACCCAGCTCAGATATGTTCCCATCTGCCCCGGCTGTTAACAGTAGCATTGTGCTTAGTGTAACTGCAGTAATTGCACTTTGAATTCTAAAAATGGCGGATTTCTCAGAATAACATAAGAAGACCATCCAGATTTGGGAGCATATGGTGAAGCACTGAGGGGTGAAGCAGTATATTTATTATTGTATTCAAACTACTTGAATACTTTGAATACTTTTATATTTAAGCTAATGTTTTTCTTGCCTTTTCTGATTTTGTTTTATTTTACATCTGTTCTTTTATTTTTGGGCGTCATAACATTTTCAGTTTATAAGGCAAAGGACACATACAGTATTAGAGAATATGTGTTGTATTGCAGTAGCACCTCCTAATTTCTGGGACAACGCATAGCCAGCTATCAAAGCCCAATGACCACAATTATATTTTCTAATTAATCAATGTAATATATAAGAGTTCTTATATACATATCAATATATTAGAACAGAAAATATGCAACTCTTAAGTTCAACTTGGCAAAATACACAATTATCCATTTCCTTTGGGGTCATAACTTATAAAGAGCTTCTTTTCTGTGACAAGTATTGAGTCTGAGCACTAGCCACACCATCTCTTTACTGACACGCGTTGTCGCGCAGATGCATGTGACGGCAGAGCGTTGTCACGCACATGTACGTGACAGCAGAGCGTTGTCGCGCAGATGCATTGACGGCAGAGCGTTGTCACGCACATGTACGTGACAGCAGAGCGTCGAGCAGCTGAACATAAGCTCTTGTGATTGGACAAGAATGTTTTGGGGCATTTATAAGAGGTTTTGATCAATTTTGATTAACTTAAGATTCACACCTCGCATATTTTTTCTCTTTTTCTGTTCACTGAAAAATTAATTTTCTCAAAATGTGAACTCTAATGTGAATTCTATTACTAAAATTAAAATTGCAATTTGATGCGCAAACTCAATACTGACCAGAATCAACACAATACTTAGATTGCACAGCTGCGTTTGTACTTTAGGAGTTAAGTAGACTTTTAGCAAAAGTAATAGTCGCCTCAAAAACATGACAAATTATATACCTTAACATGGTTAAAAATGCATTAAGTCTATCCAGACTAATGAATGACCTTTAAGGAAATATTTATGGATGGAGACATAAATATGCTTTAATATTCTTTCTAATTATTCTTACTGTTTATTTGTTGTTTCCATAGGTCAGTACATTAAATCATCTCATTAAGTCTTATTTATCAGCACAAGAACTATATACGTATGTATGAACTGTATAGAGAGAGAATAAAAAGTTTGTTGAGAGATACATTTATCCCACATTACTGCACAGATGCATGGGAGTGGAATCAAAAGGACAGCAGCATTTCTTCTATTGCACTCTGGGGTGAAACTGCGGGGGCATTCACTCTCGGGAAGATTGGCAATGTATACTAAATCATGTGAAAATGGTTTCATAATCCTTTCAGATAGATGCTGCCAAACTTTTGAGACTTTAGAGCGGCTCACTGTGTTATTGCGGCAGAGTGGTCGTTCTGTGTCCTGCCTCTGCGTGAGAAGGTTGTGGTTAGACTTCTTTGAGCTTTGGTAGCATTTATAGTTTCAATACATGGCTTCCTGGAGTCATATTCAATATTTTCATGAAGAGTTGATCTGGTCAAAGTGCTTAAAATTAAGGATCAGTGTAAGCAGACAATGGAGGGAGGTCACAAGACAGTCACAAGTCGCTTGTGCCTTTCTACTTTGACACCTGGTAGACACATTTCCTCATCCAAGTACTGATCAGGTCCTGTCATGGAGATCTTACGAGATTGTAGAGTGTCAATGGTCAGACCATTCTGTGACTGAGTTTTCTATAGGTCATATAGCTTCCTCCACCAACCAGTAATGCACACAGGGAGATCTGGAGATGTCTCTGCTGAGCCCTCACTGCTGCTTATTTACCCAGGCATTGAAGTGTGGGTCAAATACAATGGTCACATTTCCCTATACTCTTACTGCTTACTTTAAATCACTGCATGGCCATGCACCTTAGTATATTAGTGAGCTTATTCATCGTCATGAATCTTCACTTACATTAAGATCAGTCAATCAGAACCAGTTAGAGATTCCACGGACAAAATGCCACTCCCACCTGAACTCAGGGCATCTGACTCTGTTGCCTCTTTTAAAAAGATTTAAAACTCTTCTTTTTAAATTTGCTTTTACAGGTTATTTAATAGATAAGATCTTATTAACTCCTTCAGTTTTAATTGTTATAATATTTTAAAATGTTATAATATGTTGTCTATTGTTATTGTTTTATTGAATGGTATTTGCTGTTCTTTGTGAGTTTCACTCTGCGAAAGGCGCTCTATAAAGAAAATTACTTACTTACTCACATAGGGACATTGAAGTGTATTTAGCTTTCATACACAATCCTAGGAGGAACATCTTGGTGATCAAATGTTTCAGTATTTAAAGGATTATCGGTCAACGCCAGCAGGAAGATACACTGTCCGTTTCATTGGCTGGGGAAACCTCTTTGATAAAAACAACAAAACTGGATAAGAGCAGCTGTTTTGATCAGATCTGAAATGGTCTGATGTATGTCTGGCTTCTGAAGCTTGAGACACTGTGCGATTTTTCACTCACCTGAATGTAACGTGTATGAGTCGTTAAGACAAATTTCATTCACAGATGTTGATTAAGCAGCATAACTTTTGTTTTTCACATAGCGCTAAACTCTTGCAGTTAACTATCAACAGTGCTGGTTAGTGCTGCTGCTACAGCTTTTGTCAATCAGCCACGGATCTTTTGCACATCCCCGCGTTGATAAACAAATAATCCCTCTATATATTATGTATTTAGTTTTTTAAGGTGTTATACCTTGATTTTTACTGTCTTATATTGGACAGCAGTACACAGTTACATGTTTGACTCTCTTATAAATGCATCAAGATGTAGACGAGGCAACGTGGAAAAAATGTTTTGTAAAAAACGCGTTTTTACCATACAGTAGTAGCTTAGCCTGATGCATCAGTCGGTTTCATCGCACCACTGGAGTTTGTTCACTCTGCAGTATTAACAGGTACTTTTTGGCTTTATAACCAGTTATTGCTTTTTGGTCTTACCCAAACACAGGAAGTAGCGCGTGAACATATGTGTCAACGATCAATACCTTTTCTGCACGGTAAGCTTGCAAATTAAAAGGTACAAAATTATGAACACAAGCTTCGAAGAAAACGCAGATATACAACAAAATGTAAAAAAAAAAGAATAAATTCTTTGGGTTTAACAGGTAAGTTTAGGGCTTGAGGTAGGTTAAGATTTACCTGTTAAACCCAAAGAAAATGTTGCCATGAGGCTTTAACCAAAATTCGTGGTTATTTTACGTTTTGGCTTTTTGTAACATTGTGACGCAAGTCTTGAAAACTTGTTTATCCTACGTTTTTGACATTTCCTTGTAAATCTACATTCCTGTTCGCTGATTGTATTGACTTCTAGTTTTCGGGAACCATCTGCAGTTCTGAGATACCTGGCACTATGGCATCAGCCTAGAGACCAACAATGCCAATAATCATACACAGTAGATTGAAAAGACAAACCCTCTCTCTCCTCTCTCTCTCTCAGCACATAATTGAAAAATGAGGCAATCACTGTACTTTTGACAACTACAAGCTCACGTGTCACACTCTCACTTTTTTTTTCTATCCAAGGGGAATTTTGTCTGAGTTCTAATATGATTTTTTTCTTTCTTTTCCCCCACCGTTTCAGTTGAGAAATTTGACAATGTGACTCAGTATAATGTCATTGCCTTTCAACAACTGTGTCCACATCTAACCGCAGAACAATGTGTGCAGAATCATGGCCCTGTAAAACCCAAAAGACTGTGTTTTAGCCTAAAAGAGAAAAGACACGTTTGGGGAGAAAAGGCTGATTTCTCTTCACATTTTGGACAGCGAGTCTGATGTAATGTGTTTTGCAGAGTTGCCTCATGCTCTTGACAGGTTTTGCTCAGGACGGAGGCTCAGTGGGAGAGAGCTGGAACACTTCTATAATCCTGTTTTTTTAGTCTTGGCCAACTTCCTAACCTATACACCTAAATAGAATGTCCTGGATGTTTTTTTAATGTAATAAAGTCAATTTGTTGTCGGCACAATGTAGGGAATATTAGGCTCCAGTGGCTTATCTGTGTCAAAATATATATAGAACTCTTGCAGTTGTTTAGGCTTTATTTGATTTTTGCATAATGTGCATTATTTTTGCACACACGGATTTTCAAATTATCAAATACAGAAGAAAGCTAGAGCAATTCAACGGGTTGTCATAGCTCCAAAATGAAAGGATTTCTGCAGCTAAACGGACTAGAGGTGGGTTTTCATTACCTTGTCAACCAGATGGATTATCTCGCGATGTTTGTGAATTCTCTGGACTTCCGGCAGCAAAATTGGTTTGGAGTCTGATCCAGCGGGTTCCGATCACTTTGATAGGTTAAGTGACTGGTTAGACACAAATAAGGTAGGCTGCAGCTATTTCATATTTCATTTTTTCCCCAAATGTTTTCAGCGAGTCAAGTTACAGATGGAAACTGTGGAAGAACTCAAATTGGAGTTCAACACTGATCCATAGGTATAAGCCAGGTTAGGTTTTGAATGATTGTTGAAGAATGATTTAATCATTGTCTCAAAGCGATTCAGTTGTGTTTTCCCAATTGACTGTTTCAAAACTTTGCAAGCACTGGTTGAGTAGTTTCAGTTTAAGTTCACATCCATGTTGCGTTTTCCAGAAGCCAAAGGAGTTTCAGAACACTGAAAATGAACATTTCTGAAACCAGGTCCCAGAGTGAAAAGATTTCAAAACTCTGATTTAGCTTCTATGCGTTATACTGTATTCACAACTCTATAAAAAAAAAAAAGTTCCCCCATTTTTTCTTCATGGCAGCAGCATTATGTTACTATGCAGAATGTACTGACCTATATTGTACAATGTTTACAACAAGATTCTCACTTACCCACATGGAAGAAACACATCTACATAAAGTCCTTTATGAAGCTTTGTCTCTATACTCCAAGGACATCTGACACAAGAATCCATTTTCTGTGTCTCTTCTGTAAGTTTCAGATCCATGTTGTTCATTTAGAATATTTGTCAAGTTTAAAATAAATCTCCACAAATTTCAGGTCATTTATGGGGATGCCAACTCGTTTTCATACAGTTCATTTTCAAATCTATCACTGTTTTGTTGTTGTGTGAGCAAGGTCTCAGTGCTTTTATTATCTTAATCCCAAGATTTCTGTTTAAATAGTTACAGCTGACTACTTTAAATTTCAATGCCTGATGCAATGAGTACATTATGAGTTCTTAAAAACCTTTTCAAAATGAGAAGGACAGAGTTGCAAAGGCCCCTGGGAAGCGTAGTGAAACGTCCCATTTAAACCTTGACACAGTGTAAGATTTGGTTAGCAGCTGAAATAATGAAACGCTCAGTAAAAGCTTGTCATGAGTTCGAGTCAGAGAAGGTGGCAGGTGGGAGGGCTCTCCAAAGCTCTCAGCAGGGGGCAGCGTTCGGAGAGGAGACCTGTTTGATTTAAGCACAATCTGCTTCGCCATGCTGCCTGTTCCAGCAGAAGTCAGGATGTGTTTGGAGGCGGATGGGACTTGATCAAAACATGTCTCGAGTTTTCAGGGAAAATCAAGCAATAGAAAGCAGGTCTAAGTCTTTCTGTATCCAAACTCAAAAATACTTTTTTCAGTGGGTAATTGATATGTTTAATTTAGCTAGGTTTAGGGACAGGTTTAAACAGCAAAGTTCTTAGGATTTGGAAACTTCTCAATTAGTGCTTAACTTATAAAATAAAAATACCATTTTCAACAGGATGGACAAGCGCAATATGACATTAAATTTACTTGATTTAAGAGCTGATGGAGCAATCGGCCAATATTTGCATGGTCAGCTAATTATTTTGATTAGAATAAAAGGACCTGTATAACCACAGCAGAGAAGAAATTCACTGTTTCTCATTGACTTTCAGTATAACATGCTGATTTAGTTTTTTTTAATGCACTGTTTGGGTCAGATACATGGTAAGATCCCCTCTGGCTATGGCGTAAAAGGCTTCTTTTTTTGTAGCTCTAGAGAGCACTCTGACACTGAGTTTTTTCTGTTTATGGACCTTTTGTATTGTGCATTTTCATGAAAATCGAACAAGTCAAAGCAAAGGAGCTCTGCTTAGCCTGGTCATTGGCACACGTGTGGGTAACTTTTGCACTTAAGGATTGCAGCAATCTTAGACAAAAAAACATTGATGAGTAAGTTTATGCAGATATTTGATATTTAAAAAAAAGAAACAATGACCCTACTGGACTAGGACTCTGAAGAGAACGGCACATGCAGCTAGTCTCTAGGAGAAAAACTAAACTTCTTCTTCTGTGAGCGACCAAAAGTGTCAGAGTAAGTAAAAGTACTGTATTTCTTCATGTTTGGAGGGTTCAATATAATGTATGCCCCATGAAAGAGACTGAATTTGTATAATCTGCATCAGAAAGTAGAGAACTGTTTGCTGCCTTGTCATCTAACACTGCTTTATGAAGATAAGCTATTGTCTTAAGTTGGGAGCAGGACCACACCTTTCCTACGTGCCTTCCGGTGGCTACGCTATTTAACCGCCCTGGCTACACACTCACACCCTACATTTCGTGTCTCAATGCCTGCAGCCAGCCCTTGAAGGAAGCCCCAAATCGGCAATAACGTCTCAGTTTTGTTCATGCATACAAGTTCTGAGAGTGTGGTCCTTGCTAGTGAATGTTGCTTTAAAGATGAAAAAGACACTCATCCTCATTGTTTTAATGATGCAAACCTCGTATTTGTTTTATCTAAAGACATTTTTTTTTGTAGTGGCTCATATTAATTCACCAAAATGTGAACAGACCAAAATAACGCTGAAGTGAAGTCTGATTTAGAAAAAAGACTTTATTTCAAAAGTTTTTTTTTTTTTTTGTGGCACTGTTAATATTGCTTAAAATTAGTAAAAACACCTGACAGGGAAGAGAAGCTGGGGCTTACATTGAAAGAGTTAAATTGAAAGCAACTTGTGAAATGTCTAAACCATCGTACTGGTCAGAACTGTTATTATACTCTCCACTCAAATATCCCACTACATTTGCTTGTGTAAGATTGCGTAACCGGCGAATGAATGAAGGCGCTTAATTTAGTTGAAAAAGTTGCATAATGCACTTGTCAAGTCTTGAGCGCAGAAGGCAGCTGGGCGGGAGAGACAGATCCCACTGCCTCTGCCTCTAACGAGCGATAGGTAGAAGCCTGGATGGACCTGCCCCAGAGACGTAGGTGGACCAGGGATCATAGCTGTCAAACGTGTTTCCCCCAGCTGTGTGATGCATGCTCTCTCTAGACGTCCCCTTTCCTCCCGCATCGCCTCTCCCCCGTACGGATACAGGAAACCCCTGCTTAACCGTGCATCTATTCAGACTCTTCTCCTCTCCCCTCCCCACTGCTCTCCCTTTGTCTTTTACTTGCACAAATAATCAAACAGAATTGATATAAAATTTCAATGAACGCAATTTGCAAATCAGTTATATATTCTATGACTTTCACAAACAAAACATCCTATATATTACTGCATAAATCATGTGCTATAGCCTACACAATTTTGCTTTTTTAAAATGTGAGCAAACAAAAATAATCAATTATAGACTTTCTACATCAGCCAAATGTTTTGCTAGTTTTCCTAATGAGCCTCAGAATTGCTCATCACAATGTTTTTTTGCAGATATAAAAGCGATATGTGGTAATATGCTAATGGGGGTTAGCTACAATGCTAACAACAACAGACAAACTTAGTGGATTTGGGTCATCATTAGATGAAGACAGAACAGTGCAAAGTAGTTTTCACCTGAATAGAAAAATTAACTGTGTTTTTTATTTATTTTTTTGTGTGTGAAAAATTGGGCATGATCCCTTTAGTATCTTTGGTCAACAGGTTTTAAAACAGCTTGCATGTGATTAGTCAACCTGATCTCACAAGAAAGCGTACATATACCACGACATTATAAGACATGTACAATGTAAATTGTATATGATTAGCACAAGTTTATGGTTATTTCCTTTTTATGGTGATTGTGAAGATGTGTTCTTATTTATGAATATTAACAAAATCCTTACCCTAATCTTAACCTACCAACACCCTACCAACTCTTTGTGGCCATACCTGCTTGTCAATGCCTGATCTCGTCAGATCTAAGAAGCTAAGCAAGATAGGGCCTGGTTAGTACTTGGATGGGAGACCGCTGGAACACCAGGTGCCACAGTGGGACGACAATAGTGGATTGCCACTGGGTGAGTGGATACTAGATTGTAAAGCACTTTGAGTGCCTGGAAAGGTAGAGAAGTGCCATATAAATAGAACATTTTAAACTTACTCGTTTTAGTAACTTGATGACCATTAAACCTAAAGAAAATATCCCAATGTGACTTCAACCTATCTGTACAAGTAACATAAGTACGCAAAAAAGGTGTGAAATCGTGCTCATAATACGCTGTTTTAGAGTGATGGTATATGTACGCTTTCTTGTGAGACTGTGTTGGCTAACCAGGTAAGGTCTGTGCAGTACTTGGATGGGAGACCTCTGGAACCTCAGGTGTCACAGTGGAACGATTAGAGGAACTGTCAATTTTCACATTGTCGTATGGATCCGGTGCATGTGTGAATAGTTGTTGGTGGTCAGAGAGAGGAATGGTTGCAAATCGGCAGCCTCGCTTCTGTCATTTTGTCCTAGGGCAACTGTGGCTACAATGGTAGCGTAACACCACAAAGTATGGAATTTATGAACAATGCATATGTGAAGCGTCTTTGGATGTGTTGAAAAGTGATGTATAAATCCTACACTTTATCGATTATTCTGAACACATTTAATAGCCAAACTCAACAGAATTCTATTTATCTAACATAAATCTGAATCACAGTGGTTTGGAAAATCGCAAGATGTTTTTTTCCGACACTGCGCAGTCCTATTTTTTATCATCTCCTAGTCAGCCAACATTTAGAGCTGCACATTTACTTTTACTTTAAATTTGAAAATGCGTTTACTGACTTGATTCCCTATCTTGGGGTCGATACCCAGATTTGTGGTCGCTGAAGATTCTCAAAAGGTCTCTTCATGAAACTCGTTACTCCATCACAACCGTATACTTAAAGTACAAATTTAATGTGCTATAGGGCAAACATCTTTCATCATTTTCATTTAAGCATAACACTATTTTGTTATTAATCACAATGCATCTACAATGTCTATTTCCACACTACCATTTTCATAAAGTTCACATTCTGATTGACAAAATGCTGCCGATGGACCTGCCCCAGCGCAGAGGCAATGAAGAGGAGATGTAGGTGGACCACGGATCATAGCTGTCAAACGTGTTTCCCCCCAGCTGTGTGATGCATACTCTCCCATAGACATCCCCTTTCCTCCCGCCTCTCCCCGTACGGAAAACCCCTGCTTAACCGCGCATCTTTTCAAACTCCCTCCTCTGCTTTCTCTCTCTCTCTCCTGTATTTTCGTGGATGCCTCCGTCCCCCCACGCGCTCGCTTTCCCTCCCTCCACATCTCTCTCTCTCCCCGCTCATTCGCTCAGCTCTCCTCCTCCTCCCTCGCTCCTTACCGCTCTCACAGCCTACTTTTCTTTTTTTCCTCAATCTTGTGTATGCAGGTTGTATCTAACGGAGAGACCGGTGGTGTGCACGCTTCTGCTGCTGCTGCTTCTTCTTCTCTTCTTCCAGGCTTATTCCTGCCCCCGCTTTTCCGCCTCTCTTCTTCTTCAGCAACAACAAACTGTAAGTACATATTCTTATGCTAATTCCTCCGGCTGGTTTTCTCCGCTATATGTCCGCTGCTTTTTCCTGTAATTGTCTGTTTAGCAATTCCGCTGTCCATGCCGCGAATGCTTGCACACTCAATCTCTCCGCTCTGCTTGCCGATTCTGGTGTGCCGCGTGAGAGGAGAGGACCCTCGTATCAGTGAATGAATGGGGAATTACATTGTCCGTGGTGCCGATGCGATGCCACTGCCTGTCTCCTCTGCGTGTGTGACTGATTGGGGATTCAAATTGCCGAAACGGGTCGCACAAAGGGGGCGTGTCTTGAATTTTTTTGGGCGATAGTTGCGTTGCGAGAAGAGGTACATAAGGAATTGTTGTTGTTGTGCGTGGAGCAGGGGTAAACTTCGGGAAAACGCGGGGAAGCTTCGCAGCGTTCGACGAGTTTTAATTGTAGCAGATGTAGCTTTCACTGTTGGGCATATGTGTTGGTGGGTGGATGTCAGTAATTCTGTTTTGCTGTCTGTTTGAGGAGGTAAATTTCGCCGGCGCTCCTGTCACTGTCTCACGCGGAGAAGTCACAACTTGTTCCAATTATCACTAAATGTCTGAAATCCCGTATTTCTTCCCCGTGAAAGAATCGAGTGGCTTTTTTTTAATCTTTACTACAACAGTGATTGTGTGGAGTCATTGAGAAATTGGCTGCGGACGTAACCTCACTAGCCTCGTTTCTAGAAGCACTCCACGTTTTATTTAACAGTTTTAAGCAATTTTAAGATGTGGAATTGTTTGTCTGAGGGAACTGGAGCAAAGTTTGTCAGCGCTGAAGAGTCTGTATGCACCATTGTTCACTTAAACTTGCTTGTTACGTAATGCTCTGGTTTGTAATTGTCCGGCTGTGTGAGAGTCTTGCCAACAACGCCAAATTGTGCAACACTTATATTTGGTTTATAAGTAACGCAACTTGTCAGAATAATATGTTTGATAATTATGAGCTAGATTAGTGTGATCTGTCTGAAATAAGAGTTTGCTGACTTTAAAAAATTAACTATTTGCTTAAATATCTTTGCAAAACATGACTGGAATCCAGAATTATTGCAGCATTAGATTCAAATGTTAACATGATGTGGAATATTAATGTTTGATTCACAGAATTGCTGATAGATTATAGGATAATTGTACTTAAAATAGGAAAATAAATTGGTTAAATGAAATGTTCTTAACCCATTGGCAAGAGATTGTAAGAATTTGTCTTGAAATTATTAGGAAACAAGGAAAGAATCTATGTCTGTCAAACAATAGATCATAAATGTGTCGAAATGTCTTAAATTAAGACATTAAAGCTTGTCTTGAAATTTTTTTGCAGTGTAAACGTTGTTTTTGGTAGTCAGTGATACGATTAAACTAATAAAATTATAAGCAATTATTATTTGTTTTGTTGACATGTCGTGAAGATAATAAGTAAAGCTATAGAAGTTATTTTTACTTTGAAAACTTATCAATCATAAAAAAAATATATAGAATTGCACTATTGACATTTGGGTTTTTAGTCAATTTATTGGCTGATAGATTGACCATCAGTGGGATCTGAAAATATTAAAGCAATAATTTGAATAAATCTGGCTTTCCATTATCAGTAAACGCAGTGTTTACTATTACTTTCTGTATACTTTGCTGTTTTGCGCCAAGTACTGATTAGAGCAAATTATCAGATCTAAAGATGCAAGATTTTTTAACTGATCAACAAATATTTCCATTTTTTATTGTTGTTCAAACAACATATTGAGGACATTTTTAGTCACTAACGCAACTAGGATTGCGACATGTCAATCCGTTTATCGAAATGCAGTACTAGTGCGACATCTAAACAATTATTGTGTGTTCTGTTGTTATATGGTGAGCATGTCAAACTTCAATGTATAACTAATTACAACGTTGAGAAATACAGCTTTAGGTCTTTAGTCGCGTAGTCAGTTCATTGCTTATGATTTTAAGATGTTATAATGAAATATAATATACAGTAAATCAATGTCTTCTTACATTTAAACTAAATGTTTACAGTTATTTTCTGTATACAGTATTGTTTTTGCATGTAGTATAAAGCGTTTTTAGTCTCGTAAAGTACTGTTTGGGTCAGAGAAATGATCAGATCAAAGGCGGTGAGCTGTTTTTCAAACCGACTGGCATGACTTTCGATGGACCCTTAAAAAGTATTAAATGTATAATTACATTTTGAGTTAAACAGAAAACATGATTGTAGACTACTGCTTTTAGATGAATGACTTTGTTTTTAATAAATCTGGCAGATCAACAGAAATATTATTCATGCCAAATATCTTGTTTCAACAACTACTTGTATATACCGTGTTATTTTCATTTGAAGAAGTTCATGCGCAGGTTAACTTATTTTGTCTTGTTTTTAGCTCTTCACCTCACAAAAAATTACTTAGTTGTATGTTCAATTTATGGTTATGATGGAGTCTTATTTAGTTTTATCAAAAGTCTTAAAAAGGTATTTAATTTTGCTTATGTTCCTTGTATAGTTGCACCAGTCTCACGGAAATGTGTATCTATGCTACGAAATGTTAACCACTCAGGTGTCAAAATAGCAATTCTGGACCAAGTCATTCCAGGCGCTACTTCTCTAGACTCGATACTTAGGTTGAAAAATTCACTATTCAACTCTGGAGCCGGTAATTGTATAAAATATCACTGAGAAATAGAAGCTTGGATTCTTGGATTATAACACAGTATATTTTATGTTTCTCAAAAATCGCTCATTGGAAAAGTGACACTGTTTATTTTGTGTAATATGGACGTTGTTGGCGGAAAGCCCTGCCAACAACGCCAATAAGCAGAACGCTATAGAGCAATCAGAGCTAAACAACTTTTAATTATAATCATTACTTGTCTGGGTTGTAGCTTTGGAATGAGGTTATTAACGGTAACTTTGTGGAACTGTTATGAACTGTTTGTCTGTTTCACAATCATTTCACCAATAATAGCCTATACAGTATATCGTGTTGGAATCTTTTCTTGTTCCAATTTCTACCTTTTCTCAAGCTGCTGTCAGTGTCTATGAGAAATATCTCAACTTGATCCACAAAGGGAAATTAACTATGTTGTAAATATACTGTAAGATAAGAGATAAGAAGCACAAGTTACGATTTATCCTTTTTTTGTCTTACAATGGGGAAAGTCCAGAGTTGCAAACAATATAAACGTTTTAAAATAGACTATATTATAACTCTTTATGTGCAGAAAGAACAGAGCAGTAAACGACAGAATAAATAGATAAAGTGGCATCAGTGATTTATAGAATTATGTTCAGTGTGTGACTATGACTATGAACAACTGCAGCAGTATTCATTACATAATGTTTTATTTATTTATTTATTTTTCATATGATTTGGCAACACAGTCTCACAAGAAAGCGTACATTTCAGTGATTTTGAATCTGTGCACTTTTACGTTTAGTAAATTATCATGATAATATTGTTAATCACAATTATTTTGGTCACAATAATCGTGAGTCCAAATTTTAATATTGCCCCATGCCAAAGATACAGCACAAAAAAGCGTAAAAGGATACAAGATTTTACAGCGTAAAAGACACATTTTGGTAGAAGCCACATGAGGACATTTTGTTTAGGTTTAACGGATAAGTTTAGACTTTAAGTTACTAAAATGGGTAAGATTAGGACTTGGGGCAGGTTAAGATTACCGTTTTGTTAATATTCATAAATAAGAACACATCGTTACAAGTGGCACATCATAGGGTAAAACTAACCTAACGACGGTCTAACCCCAGCTCACGTTCCCTGTTATTGGGTAAACAATCCAACGCTTGGTGAATTCTGCTTCACAATGATAGAAAGAGCCGACATCGAAAGATCAAAAAGTGACTTCGCTAAGAACGCTTGGCCGCCACAAGCTAGTTATCCCTGTGCTAACTTTTCTGACACCACCTGCTAAAGCTGTGAACTCGTGCTAATCATATCAATTTACATGTTCTGTAGTGTCGTGGTTTATGTACGCTTTCTTGTTAGATCGACTGGATGGGATTATTTTGGCAAAAGAGAAGTGCTCACTTACAATGCCGTGTTTCCACTAGCCTTACTCAGCTCTACTCTGTCTGGTTGTGTTTCTGTTATTCTTTAGAATGTTGTACTATGTTTATAATAACTGCCCACAATAATCAAAATATAGAAACACAGTGATAAAGGTGAATTCTACCAGCAGCGACAAAACGGTCGATAATTTTTTAGTTTGTGGAGACTTTTTGAATAATTTGGGAGGATTTTGAGCAGAAGATGCCTTGGGACAATGATACATTAGTTTGTTTGTTGTTGGACAATCAGCTTCTGTATTTCTCAATAATGACTGTTTATTATTGTCTAATGTTTCTGTTGGTTTTGACCAATTACTGTTTCATTGTTTGATTTCCTGGCAATTCTGTTGGCAAAATCTTGTGAAGTAAACAAAACGAATTGATTTGAAGTAATCAGGGTTTCTGCAAGGATCCTAAAAAATCTAAAAATGGCCAAAATAGAAACATTTAAATTGAAGGCTTTAAAAAGTCTTAAATTTGCCGTTATATGTATTAAAAATGTTTGCACAGATCTTAAACTTTTTACTAAGCAATTTCTGTCAGTTTCTGCCTAAACTATTTCTGACTCCAGCAGCTTTTTCTGTCGGAAAATTCTCAAAAACATGCTTAAAATATACCACTGTTGTCATGTTTCTGCTTGTATTTTATTGATGGAAATCTCAGTTTTTCTTCAAATTGTTTACTTTTTTGTTAATTTATTCGAATTTTCATAAATGTATCACAATATAGAAGTGTAATGAAGTTGTAATGTGAAATACTGTAGGTCACGACTCACGAATAGGTCTTAATTTGTATGTTTTGTGGTCTTAAAAGGTCTTAAAACGTCTTAAACACTGCCCTACACCTCAAACAAAATCTGTATTATCTTGGAAAAACCCTAAACTACAACTGCAACACGGCCATTTATTTACAAAACACGTCCATCTCCTTCACTCACCAGAAAGTCCATAACATTTTGTGCTCTGTTCTTGCCAAAAGTAGGTCACACACAACTAAATAATTAGAGGAACATAGCTTCTTTTGCGACCGGAGCAGAGATCCAAACGCTTCTCCCCATTCACGTCGAATCTTCATCATTTATCTGAACTTAACCGAAGAAAAGCATCCGACGTGTTTGTTTACTAAAGTCTCTTAAAATCGTCAACCTCACACAGCTTACACATTTTCATAAAAGCGCCCGAAATGGTAGAAATGGAGAGGATCGTCGGTGCGTAAACACGGCATAATAAAGACTGCAGCGTCGAGTTGCATGAATAATTTCGAAAATGTGGGTCCGGAGGAAAAAAAAAAAAAAAAGAACTAGTTTGTGGAGCACTTCTTTGGAGAGTTCACTTTGTAAATAGAAAAACAAAACTAATATAAGTTCAATTCTAAGGGACGCTGGTTTGAAAATTGAGATTAATGACGCTTACAATGATATAATAACACAAAAAGAGAAACTCGTCTTTATCTTTTGGTTTCATGAAGGGAATAAAAGCCTTTCTTCGTGTTGTTTATTGCGTTATGTGATTTGCTGCGTGTTATGTAAGTGAAATACAGTACTTGGAGCTGAAGTTAACGAAGGTAAAGGTTGGAAATAGCGTTTATGCAATAAGTTTGCCGTCTGAAAACTTTATAAGTGAGAGAAGAAAAATGAATAGTGTTTTTTTTTTTTTTTTCATTTTGTGCCGGAGAGAAAGTTGTGTGAAACCAGGTCATGAGATGGTGGAAATTAGCACTTTTGAAACTGTAAGAGACAGTGTGTGCATCTAACAAGCTATATATGTACAAATGTCAGCAGTGAGTGGCAAAAATGAATGACAATCAATGGAGACGAATACAGTTTCGCCTATAAGAACTCAAAACAACTAAAATAGGAAAAAGCAGATACAGACTGATGATGACTATAACTAACCATAAATACTGATAAATATTGAGTTTGTATGTGGCATGTAATAAGGTAAACAGTGGCAGAAAGCAGAAAAACAACACAACACTTGTGTTTCTCTCACATTTCTCACTAAAACTAACTTTAGATCACACACACAAGTCAATTCATTATTTTTCTATGCATAAATAACATAATTTTGATGAGTGAATTATTTGTTGTGCAACAGTAACAATGTTCTAAATCTTTAACTGTAGCTAGCAAACAAGCTAGCTACAGTTTCATGTTGCCGTGACGACAAAGTTCTGTGTGAGTTCTGCTAAATGAATGCTTCCAGGAGGAAAAGAAATTGTCCAGAAAAGGTCGGGAGCACATAACTTTTCGATGAAGCTAATGGTACACAATGTAACCTTTTAGCCACAAAATTGACTGAATTGATTTTTAGGGTTGTTTGTTTTTGTGAGACTAAAATCTATATGAAATGACCGATTTTGCTCTAAACAGACTTGTATCTCTCTGAATTTTTTGTCGTCTAGAAGAGGTCTTCTTGCTTGTACTTTTAGCTATAATTTTAATTGGCATGAAACTGGTGCGTTGACAAAAAATTTTAAACTAAAGTTATAGCTTTCAATTGTGATTGTGTGTTTGATTTTTCTTCTCCAGAGAGTTCCACAGTGCCATTTTTATTGTGTAGCTAAATGTATTTGTATGGGAACTGGATGTAATAGGTTCCCTTTAAAGAAGATCTGGCAATCAGGCAACCGCAGTGGTTTTGATTTTAATGCCTTTGATTACGGCTGGGGGATTTGGGGAATCAATTAATCCCTTCACAATGATTAGTAGGATGGGAGACGAGACGAGCCACGAGATTGGTCTACAAATTAAGACGAGATTTTAAAATTATTTGCATTAATTGTTTCAATTTATGATTTTAACAAAGCTAATTACAAAATTAAGTTGTTATTATTATTTGACTTACATTTCATCATGTCTATACCAGTATTCTTATGACTTTGGCTCAGGCTCCGCCCCCTTTCTCTTCCCCCTCTCCTGCTGCAGACAGACGCACACAGAGAAGAAGGAGCGTTTGTTTTCTTTTTTAGCAGGTTATAGTTGATGCAATGGGTCAAAAATCTCATTGTGAATCCATTTTAAATAAGTTTACGTGTGATTGCCCTGTTCTCGCAATGTTTTTTTGCGCTAATTTTTACAAAGTTTATGTCTAAATATCTCTGTCAATTGTTGTCCTATGAATACAAAATAAAAACTGAGACAAAGTTTAGACTGTTTTCTGTCCGAGTATGTCTCTACAAGTCTATATGTGGGGAGACTTTTTACTACAGCTGCTCAAAGATACACTACTGAACCCTTTACGAACATTCCCAAGACGTGTGCAATTGATCACACAACCTATCCTTATTGATTAGTCCCCTATTTTTTTATTTTTGCGTTTTCAAAAACCAAATAAAACTGTATGATTTCTGTACTCTAAACTAAACTGCTCCAAACCACATGTACTATTCGAGTCTAATAACAGCCTGATGATTTGACTGCATTGGGATCTTTCATTAGTTACCCAAGCCTACTTTTGACAACCCTTAGAATAATCTCTGCAAAACAAAGTTACAATTTTCCGCCATGTTAACACTTGTAAATGTGTTATTTACATTGTCTGTATTTTTTTGACGAAATGATTATTAAACTTGAACTAAAACCTAAAGAACATACCAACTCATTACAATATTCTCTTCACATTCACATATTTTCTTTCTCACTGATGTTTATCCAGCTGCAGTCAAAGGTACTTTCCTCTTTCATATTGGGCTTAAAGCGTCAGACTTGTTCTTGCGCGGCGCAGATTACGTTATAATGGCCGCCGTCTCCTTTTTTTGATGGTGATTCGGTCATTTGCTGTGACTAATTTGCGGCGTCGTGTCCCGGACAGAATCTCCCGTAATGAGAACATCAGGGGCGCGTCTCGGGAAGGTTCAGGGGGGGAGGTCAGTAAGTCATTTCAGCCCACGTACATGAGCCGGACGATCAAAGGGTCCGCGCGCTCGGTCCGCCTACGACATGTGTGTGGATGTATGACGAGAGGGGAGAGAGAGGGATGGGGAGGAAGAGCGAGAGAGAAAGAGAGAGGGAAGGAAGGAAGAGAGAGAGGAGAAAGAGAGAGAGAAGGAGGGTCCATGCTCGGTCTGATATGTGTGAACGTATGGCGAGAGGGGAGAGAGAGGGATGGGGAAGGAGAGAGAGAGATGGGAAGGAAGGGGGAGAGAGAGAAGGAAGGGGGAGAAGAGAAGGAAGGGGGAGAGAGGTAGTGCGGGAGGGTCTACACTCGATTGATGTGTGTAGACGTATGGGAAGGAAGGAAGAGAGAGGAAGAGAGAGGAAAGGTGGAGAAAGAGAGAGGGAGAGAAGCAGGGTAGAGAGTGAAGGAAGAGAGAGAGAGAGAGAAGGGGCAGAAAGAGAGGAAGGAGAGAGAGAGAGAGAGAGAGGTGGTCCACGCTCGGTCTGATGTATGTGGACGTATGACGAGAGGGAAGAGAGAGGGATGAGAAGGAAGGAAGAGATAGAGTGAAGGGGGAGAGAGGTGGAGAGGGAGAGAAGCAGGGGAGAGAGGGATGGAAGAGAAAGACAGAGAGGGTCCACGCTTGGTCTGATGTGTGTGGACGTATGATGAGAGGGAAGAGAGGGATGGGAAGATAGAGGAGGAAGAATGACTGGAGAAATGAGACTGAAGAGAAGTTATGAAGAGAGAGAGAAGGATGAAGGAAAGAGGAGAGAGAATGAAGGAATGAGAGAAGAAAAAAGGAGAGAGGGGTAAGGGGAAAAGAAGAAAGGAGAGCAAATGATAGAGGACATTAGAGATAAGGACGGGTGAGAGAATAAAGGAGTCTGGAGAGAATAGAGAGAAATAAGGAAGAAGAGAAAAAACAAAGTAAGAGGGAGGAGGAAGAAATGATGGGAGAAAAAATGAGAAAGAAAATAAGTAATTATGGGGGAGAGAGAGAGGGAAGAACAAAAAAGGAAAAGGAAAAAAGGAAAGAAGAAGAGAAAAAAAGGTAAAGGGAGGAGAACAGAAGAAAATGAGACACAAGTAATTAGAAGAGAAAGGAGTGAACGGAAGGAGGGGAGAAGTAGAGAGAAAGAAGGATGAAGGAAGAGATGAAGTGGAGAGATAAGAGAAGCCAAGAGATGGGGAAAAAAAGAGAACAAAAAGAGACATAAAAAATGGTGCAAGAGAAATGAAGGAGAGAGCAAGAAGGGATAAGACGAGGAAAGGAGAGAGAGATTAAGATTGGGAAGGAAAGAGGGAAAAAAGAAAGAGAAGAAAGAAAGAAGGAGCAGTAACGAAGGAGCTGAGAGAGAAGAAGAGAACATGTGTGTGGGATGTATGAAAGGAGGAGAGAGAGAGAGAGAGAGAGAGAGGGCCTTGCTAATGGGAGCGCGGGTTAGCGAGGGCGGACATGCTAACGTCTGTGTTGGTATGTGACCGAGAGCCAGACCATGTGTGAAGACAAAACATGCAACGAGCTGAGGCCAACTGTTCGAACTGACCACATGGATGTTCAGACCATGTGTGGCTTATGTTAGAACTGAGAAAAAGGACTTTGAAGTTACATGTTCAGAAGATTGTGTTGTGCTTACAATTTTGTTCAGGTTATAACATTTGCACACAACATTCAATCAAAATTCTCAGAGACATTTTTTAAAATCTATTAAATCTTTTCTATTTGATTGAAAACAAATTTTAATTTACAACAGTGACCTGATGAACATTCATTACAACGCAATAGCTCTGGTGGAAATTCTTGCAGTAACATGACTATGAACACCACATCACTCTTATACATTAGTGTTTAAAAAAAAATAATAATAATATGTATTTGCCAAGAAACACCCTCTAACCTCCGAGGTACATCGAGAGTGAGTTCAGTGCAGTTCCCGCAGAACTTAGAACGCGCTGAAAACCAATCGGTCTGTGTACACACTGATCTCCGATGAAAACAGATGCGAGTGCTGCGCAGGTCTCAAAGAAAATGCATTAGTCCATTTTTCCTTGAGAACACAGCGGTCTTTTAAGTTAAAATTTACTTACGTGACTCTGCGTGGCTGAGCTCGATCTCTCAAGAAAGCGTACATTTACCACGACATTACACAACATCTAAATTACGTATTCATATCGTGCTAAATGTACGGCGTAACAGAAGCACGCAAAAAAAGGCCTGAAATTGTGATCAAAATACACTGTTTTTATGTCTTGGTAAATGTACGCCTTCTTTGCACGAAACCAGACAGCTGTCGGTGTACACCCAGCGTAACTCTGGGCTCACACACCTCCAGTTAGGGCTCAGGTCTGGACAACTGAGGCTTTTTGTTTTTTTGAAAAGTAACGAGATGAACTCACACGGCTCGGTTCGGCGTTTTACGGACTGCTCGAGTGACAGACCAAGCGAACGCAGCTGCATCCAGGGGTTTTCAAAATAAAATAATTTTACACTACTACTAATAAAACAAAAATGTCAAACTTATAGACCTTTACATGACTTTTTACACATAAATGTAAATTAACATTCCATACTTATCCTTTAAATAAGCACAAAACTCAACACAAGTGTTCTTTGTTTACCAGTTTTTCTTATAAACGTGCTCAGTTATCGAGTAAACTCCCAAGTTGAGCATGAACCCAGTGAACTCAGGGTCTCACCATGCTGGCAGTTTTCATACTAACTCATGCACTCTCAGTGTGAGTGGCCACCGCACCCGGACGAATTTGGATCAGGAACTGGATCCGAACTAGCAACAGCATACAATAC
This sequence comes from Mugilogobius chulae, assembly GCA_038363315.1. Taxonomy (NCBI): domain Eukaryota; kingdom Metazoa; phylum Chordata; class Actinopteri; order Gobiiformes; family Gobiidae; genus Mugilogobius; species Mugilogobius chulae. The sequence continues at coordinate 41,813,271 of CM076396.1, read as the reverse complement.
CATATTTACTGGGTATATTATTGGATTAACCGAGCTATAAATAAATAATTTCCCACCCTTGGTATATAAACTGACAGCATTTGCAGATCAAGCAGCAAAACATACATCAACGTGAATAAAGAAATCCAGCAGATCCAGCTCTATCTGTCCAATATAATCTAAACTAATTAATTAATCCAATGAATAATGGCTGGATGCATCATTAGCCAAAGACTGACTTGTTGCACTTCCTTTCTATATAAATCTGATAATGAACTGATGGTCGCTACATGAGTAATATTATTTGTGCATAATTGTAGCTTTCCCTGAGCAGAATCTGGGCTTCTTTTTCCAGCAGCTCCGACGCTAACAAAGTGGTTAGCTAACACCCACACAGTCAGAGAAATCGATTCATTCTTGTTGCTGTGAAGACACTACTTTCATGTCTTGTTACGTTGCTAAGTGCAAAAATATATGTATTCAATAACATGATGACAATAGCATACTGTACTGACCTATTTTCTGTACATATGAGAGTTACACACGGTTTAAGGTGAAAAACTACAGGTAAATGTATTGGTTTTTGTTGTCTTTAATGAGAAAGCAACACAATTGTCCAGTTTGAATTTTTTTTTTTTTTCAAACAATTCCACTTTATCTATTGGCTTTTAATGGGGCAATGTTTTACTCAAAATGCATATGGTTTTTCAAGGTTTTTACAGAAGGATTTGTCAGTGTCCACTGTAATTTTAAGATAGATTTAATTTATGTTTCAAGTTTTAAGTGTATAATGCAAACAAAAGTTGAGTGTTTTAGATATTTTTTCAATCTGATCAAGTTTAACTCTTTCAGTGCCAGTCCTACTCTCGCTTTGACCCTTCTTCCCTGCCAAGCCTTTTTGCTAATTTTAAACAATATTCACAGCTCCACAAAAAAACTTTGTGTAACTGTAATCATGACATGTTGTTCGTCAAATGGGACCTACAAGTGTCTACTTTTAGTAAAAATAAGAATTGTTCTTTTACATTAATTTGTTCACTTTTTATAGACCCGTTCAGAGCCTAAGTCATTTTGGGGGCGGAGCCGTACTGGTGCCCTCCGCAGAGTTTCCCCATAAGTTTCTATACAAAACGAGTAAACTGTACTAATGATATTAAACGGTTAGAAAACTTAACAGTGACTTCAAACGAAGCTCTGACCATTCCTAATGTGTTCCTTGGGTTTGCACCAGTTGACACATTTTATAACTCGTGATTTTTTCGGGCTAACTAGCTTGCCGCTAAAATCTATAGAAAAAATGAGGGATCACTATCAAAACAAACACATGGCCTCAGAGTCATGTAAGTAAATGCTCGGAGTGTTTTATACAATATCTTCTGTAGAAATCAGCACAAAATAATGCCACACAGGTGCAGTTTACTGTGAGTCTAATTCTCCACTGATAATTGATAAATAATTAACACAACTTGCACAAAAATCTTACAATGTCAGGTAATCACTCTGTACTTTTCCAATTCGTTGTCAACCATCAAGGATTTGTATGTCAGTTTTCTTGTCCGAGCCCATCAAATATAAGTAAATATCAGGTCGCTGAATGTCGGGACCACGTCATGCTAACATTCAGTAGATAACTGTACATGGATCTGGAGTCCTTGCCGTTCGTTAAATTGAGTTTTTAAAGAGAGTTTTTTAATTTTTTTTTTATGAAAATGCACCTGCGTAGCTTGAAAAGCCTGAGACTGGGTACCACTTAGGCACCATTTAGCGCGCACAGCCATCTTTGTTTACTAACAGTAAATGAGTCAATAGGCATTTAAAATTCCTTGTTTTCATTAGATTTCAGTGGTTGACGAGAAACTTTTAAGACAATGTCCTTTGTCAAACACTAACTTTATCTCGCTGTTGTTTTCTTCTGTTCTATTTTTGGGTGAAATAATATGAGCAACTACAAAAAAATAATTTTTTAGAACAAAAATTACGAGGGTCAAACATGAGCGAACCCAGCTACAGACCAAAAAACTCATTTTGTGTTCATGGTAGCCTGTTCAGCAAAAAAACACATTTTTTATTTTTATCAACCAAAAGACACTCAATCAAACGTGATCTTTGGTTTGTGAAAGAGGACAATATTTCAACCACTGAGCTACTGTCACGACATAAAATGTAGTTTGTGATGTCAAACTGATTAAGAACTGTTTGTTAATGTTTCAATTGAGCCAAACCCAAGCTTACATAACCACAGCTTTCCCAAAACGTCATTAATAACATTCTCAGCCTTCCAAAACACACAGTAAAAGCCGTAGCAATAGAAAAAGTACAGTTAAAACTCCCTCTCCTCTACCTTTAAACCTCATTAATCCAAACTCCATTTCCAGGTTTCACAAATGAACAGCACAAATCCTTTCTCTCTCTCTCGTGTGAAGTAAAATAACATTCTGGAAAGCTGAAGAAAAACGCGGCGTCGAAAATGGAAGAAAAAATGGTAATCCGGTGCCAGTCGTAGCTCCCGCGCCTTGCCAGATGCTTAGTTCTGAAATTTGCCTAATTGCCACGCGCAGATCAATCCTTCCGACTCTGCCAGAGGAATGTGCCAAAGCGAGTGTGCCGGCCGCTTTGTTGGACCAATACTCTTTCTCCTGCTACCTCTTCTGCTCGCGATTTCTCAAGTCTCACAGCAAAAAAAGGAAAAGGAAAGGAAGGAGGCGTTTTACTGCCAAATGTTTGTATAGTTTAAAAGAATGAGATCCACCAAAATGTGCAAAAAACATAAACAGGGCAAGCTTAAAGTCCATATGATAGACTATTGTTTTTGTAATTTTGACTTAGTTTGGTGTGATAAATGTTTGTCATATTTACTGACAAACAGAATTCCTCCACATGTCATCAAAAAGCGCCAAATTGCAAATACAAGTTCCCACAGCTGACACAGATTACTGGGACACAAAATGTATGTTTGGATATAGAAAGAAGAGGTTTTATTTGGACAAATTGGCCACATAGAGAGCGCCATTGTAAAAATGGACAAAGCCAAGTTTAAATGTATTGGTTCTTGCTTATTTTCACAATTTAGAGCTTGCAAACTGGATTTTAAACATCATATTTAGTTATGTAGTAACTCTACCAGTGAGGTTTATTTCCATCATTTTATTCTCTGCGGCGATGTGGGGCGCTCTGATGCATGTGCTGACTTTGTCTAAAATATCTTAGACTAAAAACATAGTTGAGTAAGTTTAGAGAAGATATTTGATCTTTAAAATGAAGAAAAGACGATCCTACTGGACTAGGATCTAAGGAGAACGACACATGCAGCGAGTCTAGAAACTTCCTCTTCTGTGAGCGAGTGAAAAGTGTCAGAGGAAGTCAAACTACTGGATTTCTTCATGTTTGGAGGGTTAACTATAATCTATGCCCCATGAAAGAGGCTGAATCTATAGATCTGCATCAGAAAGTGAAAAAGTGCTGCTGCCTTCTCGTCTGTAACAGCTTTTGTTGGTTTAAAGATGAAAAAGACACTCGTCTCATTGTTTTAATCATGCAAACCTCATATTCCTTTCATTTAAAGACATTGTTTATTGTAGTGGCTCATATTCTTTCACCAAAAAGTGAAACAGACAAAAATAACACTGACATGAAGTTTCTGTCAAACACTGAAAAACAATGAAAACAATGAATTTCAATGTCTATAAAAGGAACAGATACTGTAATTTTTTATTTTATTTTTTTTTATGAAAGTAGACACTTGTAGGTTCATTTGATGTACAACATGTCACGATTCTAGCTTTTTGTGGATGTGAATGTTTTACAAATTTCGAAATACCTTCGGGAAGGAGGGTCAAAGTGAGAACAGGGTGCAAAGAAAAGAGTTCATTGTAATGTTGTGGACATTCTGTTGTGTCGCCTGTTGTTGTAAGTCTTGTTGTTGTGAAACCTTAGGAGAGATCGTGATTAACTCTTCCTTTTCGACTCAAAATTCGTCACAAACATGCATCTGAAACGGCTCGTCAATGATACAAAACTGTTGCGTTTTGTGTCGCCGTCACTTTCTACTTAGTCCTGTTTAGTTTGAGAAAAGTCAGTTCAAAGCGTGACTGGTTTGTCTTTTATAGAAAGTTAGCAGGATGTCACTCTCCGGCTCTTTAGATCCTCGGCTCTCGACGTGTGAAACTGATGCAATGTTTTCCCTCCTGAATACAGAGCAACTCACTCAAATCTGAGCTGTGAGGCCGACCAAACCAATGTGTGGAACTTATTTTTCTCTAAGCTGCTTGTACGATTGGCTAAGGCACTTTTAATGTATTGTTTAGGCAGAGCAGTTTTGCTCATACAGCCACTGACTTACACACTCTAATACAGGGTTCTTTAACCTTTTTGACCTCGAGGCCCGAATACTCATGTGCAAAGCAACCTGGGGCCCATCTCATATTAAATGTATTGGGTTTTACTGATTGTGTGCCCTCAAAGAGGTGTCGCGGCCCAACTTTGGGCCCTGACCCTATGGTTAAGAATCACTGCTCTAATACACACCAATAATACAATAACAGCCACGATGTTTGAGGAAACAGAGTATGAACTTGTGCAAGACCTGACTGAATGTGCTTTATTATGTTGTATTAATTAACAACTGATGAGTGGACCTCTAAATGCCAGTTGCTTTTCAAATGTTGCTACAAATTACATGTTCTGAGCACTAACAGTGGCTTTGTTTTAAATGTAACTTGTTATGGTTTAATTTGTGTCTTAAGGTAAAACAATGAATAAATAAAAATAAACACAATCGAAAACTGAATCGAACCGTGACTTAAGTGAATCGTCCCATCTCCCGTTAGCATTGTTGGAAATATTTACATATTTGGACCGATGGATCACTTTATTCATCTCTATGTTTTCATTACTCATATTTGACACAGTATATTTCTTTAGTCCACATTTGCAGTTGTAGTTGTTGAGCAGTGAGTGATAAAGCTTTTGACTTTTCTTTTCTTGTAACAATAGAGTTGTATGAAGCTGAGTGCTCATTTACCTGACAAATTCAGCAGCAGGACTTCTGTCTTCATCCAACACGGTCTCACAAGAAAGCGTACATTTACCACGACACAAAACAGCCTGTTATGAGCGCGATTTTACACCTTTTTTGTGTACTTATGTTACACCGTAGTTTTGTTTTGAAGCCAGGCAGGGACATTATCTTTAGGTGTAATGTGTAAGTTTAGGCTTCAAGTTACTAAAATGGGTAGGTTTAGGTCTGAAACTTGGGGAGGTTGTTAGGTTTGAGCACTTTTTTCCATTATTATTATTTTTTTTCCAGTATGTTTTTGTAGTTATATTTTTTCTAGATTATTTTTTCTAGATTAGTTTTTGTCTTTTTCTATTTTGATAGTTATATTTTTGTAGTTATCTTTTTGTAGTTTTTTGTAATAAGTATTTTTGTAGGTTTTTGTGTAGGTGGCTCCGGGCGCTCTTTTTCATTCGCGCCCGTGTGCCTTAAAAGGGGCATGCAGCGGTGTTCTCTCTCTCTCCTCTCTGCTCGTCCGCACCACCTGTGCGCTCTGGAGGCTGCTGCACATGCAGGCTCGGCCTGCTTGGTTTGTTTGTTTTCCTTTTTGAACATTTTTCTAATTTAATAGTATTTTTGTTTGGCCTGGTGGGACCGGTGGTCATGTTTTCGTTTTCTTTAATAGGTTTAGTTTGGGGTTTTTGTTTATAGGTTAGGGCTGGTGGCACCGCTTCTACGGCCCTGTATAGGGTTGGCCCCGGTGCCCCAGCCTTTTGTTCTTTTTTGCCGGCCCACCAGTCCGGTTTATTTTGTTACTTTTTAGTACTTTTTGGGCACGGGTTTTTTTTAGGAGCTTTCTTTTCTTTTTCCTAAAATAATTAAAACACCTTGAAATAAATATAAAAAAAGAAGAAACTAAAAGAAAAAAAGAAATTCTAAATAAAAACTTTTCTTGAACTCCTAAGTTTTCTCCTCGTGTCCTTTAAAATATGTTTGTCTCAACTGGGTCATAACAGGTTAAGATTAGAATCAGGATTTCATTAATAGTCATAAATAAGAACAAGTGTTAACAACCACCATTGGAATGAACTGGGACTGCGACACGTAGCATAATTACACACAAAAAAATCGTGCTAATCATACACAATTTACAGTACATGCCCTGTAATGCCGTGGTAAATACACGCTTTATTGTGAAATTGGTTGTGATGTGTCTCTTATAGAATAAGAGACGTAGCCAGTTTGACACATCTGCCTGGTCTGGTGAAAGTCTCTGGAGAAGTGAGTCCCAAGTGTGAGTCAAAGAAAAAGCTCCTTCGTCTCCGTTGATGGTCTGTGCTCCCTGCTTCCTGATCTCAATAGCCTCTCGTATGGTTAGTGCTAGATAGTCTGGTCCGGAGGGGCAGAAGTGAGCTTGTTGCCATGGTAATGAGTTTATAACTGTTGCTAAATTGGCCTTAAACGGTTTTATTCCTTATCATAACCTTTACCCTAACCTTTTTCCTAAACTTACCCGATCTCTTAAACTTAATCACTGTTCTTCCGGACATTTACCCTTTCGTATCCATCTTTATACAAAAGCTATGTGCTAACCCGTGTTTTCAGTCTAAAAAGTACATCTATAACTTAAAATTCGGCAAAATGTCTTATAATGTCATAGATTACAAAGATGTAGAAATGGATTTTAAACAGAAATGTAGGTCTTAATCTCCTGACTCACCACAGAGCTGATTAGCCACAAGGACATTTTCAAACGTATATATAAATAAACTTGATTGTTGAACCAGGAAGTAGGTGGTCCTTTTGAGCTCTATTGTGTGGCACAGACACACATTTCATTGAGATCAGTGTAGCACCATCAACTTAATTAAATGTCATAGAAAAGCTTTGTTGTGGACTTGTAGTATCAGTGTCATAATATACAACACATAACAACAAATAAATCAGATGATATTTCCAAAGCTCTCTGCTCTTCTTTTCCCAAACCTCACCTGGTTGTTTTCTAACGCCTGTGTTTCCACCAAACGTGAGCAGAGCCACAAGCCCTGTCCACGCTCAAACTTTCTCCCCTCGGCAGTCCAGACCTCCGGTGGGAGCCGACTAAAGCGCATGATAATTGACAGAGCGCCGTGTTGCACTCGCCAGTAATTAAGTGTGTAACAGAGGTTGTCAGTCGGAGAGAGAGAGAGAGAGAGAGAGAAAGAGAGAGAGAGAAAGGGTCCTATCTCTCCCGACCAGAGAGCAGCGTTTATCAGTCTTCCCAGGCTTTTACCCAGAGTGCATTTCAGGTTAGTTTGTGAGGGGGTTGTGCATTAAAGACATCCGGGTCTGTTACTGTACACGGCCCCAGGAAACAGCAAGACCAGGGTAAAGCTGAACACTATTTTTAATCTGAGGGGGAAAAAAGGTAAATCAAATGACTGAGGGATCTAAGGAAAGGTTGGTGCCAAAAACGAGAATGGTAATTAAACATGAATTAACTATAAAATGAAATAAAAAAAGAAAAACATCTCTTGATAGCCTCATTGGGAGACATTTCTTTATCTTTGTGAGGTATTTTAATGGTATTAGGGTTACTCAGAAAATACTCACAGTACTTATAGTATTATCTACTATTTTAAATACTTTTAAGTCTATTTCTTATTCTACAGTTGATTTTTTTTCTCCTTTAAAATAGTCATTCTTGGTTGAATAACATTGAGTAGGGAGAAGTTAATTTTAGACGTATAAAAACTTGTTTAACAAAGGTTTAAACTGCCTGGGATCAGAGCCCATGTCTCATTGTGAAGAGTGGGTCTGGTCACCACTGCCCCTGCCTGCGTTTCAGATCAACTCCACAACATATCGGCCAATCAGAATTTTGCTTGACACAGATGAAACAAAGAAGCTGATTTGTCATTTAGATCAAAATCTAACTTCACTAACCTCACATTGAAATATATAGATTTTTTTCTTTGCTCATTGATTCTGCAGAAATATGCAATGTTTTTAAGTTCCATACGATACTGTTTTCACATTTTTTGTGAAACTGAAAATCATTGCTGATTTCTGCTGAACCAATAAGCAAAGCAAAAACCAATAAATGTGAGGTTTAAAATATAAAATCATTAATCAGGGATATTCATTTTGAGGCTCAGATAAACAAGAATGATCTCACAGAAGAAGAGAAGGTAGATATTACACTGGAGGGATTTTCGGTCGACGTCACTTTTGGCCCTACTGTGCATGCTTTATGCAGAAAGAGCCGCTCTTAGTCTGGTTAGCTGGGGAAACTTCTTTGAATAAAACAACAAAACAGGACGAGAGCAGCTGTTTGGATCAGGTCTGAACCGGGTCTGACAGACATCTGTCTCCTGAAGCTTGAGACAGTGTTTTTCTCAACTTTTTTTTCACCTGAATGTAACTTTTAAGGGTCGTAGGGTGATAAACACCGTGATAAACTCTTGTAGTTACTGACAATTATGTTTTTTCAACTTGTTTCTACTGTTTGTGTCTATGAGCTCTTTCTGCATATTGTGTGCACGCATCGCCCGTGCTGACAAACAAAATACCCCTCTATAGGTCTCCTTTAACAAAATCCTAATCTTATTTATTTATTTTATTTGATAGGGACAAGTATGCACATTAGATATGTAGCATACGACAACATTTATAGCCTTGGCTAGTTTGCACTGTTCATCCCTAGAAGGGCTTTACAACAAATTTACATCAACAATAATTTATACATTGCATTACATGGCATACAATATGATATTAACCAGCTCCAAGTCTCAGACCTAGCAGCTAAATCCATAGAAAATGCCCCTATGTGGCTTCAACCAAAGGACCTGTCTAAAGGCGCTAAGAAAATATTGTCTGTCTATGTGACTCTGTGAAAATCAGTATTGACACGCAAAAAAACATATTGTGGAAAAGATATGCATTTCAGTGAGACCAGGTTAGTGGTGAACCAATTTCAGACCAGGAATAATGGCTCAAACTATTAAAATTATAGCATTATATTATGTACGATTATAAGACTCTGTTTTTCCAGTGTGGGATCTGGTGGTTGCCAACATCTTCAGGTTAAACAGAGGTCGTTGAGAGAAAAAAGATTACGAACCAGAGATCTAAGCAACAGAATGTCCAGAGCCCTATAGAAATCCCATCTGTTTGTGATAAAAAATGTGCTGCTTTCCTTTCCTATACCATCTCCCCTCTCTCTCTCTGTTTGTGATAAGAGCATCCTTCTTACAGTAAAACCAGGACATGCAGGTGCCTCTGTGTCCTGGGCCTGGAGAGCCTCTGATAGTAAAGCAAGGGGTCCACTCCGCCCACGGCCCATAGATCACCTCCGCGTGGGCGAGAAGTGTCACCGTCCCGGCATGCTTTATGGTACACATCCAGGCGAGGAAGCGTGGCTCGGCAACAATGAACCCGAGCACATCCAGGGCTAAAAATAGATGATAAGCTTTTTTCCTCGTTTCTTCGCGCTCGCCCCAGAAACAATAGCGTCGTTTGATTTTTCTTCAACAGAACAGAAGCGGACGATATTGGCTTGGGTTTATTTGGAAACAGGACTTTTTTTTTTTTTTCCAGGACAATATCACTGATCACCACCTGCTTCAACCGGATTCACAATAAGCCACTGACTAAATATGCAACTTTGAAGATTGAATCGGATTTTGAAGCACGTTTGATTGCCGTGGTTTGTCAAAGCAGACCGCACAGACAGTAAACCAGATGCCCTTCCTGTGTGAATGGATGGACACTTACATAACATTTGCATTTAAGAGAAGAGACTGTTGGTGAATGGGGAAGGGATAGTTTTATGTGTAAAAATTAACTGCAGAAGCCAAATGTGAACAATGGACAGACTGATTCATTTTGTTGACTTCTTTGATATTTCGAATCTTATTTAGTTTTTGATAAACTTGATTTTGCTGAAAAGTTAGACATAACACAATAAACGTGTGTAAAAAATCTCCAAAATATTGTTCAGTCTGAACCTGGAAGTATCTGAGAATTCACAATTTTGTTAAGCAGATCTAAATAGTATATTTACCTTGTTAAATGTTTTTGTAAGTCTCTACGATGAAGGTTACATTTGAAGCAGGAGCCGGCTCTTTAAGTTGTCTTGCATACGAAATATGCATAGCTCTTTGAAATGTCTCTGTAAAATGTGTTTATGTGTGACTTGTTGTTTATGAGTCGTAGGGTCGAATTTCATTCACAAATGTTAATTTAGCAACATGACTTTTGTTTTTGCACAGTCATAAACTCTTGTAATTAGTAAACAGCCCTGGCTCGACCTACTTCCGTGGCTTGTGTCAGTGAGCGGCGGCTCTTTCTGCATACCGGGTGCATGTGCATTGCCCGTGTTGATAGACAAACAATCCCTCTGTTCTAACTCCAACCCTAATCCTAACCTTACCCATTTTTGGGCTAGAATGCTGAGAATTATAATTGCTGGCATAGCCACGTGCAAGAAGTAAATGAGTATAAATAGGCTTCCGGTCTGTATGAAGAGGTAGTTCTGGTCTCTAACAAAAGGTCTGCAGAGGGAGGTGGGCGCTGCATGTCTGCAGCCATACACTCTTGGGAGAGTCTCAAGATGAATTCTCTAGATTCCGTGAAAATCACAAAAACATGAGAGAATTTATTTGGTAGAGTCAGGTTATGGATGAACTGGATTCAAATAAATAATAAAATGTCATGAAAGGCTATATAATGAGAGTTCAAAAACAAGCTTTGGTTGTCCGTGCTCTTTCTCCTGCTCAGGGGCAATGTCAGTGAGTGTGTGTGAGGACCACCAGTGTTAGGGCCTCCACTCCAGCCAGAAACCTTCTCTTTTGCTTGTATTTTGTTGCAATAAAGACTATGTCATTGTCAAACCATAATTACTGTCAAACTGATCATAACTGTTTTTTGTTTTACCATTTCTATCCAAACTCTTTCTCTCTCTCTCTTTCATCCACACTGTACCACCTCTTACTTGTTTACCCCTCTCGGTCGTCTCTCATTCCTGAACCAGAGAGAAAGCCCCTAAAACCCCTCAGACGTCCGAACGGTCCGACGTTGAACGCAGCCCGTGAAGATAAGAATCACATTTCACTAGAGGGAGCTTGCCTGACAGTGATATATGCTGCCACCTCATTCACACTTCTTGGGCGGCTAAATCAATTTGTGCAAAGGCCGCCGGAGCTACTATTGGTTACGTGATATCATCTTTGTTGTCCATTTTTAGAGGTCAACCTGAGCGTGACGACAAGGGCAGCGAGAATACAGTAAATATATAAATAACATGTCTATGCGCTTTGCTTTGCTCTGGGAAAGGATGCTTGCCTCTGGTGGAATCTGTGTTTTGGAATTAGGTTTGTTATGGATTTTAAGTAAATATTTCAGATTTGCTTTGCATTAGAATATGAATGCATTGTGTAGTTAAATATTTTAAAAGTGATCTTAAAAAAAATAATGAAACATATTCCAAAATAAGGCTTGGAGATCTGGATTTTGATTTCTTTTTTTTTTTCAAACCTGGAACGATGCATATCCCTGATTGGCTAATTCATCTGTCCATCACAACCACAAGATGTATTTCTAAAATAAGTTTTATTGTAAAAATATAACTCAGTTTTAAACTTCCTGACAGTCTTGTTTTTTTTTTTTTTTTTTCCCATAAATCAATATCTGCAAGGTATCACTCGCTGTAGAGAAAGAATTGTGCAATGCAGAGTATGTTTTTGTTATGGCTAATCAATCAAAGAAATTGTTGGTGTTGACTAACAAATAACAAGCCAGAATCAACCGATAATCTACTAAAAGGACTTTGGCAAAAGTTCTAAAAATATTTATTTATGTGATCTAACCTATTGGAATGAAACTGCACATGCACATACATATGCACATGGAGTGTATAAAACAACTGTAGTTACATTGGAAAAGTAGTAGGACTTGTTTGTAGGTTTTGTCTGCATCAGAGGCCACGCCCACTAACGCACCTCGTGGGGGAAAAATAACATTGAGAGTGGATAAGAACAACAATTTCGTCACTCACTGCTCAACAACTGCAAAAGCAAATGTGGATTTACGGAAACATATTCTGTCAAATATAAATATGAAAACATTTAGATGAATAAAGTAATCAAAATATGTATTGCTAACAGTAGCTGCGAGCTAAATGCTAACATAATGCTACCACTTCCTGATGCGATCCTACTTTTCTGACAATATGCCACATATTGATATTGATTGTGACGCTTCTTCAGCTATAAATACAGTTAATTTGACAAAAAATAAAAGATATAATAATATATTAATAAAATACATAAAATTTGTCCCATGCCTTAGGATTTCCAAGACTTTCCCGCTCAGCAGACCACATCCTCAAATATGACGCCTTGCCGACTGTTTCTATAAGGTATTTCATATTTGCTGGACAAAAGACAATTATAAACCTCATCAAAGTAGACAGTTTTGGTGAAAACAAGCAAAAGATTGAGTGAAATCTTAAATATTACTGGAATAAAGTACCTTAACCTGTCATACACACTTCAACCCCCAAACTAAGAACTGTAATGTAGCCTAGTGTTTTTATTTATAAATCGTTACTTCTGTTCTTGTAGTTTTTTGTCTCATTTCCCCAACATAATCAGATTTTAATAACATCTTTTCTGCTTCTGGAAACGCCTCATAAATCCATTGTAAAAGACGCAGCAGCCTCCACAAAGGTCCCAGTGTTTTGTACAGCTCCTAATCTCTGACGCTTTTCCTTTGACTCCATTTGGATTGAGCTGGAAACGCTTTTTACAAATGGCGCGGGGTTCTTTGATGAACACAAAGTCTATCGTTTCATGCCTCCGGTGCCGCGGAATAAATTGAACTAAAAAAAAAAAAAAAGTGTATAAAAATGGCCCGGTGCAGCGTAACAGGACAAGTCAAAGTTGTCTTTCATCACTTTGAGCCGGCGGAGCGTTGCAGCGATCGTCACGGCAACCAGCGCTTAGCAACAGCGGCGACGTCCCACACTCCGAACCAGGAAGCACATTCAATTTGAACTTTATTTATAAGGAAAAACGAGGTCAGAAGGTGGAATGAGAGGAAACACAGAGCCAGTGGACGTCTTTATGTTGTTGTCGTGCTGCAAGTGGTGCAAGGTTTGTTTATTTTTACAGTTGATTCATTTTAGGTCCTGTTCACATGGCATTATAGTTACGTCGATGATCCTTCTATGTCTGTAAAAATGGCTGTAAAGTTGCAGTTTTTTCTACAAATAAAAAGCTAAAAACTGTACAAACTAAAACAAAAGTTGTGACTTGTACAACCCTGTTGTGGTAACGAAAGATCGATATTTAGGGAAAGTTTGAACAGAGCTCTGCAAATGTTTCATATGAAACATTTGGATGTGGATGTTATTTTCTGATTGACTGAGGAGCCACGTTTACACCACCAAGTCATTTATGATTAAACAAAACGAAAACATAAGAATTGCTCAAGTCATGAATGAAGCAAAAGGTATTCAATTTAAAAGTGCTTTTCACTACTTTTAGAAGCCCACGTTGAGATGTGTTCATGTTCTATCAGAGGCTAATACTTGTTGAAAATATTAACAAGCACAGTTCCTGGGTTTTATGGAACAAAATGCCTTTGCCATGAGCTCAAAATTGAGCTCGGGAGCATTCTTTTTTCCAATGATCCTCCTTGAGATGTTTCTGCATGTTTCTTTCATGTCAGAGCACAAACACCAAGCATGAGGTCAAAGGAATTGTCTGCAGACCTGTGAGACAGGATTGTCTTGTGTCACAAATCTGGGAAAGGATACAGCAACATCTCTGCTGCTTTGAATGTCCCAATGAGCACAGTGGCCTTGGTTATTTGTTAATGGAAGACGTTTGAGAACCACCAGGACTCTAGCTGGAGACAAAAGACTTCATCAGACCAGAGAATTTACTGAAGTTTCTCATGGTTTGAGAGTTATTGAGGTGCCTTTTGGCAAATTCCAGACAGGCTGCCATGTTCCTTTTACGAAATTGTGGCTTTCGTCTGGCCACTCTACCACACAGGCCTGACTGATGGATTGCTGCAGAGATGGTTGTCCTTCTCTCTCCATAGAGGAACGCTGGAGCTCTGACAGAGTGATCATCGGGTTCTTGGTCTCTTCCCTCACTAAAGCCCTTCTCCCCCGATCGCTCAGTTTAGACGGACGGTCAGTTCTAGAAAGAGTCCTGGTGGATCCAAACGTATTCATTTACGAACAATGGAAGCCACTGTGCTTATTGGGACCTTCAAAGCAGCAGAATTTTTTCTGTATCCTCACCTTCCAAGTTATCTCTAGCTCTTCTCTGAGCCCTTAGTATGTCTCTAGTTTCTCATGTTCCTTTCTCCTAATATATATATTTTTTGTTTGTTTGTTTTGTATCCACCACCACTGGTAATGGTCATGGATCGCTGCTATTATTCTGTCTGTCTGTATCTGGAAGTCCCACAGGATCTTGGTTCGGTCATTCTCTACCACCTTTGGAGGTGTTTTCCACTTTCACCTTGGGATAAACATAAAACATAAAATTGCAACCATTATAGCAACGAGGTACATATTTTACATTTGAATTGCAATGATTTAAAAATATAAACAACAAAACTTTTTTTTTTTTCCCTGTGTAAAACCGGCTCTTATTCTAGCTTATTCCTCTACAAACAAGTCCTGAAATACATGACAATCTTACCTTAATTTAGCGATGCATATTTAGGTCTCTGGTCCTGAGCCTGTTTAAAAATAACTGTGTACAATTATCCTGATCATCTGTCTTGTTCGAAAGCTCACTTGTAGATTTTTCTTCCTGAATCGTTTCTCCATCTCCTCCCTTTGTGCCTGCTTCAGCCTTGGATGGTTTGTTTTGCCTCTGCACAGTCTGTAAATGCCAGGAGAAAGAACTGTGTGTACCACAAAGTATTTTGGGATGGAACTTTGGAATGCGTGATTGAGAGTGAGATCTATTTCCAAATGCAAATCGTGTGGATTTACTTTTAAGCACCTTTCTGTAATTAAATGTTTTATTGGATTTGTGGCTGTGCAAACTAAGTCTTCAAAAGGCAATAGTATTAATAGTGTTTCAGGTTTGATTCTTAGCCACTCTTATTCTTTAGTTTGGTTCATAGAGTGCAATGTTGTTGTTTGTAGACTGTATATAATAATTATCTTTGCAAACCAGTGACTCACAATAACTTCAACCTTGCCATGTAACTTTCTGTAGTTGGAAAAATCATCTGCATAAAAAACCATTGAAATAGAAATCAAAAACAATATTTTTGAAACTGTTTTTTATGGGCATAGATACATTTTTTGTTAAACAGTGAAGTATTTTAGAAAAAAGGAGCAACATATCTACAGAAACAAACAGGGCTTCCTCTCAGTCACAAAAGCTTAAAAGAGATAATTTTGTGTAGATACACAAAACTCACAGTTAATACTTACAATATTATGGTTCAACAAAAGCTTCCAAAATGTTTATTTTGATAAAAAGTTACTTTAATGTCACTTTAATCATAGGCTACATTTTAGCATGATTTACATAGAATTTGTGGTGCTTAGTACAAAAATATCATATTCTAAATTGTTGTTTCCCACTATTGTATTGTATTGTTGTCAGAATGTTAGATTTAAGAAACTAAGTTGTTAGCATGTATGCTAATATTGGTGCTAAGTTTGTCTTTCTTTTCCATGACGCAGTTATGTCATGATCTGGTTAGTATGCCTTTACCAAAACCCTAAGCTTAACCAAGTTAACCTAACCTAAGCTTATCATCAGATTTTGGAAGTACATATTATAAAGTAAAACCATTTGCTGTAGCTAGCAATGCAGTGTGGTGTTGTAGCAGGGCTAAAAAAGAAAAATCTGAAATGCTAACAAGATTAATTTACACCAACCAATAATCTACATGGTAATATTTTCTATAGACGCTCTGATGTTACTCACATATAACAAGGTGGTTGTATGTTGTCAAAACAGCTCTGTTTTCATAGTTTGAAATGTTAGAATACAGGCTAATCATAATGCAATAGTGCTAACTCATGGGATGCTACTTGGCTAATGGAATTAAGTGTTTTGTTTACAAACACTGGAAGTGTAGCTGTACAGCATAGAACCAGTTGCTTTTTTTTTTTTTTTTTAATCATAAAATTAGTTGGGCAATGGAAAAAAATCGAATGGTGACGTGATTCGTGGCCATAGCTTGTCAATGCCTGATCTCGTCAGATCTCGAAGGAGACCGCTGGAACCTCAAGTGCCACAGTGGAACAAATAGAGGAGTAGTTTCTTCAGCACTTTACCCACTGTGTCTAGTATGGATCTGGAGGCGCAAAATGGCTGCCTTCCTTCTGTTCATTTTCTCCAGGGCAGCTGTGGCTACAATGAATAATGCAAGATGTAAAGCTTCTTTGAGTATCCTGAAAAACGCTGTATAAATCCAACGTGTGACTTACCATTACATTTTATAATTTCTTAAAGCAGAATGAAGCAACTTCAGCTGTAGTGCTCCCCTACAAGTTTCTTGTTTAATAAAGAGTCAACAGAATCGAAACTCAACATTATGTATTTCTTTTTTGTTTTTTTTGTGTAACGATTGAAAAAGAAAAAAATTTGGGTCGGGAAAGTGTTGGAAAGAGAGAGGAAGGTTGCAGTTGCCGTAGTTTCTGCAGGAGACAACTGAGAGAGTCAACGTATGCTTCAAATGCCCCAAAACACACATGTAACCATCATCACGGAGACTTACAAAGACATTTAACAAGGTAAAAATCTTACTCACTTCTGCTTTAAGTTGATACCGTGTAATAATATAATAATAGTTTGGAACATAGAGTGAGCTCCTCTTCAGATCAAAACATACTCAAGTTTGTGGCCATACAATCTCCTGCTCAAGATAAAAAAAAAAAACATAGTGTATCTTCTTTCCTGCCACAAAGACATCTACATTACAAAACCATGCTTTTAGCTAAGAGTATTTTTGAACCAACAGTTCTACAATGTACCTTTAAACCTGCACTCACCTGTCTGGAGTGAGAGCATCCATCTTTAGCGTCTGTGTGCTGTGTGAGAATACCGCCGGAGTGCATAAAGCTTTCACACTTGGCCACATAGGCTCGGCTTCCATAAAACACGTGAAGGATTTAGAGGCGTTTTAGTGCCACAGCTGGAGGAGAGCGGACGTACAGATGTTCAGCGGGACACAGTCATAAAGATGCTCCACGTCCGAAACACGAGAGAGACTGAAGGACAGGTTAACAGGCTGCAGCAGTATTAAACATGAAGAGCACATAAAACTCAAAAGGAGGCATTACTTTTAGAGTGCTGGAGGCTCTGCTGGAAGGTTTTTTGATCTGAGTCTATTGACTTGTATTTGTTTTTATGTTACAGTGGCTTTGCAGAATTTAATTTTATTGTAAAACTTAAAATTAGTATGTATGGGCCTTTATAGTAATCTAAGGCTGAGCAATAAGTTGAGTCAGTTGTCGAATTGTCATTTATTTATTTGGGAGATTTGAATCGAATAGATCAATTATCAAAAATCTATTAAATGTAGCTCTATCTAAATTAAACTCAAGATATGATTATATAGTTTTTCCAGATCACCCAGCAGTATTTTTTCCTCCAAAGCAGTTATGTTATGTCCTAGCTAAAGTACCTTTCCAAAAAACAAAATTGAAAGAAAAGAACGTAAATAATGATTTCTGCACAATGGTCCAGCTTTAAGCTTGATGTGCTCCTCTAAGTTCGAGAAGGCGTGGCCAGAGTAAGGATTCTCATAAAAGATTTTCTGTAATTTGCAGCCAGCTTAAGCCTGACTCTAACCTTGCTCAGATTTCAAATCAAGCCATAGTATTTTTGTCTGTGAGGACTTCCCAAGATTGGTAATTTAGCAAATGGTATGAATGGTAGAAAACAATAATAAACCAATAGTAAATATTCAATATGACAACAAACATTCAGAAACAGTGATTGATCAAGCATGTCAAAGAAGAATAAACAAGCAAAAGATCAATTGACTCTGTGCATAGAAAGTGTTTTTTTTTTTTTCAAAGGATTAGCGTTAGCATATGTTTTTATAAACACATTTTGGTGAAATATTCTTCTCAGAGAAAACCACCAACAACTCACTGTTTACTGCTCGATCGTAAAGTTTTTTTTTTTTTTTTATTTTCTTTTTAGACTGAGGCAGTGAAAGCCCATAGAAATGAACGAAACAGGAAATGAACACGCCAGCAGGAGTTTAGCATTTTTAAAATAAACAAGCCAAATGATCTCTGTCAGCCAATTGTCCAGAGCATCCCCTGTCCTTAGACCCTTCTCAAAAAGAGAAACCTTGAAGAGAACCAATATCGGAAGTATGTGTTGTCAAGCATAACCAGCAATGCAAAGTGGTGTTGTTAACTTGTAAACAATCAGACATTTGGGACACTTGGAGTCATGTAGTTTATTATCAAAGAATGTAAAAGTATGGTAGCGTATAGCATGCTACGTTCTTGTTGACAACAGAACTGAACAATACAAGCTCCTAAGCTCATTGTTAAAGGTTAAGGTTTATAGGACAATACCTTCAGCACAACAGCAGAGATGCTTGTATCAGATTCTGAGGAGAGATTACTCAAACATGAATAATTGCAAATACATCTAATATATTATGTAGTTGAAACATTGTACTTCTAAACATCTTTGCTTTCTCTCAAGTACTGGGCTGCTTCCACTACACCCTGCACCCCTGCCTCACATTCACATACAAAACCTTTCTCCTGTTAAATTCATCGTTTACGTGTACAGTATTTGTTTCTGTAGACGCTGCTGCTTCTCTCTAAAGCGTGTGATTACAGTATACATAATAGTGGCGTCCCTTTGTGTCTCCCACTCACAGATTTGTCCCTGAGGATCTTTACGTTCGAACCACGTCTGTGTGTCGCTAATCAGAGGACTATTGTCGCTCGTAACAAGAGAAGGAGCTTTAGGTTATAGTGAACATCTACCTCTCATTACTTTTTGTCTACCTTTACCTTCTTTCTCTCTCTCTTTCCATCTGTCTTTCTCTATATTTCTTTTAATCTCCTGTTTTCCTTCTTTCCTTCTCTTTCTCTCTTTATTTCTTCTCTCTCTCTCTCTCTTACCTTTCGCTCTCCTCCTTATCTGTACATTTCTCTTTACCTATTTTTTCTCTCTCATTTCTCTCTCTCTTTCTCTCTGTGCATTTCTCTTTACCATTCTCTCTCCTTCTCTTATTTCCTCTCTCCTCTCTAAGCATTTCTCTTCACCTGCCCTCCTTTCCTCTCTCTCTTTCTGTACAGTTCTCTTTACCACCTCTCTCTCCATTTCTCTTTCTCTCTTCTCTCCTTCCTGTCTCTATACATCTCTCGTTACCTCCTCTCTCTCTCTCTCTCGCTTTTATAGTGTTTTTCTCCCTTTTCCGCTATTTTGTTTGTTCTCACCTCTTCATTTTCTTTTCTTTGCCTTCTCATATCTTTCGATTCACTTTTTTTTCTTTTCTCGTTCTCCTATCCCTGTCTTGCTACTTCTCTTTCTTCTGCTCTCTCTCTCCCTCTTTCTCTCTCTCTATACATTTCTCTTTACCTACTGTTTCTCTTCTGTCTTTGTCCTGACAATATTTTCCTACCTTTATCTTCTCTCTTTCTCCCTTCTTTTTCTCTCTCCTTTCTCTCTCTCTTTATCTCTTCTCACTCTCTGTCTGTACATTTCTCTTTTCCTCCTCTCTCTCTCTCTCTCTCTGTGCATTTCTCTTTACCAATTCTCTCTCCCCTTTCTCTCTTCTCTCCTTTCTCTTCCATCTTTACCTCTCTCTTCTCTCTCTCTGTCTTGCTCTCTTTTATTGCCTTGTTCTTCCTTTTCACTTCTTTTTAATTTGTCTGTCTCCACCTCTCCTCCTTCTTCGCTTTCTCATGTTTTTTTCTCTTTCACTTGTTTTCTTTTCTTGTACTGCTATCCGTCTTGCTTCTTCTCTTCTCCCTCTTTCTCTCATTCTATACATTTCTCTTAACCTACTGTTTCTCTCTCTCTTCTGTCTCTATCGCTGTACAATCATTTTACCTTTACCCCCCTCTCTTTCTCTGTCTCTCTTTCTCCTTCTCTTTCAGTCTTCTTTTCTCTCTTTCTTTATCTCTTCTTTACAATGTCTCTGTACACCCCCTTCTCTCCCTTGCCTTTCTCTCTTCTCTGTCTCTGTACAATTCACTTTCTCTTCTCTCTCTCTCTCTCTCTCTCCTCCACCAATCAGGCGCTGTCCCTGTATCTGTGCGCGACACACTTTTAATTATTTTAATTAGAGACAGTTGTTAGCGCGCGCCTTTACCGAGCTATACGTGCTTTACGGCCAGTCGTTGTCCTAATGGCCAGTGTCTGATTTACAGGTTTGAAACGGGGCTTGTTCTTTGCATGAATGAATATGTTTAGTGATTACAGAAGTCTGAGAAAACGTGTACAGTGCGCAGGCGTTCAAAAATCTGTAACGGTCATTAAAAAATCTATTGTGGAAAGGGTGGAATTGAACACTTTGACAAATCATTCCAAATAGTATTGCTCATTCATTAGCTTCTATGCAAAGTTATTTGATGTTATGTCATGGTTAAACACATTTTAAACACAAATTTTGGAATGACATAAGATCTCATGTCACAAAAATGTGCTAGCAAAAAGAAATTGGTCAACAATCGGACGTCGGTCAAAGCCACTTTCCGTCCTGCTCATGTCGCCTGCAGAAAGAGCCATGTACCGTAATTTCTGGATTATAAGCCGCTACTTTTTCATGAGCTTTGAACTATGCGGCTTATACGGCAATGCAGCAAAATGATAGATTCTCATAGACTTATTATTAACAAGTGTGGCCTATATATGTACTTTATCATTTTTCTTACTTAAATCTAGTTGGTGCGGCTTATATTCAGGTGCGCTCAATAGGGCAGAAATTACAGTAGTTGGAAACTTACATGTAGAAACTTCTTTGATAAAAAGCAACAAAACCAATCAGGTCTGAACCGGTCTGACAGACGTTTGGCTCCTGAAACTTGAGACAGTGTTTTTTTCAAGTGAATGAAATATTGAAGAGTCATAAAGATGATATCCATTCACAAATGTTGATTTAGCAGCAGAACTATTCTTTTCACACATGATAAACTCTTGTAGTTAGCTGACAAGAGCGCTGGCTAGTGTTGCTGCTACAGCTTGTGCCAATCAGCAGAGGCTCTTTCTGCATACCAGGTGTGTGTGCATTCCTTGTGTTGATAAACAAATAATCCTTCTAAACAGTTTATGAGCATCACAGGGACCAGAAGAGTATATGAGTGAAGAAAATACATTTGTACCATGTACATTTTGAGTAGAAAGTGAGCTTACACATACTTGGGTAAGTTACTATGAAATTGTAATACATTATATATTACTAGTTACAGGGGGGGGGGGGGGTGTAATGCATTTGTATTACAATATTACAGTCTCAAAAATGTAACTGAGTCACACAAATGTGACATTTGTTAAGACACTAATCCTGTTACACCTGCTTACTGATTCATGTATGGAAATGTGACGTCACGACACATTTAAAGCAACAGACTGTATTTTATTCACTTTCAGTAGAATATAAGAACAATTAATTTAGATGAAAGTAATTTTTTATAAGGAATGAGTTTATACTACTGAAAAGAGGACTTTATTACAGTAACTATTACTTGTGTAATGAGTTACCACTGATACTGAACAATACCTAACAATCATGTTTTCATTCATGTGGGATTTAATACTGAAAGCAGGATTTCATAAAAAAATATATGAATGAATAAACAATGCACAAAAAACATAATCAAATTATGAATTCAATTGGAAAAGTGTAAAAAATATATATATTTTCACATGGAACCAATGTTGTGTCTCATTCCATTTTTAATGACTAGAGACCAGTTTCTATGAAATTCTGAGAGACATAAATTTGTTGCACTTTATGAGAGTCTGTAGCAAAAAAAATAATAATAATAACGGGCTTCAATGACATCCAAAAGTATAAATTAACTGTTCTCCAGTATTAAATATATTCCAATCAAGTCTACAGCTGAAATAACTGTAGTGAATAACCTTCCTTTGTGTTACTACTTCTGTGGATTTGGAGCAGCTAACCCTGTTCAGATGTTCTCAGTCTGAGGTAGCTAGCTGCAGGATTAGCCTGTAAACTCGACAGGTTTCTGAACGATTGAAACGGAGGCGTACGACAGGGGAACCCACCCAGACACAAGGAGAACGTGCAAACTCCCCACCAGCTTCGGGAAAGGCGTGAAACTGGTGAATATTTGAGTGTCCCCGTGCAAAGCTGCAGGGAAGGCTTTGAAATTTCATCCTCTGGTTTGCTTTTAACTCGGCGAGGAAATAGAGGAAAGAGAGAGAGAGAGAGCTGGATAAAGAAAGAGGAGAGAGATCGTTCAGGCCCTACAACCATTTCTGCACTGCCCCCCTTCTTTATACAAACGCCTTTTCAACCTTCTTTCTTTCTCTCTCCTTCTTGTACGTTTTCATTTTCTTGGAATTGTGTTTTTGTTTTGTTTTTTGACGCTGCAGCTAATGTTTTTTTATGTCATTTTGTATAAACCGAGAAGCTCCATAGTGTTTTTTTTTACTAAAGATTGGCCCCTCCCCCCGTCACTGTTACTCCATGGATTAGCCAAAACGAGTCCACCCGACAGAATTAGCTCTGATTATTTTATGACCCATTTCTTTTAAATACCCATTGTATTAATATTTAACTGGCCCGATTTTGACAAAGCTGAATGCCACTCGTTTGGTTTAGCTACAATAAATCACTTGGTTTCTGCTTAAATGGTCGACAAATGACATTCATACAAAAAAAATCTCCACCATTAAAAACACATTTTTTTGGTTGTTAAACTGTATATTGTGTTTTATTAGCATTGCCTACTCTTCTGAGTCTTTTGTTTTTTGGTAATTTTGGTGCAAGTTGAGTAAATTAGCACGTTTCAGGTCAAAGAGTCATATACTGACTGTTGCTGCATTCATGTGCACTGGGAAACTCTGAGGTACCAACGTAATGATTGGACTTCCCAAAAGCGTTCATGACAACAGCTTGTGGAACACACGTGGAGCAGTGACACTAACAAACATTTGCATAACTTCATCTTAATTTTCTTTGTCGAATCGTGAAAAAGTCACGTGGAAACTCTCAGGGGCAGTTTATACGACAACGAGTTTTCACGAATCCGTGATGTTTCCATGTCAAATTGGCTTCTCTTTTACACGACAACGAGCTCCGTGTTCATTGAATCGCCGTTCCACTGGATACGATTCAAGAGGTAGTTTCACCGAGAACTTTCAGTGGAGACACCGCGGTGTAAACAGGAAAACATGGTTTCAATGAAGACGGTCACGTCACTGACGTGCAGTAGCCGCTACTTTCACACAGTAGAAGAAGACTGCCTAGTCACCAAAAATGTCTCTTAAACCAAAGCACCTTTCATTCTCATAAAGTAAAGCCAATGCGTCCAGCTTTCTTACCTGCGTATTGCAGAGGAGGAGACACAAAACTAATCCAACGCCTCTCCGGGTGTTGATTCAATGAGTCCATTCAAATCTGTGTGTTCAGAAAAAATAAATAAATAAAGTTTGCGAGCCGTCTTCCCCTTGTTTGTGTCCAGCTCTCGGCGATCTGTGTCTTCCTCGCACACTGGTCCTCGAACCTCCGTGTTTGTTTCAAGCAAGCAATCTCCCTTTTTGCTCGCGCGCTGGTCCTTGTTGCTTTGTTTGTCATTTTATTGATCTGAAGAACTTGTAAACCTGTCAATGCTCGTGTTATCGTAGGCTGCGTGGGTTCACGGTAAGGTCATCTGGAGTCCTAGCACAATACCGCCACCTCCTGACGCGGCATAAGAACTACAGCATTTTGGGTCTATCTATGTTTCCATGTAAAGGAAGATTAGCTCGCCACGACACCATATAAACTGTGAGCACAAAACGTTACGACTGTTACGGTTTTCTTGGGAATGTTGTCTTGTAAACTAGGCCTCAATGTTGTAACTCATGAACTTACTGAGGAGCTGTGTCTTTTCCTGTTGGTGAAAGGTTGATAAATAAATAATTTCCGCCATTACCTGTAAAGTTATACCGATGTAAACTCATTCAGTTTGCGTTAAGGTTTTACTGGTGAAGCAGAACTTCAGTGTGATATAAAACAAAATCCTTGTCATTTTGGGTCATTTCTCTGCTCCAGTCTCATGTGGTCTTGTCTTTGGACGTAAACTCCGGAGCTGAAATTACGACCGTTCAGCGTTCAAACATGTTTTTCCCAGTTGGAGCGCGGAACTTCCCAGTTTCCGAGAGCACGTGAATGCAGCAATATCCAGACTGTGTCTTACTGCAAAGGCCAATATCATCTGGGGACTCTGTGACATCAGTGTGTATTGTCCACTCAAATATCTGCTCTCAAACTAATCACATTACCGCTCTCTACCCTCAGCTCCTCCTTTTCTCTTTCCCCAATGTATTCCAGTGAGTTTGCTGTGTTTGAAATGTGTTTGCGAGTGGAGATCAGTTGGACAGAAGTTCAGTTGATACATTTTTTTTTTGTCAATAATTTTCTGCAACACAAATAATCTGCAGAATGTATAAGACACTTTGTTCTTCTGGCACAAAACAACTTGCTTATTGTGAAGAAATAGTAGATCTTTGACCATAGCTGCTTGCCAAAGCCTGATGGCTTTGAGTGGCATTGCTAGAGTGAACTGTCATTGTGTCCTTGGGCAAGATACTTAACCCACTTTGCTTGAGTGTCTGCGTACACTGGGTGAGTGGATCATTTATTGCTGTTGCCTTTCAAGGTGGAAAAATGCTGTATAAGAGACCATTTACAGATTCTCAGTGAGAACATCTCAATTATTCCACTATATAGTTTCCTCGTATCAGTTTTCTCGTTTCCTTGGTAACGTGTTTAATAGGGCAAACATTTCCCTTTCTTCCCTTCCATATTTTGATCCTTGTCACTTTGGTCTTTTTGTCAGTCACAGCGGAAGATAAACCTCTGAAACATGATTTGCCTAAAAGCATGTTGAGCAGCTCCTAGTGTAGTGCTCTCTCTCTCTCTCTCTCTCTCTCTCTGCTTACTCCTCTCCACCTTTGTCTTTTTTCTCTTGTCATCTTTGTTTCACCCTCTGAACCCCTCCTCACTGTTCTTCCTCACCCCTCTCTCTTTGTGTATCTCTCTCTCTGTCTTTCTCTCCACTCTCTTTACTTGTCTCTCTCTCTATCTCTCTCTCTATTCTTGTCATCTGTCTCTCCCATCTCCTCACTCTTCTTCCTCACCCGTCCTCCTTTCATCTCCTGTCATCTCTCGTTCACCCTCTCAGCCCCTTCTCACTCTTCTTCCTCTCCTCTCTCTCTCTCTCTCTCTTCTCTCTCTCTCTCCTTTTCATCTCTCGTTCACCCTCTCAGCCCCTTCTCACTCTGCTTCCTCTCCTCTCTCTTCTTTTCATCTCTCATTCAGCCTCAGCCCTTTCTCACTCTTCTTCCTCTCCTCTTTTTTGTCTCTCCTCCCTCTCTCTCCTCTCTCTCTCTCTTTCCTCTCTCTCTCTGTTCTTTTCATCTCTCGTTCACCTCTCAGCCCCTCCTCACTCTTCTTCCTCTCCTCTCTCTCTGTCTCTCTTCTCTCTTCTTACTCTCTCTCTCTCTCTTTCCTCTCTCTCTCTTTCTCTCTCTATTCTTGTCATCTTCCGTTCACCCTCTCAGCCCCTTCTCACTCTTCTTCATCTCCTCTCTCTCCGTCTCTCTTCTCTCTCTCTCTCTCTTTCCTCTCCCTTTCTCTCTCCCCTCTCTCTTCTTTTCATCTCTCGTTCACCCTCTCAGCCCCTCCTCACTCTTCTTCCTCTCCTTTCTCTCTGTCTCTTTTTCGCCTTTCTCTCTCTCTCTTCTTTTCATCTCTCGTTCACCCTCTCAGCCCCTCCTCACTCTTCTTCTTCCTCACCCGTCCTCACCTCTCTGAAATATTTATCACCACCTACACTCCATGATTACACTGTGCATTAGTCGGGCTTCAATTTAATTTGTCAGTGCGGGCCCCTGACGGCGGTGCCAGGGGCCCGGCCCAGCACACACACTTCACACGGGAGCAGGGACACGCCTCCAGGGGGCGACGCTATCACTCAAACTGAACACTGTGAAGGAGAAGATCTGTGTCAGTGGATTTCAGCTGTTTGTGAATGAACTTGTGAAATATCATTCAAAACTGGGTTAAATTAAATGCAGAAAAAAATATATATATACAGCTTATCCAAATAGTCTTTAGTTCTTAGGATGATTGTCAGGTAAGATACTGTATTAGTCTTGTTTGTTTGTTGTAACTATTTTGGTTGAAGACACGTGACAACATTTTCTTTTGGGTTTAACAGATACATCTTGGGTACGTTTTGAACCGGATCTTAGAGTAGACCATTTTAGTAACTTGACTAGGCTAAACTAAACCATTTACAATTTTGAGTGGGCTTGCATGACCACAAAATAGTATTTTATTTGGCTTGGAAGAGGGGATGAACATGTCTGTTTTTTTGCAGAAAAGCAGTTCCTTTGGCTAAGCTGTTCCTTTAGCTTATTTTTATTCATATGGCAGAAAATCTATTCATCTCCTTTCAGAACGTCCCAAAGTATAGTTTTAGCTTTCTAATTTTAGTAAATTGTGTAGATGACTTTTCACCTCCAGAAACAGTTAAACAGTGCACCTTTAACCTTAAGGGCAACTTGTAACCTCCATGATAAAATGAGAGGTTTGTAACAAAGCAACACAATCTCACGACAGGGCGTACATTTACCACGACACGAAAACAGCATGTTTTGAGCACTTCAGACCTTTTTTGAGTACTTATGTTATGCTGTGCTTTTAGTACGATATGAAAAGTGTAAAAATGCCACGAGTTTTGGTTGAAGCCACGTGGGGACGTTTTCTTCAGGTGAAACAGGCAGGTAACTTAGCATCAAGTTACTAAAATGGGTAAGTTTAAGTCTGGGGCTTGGAGGAGAATAAGATTAGGATCAGGATTCCGTTAATATTCATAAATTAACAACCACCATAGAAATTAACAACCACCATAGAAATTAACTGGGACTGCGACACAGGACAGCCATGAACTTGTATTGATCATATGTAATTTACCTGTCGCGTAATGTCGTAGTAAATGTGCGCTTTCTTGTGAGATCGGGCTCAGAAGGAAAGTCCTGACCCCAGACAGCCTGAGGCCTTTGTATGTGGAGTTTGCATCTTCTCCTCTTGTCTGCATAGGTTTCCTCTGGGTGCTTCAATTTCCCCTCCTACTAAAAACATGGCCAGCAGCACCAGTAGAATCTAGCATCTCTGCCATTATGCCTATTATGCCTAATGTAATTGTATATCGTCCTAACAAACACAACCTTAACGGCAACTTGCTACCTCCACAAGAAAATGAGAATTTTGTAACTAAGAAGTTGCAAACCCATTCAAAAATATGTTTAATACTTTATTATTTCATTAGGTTATGCTGTATGACTCAAATTCATTCACTCATACACTCAATCATCTCGCAACTCCCGGATTGGGACTCTCATGGGGGCCGCAAAATGATTTCTGGAGGTCCACTGATGATATGTAAAACTGAACATTTAAAAAAGGGTTTACGTCTTTCAAATGCAGTGATAGGTAGATCTAGATTCTTATTTGCTGGCACCAGATGAACTTTATCACTTTGCGAGTAGCCTGTTTGTGTTTGGGGGTTGCTAATGCTAATTTCCAAAACTACCCTCGCTGATCTAACAATAATTTAACTAATATCTAGTTGTTATGTTTCATTATACTGTAGTTTTATGTTGAAAAATCCAAACCAAAGGTAATTTATTTGGAAATTGTCCAAACTAAAGTAAGATAATCCAAATAAATACATTCCACCTTTAGCTTCTTCTTTCCAGTGCAGAGTTAGCCCCAGTTTCTCTCTCCATTCTGCTTCGGTTCTGTCCCGAGACTGTGGCTGGGCTCTGGATCCCCGGCTGCCACTCACGCTCCGGGGCAGCTCGACCTTTGACCTCCAGCTGAAGTAGGCGCTCTCTCTGAAACAGGTGATAGCTTCAGTTTAAATATAGAGCGCTCCCTCCGCTGCGGCGCGTTAGCTTGTTAGCATCACAGAGGAGGAAAGTAGAACGACCGGGTTATGTAATGCAAAGCTCCAAAATGTTTCCAGGACTGAGCTGTTCTTGTGTCGTCAAAATATTGTAAAGAGGCTATTGTTTAACTCGGCAATGGTGAGAGCTGCAAAAGTCAAAGTTGAAAATGCAAAGATAAGGTTGAAGAGAAGTGCTGCCAAGTCCTCGATAGAGAGATATTTTTCAAAACATAAAATAGTTGTCTGTGAGTTTATCCTTTCTTATCTGAAACAAGATGGTGCTTAAATGTGTTAGCACTGATGTGAGTAAAGAAAAAAATCTAGACCTTGGACAACATATTGTACATCATCTGTCATGCCATGAGTGTGGTAAATTATAATAGCAGGTGCACATCAGCAGAACTCACAGCCCCAAAACACAGAAGTTCATAATCTTGTTAGCAAATTTCCAAGCAGTGAAGAAAGATGTCTATAGTTGCTGCACTATATTTTAAATAAACACTCACGTCACCTAACGAGTAAGACTTTTAGTGAGGGTCGGAAATTATCTTTTCCTCCATGATAGAATTTTGCCAAAAGAATGTTAACACAGTTTCCCTTTAAACTTAGATATCCCAATAGAGACAAGCATGTGGTGCTACAAAGCCAAAATAAAAGTCAGAGCTGTGGAGAGGCGTGCTGTCTCTCTCTAATAAACCATGTTTCTGAACAATGCACACACCCATAGTGAAATAAATGATCTTGATATTTAAAGTGTTTATGACAAGTTGAACTACTAATTTCACTAAGATGAAGTTAAGATAATTATATTTAGGATTTTACTAAACATTTTACAAATTTCATCCCAATTTTGTCAATTTTTGGAGATTATAAATGTACTTCCTGTTCATAAATGATGACATCACGCTAGGTATAGTAATAGATGTGACCAAAACTCCTCTAATGTAACACACTTTTTTACTTGAGATAATTAAATACACTAGAGCTCTTTCAGTTTGTTAAATTCATGCCTACAAGGCCATACATTGTGTTTTTTGTGTGTGATAAGATATATACTTGCTTCCCTAGTGTGATGTCATCAGTGCTTTACTTCCTGATATTTTCAACATACTGTATTTTCAAGCTTTTCTTCACAATTTTTTTCTTGATTTGTGCAAAACTATTGTTTATATTTACAATATGCATTATTCTACAAAATTTGTTTAAAATTTGAAAATCATAAAAACCTGTCATACACACCATAAATATATAAATGCTGGACTAGACATGCGTTCCCAAACTTTGCTGAAGTACAAAGCCTAGATTAAAATTTGGATTCTATTGGGCCTAAATAAACCCTATCAGGCTTAAAACAGTGGTAACCTATAGATAAGGCAGTTGTAATGGATGCTTAGCCCAAAAGAAAACAAAAACATAAATAGATTTGTATCTAAAAGGAACACATTTTCAAATTGCAGATGGCTTCAAGTCCCACCAGCTTGAGAAACACTGTTCTAGGCAAATAATAATCCATAAAGCATTAAAATGTTAAACTTTAGTGCCTGTGCAAATATGTCAGAAACTCTTGTATAATATATTCTAGAGGAGACCTTTACATACTTGAAAATGCCATGTTATGACTGTGCCATTTCCCTCTTTCCTTAAGCACTCGCTGTTACAATAATACTTTCTTTCCATTGACTTGTCTCTCCATTCTGCCTCTAATAGACCTTTGCATAAACTACCTTTACCAAGCTCCATTTAAACTCCATTGTGCAGCAGCTCGCTCCAGCCCCGCTCTCTGTATTTTTAGCCCGATTCTGTACATAATGTAAGTGAGGATAATGATCAGCTGCCACACAACGTCTGTTAGCGTCGCGCTGCCCTGTCATTTCTACTTAATACCTGGTGCTTAATGTCATGTTTGAGGCTCGAGTCTATAGCGGGAGTTTAAAGCGGCACAGCAGGTGGCTTCACACGGCTAACATTATGAACGCCTTCACTTTTACGGCTTTTTTTTTTTCTCATAACCTTCATCAAAATAGATTGAACTGTGGGCTGCTCGGTACTGCTTTTATTAGCGGATGTTTGGTTCTGGTGAGGGAACCGTGTTAGAGCAGATCAAAACAAGTTAAGTTTGCATATTATGAGTTTATTAACATTGAGATGGTGAGAAGTAGTATTTCTGTGTCAGAATGCAATTGTTCTTTGTCCAAATGTAAGGTTCTGATGACTGCAATAACTGTAAATACATGTATCTAGCCTTACTAGATTCATAATTCAACATAGATTTGAGTTGTTTTTCTTTACATTTAAGAATAAACTGTAATATATGTAGGTCAGTAATTCACATTTAGTTTTTAACACAAAATTGATTTAAAACAGCTTAGAAATAGAAACAGGTCCACTAACTTCCTGTACTTAAGCCCTGCCTCTTCATAATGATAAGCCACACCTCTTCATTGTAAGATTTTAATGTAACAAGCAGCAGATTTTAAAATTGTAATGTTTATTGTTGTAAAGTGGCTATGAGACTATTTTGAACCGTACATGCTTTACTATAAATCTTAATTTTTGGAATAAACACAATTTAAATTAACCTGGCTCACTCAAGATGGATCTGTGTTGAACTCGGATTTAAGTTCTGCCACAGTCTCCATCTGGAGCTCGCTGGAGCTCACTAAAAGTGTTTAGGAAAAGGTGGCATGTTTAGTGAAATACTTTGAGCTGATTGGGTGTGCGGCCTACCTTATTTGTGCTCAGCCAATCACAGCAACAACTCGTAATGGTGTATCCAATGGGATAGAACAAGTGTCACACGTACCGCTCTTCTTTCCAAAATAAATTACTCCGTATTTCTGCTAAAACCGCATCAACAGCAGCAGAGACATGTACATCCACGGGAGCAGCCATCTTTGTTTAGTTTGAATCAGACTCGGTGCTAGCGCAACTCGTCTTAGCCGCCCTGCTACAATGTGATTGGTCCTCAAAACTACGCTGCTGTGATGTGACTGCGCCGAAACGCCGCTGTTCGGACTCCAAACCAATCGAGGGCTGGAAGGCCAGATGGTTTATCTCGACTTTGTGAATTCACAAATACCGCGAGAGAAACCATCTGACTGGCCAGGTTACAATTAAACACAAACGAGTGGGTAGGACTAGGTAGTAGTTGAGAACACAGTTTTTCTGAGCACTCAATCATCAGCTGCAGAACATTACAAAATTACTCAAACATGCAGAAATCATTCGAGTAAACTATTTATTAGAGAAGGCACTTAAACAAGGTTAAAAACGTAATAAGTTTAATTGCACTCTGCTGGAAATTCCACTGGTTTCAAGGTGTTTCTGAGTAATTTGGCTTAAAAAAAAAGAAAACACATTTACATTTGCCAATACAGAATGTTAAAATGTCTAATCATTTGACTCAAAGAAGTAATGTGTTCAAAACAAGGATAATCAATCAGATCAAAAGATATGAAATTAAGGTTTAAATCCTAGAATCAAGCGATTTTAGATGGTCTTGATGGGATAAACCAATTGATTTCTACTGTATATTGTGATGATGTCATATGCCCAGATGGAGGGCAAAAGCCAGTTTTTCCTATTGATTAAATTGTTCCTCAAAGTGGCCAGCTCTCTCGCGCATCAACAAAAAAGGTCACATATTTGATTCTGGGGTTCATGGCAGCAGAGTGGTTTGAGCTCTGGCTTTCCATTAAAAGATTTTGGGTTCAGGTCCCAGTGGAATCAAAATCAACATCTTAAGGGTAGAGTTTGGTTGTTCTTTATGTGCTACCATGGGTTTTGGAGGTGAATGATTCTTTGGTCTGTGTCTGTCTCTGTGTGCTAACCATAACATATACGTAATTAGTAGACCTGCAGTTGTGCTCAGATGCTAAGAGGCTTAGGAAACTTCAAATAGAGATTTCTGATCTAGTGCATCATTTAAGACTCTATAACCACCAAGTGTCACATGTACTTGTGAGAAAGCAGTATAATGACATAACACATACACAAGTTTTATTCTGTGAATAAAAGTTGTACATGAGCGCACAGGAGCGTCGGGGTCGCATCGACACGTGATGGAGTTTGTATTGCAATTTTCTGCCTATGAATGCCTATATTACACATAACATAGCAGTGTTGTTTAATAAAGCTTCATAAGACACACATAAGTTTCTTTTACTCATCACGTCTATCAGTGGAATATGGTGTTGGCTAGCTGGTGACTGTGCGTTTATTAATTTATTGTCTAACATGAATTGGCCACTGTCCAGGGTGTTCCTAAGCCGAAAGCCCAAAGTACTGGGATAGCTCAGTCACCTAGATCCCAAACAGGAACAGGTGGTAGAGTCTGAATGAATGGTTCGCTTGTTTTAAATGATTAGCCTAAGACCAGGTTGACGACATGGTAAGCTAGTTTTGAAAAAAGCAATGCAGAAGCAGTTAACTCTTTTAAGCATCATTTCTGCCCCAAGTTATCAAGTTCTTCCAGATCCAAATCTGTACAGCGTTTTCTAATGTACTACACCCTCACCTGAAGGGTCAGTAATGTTGCCTGACAAGCCAGTCCCTACATGCTTTGACAGACAACTTACAAATACGTGACAATCTGGAATTGGACCGTCAAGTGTCGATTTCGAGGGCGGGCTTCGCAAGAGCTGAGCCAACAATCACAAAAAACTTGAAAAAGACGCAGAAAGACTAACACGATTGTTATGTAAATGTGTAATGCAAAGATTTTTTTTCAGTATGAAAGGCTCTCAATGTAGTTTGTTGCTCAGGTTTTAGGAATCAATATGTTTCTGATTGTTGAAAACGAAAGAAGAGGGGTGTTTGAGATTGGTCTGTCCAATTTTTGGATGACCAAGTGATTGTTTCCGGCTTTGTTTCCGATTTGATTCCAGACTATCTGCATTCAAACTGAATGTTTAAGGGACTGGCTGATCAGGCTGATTAATATAGAGCATTGGTATCAAAATCAACGCTAATACAATACTGAACATTACTGTTATTTGCTGTATTAGGGCGTTACAATATATAATCCACCAGTGTAGCAAGATATAGCCATCTGTCCCTTGAAATATTCACAGACAGATTTAGTATTTGTATTATTTCACTACATTGTATACAAAAACATTCCCTAATGGGTCTGACTTCTATTGTCATTCTTCAGGATTAAATCTATGGCAAGGCATTTGAACCAGCATAGTAGGTGGCTTCACACGGCGGCCATTATGTTTGGCATGTTTTTTCTCCCCTCCATCAAAATAGCTGGAACATAGGGGCCACTCAGCGCTGCTTTTATCCTCGGCGGAGCTAGAAGGTCAATTTTCAAGGTGTTTTGTGCGGTGAAGAGGGGAGGCGTGTCAAGCCGGCGAGAAGCGATTCGCGCGCTCGTCTAATTGGGAAACGTTTTTCATTTTTATAAGGTTTTTTAATGTCAAGATCAGAGAGGAGGGAGAGTGTTTTTTTGTATCTTAAAGGGGAGGTTTTCAGAGTCAGGGTCGAGGTTGTTTGAAAGCGCCGCGACACAAAGGGATGTTGAATGAAAGGTTAGAGCGGAGCTAGCTACACTGATCGCAGGGATTTGAGGTCAGAGGTAACGGAGATGGATGATTTTACGATTTAGAGGCTGGTTTTGGAAGAGAGAACAACAGGTGAGGTCAGGGTAGATGTATTATTATGAGGAGAATGTGGTAAAGGGGAGTTTTGGTGATGTGTCGATTTGTAAAAAGGATTTGAAATTTGTTTATGGTAGAGAGAAGAGGTGTACACGAGGAGTTCAGGTGAAAACGGGTGATTAACAAATCTCTTTGGAGATAGGTTTGTAAGGTAAACTGAAGTGAAAGTGAGCAAAACTGGGAACTAAAATGTGACAGGATACACATTTTTTGTACCAAGTTGTTTTAACACATCTGTCTGAAGGGTCTATTCCAGGGCTATTCAACGTTACCAGAATGTATGAGGATAAAACCCTCGGGCTGGGAGTGGCTAATACGTCTCCACTTTTGACACGAGGTTGTCCTAAATATTCAAAGTAGGGCTGGGCATTATCGTGATTGAATCGTGAACTCATCTCTGACAATCTGTTTTTTTTCATGAAATCGCCATATTGTGATTTCCCCACAATCTTTTTTCAAAAAGAGGGGCGACATGGTGGCGCAGCGGTTAGAGCTCTGGCCTCATAGCAAGAAGGTTCTGGGTTCGATTCCCAGTCAACCTAGGGCCTTTCTATGTGGAGTTTGCATGTTCTCCCTGTGTCTGCTAGTTTCCTCGGGTATGGTCTCGGTGTTTCTCGGGTACTCCGGTTTCCTCCTACAACTAAAAACTAAAAACTAATGCCTCCCTGACCCTTCCCCCAGGGCTCCCTGCAAAAGAGACTCTTAATCTCAGTGGGACTCCCTGGTTAAATAAAGGTCAATTAAAAGTCTCTTATACATTTTGAAGGTTGTATTTTATGAGCTGCACATTTAGGTCATAAAAGGTGAATTTTAGCATTTTTCAAGTTTGATTCGAGAAATATATATCAATCATGACTGAAACAGTGATTCATGGCATTTGTTGCTTGTTTTGGGATTTATTTTCAAAGGCTTGGTACTTGTTTCAACTCTGAGAAAAGCCTTTCACAATGAGCCTTGACAGAAGGAACTTTCTGAAAAAAAGATATTTCTTTGGTACCTCAAGGTAAAAAAAAAAAAAAAAGTAAATAAATAATAAATAGCCATGAATTGTGATCAAATTTAAATTCTGATCTGGCTCCAAGAAAATTGTGCATTTTATTTTTTTTTTTTTTTTGCCATAATGCCCAGCCTATTCGGGACTAGATTTGTTTCCATAGTGATAATAACTAATCTTGCAATCTATTTTTTATTGCTCTACAAATTGTTAAAATCGTGTTTTAAGAATTAAGCAGAGATCTCAGCATTAACAAGATCTAACCATGACCAAACATGGTCTAAAGCAGAAATTAAGCCAGGACTGAAATAGAACCAAGTCAAGTCTCACTGTAAAGAGTGACCATTTTTAAATTGGGATAATAAGTGAATACATGCTTAAACGTCGTCATATTTACCTTTATTTGAGCATGCTTTAACTGTCTTAAAACAATATTTGCCATTAGAAACAAGGGCTTTCCACTTTCTCTGCCTCTTCTGTCCGACGTTGTTCATTCAGAATGTTTGCTAAGTTTGAAAAAGAATTCTCCCGCTAACTTTCTGTTCACTTTGAAACTTAGCGTCAGTGTCAATTCTTTCTTTTGTTTTGTGACTTTCTTTGTCAGTGTCACAGCGCCACACTCTGGTCAGTTACAAGATTACACCGGCTTCAGGCTGGTTTACTGATCCGTGCGGATGCTCACAAATCTAAGACAGCTCCATGTTTATGCAGATTGCTTTTTTAAACTAGCTTTGTTTTTGTCTTGTGTGGACAAGGTATTAGACTTGTTTCTTTTTAGTTGGTACTTACCTCCTCTGACTTGTACTTTCCTCTTTTTACTTGATTTCTCTTTGACTCAGAACGACTTGGATTGGTCTCTCTCCTACTATGTCCAGGTGAGATTCTGGTTGTCTTTTGTTTTTTAAAGCTTGATTCATGTAATGTCAATTTGCTTAGTAGCACAAAACACAACATAGACACAGGGCTATTTATTTATGCAGTGATGTCTCTCCCGCACCAGCACATACTGTTTAGTGAGGAAACATTATATTCTCTGTGTAACATACTGCACAACATTCATAGAAACAGCACACTGGTCTATAACATGGCCCCCGGAGACTCGTGCTGTTAAATAATACACCGTCTCGCCCGTATTGGCGCATCTCCACGGCAACACAAATGTCCCGCATTGTTTACACCTCCGTTATTTACATGAACCGCACTTCTTCCTCTGTGTTGTGAGCTTGTGCTGCCTTCAGGGACTTTCCGTACAGTGGTGTTTCCTTCTCTTTCTCTCTCTTTTACACTGTGGTTTGTGTTTGGATGGGTGAGGTTTTGTCTCGTGGGGGACAGAAAAGGGACTGCTCAGAGAGAGAAAGACACCGGATCTTTGTTCTGTGAGATCTCAGAGGAACAGAGGGGTCAGAGAAAGAGGGAAGGGTTGTGTCATAACAAATGCAAAATAGGTTTATTATGCAAAACCAGCTGCCACTCAATTCAAAACCATCAGTGCGAAATAAAACTAGGCTGACAAATACAAATGGATCAAGATTAAACATGTTTGATAATGACACTTAAAGGGTTTATGTCCATGCTTTGACAGGGGTGGCGCTCGACAGGTTATCCCAATATTCCATAAAGTGTGTCTGGTAGGTTTATTTGTATGTAGGCCTAGTTCTTTCTCTCTCTGCTTTATCAAAATATGCCAACTTGGAATTATTGTTGTGAAAAACATTGTCCATTACACTCGAAATTGGTTAAGAGGTGTGGACTTGCAAGTTGTAACTTGAAGTTGAGTCACTATTAGGATGATTTGGAACTTGATCGAATGGACTAAGAATGGGAACTTGACTTGGACTTGAAGGTGACTTGATCTTTTATCTAGACTTGTCGCTCTTTGATTTGGGATTTGACTTTGGACTTGGCTCTCTTTGACTTGGACTTGTCTCTATTTGATTCGGGACTTGACTTAGACTTGTCTCTATTTGATTTGGGACTTGACTTTGACTTGTCGCTCTTTGACTAGACCTGATTTAAACTTGTTTCTTTTTGACTTGTGACCTGATTTAGACACGTCTCTCCTTGATTTGAACTTATCTCTCTTTGACTTGGGACTAGAGGCAAAAGACGCTCTATGACCTGGGACTCTTGGACTCATCGGTCTTTGACTTGGAACTTGACTTGGATTTGTCTCTCTTTGGTTCGAGACTTGACTTAGACTTGTCTCTCATTGACCTGGGACTTGACTTAGAATTGTTTCTTTTTGACTTGGGACTTTGCTTGGACTTGTCTATTTCTGACTCGAGACTTGATTTGGACTTAGCTCTCCTTGACTTGGGACTTGATTTAGACTTGTCTCTCTTTGGTTCAGGACTTGACTTAGGCTTGTTTCTTTTTGACTTAGAATTTGACTTTGGACTTTTAGATTTGGGACTAGTTTCTTTTTGACTTGGGACCTGACTTAGACTTGTCCCTCTTTGACTTGTCTTTCTTTGACTTGGGACTCTTGGACTTGTCTCTGTTTATCTTGGGACTTATCTCTCTCTGACTTGGATTTGTCTCTTTTTGACTTGGGACTTGACTTAGACTCGAGGCCAAAGATTTGAAACTTAAGACTTACAAAAGTAACGACTTGGTCTCACATCTGTGTTGTTTTGGTTTCATTCTTTGGTGAAAACCCTTGTTCTGGGAATTCAAATTGTAGTAATTGCAATTATTAAAAGACGAAAGGCTTCACAAACATTGGTCAAATAAAAAATCATTGATTAAGAAAACAGACATTCTACATTTCTCAGTGCTTCTCCAAACTCCAGGGTAAAACGAAACACCTTTACCAGAATTCTGCAAAAAAGCTCTCAATCTATTTTTGACTCTTGTAGTATTCAACTCTGCGCTTGTAAAACGTCTTCACCTCGCTACGTTCTATTGATCTGAAGTCACCATAGATTTTTGGAAAGTCTAAAGACGAAGTTTGTGAAAGCGGGTTTTTACTGGCTATATTTCACTCAAACTTGTATTTATAAAAAGAGTTTGTTGTCATCTGTTCACTTGGCCCTGGAAGCTCACTCCAGAAGTCCGTTCATAACTTCGGTCCAACTTAAATCAAAACAAACGTGGACTTCTTGCTCTGGCACGACGTCTGCTTCTTCCCTAAAACTCGCCCACACACTTCACTTCGCCGGTCGTCTTTCATGCTCGGTGGAAAACGACCAGATACTTTACACTTTTGAGTAAAGTTAAGTTGAAATGAGGTTTGCAAATCTTGTAAGGTAAGACTATGCTTTTAGATCACTCAGTCTGTACATGGTAAAGCAATAAGCAGAGTTAAAGGATCCATTGCTTTTACAGTTGATTACAAGTGTTTATACTGTCAGGGAAAACATGCATTTGTCTCCACAGATCTTGCCCGTATCTTGCCCTGGTGGCCTATTCTGCCTGTCTCCATGGAAACATATATATGTAATACATAATTTCAGGCAAAACAACCTCATCCAGAGACAACTATAAGATATACATTTTCAGCACAAAGTAACAACAGACTCAAAGAAGTAGACAGTTGAACACATATCTGAGTTCACTCAATGTTGTCCAACCCAACAAACTTTTATTTGCGGAAAAAACTCTGAACTAAGCTCATTATTTATTCCCTTTTTTTTTTTGCAAAACATGTTAGTAAAATCAATTTCAGCTCCAAGCTCAGATAGGCAAAGTCATACATTATTATTTAATTAAAACAATCTTAGATAAACGCTTTGGCTCAGCAATTATCCTGAAAGTTGAGTTAATCAAAAAGGTGTTTCCATGCAAGAGCCTTACATTTTTAATTGAATGGGAAAAAATACAATGAAAAATCATTTTAAAGTGGATTTTGTCAATATCTTACATATTGTAAAATATGTTAATTAAAATTCAGTTTGTTGATGTTTTTGTATTTCTCTTTGGATTATTTTTGTTAGCAAGAGTTGGAGTTCAAGTCAAACATAAATTGTTCATTATTTTGTTGCCTCAAAAAATAAATAAATAAAATAATAATATTTTCAACATCATTTAAACATTCATTAATAAAATTAAGGCATTTTTTTAATTTATTTAGTTCATTTATTTGTTTTTAATGAAACTATGAATGTTGATGAACTAAGCAACTTGAGTAGTAATGCTCCCCCTCATTTTTGGAAAAGCAAATACATCTATGCACAGTTACACTACTGAATAAGAAAAAACACAGAGCCAGGGTTTCTCAGGACAGAAATTCAGGTCGGGAATGTGTTGGGAAGGGGGAGGAAGGTTGCAGTTGCCATATTTACTGCAGGAAACAGTTGAGAGAGCCGACACATGCTTTAAATACATGTAATCATCATCACGGAGACTTGCGAAAACTTTTAACAAGGCCAAAATGTTGCTTGGTTGTGCTTTAATTTCTTAACGGTCTGTCTGTCAGTCCATTCACCTACCCTGTGTTTTAGTTGATGAGTTTAGGTGAATCAAGCTGTAACTATAAGAAAGTGTTTAAGAGATGTTTTGGAGCAGATTCCACTTTCCTTGCTCTCGCCTGTGCCTCTGTCTCGGCTCTAACCAGCTCTTTATTTTCTCATATTTAACGAATGGCACCCGCAGGACCAAACGAGGACATGTCCCGGGTGCCTCCTGCTCTCCCCCGTCGCCTCCTCCCCCTCTTCTCCTCACCCTTTCTCTCTTTGACGTGTATCATAATGAGTTGCTGTCTCAGGAGGGGGGAGAGGGGGAAGAAAAGGGGGGAGGCGTCCTGGGACATGCAGCTCTTTCACACTCTCATTCTATCAACCTGTGCACTCAAAAGAACTGTGGGAAAGCAGCACTAAAGTGTTGTTTTAGTCAAATGACTAAACACCATTAGTGGTTATTAAAGCTTCATTCAAAAACATTATTCACATTTTCTCATTAAAGCTGACTGCGCACCAGAGGAGTTTTTGTGATTTTTAGACAGAAAACAGGACATTTACAACGATTATTTGACTGCAGAACAGAGACGACACAGACTTGTGGAGTGCAGCAGCGAGAGGAGAACAGTGCGTGTGTCGAGCGATTGAGCATATTTTCTTTCTTATGCGCGATTATAAAAGTGAAACAACAATGATGTAATGCCAGTGGATTAAAGCAGGTTTAGAAAGGTCACAGGAGGCTCAGGAGCTGTCACATTCGGCTCACACTGCTCTAGTCCAGATCCAGGTCCAGATCCAGGTCCAGATCCAGTTGTCACTCAACTGCAACCAGAATATGCATGCGTATGTACTGACTCTGCTGGCCTCGTGAGACCAGGGGTTCTCGGGGGTTCACGCTTAACTTGCCGAGTTTTGGGCTTATTTCACGTCACTTCATTTTCTAGACATTAATTCACATCATGTGTTATATAGTCATGTTAATGTCGAGCATTTGTTTTAGTAGTAGAAACTTGAGTGCAGTAATTGACATTAATAATTACAGACATTATAATCAAGTTCACTTTTTTTAATCGCATTAATCTATTTTGAAATCTTAAACTGGTGATGATAGCAACGGGACAAAAAAAGAGCAGGCGAAGTTATTGGACGATGAATGAATTTTATGTTCAAAAACTCTAAAGTCTATTTTTGCAGTATATAATATTTCACCTGCAACAATAATTAATTAACCTTCTCATGCGGCCTTTTACTCACATTGACTAAAATCGGTAAAAATTCAAACAAACAGTCCGAACCTTTGACACAGGCAAATGGTGGGGTCTTTTTAAAGCTGATCCTGTAGTTTTTTGTTGATGTCACAGGTCTCATCAGAATGAACTTTCTCCAAGCAAAAAAAAAAATCTAAATTCCGCCTATTTTTTTGGTAATAAATTGTCATAGCTTGTTGACAGTAGACATACATACACTAATTTGGCATATTTGGGTTTTGAAATCTCTTAAAAGCTGAAGGCAATTGAGGTAAAATAGTTTTAGGGACCCAAAATTACTCAAAAAAATTTAGGCGAGCAATACAAAGTCTATTAAATTTTCAATTTTGAGACTTTTTTTTTATTTGACTTAGAGCTGAAATCTGAGTCTGGATCATCCAGAATGGCTGATTTTGCTCTAAATAAAAGGGATTCAATGGATTTTATATTTAACTTTCAGTGCTTCTGTATGCTTTTTTCAGACACTCAACAAAATTAATTTTAAAGAAAAAGTAGGAGGGCCTCGATGTTAAGAAAGGATAAAAAAAACAAAACACTTAATGAGTGTTTTTTCTCAGCATTTAGGTGAGATTAAAATTAGATTAATTAATAGATATAATAGTCTTTATTTTTTAATCGCTGACAGCACTAGTAGAAACGTAATAATTAGTTTAAAACCACCAATTCCCGCACTCACTCGGTTTTGTGTGTCGTGTCTGTTTTCACAACTTCATCAAAAAGGGCTCTGGAGCACTCCGCAGTATGGAAAATTCTTTACACGAAAAAATCCGGACGGACGGATTGAACAGGGCTTTGTTCAATGCCAGATTGAACAGATTGCTGTGTGAGAGCCTCATTACTTTTCAAGAAACAGAAAACCTCCTTACACCGGACCGGAATACGAACTGGATGCAATGTGAGCCCGGTGTTACACTGATGCATTGTGGGCCACGTCAAATCATTTAAAGAGCAGGTGCGTTCGAGATAACGTCGTAAAAAAGAATCCCGCATTTTAACTATGAGCACAAATCCTTTTATTTACAGATGATGATGCAATGTTTCTTCTTTCTTTAACATTTAAGAGCGGCTTCAAAGGCGGATGCTTCTGTTGTAAAGGTCCTCACTGTGACAAATAGAGTCGCAGTGACGCACACACATCTGGAGAATCTGTCAAGTGTTGGTGGAATTCGGTTTGGTATGAGCAGTGGCTATGGACGTACTGTATTACACCAGAAAAAAAAAAAAAAGTAATTGAAACACAACCAGGGAAAGTAGGATGGAGTAGAGCAGAGTTGGGCCCAAATTATGTGTGCAAAGTGTGTGCAGACAGTGGACCACTTGTCTAAATATCAGTCAAAACTTTCCCAAAACTCCATTCATTTAATTTCCATTTTTTCAGCTATAAAACATACTGACCAGACTCCCAGCTCCATACAGTCTCCCTCTCTCTTTCTCAAATGTAAAAATCCATTGATTGCCCCGGTTCACTTTGAAACATTTAATGAGTTGGTTGGAGCGAGCGCCGCATATGCTAACTCCCTCTGACCTGTCGCGTTGGCTAATGGCTAATTGTCTCTGGTGGGTGACATTCGGAGATGGCTGATGTCGCTGGACCGGACAATTATTG
Source organism: Mugilogobius chulae (assembly GCA_038363315.1). Lineage (NCBI taxonomy): Eukaryota > Metazoa > Chordata > Actinopteri > Gobiiformes > Gobiidae > Mugilogobius > Mugilogobius chulae. The sequence goes on along the minus strand of CM076396.1, from coordinate 41,771,231 downwards.
GGTTTCACATTGGAACGCACCGGCAATGTGTTTTTGGCAGATTTCGGGCCCCTTTTTCCAGATGGAGAGGTCACACGGTTTGGTCCAGGACAGAACCGGAACGGCGTTTGTGTTATGGATATATGTGCGCTGGGAGTGTGGAACGTACAGCATGCAAATACAGAGACGATTTACAATTAAAATGACGGACAATGTCAGATGGGATAATGGCGGCGTATGAATATGAGAGAGAGAGAGAGGGATTAATATTTGAGTCACATTGAAATACAGACTGATGGTGATTTCTTATGTGCAGTTTGTACATTGGATACGCTGCATCATTGATTTGACAAAAGTTAATGTTTTAATATTTGTGGCAAAGTCCAGGACCTGTCACTGGTACACTTTATAATTACACTACATACTGTGCATATTTTTGCTTTTGCTTTGCTACACTTGACAACAAGAGAATAGGTTTATCTTAAAGTTTATCTGAGTCGTTTACTACGTTCATACTACAAACTCAAAATCTTTGCCTGTGAATCTTAAACATGTCTTAGATATTATTTTAGTTATTTCTGTGTTTTAAATGTTCACACTCGTCCTAACCTTTAAATCACAACATAGTCATTATGTGTGGCCTTCATAGTGCTAACTTTCATATCATGAATTGGACGTAATGTGGACTACTTTCTGCTCTCTGCAGAAACTCTGATTGTGTTTGAGTGTGTACCCTAACTACTCTACAGTGCACTGTAAACAGATTATTTGCTTATCAACACTGGAGAGGCACATGCACCCAGAATGCAGAAAGAGCTGTGGCTGAAAGACACAAGCTGTAGCAACAACTGACCAGCAATGTTGTCAACTAACTAGAGTATAGAGTATAGTATATCATTGTGTGTAAACAAACGTTATGTTGATAAATCAGTGTGAATGAAATTCAACCCTACAACTCATGCATGTTACATTCAAGTGAGTGAAAAAATGAAGAGATGCTTGTCTGTATCAGAAAACTATTGGTAAGAGATGGTTTATTACTGACTAGTTTTGACGGTCACTTCGTTCTTCGTCAGAGGCGTCCAAGACGTAAGTGATTGTCGAAACTAGTCACTTAATAAACCATCTCTTACCGATGCTTGTCTGATACAGAAGAAACGCTTTCATAAATACTTTAAGAGACATAATGAACATCCCTAACCTAGAAAAACACCAAATACAAACGCTATCTCTTGAAGCTTTTTGTTGTTTTAATGAAAGAGTTTTCCCAGCAACTAGATAACACTGTATCTTTTTGCTGACGACATGAGCAGTATATCCGACTAAAATCTGTCTATATAGTGGTCACGACATTTTATAGTGGTGTCCAGCAGGTTAAATGTAGTCAAAATGTCCCACAACGCATCTGGAAAAGTAGCAATCACGACGGTTCCTAGAATGGTCAACATAGACCACAATGCACTGTGAAAATGAAAAACCAAAGTGGACAGCATCAGGTCTTAAACTGGAACAACATGACTGAGTGAAAGATGAAAAAAGAGACGCTTGATGCACTGTTGAGCCGAGACAATAGACCAAACATTCGTAACTGAAAGCCGTTAGCCATAAGACGTGTTGTTACATAACATACACCATTTCAAACCTTTGTCTTCAATCTCTGGTTTACCTGTGTTTGTCTCAATCCTCTTTGTACCGTACTTGTGAGGATAGAGAGAGTGAGTGTGTTTGTTCTCTGGTTGATTTCATTTGACTTTTTTAATGTATGTAGGGGGCGGAGGTGGGGAAAAAAAACAGACAAAACACAAATAGGCATAATTTTCTCAGAGGGATTTTTTTTTCTATAGGAAGAACATATTTCTCACTTATCATCGTACTGTCATATTGTGGACCATTCTAGTCAGTTTGTTCACATCTCTAAGTCAGAAATGTTACCTAGTTCACCCTTAGCCTAACTGAGCTCACCGTTGCCCGGAGCCAGAGTCGATAATCCACAGCAGTGTTCTTTAGTCAGTCCTGTGATTGTGAAGTGGACTCGTGGACACACTTTTTTTCTTCTCTTTAAAGACTCCGGAGCTGAAGGAACTGGGGCAGAGAAATCCTCACAAAACCACAGAGAGAGCAGGATTCACCGTAACGAGACACTATATTATCACTTTGACTTGTTCCAGTTTTACGTTTGCTTAATGGAAAAGACCGTCGTATTCACACATAAGGCCAAGTTCTACATTTCTCTGTTTTGTTCATGCTCCAGGCAGTTTAAGCACAAGTTGTTTTAATGTATAGCTTCAACTTTTAAGGACAATATGTAGGTTTTGGTATCAGTCTATATCATTGAGTTATGCTAGATTTGCCATTTTAAAATAGACTTAGAAGAAAATGCAAAAGGAATTATGCAGCAAAATGTGTTCATACAATTATGCTAATTCATATTTTACCTTCCAGACTTCTTCTTTCTTCTTCTTCTTCTTCTTCTCTTCTTTCTTCTTCTTCTTCTCTTCTTCTTCTTCGTATTCTTCTTATTCTTCTTCTTCTTCTTCTTTTTTTTCGTATTCTTCTTTTCTTCTTCGTATTCTTCTTCTTCTTCGTATTCTTCTTCTTCTTCGTATTCTTCATATTCTTCTTCTTCTTCGTATTCTTCTTCTTCGTATTCTTCTTTGTATTCTTCTTTGTATTCTTCTTTGTATTCTTCTTCTTTGTATTCTTCTTCTTTGTATTCTTCTTCTTCTTTGTATTCTTCTTCTTCTTCTTTGTATTCTTCTTCTTCTTTGTATTTTCTTCTTTGTATTCTTCTTCTTTATATTCTTCTTCATTTTCTTCTTTGTATTCTTTTTCTTCATATTCTTTTTTGTTTTCTTCATATTCTTCTTTTTTGTTTTCTTTGTTTTTTTTCTTCGTATTCTTTTTTGTTTTCTTCTTCTTCTTTGTCTTCTTTTGTATTATTATTATTATTGTTATTATTACTATTATTATTTTTAACACTATTTATTATTTTGGAGAAAAACAATATGGGGAAAATACATTACATGATGAAAAATGTGTACGGCATTTCGTCCTACTTCTATGTGCATAAACTCCATGAGAATTCTCACTATGATAACACCTGTGTCTTTAAACAAACTGATTACAATGCACGACTCCAATCCCTCCAAACAAACGGATGTAATGTCTTGGATCAGTTGCGTTTCGTCTTTGCTTGAATCCGAGTCGTGTTTGGCCAAATTGTGCTGAAGAACAGACTGTGGACGCTTTGAACCGAGACATTCGTGACTTTGGATGTTTTGTTTTATAAAAATGGCAGCGGAAAAATCGACAAAACATATATTTTTAAAAAGCCGTGTGCTAAAGCCCCAACTGGCGACGTTAGCTTCCATTTGTAGCTCTTACAGATTGGACTGTTTGCAAAAAGCCGCGCCATGTTGGGACAAGACTCATCCTTTTGAAATATATCTGCTGATTAAGTTTCCACAAAGTTTTCTCTACAATATGCTCAGCTCAGTTACAATCTGTTCCACTGTTTTAAGAAATATAGTGTACTCAGACAAACTTTGAAGTCAATGGGTTAGAGAAAAATAGAGTCTAGTACATTGTCTGTACATATTTCTGAGACTGGGCAACACAGTAAAAAAAAATAAAAAATACTGTGTTTGTGATTGCCTTTTGTATTTCTGCCTTTGCAGATATAAATTCAATGTTTACTCTTCATTTTCTGTACACATTGCTGTTTTTGCATGAACTGATTTGCCTATTTGAGCAGTTTGGGTTAAATAAATACCTAGATTGAAAGATCCTTTTTAAGCTTTAGAGCTTATGCTGTGCCCCCTTTTAGACATGTAATTGGCCAAACAGTGTCTTTAATCCAGGGGTTCTCAAACTTTTTCAGTCCAAGGACCCTTATCGGCTCGAAAAATTTCCAAGGACCCCCTATCACTTTTCGCTCTGGTATCACATTAAAATTCCAAATAAAGCTAAGTTATATATCAAATGTGAATAAATGTTTCGTTTCCTATGGTCATATTTACTGATTTACATTCAAAGCCATCTTTTCTATCCAAAATTCTAGGTTTAGTATGGTAAATCACAGGAAATTGTTATACTGAAAAAAATAACAAATATTTCAAAAAGATTTGGGGGACCCCCTACACATGGTCCAGGGACCCCCAGGGGTCCCCGGACCCCACTTTGAGAACCACTGCTTTAATCGATCAGTAATTTCTTTGGTTGACTTCAGCCCTCCAAAGGGCCAGAAACTGTTTCAGTTTTAATGTTGGACTTTTTTTTTTTATATATATATAAATAAATAATATAAATGCCTCCAACCCTTTTCAGCAGGAGAGCTACTTTTCCAAAAGAAACTGGCTGCGACCTACTACTTATAGAGATGACCAAAAATTGAAGTTAACTGTGGCATAGTTGAGAGGCCTATTTGAAAACTTTTTCATTATCTATTTAGAAGTGGACACAATTAGGCATCTAAGGATACGTTTACAGTAAAAATAAGGATGTAATAAAAACAATTTGAGTAATAAAGCATAATCCTTTGGCGAACTACTGGTAGCTCCAGAGCTACAGGCTGGACACCCCGACTCTACAGGCTTGTATGGCCATAAACTATTTTTGACCTGCAATAGGGCCTCCTTCTAGAGGGATTATTTGTTTATCAAACAAGTCGGGGGAGAACCTTTGCTAGCTAACTAGAGTTTATCACTGTGTGAAAACAAAATGTATGCTTCTAAAGGAGGCCTACCATGTTGTGCATTGGATTAACAATGACTACAACACAGATTAAGAAAGTATATACGTATATAATTCACAGATAGAAAGTCAAAGTACAACAAGACAATTTGGGTTTAGAACGAGTCTCCGGGCTGCAGGCTTCAAAGAATGCTGCCACAGATAGATACTTAAAAAAATAAATAAAGATATTGTATTGTCATGCTCTCATAAAATGACAATGTTGAAGATATCACAAGAAAGATTTTTTTTTTTTTGTCTTTTTTATTGCATGCTTATGTTAGGTAGCGGACAATCAGGTTGGTCGGCTGGAGTCAGGTGGTCTAAGTGGAGAGTTTTGTCTCTCCCGTCTCGATCTTGGGGAGAGGGTTTTCCGTCTTGGTCTGGTGTTGACGACGCTGGTGTGGTCTTTGTTTGTGGCGTTTGTTTCTCTGCTTTTTCTGGTTACCTGAGGCTCTTGTCTTCTTCTTGTTTTTCTCCAAAGAAGCACCAAGCTTAGCCTCTTCGGCTTGACGGATTTGCTGATCCAGGTCGCGGATGATCAGGTCTATGTCGATCTCAGGCTGTTGTTTTGTCTTATTTTTCTTGGTTTCTGTGGAACTATTAACTTCCTTTTTACCCTTCCCATCTTTTTGCTCTGGCGTTTCTGAGAAGTTGTCTGTATCTTCTCTTTTCCGTCTTCAAAGCGTGGCTCTGGTTACTCTGCTCTTTCTGCTCTGTTTGGGTTGTTGTCCCCTCCTTTAGCTCACTGACTTTTACGTCCTGAGCTGTCTTCAAACTCTCGACCTCCTTTTGGAGCTTCTTGTTATTCTTCTCCAAAGCCTCTTCAGATATTTGACAAGCCTTGTTAGTTGTTTGAACTTCCACTTGAACCTTCTCTGTTTTTTTGCTTTGAAGATTCTGGGATTTTGTCTGCTTTGAGGTCTTGTTCTGACGAGGCTGAATAGGCTTAGGGTTTTGTTTGTGGCGCTTGTTTGTCTGTTTTTTCCACTCTGTTGAGGTCGTCTCCTTCTCTGTCTCACTGACTGTTACGTCCTGAGCTGTTCTCAAACTTTCAACCTCCTCCTGCTCGATTTCTGTCACCACAACCCGTTCAGCCTCTTCAGATACGGAGCAAGTCGCTTTTAAAGACTGCACCTCCTCGTTTTGGTCTTGGGCTTGCTTCACGACCTCCTCTTGTAAAATTTTGCAGGCCTCGGTCAGACTTTGAACCTCCTTTTCAAGACTTTCAATCTTCTGCCCCTGCTGCTGGGTCTCACTTTCTTTCACGTTAAGTTTTTGCAAAAGTTCTTTCATCTCCTTCTCACACTCCGCTCGTACTTCACCACCGCTTCTTTCACAGACAGAAACTCGAGCTTCATCGTCTGTTTGTCGGTCTGGAATTTTGCAGCAGCGGCTTTTAAAGACACCACAACTTCCTCCTTTTTTGCCAGACCATCTTCCAGCTTTCTTCTGGTCTCCCTCTCCTCCGTCTTCTCCTTTTCAGATTTAGCAAACGCAGCTCTGAGTGTTGTTATCTGCTGCTGAAGTCCTTCGTTTGTTTGTTTTTTTCTTTGAGCTGCGTCTGATACATCTCAGCTCGGTCTAACATAGTCTGCGTTTGCTGCTTCTGCTCCTCAAGGTTTTCTTGGGTCTGGAGAAGATCTTTCTCCAGCCTCTCCCTATCCTCCTCAGACGTAGCCAAACGCAGCTCCAAGTGTTGTTACCTGCTCCTGAAGACCTTTGCTTCGTTCGGTCTCTTCTTTGAACTGCGTCTGAATCAACTCAGCTCGATCTAATGTAGTCTGCGTTTCTTTTTTCTGCTGCTCCAGATTTGCTTTGGTCTGAAGCAGATCTTTCTCCAGCCTCACTATGTTCTCTTCAGATGTAGCAAACGCAGCTCTAAGTGTTGTTACCTGCTCCTGAAGACTTTTGCTTCGTTCGGTCTCGTCTTTGAGCTGTGTCTGAATCAACTCAGCTCGATCTAATGCAGTCTGCGTTTCTTGTTTCTGCTGCTCCAGATTTGCTTTGGTCTGAGAGCCTGAGCAATCTTTCTCCAGCCTCACTATGTTCTCTTCAGATGTAGCAAACGCAGCTCTAAGTGTTGTTACCTGCTCCTGAAGTCCTTTACTTCGTTCGGTCTCGTCTTTGAGCTGGGTCTGAATCATCTCAGCTCGGTCTGTAGTCGTCCGCGTTTCTTGTTTCTGCTTCTCTAGGTTTACTTGGCTCTGAAGAAGATCTTTCTCCAGCTGGGTCATCTTCTCCTTCATTTGCAGCATGTTCTCCTGCATTTGTTGTTTTGCTGCTCTCCCAGTCCTTACTCTCGCTTTTCTGAGCTGATGTTGCTGCTCAAGCTCGTTCTGTAGGGTTTCGAAGCGTTGCAAGCTTCCTCTTTGTCTCGTTTGAGCTTTAAGACTTCCTGGGCGTGTTCCAACGCCATGTCCCGAATCATGTCTTTTATACACTGGAGTACTGCGGTTTTCTCCTCCTTGACATTGTGAAGGCTTTCGTTTAGTTCCTGGATGACTTTCTCCTTCTTGTTCAGTTTGTTTTGTCCGTCTTCTCGGGCTCTGCTTCAACTCTGCTGGAGTCGTGCATTTCTTTGGTCCATCTCTTCTTGGATGGACCTGCAGTTGTTCTTCGCCTCCTTCAGAGCTTCTTGCAGAGCTTTTTCCATTGGTTTTCTCTTCTCTCTCCCTCTGGACCTGGTTTTGCAGAGACAGGTTCGTGTCCTCTGCTGAACTGAGCTGTTCCCTCAGTTCCTGTATCAGGTCGGAGTTACGATTGAAGAACTTCATCTCTAAATCGCGTTGGTTGTCGTTATAATGACGACAAAGTGCTTAAAAAAATACTATTATATGGGAGCTGTGCTTCTGTGCTGCTTCTCGGTTGAAGTGCCAGTGAGTTGTGAGGTGTAGAATCACTGACGCAGTGACATGGGGTCTGCCGGTGATGTCACTAAGCTGAAAGAACGGAACTACGACAATGGAACTCTGACACTGTCGCCACGGAGACAAGCAGGAAGTGATATATTTTAAACTAGGGCTGGGCAATATCGTGATAAAAATCGAATCATGTGCTCATCTCTTTGACAATCTGCTTCTTTGGTAAAATCGTCATATCGTGATTTCCTTTTTCTACATTTGATGCATCTGTCTGTTCAAATATAGTCGTTTTTCTAACCTATTACTCTTAGTCTCAGAGTTGCCAAATCCATGATTTTATAGTAACTTTGGGCTTTTCTTTTAAGTTCATTTTGGACTGCACTTTTAAGTCATAAAAGATAGGAAATAGCAATTTTTCAAGTTTAATTTAATAAAATATACCAATTTATAAAACTGAAACATGGATTTTAGCAGGTTTTTGTCTAAAGTTGTTATTAATGTAAGAAAATCATGATATGGCAAAATCCTTAACACTTGTTTTGCAGCAGCACACAATGTTCTAATTATTCAATTATTTTATTAACTTATAATTGGAGGTCTGAGTGTGCTTGTTTCTTGCTGAAAATCTGGCAACACTTGTCAGATTTTGACAGCTGGATTTAGCTGTCGATAGTGAATAAATAATAAAATGAAATACAAGAATCGTGATAAAATCGAAATCGTGATCTGCCTCTAGAAAAATTGTGATATAAATTTTTGCCATATCGCCCAGCCCTATTTAAAACTATACATATTAATAAAGATGCATTGTGCGGCAANTAGTTATTTCTGTGTTTTAAATGTTCACACTCGTCCCTAACCTTTAACCCTCAGGTAACCTCGGGACCATTTATGGTCCTTTTGAGCTTTTTTTTTTTTTTCAAACTTTTAGATCTCGGACAGTTTTTTATGTCAGACCTGTGAAATTGTCCACAGATTCATGAATCGAGTCAAATTTTAAAATGCCACCAAAATTTTTTTTCTGACACTTTCAGTTAAAGAGCTAGAACAAAAGGGTACGTTCGTCACCTCGGGGACCATTAATGGTCCCCATTTTTAAATGGCCATAAAATCCACATAGATTAATATTTTTTTGTACTTTCAAAACTCAGATCTTCATCTACTTCTCCTCTGCTCATACATGTGTAACTTTTATATGTGAGATGTGTATTTTTTATTTTACAAGGCTTTTTGTCACAAAAGTACACTCCAAGTGACCTATAAAAAATTAAAAAATGGCATATTTCCAAAATTAAAACAGTGAAGTGGAAAACTTGAGCTATTTTTATTAGAGCCTAGTATTTGTCAATAATTTATGGTGAAAATTTTTTTTGTGCATTTTTGTGTTTTGAATGGGAGAGGTTTTAGCCAAAAAGTTACGTTCGTCACCTCGGGGACCATTAATGGTCCCCATTTTTAAACGGCCATAAAATCCACATAGATTAATATTTTTTCATACTTTCAAAACTCAGATCTCTTCATCTACTTCTCCTCTGTTCTACATGTGTAACTTTTACATGTGTGATGTACATTTTTTATTTTTACAAGGCCTTTTTGTCACAAAAGTACACTCCAAGTGAACTATAAAAAAAATTAAAATGGCATATTTCCAAAATTAAAACAGTGAAGTGGAAAACTTGAGCTATTTTTATTAGAGCCTAGTATATGTGAATAATTTATGGTGAAAAAAATTTTGCCTGCATTTTTGTGTTTTGAATGGGAGAGGTTCATGTACAAAAAAATGCATATTCTCCATTGACTTCCATTATAAACGCTTGTTTTTGACTAAATTAGTAGAAAAGATGAATTTCAATCAAAAGTTGATCAAAACTGGTTTGATTGTGTTGGTCTGAAGTTAACGACAGTGTGTGAGTCCAGCACAGACACTGTGACCCTGTGACTGCCCCCCTGTGGCACCTGTGGGGAACACAACTCTGCACACAGAAACAGAGACAAAACAAGAGCAGCTCAAAGAAGCACATCTCTGCTCTGATCACAAAGTCTCACTGCTGGATCATGTTTTTGGACGTGTCACAGTGTAAACAAACACAATGAGCTGCTCTGGACATTCTCACTGTGGATATTCTGTGTAATAAAATAAGTAGACATTGTGGTATAGACAAGGTACTTAGTTGTTTTAGAGTTGCAGAAAAAGAGGATTTCAGAACCGAAGATGAGAAGGATTATGAACTGAAATAAAACTAAAACTACAGAAACACACACGACAGGTGACAGGGCACAGCTGACACGGGACTAGACCACAAGTCAAAGGTCAAAGGTTAAAGGTCAACACTTCAGAGTTAACCTGTGTCACAGACACAAAGTAGTTTCACTCACTGCAGAGAAACTTTTCACAAACAAGCTGAGTCCTGTGGAGCCAATTAGGTGGAACAGAAGAAATATCCAAACTCTTCCACATCAGACAAGATGAACCATCTGTGACTGAAGCAGAAGGTCTTAGACAAGATGAACCATCTGTGACTGAAGCAGAAGGTCTTAGACAAGATGAACCATCTGTGACTGAAGCAGAAGGTCTTAGACAAGATGAACCGTCTGTGACTGAAGCAGAAGGTCTTAGACAAGATGAACCGTCTGTGACTGAAGCAGAAGGTCTTAGACAAGATGAACCGTCTGTGACTGAAGCAAGATCTCGGGTCAGACAAGATGGGGAGGTTGTCCATCTTGGAGAGTCAGGAATGGAAAGGGTAAGATTCTCCTCTTCACTATTTTCATAATTACTTTCATCTATACTTTTATTTATCATCATGATTACTTTGCTTCTTCACCAATGCTTCTCTTCATTACCATGCTCTTCTCTCTCCTTCTCTTCATCACCATACTCTTCTGTCTCCTGTTCATTGCCCTACTTCCCTTCCTTCTCTCTCTTTTTCCTCCTCTCTGTTTATTACATTGTTGAACTTCTAATCTTCCAAGTCTTTTCCTTTACGTTCTCCTTTCTCCTCTCTCCTCCTCCTACATAGACTCCAACCTATTTCTATTTCCTCCTCTGACACCTTTCTCCACACTGCTGACTCTGATCTTCTGAGGTTTCTCCACATCTGGAGCTCTCTCTCTCTCTTCATCTTGGCTGCTGAATTCCTATTGTCCGATCAGCTGCATAACAGCCTCCAAAGCCTGATCTTTACCACAAGTCTACTTATTTTATTCACAGAATATCCACTTAGTGAGAATGTCCAGAGCAGCTCATTGTGTTGTTTACACTGTGATCACGTCCACAAACATGATCGCAGCAGTGAGACTTTTGGTGATCAGACAGCAGAGATGTGCTTCTTTGAGCTGCTCTTGTTTTTGTCTCTGTTTCTGTGTGCAGAGTTGTGTTCCCCACAGGTGCCACAGGGGGGCAGTCACAGGGTCACAGTGTCTGTGCTGGACTCACACACTGTCGTTAACTTCAGACCAACACAATCAACCATTTTTGATCAACTTTTGATTGAAATTCATCTTTTTCTACTAATTTAGTCAAACAAGCGTTTATAATGGAAGTCAAATGGAGAATATGCTTTTTTTTTTGTACATGAACCTCTCCATTCAAAACAAAAATGCAGCAAAATTTTTTTCACCATAAATTATTGACATATACTAGGCTCTAATAAAAAAGCTCAAGTTTTCCACTTCACTGTTTTTAATTTTGGAAATATGCCATTTTAATTTTTTTATAGTTCACTTGGAGTGTACTTTTGTGACAAAAAGGCCTTGTAAAATAAAAAATATACATCACACATGTAAAATTACACATGTATGAGCAGAGGAGAAGTAGATGAAAGAGATCTGAGTTTTGAAAGTACGAAAAATATTAATCTATGTGGATTTTATGGCCGTTTAAAAATGGGGACATTAATGGTCCCCGAGGTGACGAACGTAACTTTTTGGCTAAAACCTCTCCCATTCAAAACACAAAAATGCACAATTTTTTTTCACCATAAATTATGACATATACTAGGCTCTAATAAAAATAGCTCAGTTTTCCACTTCACTGTTTTTTTTTGAAATATGACATTTTTTATGTTTTTATGATTCATTTGAAGTGCACTTTTGTGACAAAAAAGCTTTGTAAAATAAAATATACATCACACATGTAAAAGTTACACATGTATGGAACACAGGGAGAAGTAGATGAAGAGATCTGAGTTTTTGAAAGTATGAAAAAATATTAATCTATGTGGATTTATGGCTTGTTAAAAATGGGGACCATTAATGGTCCCCGAGGTGACGAACGTACTTTTTTGAAGCTAAAACCTCTCCCTTCTAAAACACAAAAATGCACAAAAAATTTTTTCACCATAAATTATTGACATATACTAGGCTCTAATAAAAATAGTTCAAATTTTTTCACTTCACTGTTTTAATTTTGGAAATATGCCATTTTTTAATTTTTATAGGTCACTTGGAGTGTACTTTTGTGACAAAAAAGCCTTGTAAAATAAAAAATACACATCTCACATATAAAAGTTACACATGTATGAGCAGAGGAGAAGTAGATGAAGAGATCTGAGTTTTGAAAGTACAAAAAAATATTAATCTATGTGGATTTTATGGCCGTTTAAAAATGGGGACCATTAATGGTCCCCGAGGTGACGAACGTAACCTTTTTTTGCAGGTTACCAGAGGGTTAAATCACAACATAGTCATTATGTGTGGCCTTCATAGTGCTTGTTACGGGCCTTGGGTTTGGCCCTCGTTTATTAGTTGCTCCTCCCGTGTTCTCTCCGCCTTTTTCTGTTGTGTGCATGTCTGCCGCTGATCGATTGGATGGAGGATGCCCATTCCCCTGCGCTCCAGGATTGGTCTCCTCTCCACCGTGCATCCAATGGGACGGCTCACCTGCAGGGGCGTGTCCCATAAAAGGCCTCGACTTCGCCGCTCGGGCAGCTGGACCAGCTCCATGTCCAGTTTGCCTCGCCTCGCCTTGTCTCATTTTTGTTCTGCTGAGTTTAGTTAGCGCTAACACCAGTTGTGTATTTTTTCGTTGGGACAATGCCTTTGTTAATTATTACAAACTTGTTTAGTTAAATCCCGTTTGTAATTAGTTGGAGCACTTGTGTTATTTGTTTAATTGTTTTTTTCTTTAATCTACATTAGGCTATTCAATTTTTGTTCTCATTATTATTACCTTTTATTTTCTGTAAAATTAAAACCCAATTTTGGACACCTTTTGTTAACACTTTTATCTAATTTTGTCATTAAATAATTTTTCAATTTTAGTACCATTTTCCATCTGGTCTTTTTGTTACTTCCCTACCCCTTGGTCGTAACAAATGGGGGCTCGTCCGGGATCAATGTAACTCATTTCCCGAGGCTAAAATTGTATCAAATTATTTTTTGACAGAGTAGGTAAGTGTTTTTCAATTTTTTGTACAGGTAAGTGAGCGCACTGGACAATGGCCTCCACTTTGGAGCAGTTCTTAAAACAGCCAACGCTGGAAGAACTAGACAAATTTAAGAAAGCTGATTTGGTCCAAATTGCAGAGAACCTCCAAATTCTTTTTGACAAATCCATGAAAAAAGCAGAGCTAAAGTCAACGATTGTAAACTGGTTAGTGGAACATGGGAGTCTGCAGCAACCAGAGGCCTCGGCGGATGTTCATGTGGAACAGGCGGAGCACGAACCGGCTGTGCCAGTAACTACCTCCGGGGTTGCCCACACTCCAAAACTGGAGGGACAAACAAGTCCAACTCGTGTGGTAGGAGAGCCGGCTGAGGCTGCTGATCGGCGTGATCAACCGTTTACGCTCCCTCGGTTTGAACCTCTGTCACCCACGAGCACACCTGAATCCAGAAAAGCAGCAGCGCGGCACAGATTACGCATAGAGCGCTTAAAAATGGAAGCTGCGGAGAAAGAGCGCAATGCCCATATGGAGTTACAATTAAGAATAAAACAGCTGGAAATTGAGGCCGAGACAAAAGTAAAACTAGGCTAAAACGTCTTGAGCTTGAGGCCCAAGGCCGCCTTCCCGTCTGCCCTGCTCCTGCTGCTGACGCCTTGTCTTCCACTGCCCAGGTCTGCGCGTTGGACGTGAGTAAATATGTTTCACTTTTTCCATTTTCAGAGAGTCTGAAGTAGATTCTTATTTCCCTGCCTTTGAGCGCATTGCTTTGGCCTTAAAGTGCCCGCGCGAGGTATGGGCAACTCTGCTCCAATGTAAGGTTCACGGCAAGGCCCAAGAGGTCGCTGCCGCTCTATCTCTTGAGAAAGTATGAATTATGATTCTGTTAAATCTGCCATTCTGCGTTCTTACGAATTAGTCCCTGAAGCCTACCGCCAAAAATTCAGAAATCATAAAAAGGCCCCCGGTAGGACTTATGTTGAATTTGCCAGGGAGAAGGGAACACTTTTTGATAAATGGTGTGTGTCAGCTAAATCAGAAAATTTCCAAAAATTAAGAGACTAATTTTGCTGGAAGACTTTAAGAAAAATCTTCCTGAACGAGTTGTTGTTTATCTGAACGAACAAAAAGTTAAACTTTAGCTGAGGCCGCTGTTTTGGCCGATGAGTTTGTACTGACACACCGCACTACTTTTGTAACAAATCCAGTTGAAAAAACACGTTCTTCTGCTCCAGAACCAAGTCCTAGTTCTCAGAGCAATATTAAAAGTAGCAGAGAACAACGGGAGTGTTTTTATTGTCACAAACCTGGACATGTTATCGCTAATTGTTTGACTCTAAAAAGAAAAGCGGATCAATCCGCACCCCAACCAAAAGGCGTCGGGTTAATTAAAACTGATATTTTAGCACCCGACACCAGACAAAATGCAGACGCTTGTTTTAAGCCCTTTATATTTGAAGGATTTGTGTCTTTATCTGGAGAAGCACCTCAGCGTCCAATTCGCATTTTGAGAGACACTGGCGGGTCTCAATCAGTAATTTTAGCCAGTGCTCTCCCATTCTCAAACGAATCTTCTTGCGGTTATGGATCTGTGTTACGGGGAATAGAAATGGGATACAGCCTACAACCTGTTCATTATGTACACATTAAATCTAAACTCGTTAGTGGCATTTTTCCATTGCTGTATGCCCTGCTTTGCCCATCTCCGGCGTCGAAATGTTAATGGGTAATGATATAGCTGGGGGAAAGGTTACTCCTACCCTGGAAGTAGTTGATTCCCCGCAACCCACTGATCCAGGTGAAGACTCTACTGAGCTTTACCCAGTCTGTGCCATTACGCGCACCCAAGCCAAGAACGCTGATTTAAATTTGTCTGATACTTTTTTGTCAACTTTTTCAGATGCACCTGTGCCTACCCTGAGACCCAGGCTGAGACAAAATCTAATGAAAAACTGGTCGCATCTCCTAAATTCGAAGGTCTGTCTCTACCGTGCACGCGCGCACGGCTGAGCACAGAGCAGAGGACTGACCCAACGCTGCGCAAACTGTTTCACAGTGTGGTAAGTGACGAGCAACGTGACAGAGCACATGTTTGCTATTTCCTTGACAATGATTTACTCATGCGTAAATGGTCTCCTTTTGCTTCTAGTGATTTAAATGCTGTTTATCAAATTGTTGTGCCCACCTGTTACCGTAATGTAATATTAGCGGTGGCACACGAAAGTAAATGGTCAGGACATTTGGGAATCACTAAAACGTACAACACATTTTAAAACAATTCTTTTGGCCAGCAATGAAAAAAGACGTAGCTGAATTTTGTCGCACCTGTCACACTTGTCAAATTACAGGAAAACCAAACCAAACAATCCCTCAAGCTCCACTTCATCCTATTCCTGCAATAGACCAACCCTTTGACCGCGTCATAATAGACTGCGTTGGACCTCTTCCCAGAACTCAAAATGGAAATGAATATCTACTCACAATTATGTGCGCTGCAACAAGGTTTCCAGAAGCCATTCCGCTGCGTAAAATTAATTCCCGTTCCGTCATAAAAGCTTTGACTAACTTCTTTTCACTCTTTGGCCTTCCGCGTATAATCCAAACGGACCAAGGTGCAAATTTTCAATCCAAAATGTTTGAACAAGTAGTCCAAACCTCGGCGTTCAACATATACATCCACTGCGTATCATCCAGAATCACAAGGCGCACTTGAGCGTTGGCACCAAACGTTAAAATCCATGTTGCGAAAATATTGTTCGAAACAGAAAAAAGTTGGGACGAGGGCATTCCCTTTGTCTTATTTGCTGCTAGAGACGCTGTCCAAGAATCTCTCGGTTTTAGTCCTGCAGATTTAGTCTTTGCACACTCTCCTCGTGGACCGTTAAAGGCACTGAAGGAGAAATTCATTGCTCCGTCCTCTTCCTCGACAACAAATGTCTTAGAATACGTTTCAAACTTTCGTGAACGACTTCTAAATGCGAATAAAATCGCCAAAGCTGCTCTTGCAGACACACAAAAAAATATGAAGCGTCGTTTTGACAAAAAGACAGTAAAACGTGAATTTTCTGAAGGCGACAAAGTCTTAGTTTTACTTCCAATCCCAGGTAATGCGTTGTCCGCCAAATTCACAGGTCCGTACGTCGTTAAACAAAAATTAAACGAAACGAATTATGAAATCTGTACTCCAGATCGAAAGCGTAAAACTCGAGTTTGTCATATTAACATGTTGAAGTTGTATCATGCGCGTAAAACTGAGCAGCAGTCTCCAAGCGCCCCGCCTCCGTGCGCGTCAGCTCTAATAGTGGCTAATCCAATCAGCTCTGGTGAGGATGACGTCGTGTCCCATCAGCCAAAGTGTGCGCGTTTCCAAACTCTGAAATGTTACGAGAACTGCCCACGCATCTTGCTCATTTAACTGACAAGCAGCGAGATGATGTTATAAAACTTGTAAATGACTTTCCATGTCTATTTAACGATGTCCCCTCTCAAACTTCTGTTTTAGCTCACGACATTGATGTGAAAGATGCCAAGCCTATCCGACAACATCCTTATCGTGTCAATCCTGCTAAACGTGCTTTAATGAAACAAGAAGCTGAATATCTGCTTGAAAATGGCCTAGCCAAGCACAGCTCTAGCGCGTGGAGTTCTCCGTGCCTTGTTGAGGGTAAACCCGATGGCACCCCGCGCTTTATTACAGACTACAGAAAAGTAAATGCGGTAACTGTCCCTGACGCATATCCGATGCCCCGCATGGAAGACTGCGTAGACAACCTCGGCAATGCAAAATATGTAACTAAATTAGACTTATTAAAAGGCTACTGGCAAGTGCCGCTTACAGAGCGTGCTTCTGAAATATCTGCTTTTGTAACTCCTGACTATTTTCTCCAATATACAGTGATGGCCTTCGGTATGTGCAATGCACCCGCTACCTTTCAGAGGCTTGTAAATAACGTTTTGCAGGGTTTGCCTCACTGCAACGCATACCTTGATGATTTAATTGTGCATTCCTCTACTTGGGAAGAGCACATTAGCACTCTAACCAAAGTTTTCGCTCGTCTCTCTCAAGCTTCTCTTACGTTAAACTTAGCTAAATGTGAATTCGGAAAAGCCACAGTTGTTTACCTCGGTCGAGAAGTAGGCCAGGGCCAAGTAAAACCACTCGAGGCAAAAATCTCAGCTATAGTTGCCTGCCCTCCTCCGTCCACCCGACGTGCGCTCCGTCGCTTCCTGGGCATGGCAGGTTATTATCGTAACTTCTGTTGTAACTTTTCCACTGTTGCACTGCCTTAACAAATCTTCTCAGTCCAAAAGTCGACTTCGTATGGTCCTCCGAGTGTCAACACGCTTTTGAGTCTGTTAAATCGTTATTATGTCATGCTCCTGTTCTTGTTGCTCCAGATTGTAGCCGCGCATTCAAGCTGGAGGTGGATGCTAGTGGCGATGGTGCTGGTGCTGTTTTATTGCAGGAAGATGAAACTGGAGTTGACCATCCGGTTTGTTATTTCTCTAGGAAGTTCAACAAACATCAATTAGCTTACTCGACTATTGAAAAGGAAACCCTGTCTCTGTTGCTCGCTTTACAACACTTTGAAGTTTACCTTGGTTCCAGTTCTCTGCCTGTCACAGTTTTTACAGACCATAACCCACTTGTTTTTCTCTCACGCATGTACAATCACAACCAGAGATTAATGCGTTGGGCCCTGATGGTGCAAGACTTTAATCTCCAGATTTGTCACAAAAAAGGGTCTGACAACATTATAGCTGATGCCCTGTCCAGAATGTAAGTATATTTTGAGATTTTTCCCTCACCTTTTTTAGATGATCTTGGAAATTTTGAAAAAAAAAGGGGTAGTTCACTCTTAAGAGGGGGAGTGTTACGGGCTTGGGTTTGGCCCTCGTTTATTAGTTGCTCCTCCCGTGTTCTCTCCGCCTTTTTTCTGTTGTGTGCATGTCTGCCGCTGATCAATTGGATGGAGGATGCCCATTCCCCTGCGCTCCAGGATTGGTCTCCTCTCACCGTGCATCCAATGGGACGGCTCACCTGCAGGGGCGTGTCCCATAAAAGGCCTCGACGTTCGCCGCTCGAGGCAGCTGGACCAGCTCCATGTCCAGTTTGCCTCGCCTCGCCTTGTCTCATTTTTGTTCTGCTGAGTTTAGTTAGCGCTAACACCAGTTGTGTATTTTTTCGTTGGGACAATGCCTTTGTTAATTATTACAAACTTGTTTAGTTAAATCCCCGTTTGTAATTAGTTGGAGCACTTGTGTTATTTGTTTATTGTTTTTTTCTTTAATCTACATTAGGCTATTCAATTTTTGTTCTCATTATTATTACCTTTTATTTTCTGTAAAATTAAAACCCAATTTTGGACACCTTTTGTTAACACTTTTATCTAATTTTGTCATTAAATAATTTTTCAATTTTAGTACCATTTTCCATCTGGTCTTTTTGTTACTTCCCTACCCCTTGGTCGTAACAGTGCTAACTTTCAAATAATGAATTGGACGTAATGTGGACTACTTTCTGCTCTCTGCAGAAACTCTGATTGTGTTTGAGTGTGTACCCTAACTACTCTACAGTGCACTGTAAACAGATTATTTGCTTATCAACACTGGAGAGGCACATGCACCCAGAATGCAGAAAGAGCTGTGGCTGAAAGACACAAGCTGTAGCAACAACACTGACCAGCAATGTTGTCAACTAACTAGAGTATAGAGTATAGTATATCATTGTGTGTAAACAAACGTTATGTTGATAAATCAGTGTGAATGAAATTCAACCCTACAACTCATGCATGTTACATTCAAGTGAGTGAAAAAATGAAGAGATGCTTGTCTGTATCAGAAAACTATTGGTAAGAGATGGTTTATTACCTGACTAGTTTTGACGGTCACTTCGTTCTTCGTCAGAGGCGTCCAAGACGTAAGTGATTGTCGAAACTAGTCACTTAATAAACCATCTCTTACCGATGCTTGTCTGATACAGAAGAAAACGCTTTCATAAATACTTTAAGAAGACATAATGAACATCCCTAACCTAGAAAAACACAAAATACAAACCGCTATCTCTTGAAGCTTTTTGTTGTTTTAATGAAAGATGTTTTCCCAGCCAACTAGATAAACACTGTATCTTTTTGCTGACGACATGAGCAGTATATCCGACTAAAAATCTGTCTATATAGTGGTCACGACATTTTATAGTGGTGTCCAGCAGGTTAAAATGTAGTCAAAATGTCCCACAACGCATCTGGAAAAGTAGCGATTCCTGAATGGTCAACATAGACCACAATGCACTGTGAAAATGAAAGAACCAAAGTGGACAGCATCAGGTCTTAAACTGGAAACAACATGACTGAGTGAAAGATGAAAAAGAGACGCTTGATGCACTGTTGAGCCGAGACAATAGACCAAACATTTGTAACTGAAAGCCGTTAGCCATAAGACGTGTTGTTACATAACATACACCATTTCAAACCTTTGTCTTCAATCTCTGGTTTACCTGTGTTTGTCTCAATCCTCTTTGTACCGTACTTGTGAGGATAGAGAGAGTGAGTGTGTTTGTTCTCTGGTTGATTTCATTTGACTTTTTTTAATGTATGTAGGGGGCGGAGGTGGGGAAAAAAAACAGACAAAACACAAAATAGGCATAATTTTCTCAGAGGGATTTTTTTTTTCTATTGGAAGAATAGATTTCTCACTTACCATCGTACTGTCATATTGTGAACCATTCTAGTCAGTTTCTTCACATCTCTAAGTCAGAAATGTTACCTAGTTCACCCTTAGCCTAACTGAGCTCACCGTTGCCCGGAGCCAGAGCCGATAATCCACAGCAGTGTTCTTTAGTCAGTCCTGTGATTGTGAAGTGGACTCGTGGACACACTTTTTTTTTTCTTCTCTTTAAAGACTCCGGAGCTGAAGGAAACTGGGGCAGAGAAATCCTCACAAAACCACAGAGAGAGCAGGATTCACCCGTAACGAGACACTATATTATCACTTTGACTTGTTCCAGTTTTACGTTTGCTTAATGGAAAAGACCGTCGTATTCACACATAAGGCCAAGTTCTACATTTCTCTGTTTTGTTCATGCTCCAGGCGGTTTAAGCACGAGTTGTTTTAATGTTATAGCTTCAACTTTTAAGGACAATATGTGGGTTTAGGCATCATAACAGTCTATATCATTGAGTTATGCTAGATTTGCCATTTTAAAATAGACTTAGAAGAAAATGCAATAGGAATTATGCAGCAAAATGTGTTCATACAATTATGCTAATTCATATTTTTACCTTCCAGACCAGAGTAATGGATTTTGTTATTGTGTCTATTAAAGTAAACATGATAAAAGCTGATAATATCTTCTTCTTCTTCTTCTTCTTCTTCTTCTTCTTCTTCTTCTTCTTCGTCTTCGTCTTCGTCTTCGTCTTCGTCTTCGTCTTCGTCTTCGTCTTCGTCTTCGTCTTCGTCTTCGTCTTCGTCGTATTCTTCTTGTTCGTATTCTTCTTGTTCGTATTCTTCTTCTTCTTCGTATTCTTTGTATTCTTCTTCTTCTTTGAATTCTTCTTCTTCTTTGTATTTTTCTTCTTTGTATTCTTCTTCATTTTCTTCTTTGTATTCTTTTTCTTCAAAGTCTTTGTATTTTTCTTCTTCATCTTCTTCTCATATTATTTTTGTATTTTTTTCTTCATATTCTTTTTTGTTTTCTTCGTTTTTTTTCTTCGTATTCTTTTTTGTTTTCTTCTTCTTTTAATTCTTCTTCTTCTTTGTCTTCTTTATTATTATT
Source organism: Mugilogobius chulae (assembly GCA_038363315.1). NCBI lineage: Eukaryota > Metazoa > Chordata > Actinopteri > Gobiiformes > Gobiidae > Mugilogobius > Mugilogobius chulae. The sequence continues at coordinate 41,750,499 of CM076396.1, read as the reverse complement.
ATTATTATTATTATTATTATTATTATTATTATTATTACTATTATTATTTTTAACACTATTTATTATTTTGGAGAAAAACAATATGGCGAAAATACATTACATGATGACAAATGTGTAATGCATTTCGTCCTACGTCTATGTGCATAAACTCCATGAGAATTCTCACTATAATAACACCTGTGTCTTTAAACAAACTAATTACAATGCACGACTCCAAATCCCTCCAAACAAACGGATGTAATGTCTTGGATCAGTTGCGTTTCGTCTTTGCTTGAATCCGAGTCGTGTTTTGCCAAATTGTGCTGAAGAACAGACTGTGGACGCTTTGAACCGAGACATTCGTGACTTTGGATGTTTTGTTTTATAAAAAATGGCAGCGGAAAAATCGACAAAACATATATTTTTAAAAAGCCGTGTGCTAAAGCCCCAACTGGCGACGTTAGCTTCCATTTGTAGCTCTTACAGATTGGACTGTTTGCAAAAAGCCGCGCCATGTTGGGACAAGACTCATCCTTTTGAAATATATCTGCTGATTAAGTTTCCACAAAGTTTTCTCTACAATATGCTCAGCTCAGTTACAATCTGTTCCACTGTTTTAAGAAATATAGTGTACTCAGACAAACTTTGAAGTCAATGGGTTAGAGAAAAATAGAGTCTAGTACATTGTCAGTACATATTTCTGAGACTGGGCCACACAGTTAAAAAAAAAATAAAATACTGTGTTTGTGATTGCCTTTTGTATTTCTGCCTTTGCAGATATAAATTCAATGTTTACTCTTCATTTTCTGTACACATTGCTGTTTTGCAAGAACTGATTTGCCTATTTGAGCAGTTTGGGTTAAATAAATACCTAGATTAAAAGATACTTTTTAAGCTTTAGATCTTATGCTGTGCCCCCTTTTAGACATGCAATTGGCCAAACAGTGTCTTTAATCGATCAGTAATTTCTTTGGTTGACTTCAGCCCTCCAAAGGGCCAGAAACTGTTTCAGTTTTAATGTTGGACTTTTTTTATATATAAATAAATAATATAATGTCTCCAACCTTTTTCAGCAGGAGAGCTATTTTTTTTCCAAAAGAAAACTGGCTGCGACCTACTACTTATAGAAATTACCAAAAATTGAAGTTAACTGTTTTATAGTTGAGAGGCCTATTTGAAAACTTTTTCCTTATCTATTTAGAAGTGGACACAATTAGGATACATTTACAGTAAAATAAGGATGTAATAAAAACAATTTGAGTAATAAAGCATAATCCTTTGGCGAACTACTGGTAGCTCCAGAGCTACAGGCTGGACACCCCGGCTCTACAGGCTTGTATGGCCATAAACTATTATTTTACCTGCAATAGGGCCTCCTTCTAGAGGGATTATTTGTTTATCAAACAAGTCGGGGGAGAACCTTTGCTAGCTAACTAGAGTTTATCACTGTGTGAAAACAAAATGTATGCTTCTAAAGGAGGCCTACCATGTTGTGCATTGGATTAACAATGACTACAACACAGATTAAGAAAGTATATACGTATATAATTCACAGATAAAAATTATAAAGTGCTTACAAAATGAGTAAGTCAAAGTACAACAAGACAATTTGGGGTTAGAACGAGTCTCCGGGCTGCAGGCTTCAAAGAATGCTGCCACAGATAGATACTTAAATAAATAAATAAAGACATTGTATTGTCATGCTCTCATAAAATCACAATGTTGAAGATATCACAAGAAAGATTTTTTTTTTTTTTGTCTTTTTTATTGCATGCTTATGTTAGGTAGCGGACCAATCAGGTTGGTCGGCTGGAGTCAGGTGGTCTAAGTGGAGAGTTTTGTCTCTCCCGTCTCGATCTTGGGGAGAGGATTTTCCGTCTTGGTCTGGTGTTGACGAGGCTGGCTTGGTCTTTGTTTGTGGCGTTTGTTTCTCTGCTTTTTCTGGTTACCTGAGGCTCTTGTCTTCTTCTTGTTTTTCTCCAAAGAAGCACCAAGCTTAGCCTCTTCGGCTTGACGGATTTGCTGATCCAAGTCGCGGATGATCAGGTCTATGTCGATCTCAGGCTGTTGTTTTGTCTTATTTTTCTTGGTTTCTGTGGTACTATTAACTTCCTTTTTACCCTTCCCCATCTTTTTGCTCTGGCGTTTCTGAGAAGTTGTCTGTATCTTCTCTTTTTCCGTCTTCAAAGCGTGGCTCTGGTTACTCTGCTCTTTCTGCTCTGTTTGGGTCGTTGTCCCCTCCTTTGGCTCACTGACTTTTACGTCCTGAGCTGTCTTCAAACTTTCGACCTCCTTTTGGAGCTTCTTGTTATTCTTCTCCAAAGCCTCTTCAGATATTTGACAAGCCTTGTTAGTTGTTTGAACTTCCACTTGAACCTTCTCTGTTTTTTTGCTTTGAAGATTCTGGGATTTTGTCTGCTTTGAGGTCTTGTTCTGACGAGGCTGAATAGGCTTAGGGTTTTGTTTGTGGCGCTTGTTTGTCTGTTCTTTCCACTCTGTTGAGGTCGTCTCCTTCTCTGTCTCACTGACTGTTACGTCCTGAGCTGTTCTCAAACTTTCAACCTCCTCCTGCTCGATTTCTGTCACCACAACCCGTTCAGCCTCTTCAGATACGGTGCAAGTCGCTTTTAAAGACTCGTTTTGGTCTTGGGTTTGCTTCACGACCTCCTCCTGTAAAATTTTGCAGGCCTCGGTCAGACTTTGAACCTCCTTTTCAAGACTTTCAATCTTCTGCTCCTGCTGCTGGGTCTCACTTTCTTTCACGTTAAGTTTTTGCAAAAGTTCTTTCATCTCCTTCTCCACACTCCGCTCGTACTTCACCACCGCTTCTTTCACAGACAGAAACTCGAGCTTCATCGTCTGTTTGTCGGCCTGGCATTTTGCAGCAGCAGCTTCTAAAGACACCACAACTTCCTCCTTTTCGCCAGACCATCTTCCAGCTTTCTTCTGGTCTCCCTCTCCTCCGTCTTCTCCTTTTCAGATTTAGCAAACGCAGCTCTGAGTGTTGTTATCTGCTGCTGAAGTCCTTCGCTTTGTTCGTTTTTTCTTTGAGCTGCGTCTGATACATCTCAGCTCGATCTAACATAGTCTGCGTTTGCTGCTTCTGCTCCTCAAGGTTTTCTTGGGTCTGGAGAAGATCTTTCTCCAGCCTCTCCCTATCCTCCTCAGACGTAGCAAACGCAGCTCCAAGTGTTGTTACCTGCTCCTGAAGACCTTTGCTTCGTTCGGTCTCTTCTTTGAGCTGCGTCTGAATCAACTCAGCTCGATCTAAATTAGTCTGCGTTTCTTGTTTCTGCTGCTCCAGATTTGCTTTGGTCTGAAGCAGATCTTTCTCCAGCCTCACTATGTTCTCTTCAGATGTAGCAAACGCAGCTCTAAGTGTTGTTACCTGCTCCTGAAGTCCTTTACTTCGTTCGGTCTCGTCTTTGAGCTGGGTCTGAATCCTCTCAGCTCGGTCTGTAGTCGTCCGCGTTTCTTGTTTCTGCTTCTCTAGGTTTACTTGGCTCTGAAGAAGATCTTTCTCCAGCTGGGTCATCTTCTCCTTCATTTGCAGCATGTTCTCCTGCATTTGTTGTTTGCTGCTCTCCCAGTCCCTACTCTCGCTTTTTCTGAGCTGATGTTGCTGCTCAAGCTCGTTCTGTAGGGTTTTCGAAGCGTTGCAAACTTCCTCTTTGTCTCGTTTGAGCTTTAAGACTTCCTGGGCATGTTCCAATGCCATGTCCCGAATCATGTCTTTTATACACTGGAGTACTGTGGTTTTCTCCTCCTTGACATTGTGAAGGCTTTCGTTTAGTTCCTGGATAACTTTCTCCTTCTTGTCCAGTTTGTTTTGTCCGTCTTCTCGGCTCTGCTTCAGCTCTGCTTGGAGTCGTGCATTTCTTTGGTCCATCTCTTCTTGGATGGACCTGCAGTTGTTCTTCGCCTCCTTCAGAGCTTCTTGAAGAGCTTTTTCCATTTGGTTTTTCTCTTCTCTCTCCCTCTGGACCTGGTTTTGCAGAGACAGGTTCGTGTCCTCTGCCGAACTGAGCTGTTCCCTCAGTTCCTGAATCAGGTCGGAGTTACGATTGAAGAACTTCATCTCTAAATCGCGTTGTTTGTTGTTATAATGACGACAAAGTGCTTAAAAAATACTATTATATGGGAGCTGTGCTTATGTGCTGCCTCTCGGTTGAAGTGCCAGTGAGTTGTGAGGTGTAGAATCACTGACGCAGTGACATGGGGTCTGCCGGTGATGTCACTAAGCTGAAAGAACGGAACTACGACTATGGAACTCTGACACTGTCGCCACGGAGACAAGCAGGAAGTGATATATTTTAAACTAGGGCTGGGCAATATCGTGATAAAAATCGAATCATGTGCTCATCTCTTTGACAATCTGCTTCTTTGGTAAAATCGTCATATCGTGATTTCCTTTTTCTACATTTGATGCATCTGTCTGTTCAAATATAGTCGTTTTTCTAACCTATTACTCTTAGTCTCAGAGTTGCCAAATCCATGATTTTATAGTAACTTTGGGCTTTTCTTTTAAGTTCATTTTGGACTGCACTTTTAAGTCATAAAAGATAGGAAATAGCAATTTTTTCAAGTTTAATTTAATAAAATATACCAATTTATAAAACTGAAACATGGATTTTTAGCAGGTTTTTGTCTAAAGTTGTTATTAATGTAAGAAAATCATGATATGGCAAAATCCTTAACACTTGTTTTGCAGCAGCACACAATGTTCTAATTATTCAATTATTTTATTAACTTTATAATTGGAGGTCTGAGTGTGCTTGTTTCTTGCTGAAAATCTGGCAACACTTGTCAGATTTTGACAGCTGGATTTAGCTGTCGATAGTGAATAAATAATAAAATGAAATACAAGAATCGTGATAAAATCGAAATCGTGATCTGCCTCTAGAAAAATTGTGATATAAATTTTTTGCCATATCGCCCAGCCCTATTTTAAACTATACAATATTATAAGATGCTGCCAAAATGTAACTTCTGTGAAGCAAAACATAAAACTTTGATTTATTTATTTTATGGATGCAACTTTTCATTAAAATTATGGTTAGATCTTGAACAATTTATAATTACAAAGTCCCAAGAAAATATTCAGATTGATTGTAAAACTGTCATAACCGGAATAAAACACAAAGACAGCCTAATCCATAAATGTACAAACCTTATGGTTCTGTTGGGGAAATTACATATTCACAAATGCAAAATCCAGAAATCAAAGCCCTGTTTTAAATCTTTTTTGCACGAATATTATTATTATATCGATTCATTAAATTAATGTACAAATAAAAAAGCCTTACTTACTTTAATTATGCATACAATGTTAAATTTCCATATAAGATAAAATGTTTTAATGAAATGTATTAATATTCAGCCAATGTGTTTTAGAGTTTATTTATATTTTGTTCTTGCAATGATCCACTGATTGCTATTTACTGTTTGTATTGATTCACTAAATATTGTTTAACGATTGTATTGATCACCTGTTTATTGTTGGTATTGATCTACTTTATGTAATGTACTATCCATAACTATTCTTCATTTTAATTTAAGAAAATATGCAGCCTACAAGAATACTAATAAAAATAAAAAACTGAATTGTGAAGAATTAAAAAAAGAAAAGATGCTGCTCATGACTTTTATTATCAATTTAAAACAGTATTCTCTCACTTCACAAGGTTAAAGAATGAATTATGTGATGCTGAAACAGTCGTGTCTTTGTCTCTTAGAGGAGTTTGTAATTCTTAGATGCGTCAAAAACAAAACAGGCCACAGACATAAGAACATTTATGACAGAAAGAGAGAAATCACAAATATCTCTAACATACATCCTTCCTCTGGCCACGCCTCCCCGAACTCATAGAGGGAATGATCAGGCTTAAAACGCTCGAGCCAAAACTGAAGTGTGGAGAAGGCTTAAAACTGCAAAAACTAGTGTTAGTCGACTAAAACCTTTATTTAGATTATAAAGATTCAAAGTCAGAAGCAACAAAAAGGAGAGATCTGGTACAGGGTTAGGGTTTTTCAAGCACTGTTGGATAAATGACTAGATTTGTCTTGCCTTGTATTTTTTTTTAATTAATCGGTCTACAAGTTTGGGAACAGTAAATGTTTGTAAACTCACTGTTGGACCTGTGTCTGCTGTGTAAAAGCTGTTTGTGCTGCGTTGTGGTGGTGGCTATAGTTGACATTTGTCAGATTTTTGTACTTCCATCAAACTGACACACAGTTTTGAGCAGCACAAAGCAGGCTCAGAGTTTGTTGAGGGTCACATACTGTGGGAGGGCATCTTGAGACTTTGTAGATCAGATTCAGCGGCAGATGCACTGTGATTTCAGTCAGAATTAACAAAAATCCCGGTGCACATGTAAAAAAAGATCTGGAGGTTTCGAGACAATGTTTTTCTGGAGCCCGGTCCAGAAAACACATTTTGTTCCGGCAACGTTTGATCTACAAATAAAGCACTGGTATACTGATCTCAGTGTTGCCAGACGTACGACATTTTTCGTATGTTTACGATAATTTCACCTCCTGTACGATCAATAATTCTTAGGGTGCATTCACAATACACTTTTTATTCTAATCAGGATTCGTTTGCCTGGATAGTTCAGTTTGATTGGGTAATTGTGAACGCGCAAACGAATTCTGATCCGGTCCAAAATGTCAAAATCTGGTTCGGTTGGAGAGGTCGGTCTCGGCTCGGTTGAATCGAGCTCTGGAGCGGTTTGTTTGTTTTGTGAAGCAAACGGAGCGAGAGCGAAACAAAACCAGGAAGTGAACAGTGACGTGATCCACGCTGAGACGCACTTGAGGCTCCGAATCACAACAAACACATGTGTGAGATCGATAATGAGACAAATAATACACAAAACACATTAAAGTATCAGGAGAAGGACCGAGAATGATTCAGGTCGAATTAATTGTGATCACACGACGGTGTATCGCCGTTTTCTCACGTTATTTACAAAAATAACAAAGTTGCAACTCTTGAAAGCAAATACAGAAAGTAACACTACAGCTCACATTACTGCGGGGAAAATTGTCAATATTCATGAATATTTAGTTAGACAGCTAAGTGAGCAGATGACAGACCTTTCAAAGCCAGATTTACTCAAACAGATGAACTTTTTGTTACGTTTTACTCTTGGCATTTGGCATTTACTCTTTCGTCTAAAGTGAAAGTCCACATTGCGCTTCGACACTTCATCTGTCACTCACATTGGTCCCGTTAATGTGAAAGAAGTTGTGGGATAGATCCTTAAAAACAAAAATATAAAGTTCAGCAGCGTGTTTGTCTTGGATGCAGCCTGTAGCCGCTGTTAGCAGTGAAGCCGGGTGTCTTCTTTGCTGCTGACGTAACGTGTTTCTGTCACACAGCGCCTCTACAGGCGAGGAGGAGATGTGTCTCTGCTGCGCTGGTTCGATTGGTAAAAGTGTATTGTGAACGTGAACCGAGCCAGTTTAGAGAAGATACAATGTTGCAATTTTGGTCTCCAATCGAGCCAAGCCCCTTCCGTTTGTATTGTGAATGCAGCCTTAGGCAACACTGACTGATCTACATATGGCGTGTCATTGTTGATCATAAAATAGAAAGAACATGTCTCCTTTAACTTTGCATTTTTAGTAAACTGTACATCTCCTTTTATGCAACACTTAAACGCAGTGTTTGTGATGAGCTAATTGTATCTTCTGTAATTAGTCTCCCGTCTCTCCTGCTTCTCCTCGTCTGTCCGTTTTGGAGCTGTGTTTTTTTTTTGCCGTCGATTCGCGCCTCTGACAGTTTGCATGAATCGTGCGTGCGGCGCCTGAGCCCGTGTCTGCGCTCATCACACTTCCTGCTAAACTGAAGAGATTCTGCGAGCGCGCCTTGTCAACAAACGGCATATGGGACATTAATTGCTTTGCTAACACAAACACTCAAACGCGCTTTATCTCGTTAGTTCCTTGTCAGTTTTTTTGTTGCGCCGATCTGACGTCTGCAGATAAAAAATAAAATTGTCTTTGAGTCGCTTTGTGGGGACGAGAAATAATCAAGAGCTGTGAATCTAAGCGAGTGACATTTCCGTAATTTTATAGAAGAGGGAAAGAGGATTGTACGTTTGAATGGGTTTGTACAGAAACAGTTTAGCACTAAAAGTTATATTTTCACAGCTATACTTTCCCATTAGCAGGATATTAAATTAGTGTTTTGAAGTTGGCTGTTTTGTTGTGACAGATGTGAATGACTGAAATTGTCAAACAACTTTAAAGTGACTAGAAAAGCACTGATATAAACTTATTACTACGCAAAGGGACAAGATCTCATTTCACGAGATTGTATGAACTTCAGCTGTGTCTAGATTGTGCATATTTTTTATTATTTAGTTTCTGATTAGATAGACAAGCTTAGATTTCATAATTTGTAAACATAGCAAAGGCAAAACACTGGCTTAACCTACAATGTGGTTATACATTACATCTAAGGTTAGGTTCGGTTACTTTATTTGTACCTGTAGGTAAATTTGTCATGCAGCTTGAGAGTTCTCCCCCACCCCAAACATCAAATACAATTAAATAGACATACAAATACCAATAAATATACATTAGAATAAAATAGTGTTATGAGTGTTCATTTGCACAAAATAATCCAATGCATTACAATTTATTCATCAGAACAATCGCGGCTGGAACAAAGCTACTAAATGTTCTTATTTGTTGTTATTTATATTTATTACAAGTTTGGGTAACACTTTATATTAACTACATCTCGATAAGCTTTAATACACTTTTAATAAAGGCATGAATAATGGATTAATTCTTAATGAACAAATGAAAACATAATGAACAAAATAGGCTATTAAGGCTTAGTAACAACTTAATTACTACAAGCACTACCCCTCAACCGAAAATTCTATTCCTAGCTCCTTTATTGAGCTTACTAAGCCTTAATAAACACTTCCATTCATTAATTGATGATTTGTCCATGAATTGTTAACTCTTTATTCATGCTTTAATTAGGCTTTAGTAAGGCTAAATAAGGTGTAATTAATATAAAGTGATACCCAAGTTTGCAAAGCCCAGTTTGGTTAAGCTTATTTATTTAAATGGTAAAGCTTAATGAACATCCAAACCGTAAATGCGCCAGATTTAGCTAAAACCTATTTTCCATCAGTAGTCCCATAGATGTTTATGTGACTGTATTATCAATTTTCTGGTTAGCTGAGACATTTTTTTTTTATTAAACTACAAAATGAGACAAGAGCAGCTGTTTGGATCAGGTCTGAACCGGTCTGACAGACGTCTGTCTCCTGAAGCTTGAGCCTGTGTTTTTCTCATTGCTTGTTCACCTGATTGTAACTTTTCAGGTTGTAGGGTCAAATTTTCATTCACAGATGTGATTTAGCGGTAGTTTAGCTGACAACTGAGCTTTTTCAACTTGTTTTTTCTGTTTGTGTCTGTGAGCGGCAGTTCTTTCTGCAGGTTGAGTGGCGTGTGCATCACCCATGTTGATAAACCAAAAATCTCTATATCTTGATACAGACGTCACAATACATCTCGATACATGTATCAGTATATCCAATACAGCTCCATTAAGATTATGCATATCACAATCTGTTAATATAAAGTATATTAAAAGTCTTACCTATACATACATAATGTATGTATAGTAAGACATAATAGTACATAATGTTTAACTGGGCTTGCCTATAAATGTTTTGGAGTCTATTGTATTGTATTACTAATCTCCTGTAAATATGTACTGTATAGACCAAGGGTTCTAACCTCGAATATTCATGTGCAAAGCAAGCTTTCGTATTAAATGTATTGTATTTTTCTGATTGTGCGGGCCTCAAAGCGGTGCTTGGGCCCAACTTTAGGCCCGCCATAGTAAGAATTACTGATACAGGCTGTTCAACTTCTGGGCTACATCTGTTAGCCAAACCACCACTTTAGTCACAATTCAGATCGCATAAAACATGATCAGATATGTTTTAGTGCTGTACAACATTCATTCATCACTTGCTTACTACATATGAGTAAAACAAGATACTGGCAAAGTCTGAACAAAGACAAACTCAAATTCAAACCAGATCTAAACCAGAGATCAAAAGTAATGGAAACAAAGAATACACCAGGCACGCTTCAAGTTTAATCTTAAACTTTTTAAAATGTTTGGAAGATGGGTTGGGGGTCGAATGTAACTGATCTGGATGCATGAATACTATGCATGTTTACTTACAATGTAATACAAAACTTCTTCCACTTGATCTAACACTGACCTCCTTTCCCCTCCTCAGCTCCAAATCTCTTTTTGTTCTGTTGAAAGTGCTCGAGCTGATGTTTTGTTTTTCCTACTTTTAAAAGTCACAGCAGCAGAAGTGTTTCCTGTTTCAGCTGACAGAGCTGCTTTAGGCCCAAAGTCACTTCTGTGCAAATGTTTGGAGGCTTTGTTTGACATTCACAAAATATTAATGTTCCAAATGAGTTATTATATGTAGAGGTTATTTTTACATTACAATACAAAGTGAATACTGTATTGCATGAAATAATTGTAATAAATGATAAAATTAGTCATAAAAAAGATTAACTAATGCTGCGTTCATGTGGTCTTCAATGCTCGGGATTTTGAGCTGCATTCATGTGCTTTCACTCAGAAACGAATCAAATTTTTATAGATTAATTAATTATTAAAGTCAGCACGTGGATTTTGATTATTTAGTACGTATAAAAAAGCAAGTAAGAGTGATGATATGTCGTTTATATGTCCTCGAAACTAACGGTAGATGTCTGTTTGGATTTTACTTTAGTATGTTTTGGAGATGGGCATCAGAAATATTAATAATTTAGGATAAGCTGATGTTGGCCAGTTTTCCTAAGCCAGGTGATAGCAGGATCAAGTAGTTAGACTATTAATAAAACATACTAACAGTACAAATTCCTATTACCCTGAACAAGTCTAACGGTACAATTTGTTTCATATTAACTGACTAAAGGCACAAATATTAATTCAATAGAAAAGCTATGTTTGGATTTCCCTAGCAGGTGGTGACAAGTATTCTAATTTAGCTTCAGTTCCAGACCACTAACGGACACGGATTCAAATGTACACTGAAAGTAGTTATGTTGCATGGTGACAGATCTAATTTACTTGTGTTGCACAACAAAGATTTCCTCATCAAAAACTCAAACACATCTAATGTAAGAAGAAAAAGGTATCTGTCATGACAACAAAAAAAAAAAAGTGAGAGAAACCTCAATATTCCTGTTTTTCATCTGCTTTTCTGCCACTGTTTACCTGATTTTCTCTTTTACATGTCACATATAAACACAATTATCAGCAGAAATGTTGTTTTTTTTACTATTTATTCAATCTGTAGCTGCTTGTTCAAAGGTTAGTTGTGTTTGTCCTTTATCTCTATTGACTCTCATGCATTTTTGCCCCTCACTGCTGACATTTAGAATACTGTGATGTCTGTTCATTTTCTCTGGCTTTATAACAAAAATATTAGTTATAAAAAAATTGAATGTTTAATAACTTTATGTAGAATGAACAATACATTTTAGTAACTAGCTTGATGGTTTTGAGTAGTTAAAATTATTCTTTTTTTTAGGTTGACAAAGTCTCCCAATTAAAACGAGATTACTGTTTGTGCGAGTGATTCAAATTCTGATGTGATTACAATTCTGCGGCGCAATTTAAATATTGAAAGTACATTTTGAAGTCTGGTTTTTAATTACATTTTATAAAAGTAATCAGAAGTGCAGCCGGCGAGTGGGATTTGGAGTTTTCTCTGATTTGACCCAGTTTGGATCCCGGCGGCCTTCGATTTCATCATCGTTAGAGAGAGAGAGAGAGGGGGAGAGAGGGAGAGGAGGAGAGACTGTGAGAGGGAGAGGAGGAGAGAGGGAGAGAGGGAGGAGAGAGAGAGGGGGGTGATAGGGAGAGTGAGAGAGGAAAGGTGAGAGAGAGGGAAAGGAATGAGAGAGAGAAGGACGACAGAGATAGAGCGAGAGGAAAGGTGAAAGGGAAAGAGGGGAGGGGGAGAGATAAAGAGAGGGAGGAAGGAGAGGGGGGTGAAAGATAGAGGGAGAGAAAAGGAGGAAGAGAAGAGAAAAGAATGAGAGGGATACGAGAGAGAGAAAGGAGGGAGAGACAGAGAAAGGGGGAGAGGTAGAGAGGGGAGAGGTAGGAGAGGGAGAGAGGGGGAGGAGAGAGAGAGGGGTGATAGGGAGAGTAAGAGTGGAAAGGTGAGAGAGAGGGAAAGGAATGAGAGAAAAGGCAAGACAGAGAGAGAGAGAGGAAAGTTGAGAGAGGGAAAGAGGGATGGGGAGAGATAAAGAGAGGGAGCGAAGGAGAGGGGGTGAAAGATAGAGGGAGAGAAAAGGAGGAAGAGAAGAGAAAAGAATGGGGGGAGAGGGATACGAGAGAGAGAAAGGGAGGGAGAGACAGAGAAAGGGGGAGAGGTAGGAGAGGGAGAGGAATGAGAAAGAGGGAGAGGTAGGAGAGGGAGAGAGAGAGAGCGGTGATATGGAGAGTGAGAGTGGAAAGGTGAGAGAGAGGGAAAGGAATGAGAGAGAAGGCAAGACACAGAGAGAGAGAGAGGAAAGGTGAAAGGGAAAGAGGGGAGGGGGAGAGATAAAGAGAGGGAGCGAAGGAGAGGGGGGTGAAAGATAGAGGGAGAGAAAAGGAGGAAGAGAAGAGAAAAGAATGGGAGGAGAGGGATACGAGAGAGAGAAAGGGAGGGAGAGACAGAGAAAAGGGGAGAGGAAGGAGAAAGAGGGAAAGATGTGAAGGAGAGACAAGCAGGGGAGGAGAGAAAGAATGATGGAGGAGAGGAAGGAAGAGAGGGATAGGAAAGAGAGGAAGTGAGAGACAAAGAGAGAGGGATAAGAAGGAGGGAGAGGGGAGGGAGGGAAAAGAGGAGAGGAAAAAGCAGAGATAAAGGGAGAAAGTAGAGGAAGAAACAGAGAGAAGAGGAGGGAGGGTTAAAGAAGAAAGACAAGGGAGAGAGAGAAAGGTGAAGAGAAGGAGGGAGAGAGAGGAAAGAATAGAGACAGGGAGGAGGAGAGAGAAAGAGAAGGAAAAAGAGATTGAGGGAGCTGGGAGGCAGGGGAGGAAGAGGATAGGGGGAAAAAGGGAAAAGAAGAGAGGGAAGGAGGGGAGGGAGTAGAGCATGTAAGTGAAGAGAAAGCGAGAAGGTAGATGGAGGAAGAAAATGAAGAGAGTGAGGGAAAAAAGAGACTGAAGGAAAGAGAGAGACACAGGGAAGGAGGAGAGAGGGATGAAGTGACGAAAAGAGAATGAGATGAGAGAAAAAGGAAGAAAGAGATTGGAAAGGAGAGAACATGAGTGAAAGGGGAAAGACAGAGAAAGCAAGAGAACAGAGACAATGAAAAAAGAGAGGAGTGAGAAGATAGAGAGGAGAGAAAGGGGGTTAAGGGAGAGTTGAAGAGAAAGGCAGAGATTGAGAGACAGAATAAAAAATAGACAAGCTGGAAGAGTAGAAGCAAGACAGACGAGTGGAAAGGAAAAAGAAAGAGGGAGCAAGAGATGGAGAGAAGAAAAAAGAGAGAGAGAGCAGGCATCTGTGTGCTTAGTGCTTTTTCCAATCCACACGTGAAGAGAGAGAGGTAAAAATAAACCGTTTGATTAAAGTTGGAAATGAAATCCAAAAGTGATGAAACCGGAGCAGCTGCCATTACACAAGCACATTAAAAAACATTAAAGCAAATTATTACCTTTTATTATCTTTTCACCGGGTTATGGCCGTGTTTCCTCATCAAAAACACCTGGATCTGTTCTTTCATCCCACATTGTTTCATAAATCAGGTTTGAAGTGACACTCAATCACTTCTTCTGACTAAACTGTGTATTTGTGTTTAAGTGAATGGGTTCTGGAGAGTTTAATATCACACGCATTCAAAAACAGACACGTTAATTCAAAACACGCACACCCAACTGTAACACAAACAATACACGCAAATCCAAATATATCAAACACAGATTTAAAACACAAACGTAATTCAAAATGGCAATGTACAATACACATTCAAAATAACATGATATTGAAATGTCATGCAAATTCAACCACTAAACTGAACCACAAAAACTAAATTCAAAAACGCAAAGTTAAATGCAAATTCAAAAATATTTACATTTACCTTTGTGTATATGAATTTGAGATTGTGATTTTGAGCATAGACATGTAATGAGCAGACGCACAGTTCACTGATGCTATCGAACGCTTAGCATCTGAGCTAGTCCAGTATGTTTTGAAGGTATGTTTGTTTCCTTATAGCCTATAGTTATGAAAGATGAGGAGAGTGTCAGCTGAAACAAACCTACCGACCACATTTAGCAGAGATCAGAGCCTCGCCATAAGTTACTGTTGAGTTTACAAACGTTTTAGTGTTTTATTATAGGCTAAGCTAACGAACTTCAAATAGAGATTTCTAAACTAGTCCATCATTTAAGACTCTAATGACCACAAAGCATCCATCACAGTGATGAAGTTTGAATAGCATTTTTTGTGTGTCAGTTTGGGAAACACGGTAGAACGTTGCCAATGTTGCTTACTAAAGCTTCATGAGACACAAATCAGTCTGTTTTGCTCATGGTTTTGCTGAAGTCGCTTGTTTTAGCTTTTATCCATAAAAGTTCATCTTCTGCCATTGTGTTCTATTGTTTTACATCGTCACAATTACCAGAGGAATATGGCGTTTGAGTTGTAGCAACAGAGCAGATATTCTGACTGCACGTCTATACTGTTTTGAATTTGGGTTTTTGCATTTGTTTTTTGTGATCTGTGTCTTTTAAAGTAAAAAATACATATATATTTTCAGTAAAACAGTGAACATCAGGTGCACGATTGCAGAGGTTCTGGCTTCCCAAAAATATTTTAAATTGAACATCACTATAAATTTCTCGTAGTGAATTAATGAATGAGAGAGTGAATGATTGTCTGTTATGTTTAACCCTGCGATGAGTTGACCACTGTCCAGGGTGTTCCCCCACCAAAGGTCCAAAGTCACTGGGACAGGCTCCAGTCACCTGGGACCTATATAACAAGAACAACAAATGGTACATAGTAGAATACAAATGTAAGATTTCACTAAACATTTTGCTTATTTCAACCAGTTTTTATCAAATTTTAATATGACAAATATGTAAAATCCACAACTGTTACCTTGCAACCATATTATAACTAGAAGCCAAAATCTACATAATTGAACAGATAATATTTGACGGATAAAATACTTTGTAACGTTTTCATTTTGTTAAATATTTGCATTTTAGATTTTTTTTTTTTTTTTTTTTTTACCACATGTGGAAAGATTCTGTTTTGCAACTCAAATTACCTTCTGCAATTTTAAACTTTTATTCGTCAATTTATTTATATTTTGCAAATTTCCTGCTGCTGCAAACATTTACACAAGGACAATCACTAGGCCAAACTAAGTCAAAATTGGAAAAAATACGACAATCACTCCAATGGACTTTAACTGAGATTGACAGCTAAAACCCCGATCTATCCATTCCCCCAACTTTTTTTTTTTTTTTCCAACTTTCTCCCAGATTCCCTCCACAGTTGCAGCTCATTGTTTGGCGGGTGTAGTGATTAGACCGCGGCCTCCCCCTCTCCTTCGGCGGGCTGGGGCGGTTCATTATTTCCTTCTCCGCAGACACCTGTCAGTTCTGTGAGTGTGTCGGAGCTGATGGCACATTTACATAGAGACACACACAGACATGTCACTGTTCATTAAAAGCAGCAGCTCGTCATTTAGAGCAAAAAATACACGTCGGCTGCAGTTTGTGTCACGTTTCAGGGTTTAGACGGAGATTTTAATGTAATTATTGCGTATTTTTTTGTTGTAATAATTGGATTTTAAGAGAAAGGGCTTATATTATACAACAAAATCATAATAAGATGTATAAATATTAATAGTAATAATAATTTTAAAAAGATAATGAGTGAATGAAAGAAGATTTATTTTGTAGCCTAAAACAGTGATTTTCAACCAGTGTGCCTTAGCTGTTGCCAGATGTGCATGGACAAAAACATCCATTTGCGGTCTATGAAACATTTTTTTATTATTATTATTACTTCTTCAGGAGGATTAACAATGGTATGGAGTATTAAAAACATAAGACATATGTAACAAACAATTATAAACACACACATAACAAAATGTAAAACAATAAGAATAAGAAGCAAAAGTAAGAAAAAGTAAATGAAGAATAAAAAAGAGAAAGAATATGAATAATAAGAAAAAAAGAGAAATGAAAAGAACAAGATACTAAAAGAGAATAATAAGAAAAAGAATAAGACAAAAAAGATAAAACAAATACAAATAATAATAGAAAAAATAAATAGTAGGAAAATTAAGGCGAAGAAGATAAATAAGTAAAATGTATGGAAGTATATGAAACAGTTACTACATTTAAGTTTTCTTTTTTTTTTTTTTTTTTTTTTTTACCAAAATACAGTATGGAGGGAAACCAATCACCATTTAATGGTTTAAAAAAACATTTCAAAATCAAAATGTCAATATTTACACCATTAAATCAGTGTTGACAGATTTTCAGAATGCAAAAAAACCAAAAAGTCTAAAACAAGTTACCTCAAACAAAACAAAACAAGTGTTTGAAGGCACATTTCAATAGTATTTTTGACAAGAAAAATTGATATAATGGATATAAATCAATCTTAATCTGAAATATTTCATGAAATTGTCTATATTTTGCAGAAATGTGATGAGAATTTGTTGCACCAAAGACCGTACCTCGGCCCTCCTGTACTTTTTTTAATTTTCAATTTGGCCCTCAGAGAAAAAAAATTGCCGCCCCTGATAGAAGACATCAATATGCCGACCAAAATACTCCCAAAAAACACAACCGGCGACTGAAAGATTACAAGGCCACATTTCAAAAAAATAAAACTAACTTCGCAACTCTGCATTAAATATCTTTCGCCTCCTAAATATTGCCAATTTGGTCATACTTGTGTAGAAGGTGTGCCACGGAAAATTTGGGAAATATTGGCCTAAAAAACTATAAACCTACATTTTTCAGACCTGAATGAGTTTTCTAAAGACCTTTGTCTATATATTTAATGTTTTTGTTATGCTTTTTATTCCATGTTATAAGGCAAAAGTCTAGGTCAAAGTGTGGTCGTTATTTTGCAGTCCAGAAGGTCACCGTAATAATGTTTATCCAGTGTATGTGCCTATAAGTGTTAAGCGTTAAGATTACCCACAATGCACTTGTTCAGGTGAAGTGGTGTTTAATAGAAGCTGAGAGAGTCACATGATCTAATGTTGTCACACTGTGGACAGTAACAGCCGGGCTTAATGAGATCTAATTATTCTGACACTGACATTGTTTGACAGTGTGAGGAATACATACTGTACATGTGCAACTAAATGACTAACTAACTAACTAACTAACTAACTAACTAACTAACTAACTAACTAACTGACTAACTAATTGACTAACTGACTAACTAACTAAGTGACTAACTAACTAACTAACTGACTGACTAACTGATTAAGTGATTAAAAATATACATCCATATTAGAAACTTACTGCAATTTTGTCACACAAGAACATGGCTATTATGTTTTCATGCAGAAATACAGTATTTTGTGCTAAAAAGATAAAAAAAAAAAAAGTAAATAATTAAAACCATCTAAAGCTGAAAAAAAAAAAAAAATCTTGAATAGCGTTGCATATCGTATTTAGATTTTGAGTACACTTTGACTTTACCATGTTTTTGGTAGTTTAATATTGTTAAGTATAGGCTCTGTGCACAGAAGTCAGTTGGCTTATGTATTTTCAAAAATGCTAACTTCCTGCCAACATGTTTGTTTCCTGTTTAGGGTTTCACTAACCTGGACTCCTGATGGATCTGTGTTGTGTCCTATCTTAGTTTAGTTTAGTTTATTTATTTAATGAAACTGGGACAATGTACAATATACATTAACCTTACATAGGAGAGATGCATTGTACCAGGTTATAGCACAAGTGCTAATTTCCACCTGTAGTCCCTGGGCAGGTTGATTTAACGACAGATAAAAGACAAACATTTAGTGAAAATGGTTCTAAAGTGACTGGTGCATCTTAAAAAATCTGCCACATCATTCACATCATAAAATCACATTTCATTTCTTACAGGTCATTCATTCTCTCACACAGTCACTTTACATACACACATCAGTTCGTGTAATGAGAGCAAGTCTGGTTTGAAAGAAGCCATTTTTTTACCAGGCGTGAAAATGTGCTGTTATTTGTAGATGTTATCAGCTCTGTTGGTAAAGTATTCCACTGACGGACTGCCACACAGGAGAAGGCAGAATTTCCAAATGTTGTTCTGCGCTTAGGGATCCTACACTCGCCACGCACAGTGGATCTAGTGGCTCGAGATGTTGTTTCAGAGCTCAGAAGGATGAAGTTTTTAAGTGGTGGAGCAGCAGTATTATGGATAGTCTTGTACACTAGACAAACATTTGAATACATCTTAGTTCTCACTATATCCATCTGGGATTTAACTCGCTGCGAGAAAAAAAGCGTTCGAGAAAAGGCGGGGCGTTAAGTGAAATACTTCGAGCTGACTGGGTGTGGGGCATATCTTACAAGTACGTGTCACACATACGGCTCTTCTTTCAAAAAGAAATTACTCCGTATTTCTGCTAAAGTCACATCAAAAGCAGCAGAAACACATACATCTGGCTGGAAGGCCAGATGGTTTATTTTGTGTTTGTGAATTCACAAATATTGCGAGATAAACCCTTTGGCTGGCCAGGTTAGGGTTTCACTGCCTCAGTCCAAAATGAAAAAAACAAAACAAAACTTAAGATTGGGCAGTGAACAGTGAGTTGTTGGTGATTTTCTCTGAAAACATGTTAAATACTTTACTAATGAGGAGAATATTTCACCAAAGGACCAAAGTGTGTTTATAAAAATCTGTGTTTTGTTACTCAGGACCACACCAGACAGATTTAGTTATACATTGTTTATTCAACTTTCCATCTACAGAGTTCTACTCACTAAAGTTTCAGTTTTGCATCGTGTCTGGATTCTTTATCGTATTTTCCACAAGTGCCTCAAAGAAAAAAAAAAAAAAAAGTGGAGGTATGTACTTCTGGTGGGGCTGCAGCCAGACCCTTCTCGAGATTCTTGCTCTTCAATCTCGGGCTGTAGCGTGTTGCCGTGGAAACGTATTCAGTGCACAGATATGTAGGTAATTTAACCTGACAAACTACGTGTGCATATATATGAAAATAATGCACGCTAGTTAACATTGGAACTGTCACTGAGCATGTTATAACTTCTAACATACAACTCGCCAAAGTGAGAGTTCTTATACGTTTTAATTCCAAAAACAATCCCCAGAAATACATCACATTTGTCCATTTAAATAATCTTTAGTGGCAGACTTTACTACCCGAGATGTTAATTATCTTTTCTCTCTTTCTCCAAACACTATACACAAATTAATATCTGTCACTCAAATGTGTTTTTATCGAGGAAAAAAAAACACATAAACATTTTCTTCTGAAACATGTCGCCTAAACGTAAGTCCTCTTTCTATTTGACGGAGATGAAGTGTTGCTGGTCCATATGCTTTATACACTGGAGCTGGGCCTGTTATTACTATGAAAGCTAATTACTGGGAGGCAGCCGGATTATTAGAGGCTGTTTACATTGAGCAGCTGTCGGAGGCAAAGGCAAACAAGGCCCACACGCGGTAAACAACACTAAATCTTTCCATTAAAATAAAGCCGCAGTCAATTCGCCGATGCCTCGCGGATACAAGCACAATATACATGTTTTAATTAAGAGTTTTGAAGCGGTTTTCTGAGATTATTAAAGATGGAGAATTAGCTGTGCATTTGTCTTAATGTGTTGCTGTGAGAAAGAAGCACATTTGACTCTGCTGTAGTTTTGTATCTGGAAAAATAAAGGAGTGCTAAGCTTTTTACCTCCATTAAGGTATTACCTGGCAAATTTAGTGTATTTTAACACACCTAGTTCAAACTGAGTCACATTTAAGGCTTGATTGGTACAAAAACTTTGATCCGGTCCAAAATTTCAAAATCATGTATGGTTGGAGAGATCGGTATAGGCCCGGTTGAATCGAGTTCTGGAGTGGTTTATTTGTTTTGTAAATGCAAATGGACCAAGAAAGAAACAAAACCAGGAAGTGCACTGCAAAAACTACAAATCTAGACTTGCTTAAAATGACTTGGATTCAGAATTTTAATCCAGATTTGAGCTGTTTGAACTGGATAAGATTTATTTGCTTGTGTAATGTAGAATATTTCACTTTTTGAAGACATTTTTAACTGATTTTGATTGAATTTGACTTAAAATAAGAACACAAAATTGCCAATGGGGTAAAAACAGTTTTCTTAACCCAATGACAAATAATTTGGCTTGAAATAAGAAGCAATGTCTTGAAATAGGTTTGAAACATAGGGTTAAAATAGTCAAAATATTTAAATTATATTCTACAATCAAGCAACTTTAACTTGTTTTGAAATTCAGCGTGAATCAAGGTGCACGTGATGCTCAGAATCAAAACAAACTCATGTGAGATTGATAACAAAGCAAAAGACAGGGGATGATTCAGGTATAATTAATTATGATCACACGACTGTGTATCACCGTTTTCTCACATTATTTATGAAATAAACCTTAGATGGAAGCCAACACAGAAAGTAACACTACAGCTCACATTTCTGTGGAGAAAATGGTCTATATTCATCCAATATGCAGTTATACAGCTAAGTGAGCAGATGAAAGACCTTTCAGAGCCACATTTTCTTGAATAGATGAACGTTTTGTTACGTTTCGCTTACTCTCTTGTAGTCTTCTGAAGTGAAAGTCCATATTGTCTTCGCTCCGACACTTCTTCTGTCACAAGTTGTGGGATAGATCCATATATAAAGTTCAGCCACGTGTTTGTTTTGGATTGAGCCGTAGCCGCTGATGTAGCAGAGAAGCCGGGTGTCTTATTTGCTGGTTGCAAATGTGCTTCTGTCACAGCGCCTCTACAGTCGAGGAGCAGATGTGTCTGCGCTGGTTCAATTGGCAAAAAGTGTATTGTGAACATGAACCAGGCCAGTTTAAAGACAATGTTGCAACTTTGGTTCCCAATCAAGCCGAGTCCAGTTTGTTTTGTATTGTGAATGCAGCCTTAGTTTAAATGAAGGTTACTGATGTGACGTTATGTCAGAAAAAGTAAACAGAAAGTTAGAGAATGATGCTAAAACGCTAGCATCACGTTAGCATTGTTATGAATGGACAATGCACATCCACTCAAATCAATAGCTGCATGAAAATCCATCACAATATTTTAGATTTTGAAGCCAACCCATTTTGACTTTTTCACTGTTAAAGTTTTGGCCTGGACCTGTACAGTTCATGCTCTGCAGAGTCCAAAAGCCAAAGATGGGACAGATAAATGTATTTTTTAAAACTTTGTTAAAGTTGTGGTGGAGCCAAGCTGGTCTTAATAGAGATAACACTCAGCATACGTTGTGAGGACCGGACGGAGGCAGTGCTCTGTGTAATGTTCTGGAGAGGAGCCAAAAAACAGGAGTTTGGAGAAGTGAAGAGGATGCACAGAGAACAATTCAACGTTTTGTAATGTGCTTTATTGTGTTATTTTGGGATACATTAGCACTGATAATTTGATCAATAAACTTACAAGAATTGAAAGAATGAAAAGAGTACAAACAGATTAGAGGATATGCAGATGGCATTTGAAGTTTTTAGTAGTGAGGGCAAATGTGTCGTTAATATCAGTTGCTTCTGTTTGAGTTTTTTCACCGTATTCTTTCCTTTGACTTTTCACATCCTTGTTTTTTCTGTTTTTATCCTGTAAAATTCAGCTTAATTAAATGTTTTTTTTTTTTAGATTGCCCCTTGTGACAGATAAGCTAACATGTTAGTTAACTTAAAAGAACTAAACAGGAAGAGCACTGTCAAAAATGTGGGGTCAATAGATCTTATATAAATCCATGTGCCAAAGCTGAAAAAAAAAAATAAAAAATGAATGTATATATTTGAGCAGGAAGATTCCTGCGCAAAACGGATGTGCACCACCAAAAAATCTTGCAATTGTATGAAACAAAATATTCATTTTTGTCAAGTCTTGTGAGACTCTTCAATTGTGGACCAGCAGAAAGTATATCTTCCCTTGTTATTATCAAAACAGCAGCCCAGTAATTATCAGATCTATATCTGACTGAAGGGGTTAAAAAAAACAAAACCTTGGATTAAAAAAATAATAATAATAAAAAAAAAAAAATGGATATATACTCCTCATATCTGGTTATTATGTTTGTGACGCTGGAAATGATCAGAACAGGAGGGCATAAAGTAAAATGTGCAATGTTTGGTGTTTGGGGCATTTTTATGTTTAGCCAAGACGCTGCAATAATCAGAAAGTTATATTAAATAGAATCATTTATACAAATCAACAAAATTGCCAACATAAAAAAGCAAGCTGTGTTTAGTAATTTGATAGACTTGAGAAGTCTTGAAACTACAAGACTTGGATTTGCGAGACACTAACTTGGAACAGACTTGAAACTTATTTGACACTTGCAAACCGATGACTTGGTCCCACCTCTGTCATAGATGGGCTTTGATTCTCTGCCATGGAGAGACTTAAACACAAGCAGAGCTATTTTATAATTTCAGGTCTTGAGCAGCAGTGTTCTGGATGCACTGCAGCTCGTTAGGATAGGCCGGTGAGCAGGCCGTTACAGTAGTTTAATCTACTGAAGACAAATGCATAAGTCTCTCCAAGTCTGGACCAAAACCAGTATGTTCTTAAATGTTAAAAAGTTGCTGATGTTATTGACTTTATGTGGTTATGAAAGTTCAATTCTGAAAAATATGCACTGTGAATCAGCCTCATAATCTTATCCTTACAAATCACGAACCATAAACCACTTATTTACCAAACGTGCTTGATATGCAGTGTTAGATTTGTTAATTTGACCCAAGTTTGAAGCATCTATTTTAACTCAGTAGTGGATATGTTTTCTCCATAATCCTCTTGATAATGATTGTTCTTTCTGTGCAAAGTGTGTGTGTGAACTCTAATTTAACTACTGCTGTTTGGTTTGGGGAGGAAAGGTTACTCAAATCCACTCACAAAAGCAAATGTAAAAAAAAACAGGTTTTCACTTTGGAGTTTGACTGTTTATTCAGGAATGCAGAGTTATTATGGAGAAGCTTTTGGACAGAATTACAATTACTGACAAAAAAGTGATTTGACAAATGTTGAATCAATTCTGCCAGGTTTGGACTTGGTTTCAAGGCTGTGCAAGTTGTACAGTCAAGTGCAGATAGTATTTTATTTGTTATAATTTGTGTTCTTGAGTAACCGGCCTTTGGCCTCTAAAAGGAGTTATGTTTTATTTCTCAGTCCTGATTCAGATTATAAAAACTGTGTACAATGTACATTTTACATACATACATATTTTAATGGAAAATGTAAACTGAAAGTTGTTTTTCTGTTGTTGTGAACTTTATTTGTTAGTTAGTTTGCTGATCGTGGAAGCTTTGGGACATTGCTTCTGTTGCAAAGTAACATATTTCTTTATTAAAACAACCTTAAAATTATCTTTTTTAATGATAGTATGATTATGGTGTAAAATGTGAAAAGTATTTATTTACTCGCTTTTGTTGACCAAATTTCCGCTCCGGGAAACGTATACTTAATAAAGTCGTTTTTATATTGTCATGGCAGTAGTGTGGACTTTATTTATTGAGTTAATATTTTTTTAAATGGGACAAATATGAACATTTAATAGATCACACTACAACATTTAAGACTGTTTAGCTAGTTTGTTTGCTAATGACAATGTGCTTGAAATATTTCCGTGCATATATGTATAAGTTTGCATCACAGAAACACATCATCTCATGTGACCAGCACAGTTTGGATCCTGCTGCTCTTTGCATTGTGCACCACCTGTTTATTCATTTGAGCCAAACGATGTCGTCACTTTAATGCGGGAGACCAAAATATGTGCTAACGATAAGCGTTTTCGTACATGAAAGTACCAAGAACTAGTCCCAACATTCTTCCAGTCCCTATTTAGTCAGAAGAACTACCCTGGCCCCATGTTTGTGTTCATAAAGTAATAGATACAACTATGAACACTGAAAAACAAAATCACCTGGTATTCACTGTATTTCCTAATAATACTTAAGGTACTATATACTGATTAAATACATACTGTATATTTTGTGAGCTTTTGCTTTAAAATAATTTTGGATAAGGAAAGTTTATCTAAATGTGAGAATGTATAAAACATGCTTCCAACAAAGTTAGCATTGTAAATGTGCTTGTGTCACCAAAAGGTTCCTGGTCTTACTGAAAAGTACCTGCATCAGAGCAGGAGCTAAAAAGTCCCTAAAGTGTGGTCCCAGTCCATAGTTCTTGCTCTGTGTGATTGCGTCTAAAATGGGGACTGGAATTAATAAGATTACTAGGTTGTCGATGTTGGGGGCGTTCTTAAACCACAAAACACATCGCAAATCATGGAAAATTACACTAATAAGATAGTTGCATGACATAAACATACCTATAAAACAAAATAAAACAAACAAACAAACAAAATCAAGATTGGTCAAGAGGACTGGTGAGGTTCTGCCTGTTGCCGGATTTCTGAGGTGGTTCCGTGGTTCATGGATTTGTACAACTGGCACCTCAATGACATATGATTCAGTAAGACAGTGATACAGTCTTAAAGTGACACGCCCAGTGATACAGCTTGACTCTCCATTGACTTATTCATTTATACCACTCGCTGCTGACATTAGAATGCTCGATGTCATCTGCACAACTTCTGTAACTAGATGTAGACAGAGCAAATATCAGAAAAGAATAAAACTAAATTTTAAGGCTTTTAAAGGGGAGGTTCTGAGCATCTTTTTTTAGTTGTTCACCTTTGTCGCATATGCAGACCAGCACACTGCCTTTAAATGAGGTGTCAGGATCTGTGTGTGTCAGGATCCGTGTGTGTCAGGATCCGTGTGTGTCCAGAGCAGATCCTCCGACCTTAAACGCTTCGGTCGGAAGAATCTACTTCGTCAGTCTAATTGTCCCGGAAATGATTGAGATTAAGCTTTAAGATTAACACTTCAGTCGTTTATGACCTTCTAATCCTGAGCTGAGAGAGAGCTGTGCAGAATGTAAAGGCTGTGGATCTGATTTACAGGTGTGGGAAGAGGATCAAAACACATGTAACGGGAATAGTTGAAGGTTTAGCTGCGACATGACAAAAAATACACCTTGAGACCTCTTTACTATTAGAGAAAGTCATAGTTTTAAGCAGTTTTAAGGGTAAAATATGTTCAAGAGTATCAAATGTCTGTGATAAGATAGATCTGGAACTAAAAAATAACTGTATTGTCAGCATAATAGTGATGTCATTGTATACATGATAAATAATAAAGGCCCAGAGACTGAACCTTGTGGCACTCCCTTAGAAATTATTCAAAAAATATGTTATCTGACTACACATTGTAACTACTGAACCACTGGTCTTTGCATGATCCAGTGCACGGTAGCAGAGTGGTTAGTGATCTGGCTTCCCAATTAGGAGATCATGGGTTTTTCCGGTTATCTCCCTCCTCCTACACATGCACATTTAGGTTAATATGGCATCACTAAATGAGTGACTGTTTATCACCCAGTGAGCACTATAAGCTTCAGTCCATACTTTTTCAACACAAAAAAGCGTGCTTTTACCACGACACAAAAACAGCGTGTTATGAGCACAATTGCATAACTTTTTTGCGGACTTACATTACACTGTAAATATAGCACGGAATGAAATATAGCACGTAAAAATGACAAGATTACACAGTGTAAAAAACACAAGTTTGGGTTGAAGCCACGTCAGCACATTTTCTTTCGTTTTAACAGTAAATTTAGGCGTCAAGTTACTGAAATGGGCTTAGGGCTAGGGCTTGGGGTAGGTTAAGGATTTTATTAATATGCATACATAAGAACACATCTTACCATAGAAATTAACTGCAGCTTGTAGCATATTTACACAAAAAAAAGTTGTGAAACTGTGCCAATCAGTTTACACGTCCTGTAATGTCGTGGTGTATGTACTCTTCCTTGTGAGATTGGGTTGGCTTTTTTGGTCTTGTATTTGATTATTTGAATTTAGCATTTTTGTTCAAATGATGCATCCTGTTATCTTAGTTTTATTGAATAAAATAAACAAAATTAAGCTAAACTAATGAAAAAAGTGCATGATCCATAGAGTCTTGTGGGGCAATTTAAAATAGATTAACAACAGTGAAGATAGCAACTGAAATCTATGAGACTTGCAGCAGCATGTGCAAAGGTGCTGTGTATGATCATTACTACCTTTGACGTTTGATTGTGGCTAATGTAACTCAGGCTAACTGCAGCTAAATAGGAAGTGCTTTGCTAAGAACAGTAGGATGGGTGGATTAAAGTGATTATAGTGAGATGACATGAATTTGTAGATTTTGTGTCTGTTGTTGTCTTTAGCACTTAAAGAATGTGCCTTTAGGTTTTTTGTAAAAATGATCTAACCAGAAGTCCACATCTCCAATAAGTTTCCCTTCCGTCTCTGAACCAGCAGAGCGCGGTAGAACAGGTATACAGGATATGATGAGTTTTATTGCATTGTAAGTTCTAATCTCCTCCGACTTGTCTTTTGTGAAAACGATTCTTGGAACCATCTGTCCTGTGCGGCTCAGACATATTGTGGATACGCTCTCTACCTGCACCTTTACAAAGCACTTCTGTCGCCTTTTCATTACGGAGACGCTGCACAAATAAAAACACTGCTCTGTTTGTGCTGCTTACAGTTGGACTCAAAAGTGTCACATTGAAATAGTCTGTGCATAAATAATGTCTTTAGTTTTTAAAATACTGTATATTATTCGGTTGTTGTTGTTGTTGTTTGGACATTTTTAAATATTGTCTCTCATAGATTCTTGTGATTCACAAACTCGAGAGAATTCATCTGGCCCCACCAGCCCGATTGCTTTGCAGTTCAACCACTGGTTTAACAGCTCAATCACATTGCAGCAGAGTAGGTTGAAGGGGGTTCTTAGCCATGACGACAGCTAGTAGTGCCTGAATCAAGTAAAACAAAGATGGCAGCACCCGTAGTGTTTCTGCTGTTATAGATTCTATTTTAGCAGAAAAACTCAGTTTTTCCTTTTTGATAAATGAAAGCAGAGAGATGTCCATGTGCAAAACTTCCCACATGGGCATTGGAAACATCTTTACAATTGGCATTTCAATTGGCTTGCGTATGTTCAAAATAACTAACTCTGTACATACGAATATTTCCTGTTAGCGTTAGCATTTAGACACAATCATGTCTCTTTTTAAACACACAAGTGTTCCATATTCCTCTAATATGTAAAGTCTTTAACATGTTTTCTGTAACATTCACCACGACAGTCTGTTCTAAAGAGTATTTATTTGTTTTAAACGGATGTAGTGAAAACCCCATAGAAATGTATTGAACAGGAAATGGTTGTATGTACAGGATGTTCTATTTTTAACAAAAACAAGCCAACTGCACAGAACCTATTCATTGCTTTGATTAGTCATATACAAAGTTCAAGATAGATAATGTGGAAGAACTCAAGTCAGAGTTTGACAGATCCATCTGGTGTGAGCCATGTTGGTAAATCAAATAAATGTATAACCCCAAATCACAACAAGAGTGGTGTCAGAAGACTTCTCAAGATTGTTAATGTAGCAACATCAATTGTAGAAAATCAAGAAAGAAGCAGTCATTGGTCAAAACCAAACAGACGAGCCCGGTCTCACAAGAAAGCGTACATTTACCACGACATTACACAACATGGGATTACGTATGATTAGCACGACTTCACAGCTGTTTTGTGTAATTATAGTACGCGTCACAGTCCCCATTCATTTCAATGGTGGTTGTTAAGACGTGTTCTTATTTATGAATATTCATGAAATCCTGATTCTAATCTTAACCTGCCCCAAGCCCCAGACCTAATCTTACCAATTTTAGTAACTTTATGCCTGAACTTACCCATTTCACTTGAAGAAAACGTCCCCACGTGGCTGCAACCAAAACTCGTCCTATTTTGACGCTGTGAAATCTCGTGTCATTTTTACGCTATTTCATATCGTGCTAAATGCACGGCGTAACATAAGTACTAAAAATAGCTGTGAAGTCGTGGTCAAAATACGCTGTTTTTGTGTCGTGGTAAAAGTACGCCCACTAGTGAGACTGTGTTGAACAGACATATCAGATAACCAGAAACAGTTGTTGCTCCAGCCGGTCGAAAGCAGATTATTCAATAGTAAAAAGGCAAATGGAGACTTGTCTGACAAATGTCTTTAAAACATGCTCCTGAGGACCTTTAGTTTGATATTTTATTTGTCAGAGCTAAAACACTGTGTTTCCCATTTACTGGCTGCAAAAGACAAGACACAGGAGAAATTGTTTAAGAAAATTTGGATGATATAAGATCGTTTTGACAAAGTGAAATGAATATGACTGATGCATCACTACATTTTGCTGCTTTTAGGGCAAAATAGTCAAACTATTTGATCACTGGTTAGCTCATTTTTTAATATGCAACATCACCTAATTACAGCCAAATGTGTGCCTGTGATTACAAGCACCTGATTCTACATTGTAGCCAAAATCGGGCCTGCAGTCCAAATTTGGCCCCCATGTTGTCTACTTTAGTCCACAGGTTTGTTAAAAAGATGTTTTTGATTACATTTTCTGTTGAAAAGACTGTCAAAGGACACAAATTAGGTGTGATCTCATAAAATGCTGTTCAGACCAATCACACTGCTCTTTAAACATTCAGACTCCGCCCCTCTTTCTGACTTTTACTTCTCCAGCCCTACTTAGTTTGCCATCTCTGTTTGAAAAGTGCTGAATCAGTGTCACTTTTAACACCAAACTCCATTGAACAACTGTTTTATTCCGAGTGGTGAGCAGAGAAAAGTAAAGTTAGTCGGCGCCGTGCTGGCTGGCTGCTGTGCTTGTGTTTTTGTGTCACATAATGCCGGAGTGATGGGGTCCGACCCGACTCAGAACCGTGCCAGCCTCCGCACACACAGATCTGCACACAGCACACACAGATCTGCACAAACACACGCACACATCCACGAAAACACACACATTCCTATCCAGTTCTCTCTCTCTCACACACACAGGCTCCACACTGGACGATTGCTGAATTATCAATGTCACAAAGCTGCCAATCTGGATCTCTCTCCTCTCCCTCTCCTTCCTCCTCCCTTCTTCCCCCGCACTCTCTCTTATTTCTCTATCTCTATGCTCTCTCTACCACTCTCTCTTCTCTCACCTTTTCTTCCCTGTCCTTTTTTCTCTCCCTCTCCATCCTCATCTCCTCTCTCACTCTCTACCCAAATCTCTCCTTCTTCCTCTTCCCCTTTCCCCTTCTCTCTCCTCCTCTCTTTCTCTATCTCCCTTCTCTTTCTCTCCCTGCTCACCATCTCTTCTTCCATTTTTTCTCTCTCTTCTTTTTTCTCTTGTTTTTGTTCTACCTCTATCCCCATTCTCTTTACCTTCCTCTTCTGTCTCTCTCTCCATCCGCCCTTCTCTCCCCTTGCCTCATCTCTTCTCTCTCTGCCTTCATCTTTCTTTTCCCTCTCTCTTCACACCCTCTCTTCCTCCATCTGTCCCTCACCCTTTCCTGTCGTCCTTCATCAAGCTTCTATCTTCACCTCCCTGTTTCTCATCTTCTTTCTATCTTCCTCCATCTGTCCACTCTCTCCCTCTTTCTTCTCCGTCTTCTCTCTCTCTCTTTTTTTTCACCTTGCTTTCTTCCTCTGTCTTTCTTCTTCTCTCTTATTCTCAACCCAAATATCTCGCTCGCAACACAGTTTCTCTCTTCACGCTTGTTTTCCCGTTCTCATCCTTTCCTCTCTTCTCTATCTCCACTTCTCTTTCTCTTCCCTCCCCTCTTCTCTCTATTCCAATGACTCTCTTCTCTCTTCCTTCTCCCCTCTCTCATCATTTCCCCTATTATTCTCTTTGTGCCTCTCCAGCTTCCTTTTCTCTCTTTCTCCACATCCTCTCCCTCTCTTTCATTCTTCCTCTGTCTCATCTGTCTGTCCATCTCTCCTTCCCTCCTCTTCTCTATATTATTCTCTCCTCTCTTCTTCCCACAATATCAATCCATCCCTTTTTTCTTTCTCTTTCCTTCTCACTGTCCCTCATCTTCAAATTAGCCCCCTCTCTACCTCCCTCCCTTCTTTTCTTATTTTGCCTCCTTCCTTCTTTTTATCTTTTTTTATTTTTCCAAGTTTGCTCACCCTCTATCTCCCCTGCTCCTCTCTTTTTCACCTATCTTCCACTATCTATCTCTTTTCCCACTATATCAATCCATTTCCCTTTCTCTTTCCTTCTCTCATCTGTCCCTCACCCTTTCTTGTCATCCTCTGTCAAGCTCCCTTTCCCTCCTCTCTCTCTTTCTCTCTCTCTCTCCCTTCTTCCCTCCCTCTCATTTGTAGAGAGCAGTTGTTCATCTCTCTCTCTCCCCCTCTTCTTTTCCTCTCTCTCTCTTTTCCTCCCTCTCATTTATAGATGGCAGAGCAGTTGTCATGTGTGCTTTCCTCTCTCTCTCTCTCTCTCTCTCTCCTCCTCTCCCTCTTCTTCTCCCCCCCCCTCCTCTCTCTCCCTCCATCCTTCCCTTCTTTGTAGATGTGCAGAAGCAGTTGTCATGTGTGCTTTCCACTCGGGTAGTGATGGCTGTAAGCGGCGTGTGGCTGGTGACGCGTGGAGAGAGAGATCGCACCGGCATGTGTGATTCTAACAGACGAGTGAGGGAGAGGAGGAGAGAGAGAGGGGGGAGAGATGGAGAGAAGGAGAGAGAGGCATGTGTAATTCAAGTGGACAAGTGAAGGAAGAGGAGGATAAGAGACAGAGAGAGGGAAAATATATTCACTTTACACTTCCATTTGTTTGCACCTTATTTTAAGTTAAGAGAAAGGCAAGAGAGAGAGAAGGAGAGAAAGAAGAAAGAGAGAGAGGGGGGTGAAAGAGAGAGGGTGAGAGAGAGGAGGGAAAGAGAAGGAAAAGGGAGGTGGATGAGGAGAGTGGAAACAGGTGAGGGACAGAAGAGAGAGGGAAAGAAAGAAAGAAAGATGGGGTAAATGGAAGAGATAAGTAGAGGGAGAGATGGAGTACATGAGATGAGAAGGAGAGGGAAAAAGAAGAAGAGAGAGAGAGGAGAAAATATTGGTGATAGGAGAATGAACAGAAAAGAGGATGGGAGGTAGAAAGAAGAAGGATAGAAGAAGACACGGAAGTATAGGTTAGGGTTAGAAAAGACAGACAGACAGTGAGGAGGTAGAAAGAGAGAGGGAAAGAAAGAGGAGATGGACGGAGACAGAACATAAAGGTTGAGGACAAAAAGAAAAAAGAGAGAGGAGTGAAGGAAAGAATAAAAAGAGAGGAGGCAGATGGAGAAAGAGAGCAAAGGTGAGGGACAAGCAGAGGAGGGAGAGAGAAAGAGAGTTGGGAGTAAATGGAGGAAAGCAAAGAGATGAGAAATAGAGAAGATGTAGCTTAAGAAAGGAGAAGGTGAGGGAAGAAGAGAGAGAGAGAGGAAGCGAGTGATCCGGTATCGTGCGGAGAACGATAATCTAAGAGGAATAAACAAACAGGGTTACGCCTCCGAGCAGCAGGACACTTGTCGGCCTGTTTTCTGATTCTCATCTCCAACACAACATCGTTCAGTTTAGAAGCAAATCCCTCCGCAGACTCAAACATGTGGATCTTATCTTTCAAACGCACGGCCAGGAAAGTGTCAAGTTATTTACTACCGAAAGGAATATATTTAATCGAGTTCAGTCTAGTGTCGTAGATGGTGAGCCAGTTTCTTCTATCAACGTTTAGTACTTTTCTATGGACTCAGTATTCAGGTTAAGGTTAAAAATCAGCTTCTGAAGCATTTAAATAACTTACATCCATGAGCAAACAAAGTTATTCTGTTTACATGCTAAGTGTAATTTGGTCATGAGTTTACAACAAGAGATGATTGGACAACTGGCTAGCATTTGCATAATGTTATCATCTATACAAAAAGAAAATGAAAAAAAATCAATACATAAATTAATAATACATATTATTATTTTATTATTATTTATTATTATTATTATTTTATTTTTTAATTTTAAGTATATGGAAAAGTTTACATGTATGTACAATTATGTGTAATTGTTTTGGTCGAAACACGTAGGCGTCCCTTTCTTAATTAAAGGAGACTTTTTATAATCATAAATAGTGCCTCAAACTTTTGCTCTTCTTGTGCCAGTTTTATATGGACTTTTTTTTAAGGTTAAGGTTTAAGGGTTAAGGTACACTTTAATTGTCTGGGCCAGGTAGGCTTTTGTGCGCAATTTTGTAAGTTTGTGTAGGTTTTTTTTCACTTAAAATATGATCTAGATTTGTCGAGTTGAACTAAGAGAGACCTTGTTAAAATGAGTGCGGTCTGTAAAGAGTTTGGCAATAGAAACTTTTGTCGGCAGAAGCGGCTTACGTCTGGTATGAGTCATACAAAGTCCAACAACTAAAATTACATTTATTCATACCAATTGGAGGAACAGAAGTTTTTTTTGAGAGTTTTTGGCTCTAAGGCAGGCCTATTCAACTTAAGGCCCTGGGGCCAGCTCCGGCTTTTCAAACATTTGATATGGCGACTCAAAGCCCATTTAACCCAAGATCTTTGTCTTGTCTTGCCGGTTTAAAAACGGGGGCTACTACTGATATTTCAGACTTAATTGGTCCTATTGTTAAGTTCTGGTGTATCCTGCTTTAGACTTATTTGATGCCTCGTGTTAGTTCCTGGTTTAGAGGTGAGGATTTTTCCCTTAGTACAATAATCTTGACTTTGTCTAAATGTGGTTCAACGCTGTGTAGGAAGTTCTGTATAACCTTCATTTCAACAATAGACTACTAGCAGGGTTTATTATAAACAGATATGTGGCACTGTTTGGATTTTTTGCTTTGCTTCCACTCTTTTGAGGACCGCTATGTATCATGATTAGAAAGTTTTCGCGGCGATCAGTCTGCGAATAAATGTTGATCTTGTTGTTTACAATCAAATAAGTCAACTCTTTTCTGCCTCTGGCTTGTGTTTAGATGCAACTTACACCTTAAAATTGTAGTTCACAGACATCGTCATTTGCTGGCTCGCTAGTATGTGTTTTTGTTTTTTTTTTTTCTTTTTTCAAGGCGGGGACACTTGGTGCATTAGTGCCTTAGTTCAGCTATTCAACTTTTTTTTTTTCCTCGAGGGCAGATTTTTCAGCAAAAACAATGGGGTGGGTGGGCCGGAATATTCTGCATAAAATGTCCACCATACTTTTCTACAAAATTGTTCATCCGCCACATTGTTGATAACGGTTTTAAATTTTTTTTATTAACACCTTAGGGGCCTGATTTTATCAAGCCTAGGTGGCTAAATTGCGGGTGCAAATATAAAAAAAATCATGTTTAATTTAATGAGCATTTTACACAAACTTTATATTGGAAGATGCACTTACACAAACTAAATAAAACAGATATGAACGGGACAATCAAATTCTGCATCTTTAGAGTAC